>JALMGJ010000007.1:35820000-36420000 GCA_023362775.1 Charina bottae | reverse complement strand
TTGCAGGCCACCTTGGAAGAGGTTATCTAAGAAGGCAACATACACATTTTCAATCAATCAATCAATCAATCAATCAATCAATCAATCTCTTCTTTGTATGAGCCCAACTGAGAACTTGGGGGAAATTTCAGCTGAACAACATCCAGGGATATAAAGAAGCAGTTAAAAAGCCACAGAAGAAGACATATAAGACATTTCAGAATCTCTGCTATCCTTCCTAAGTCATAAAAATTTTGCTCTGTATAATGTTGAAAGTACTTTGATAAAATCAGGTTATTACTTTGTAAAGAGGGGTTTTGTTAACAAAAAGAAAAAGGACAGTACTGTTATCCTATCAACCTGATCATTCAGAAAAATTGATCTATCATTGATGCTCCCAATGACAGTAAGTACACTCTGATTTTTTTAAAATTCAAGTTTCATTCTATTGATTTCCAGCATAGATAATTTTCTTCCTGTTTCCCTGCTCCCTTTTCTACTTTCTTGTCTATTTAACCATAAAGGAAAAAAACCTTTGCATACGAAAAACCCTAGGTTTGGTTGGCATCTCCAGTAAAAGTGTGAGATCCAAGAAAAGTGTTTGTTGCCCATTAGAGTAGCCAAAATTGGGGTAGATCTGGAATCCACCCCTTTTTCTGAGCTAAGGATCAAACTTGGTTTTTGAGTGATGAATCCCAAAATACTTGGTAGGCAGGTCCAGGAGAAAACTTCTATTTGTTTTAATGTTAAACTCACTTCATTTCAGTTAAATGCAATTAATGTTAGGAATGTATGGCTGTGAGAGTTGGACCATAAGGAAGGCTGAGCGCTGAAGAATTGATGCTTTCAAACTGTGGTGCTGGAGAAGACTCTTGAGAGTCCCTTGGACTGCAAGGAGGTCAAATCAGTCAATCCTAAAGGAAATCAACCCTGACTGCTCATTGGAAGGACAGATGCTGAAGCTGAAGCTCAAATACTTTGGCCACCTAACGCGAAGAGAGGACTCACTGGAAAAAACCCTGATGCTGGGAAAGACTGAAGGCAAAAGGAGAAGGGGACGGCAGAGGATGAGATGGTTAGATAGCATCACCAATGTAATGAACATGAATTTGAGTAAACTCCGGGAGACAGTGGAGGACAGGAAGGCCTGGCGTGCTATGGTCCATGAGGTCACAAAGAGTCGGACACGACTAAATGACTGAACAACAAAAAATGTTAGGACTATCAGTATATTTAGTGATTTTCCCCTTCAGTTATATTAAAGATTTTGATTTCATGGCCACTTTTGCAGGAGCTCTGCAAGATTAGGCTGACCATATTTCCTTCAGACAAAAACAGGACATTGGGATGGCAAAACGGGACAGGGTCTTATGCCACCATGCCGGCCTCCAAACCCCGCCCCCCAGTCCATGCAATTGGCTCCCACCTGCAAACCCCGCCCCCGCCCCACACAATTGGCTCCCGCCTGCAAACCCCGCCCCCATCAGCATGATTGGCTTGGATTACGCTGAGCAAGTAATCCACGCATGCGCGCGCACACACACACACGCACCCCACACCCTCTTTCTCCAACCTCCCTGCAACAGGTGCGGGTGCATTTGGTCATGGGGAGGCTGGAGAAAGAGGGTGTGGGGTGTGTGTGTGTGTGTGTGTGTGTGTGCGTGCGTGATAACTCTGAGCAAGTAATCTGCATGCGCGCGCACACACACACGCACCCTCTTTCCACAACCTTCCCGTGCCTGCTTTCCCTGGCCTCACCACTGCTGGACAGACAATCTCAGGATCAGGTAAGGAGGCAGGAACCTGGACTGTGGTGCTGTGTCTGCTGCTGGGCTTGCACGTGGCAACTGGGCTTCCAGTTGCCACGCTGATAGGGCCTCTTCCGGGCTGCCTCCAATGGCAAGTCCGGCTCCAGTCCTCCTTCCCGCCAGGTTTAAAAAAGGGACAAAATTGAGATTTTGATCAAAACGACGGGACGGTTGAAAAATGCTAAAATAATAACGTGTGGTCACCCTATGCAAGATGCACTCAGGTTTTTTAGGTACCACATGCGCCTGACAGGCTCAAAGTGGGATAGGTTTATAGACTTTCTGATATAATCTGGTGCTGGAAGCTACTGAAAGGTTTGTCCCTCTGATGACATGGGTATCCACAGGGGACAAGTGACTTATGTACTTGTGTCACATGTGGCCTTTCTACCTTTCTCAGGGTGCTTGAGAGGTTGGCAAACTTTCTGTTATAGTGTTTATAAGCTTTGAAAGGCAACGAAGGCTGCAGATTAGCAAAGGAATATCAAAAGCAGGACATGGACACACACACACACACACAACCCTAACAGTTAAAATAAGTGCTAAAAAACCCTCTAACACAGTGAGAAGCTCACAGTTTCTTTTTCATCATAGTGAAGAATAGTGGTTTTTTTTTAAGAGGGGAAAGTTTTGTTAGAGCACTAGCCTGATACAGCTTTTATTTATTTCTCAGTTTCTCAGCCCTAATACTGGCTGGCCTGATCCCATTGTTTCTAATCTTTAGCCAGGATCCAAAGAACTGTAAAATTAGTCTTGTAAACCCAAGGAGACTTCAAGCTTGTTTTGCTTCAACAGCCGCCAACCACAGTGCATGACGAACTGTTTATATCATGGCACAGGAATCGGCTGTTGAAAGACAAAGAGCAATCCGACAATCCTTTCTGTGTGTATAAGAAGATCTTTGAATTTCAGCTTTTATCTTACACTGAAAATATTGTGAAGGTGGGTCTTCCCCCATCATCCTTTCTTTAAAACGTCTGCTGCTATTTTCCATAAAAATCATTCCCCAGAAGCCCTGTGGAAGTGCTTTTTACCTGTTTCCTGAAGACAAAAGGGTATGAGCTAACCTGAGATCAGGGACTAAGCTATTCCAAAGTGAGGGGGCTGCCACTGAAAATGCCCTTCTCCAGGTCTTCAACCCCCCTCCCCCCATGTGTCTAGGAGTGGGTACCTGCAGCATCCTCTCCTATACAAAATATGTGGGCCAGGTGGATCCTATCTAAAGAAACTGGAGCCAAATGTAAGAAGGGCCCAAGCCATACAGGGCTTTACCTGCAGGGATCAGCATTGTCAGTTGGGCCCAAAAGCCTACTAGCAATCGGTGTAGCTTCTTCACTAACTTTTCTTTGCTAACCATTCCTCTACTAGTTTCAATATCTAAAAGACCACATTTTCTTCTCTTTAATCGGATCACAATAAAGCACGTGTGAGGGAAAGAATGAAGAAAAGAAAATTGTGTAGTCCACATTTTTAAGGCAATCAATCTAATTTACGTTTCCTGTATAGTGTACTTTACACTTATCATTCAGATTGCATGCTTCTCAGAATTTTGTAATGGGTTTTTAAGCTCAAAATGTATAATTTAGAAGAGAACACAAACAAGAAATGTGCACTGTGAACAAAAATAAATATGAATTTTCATGCATTTTTTTAAAAAATAAAACTTATGAAAAAGTAATAATGAATGGATTTACTACTGAATACATGCAATGCTGACACCACTGGAAATTAATTTGATTCAACCTATATTCCTAGAATGTTTATATGTATATATGCATATACTGTAGATAGATGAGAAAATTAGTCCCCATTTTTCTGCAAACATGACAGATGTGTAACATGCCAAGAACTTCTCTGACAAAGCCCATTTCAATGTATTCTCTATTTTTTTTTCAAATGATTTTGATTGTCAAAGATTCTGTTAAGTGACCCATTGCATTCCCATGAGAACTATAAACTAGCTGGAATGCAAGTTGTGACACATTAAAGTGACATAATTTATCCTGTAACCTAAAGGAAGCACACTATCCTGTTTTCTTTATCTGGACCACAGATGTCTTGGCCTACCATCCCCACTAGAAAAGTGCCAGTAAGGATCACTAGCCTTTTTTAATATGTTCATTACTTACAGCCAGATTATTAGCTTCTCCTGTAATTTACAACTGAACTGACTTGTGTCAAGAATATAGTATTTGAGTGGAGCTACTGATTCAGCAATAGCCATAAAGCATACAATTCAATACTAAGAAGCAAAATTAAATGGGGGAAAGGGGGCAACCACTGATTCCCACACAATAGCATTACTAAGCTATTTTTAATTATCTGGTGCACTTTTTAAGGATCTAATTGTCTCCTTCCAACAATGAGTCTCTGCAGATAACATAAAGGCAAAGGAATTATTTCTGTTGTTTTTTTAAAGGTGAAATTATCAAGGATTGGGCATGGAATTCCTGTGTTTACCTCACTTATGAGTTGGCCACAGAGTGTATGTCCAGTCTTTTATGGCACAATTGTGTTCCTGACAATTTACAGCCTGACTGGCATCTCACTCTTCAGTTAAATCCCAAGACAAGATGTCATCCTATGGGCTTTTTCAGATCAGGAAGTGGGTTGGGCTGGGGATGTCACAAAGGAATGTATAATATAAGGAAAAAGTGCCATCAGAGACATTGCCCACCTTGCAACAATAACATGATTTTAAAGCACCCTGAGAATCAGAGGCAGAGGAAGACACATTGGGAAATCAGAAGTTAGATTTTGACCCAGCATTAATATGGACATATATAGTTACTTTAGCTCAATATCTGCATAGTAGTGTCTGTAAGTTACTCTGATGTTAGTTTTTCTCATCATACCCTAATGTACCTGCATCAACAGGTCTGCTGAAATAGTTAAGTATCAACCAAGATGTTGCTCAAAGTGTTAGCAACAGCAGCGTTATCCCCCAGAAATGCACTCTACTGAAACACAGGCTAGAGTTAGTGAAAAGGAGGGGAAGTCTGGAGTAAGAAATACATATACAGCTTCCTATGTAAATAAACCAGTGCTAAGTGTTCATAAGGTACTGGGCTCTTCAGTGCTTCAGAATTGATTCCAAAAAAATTGCTTTGGAGCACATGGAGCCTACCTGGTTTCTTAAAGCAGATGCATCTTCTCTTGGGATTGTATGGCAGTTGTTTTAAGAAGTTACAGATAGATACTGTGTTCACATCCACCACCCACAATCCAAAGCACCTTTCTGGAATTCAAGTACGACACAGCCCTCCTCCTCCTCCTCCTCCTCCTCCTCCTTGTAGATTATTATAATCTTACATAATTGTAGTTGAATGGAAACTGAAGTAAAGCAACCCTAATATGGCTATCTATATTCAAGGGGAATTGGGAATCACTGTTCTCTGGAAGTTTTCTTTGGGAAATTCTAATAGGAGGTGGAGGCTGTTATTGCTGTTGTTGTTTTCTGTCCATATTTTCACAAACTGAAAAAAACAAAAAGTGAGATTGGTTTCACCATGATGTCTTCCTCTGGGAGGTAGTGGAATTGTGGGAAGCCAAGGATCTTGCATAACATTGGAAAGGTAGTTATATAATGAAAGAAAAGACATTCACACCTGCTTATTGCAAGAACACCATACATTAAAAATTCTCTTCTCTGAACTAAATTTTGAAAACAAATTCTCCTCTGTCTGGTAGATTGAAAACTGGTAGGAAAAAATGCAAGATATTTTTCTTAATGACACTATTTTACTACTCTAGTGAAAAGGAAATCTTTCCACTCAGATTACAGGGCACAAAGAGTCTAGTATTCAGCTAACAGTGATGTCTACCTTTCATCTGAATACATCCTTCAATTAAGAAGCACAATATAGAAGAACAAGAAATCATCTTTTAACTTCTGTGGTAAATGAAGTATTTAGGCTGTGCCCCTATATTCCTGCCTTCTCCAGTCCTGAACCATGATCAGTGCTACCTAAGGGCAATTCCACAATGTAGACTGAGGTGTTTGTCTCCTGTGCTGCTCCCGGCTGTTCCTGAAGCCAGCTTAACAAATTCCAGTCTGGAGTGGAATTATTTGGCAATAAGGACAGGTTGGTCTTTACTCCAGACTATGGCCAGTGCAGGACCCGAGTGGTCATTTTCCTTCTTGCCCTGCAGGGAAGACTAGCCTCACTGTTTGGCCCCATGTCAGCATCTCTATAAATGCCTGTTTTTTTTTTCTTTTAAGGATTGTTCCCTCCTCACCCATCCCCATTCTTTCCCATTGCTTTCCCAGATGTCTGCACTCAAGAATGCCTTCCCATCCATGTCTCATGTTCTCTTGTTCGACCATAATGCAGATCCTTTCTTTTTCTTTTTCCTTTTTCGTCATTGCTGTGATCCTACAATAGTTAAAGCAAAGGAATTGGGTTGTTATTCATTCCACTGTAGGTCCACAGAAACTTTATATGGACTTTGTTCATATAAACAAAAGAGTAGCATTTGTTGAAACATTAAAGCTTCATTCCAATGTGCCTATGTTGCAAGTTAAAATATTTGTTTCACACACATACACACAAAAAAGGGGGAAGCATCACAATGGACATAGGGTGGGAAAGAAAGGAGACCATGTTTCACCCAAACTGGGTGAAAACTAAAAGGATGCTCACTAGATAATGTAAGGGCGGAAGAAAAGTGTGCTGTCAGAAATGGGGAAAACATGGTGGCCGCCATGGACTTCATGAGCCATTGCTAGATCAACTGGAAAAAAAAATAAGGAAGCTGCCAACCAGATGAGAACATAACAGCCAAGGAAGCAATACCATTCAGAGCAGTGACCAGCCTTTGGAGAGGTAGGGCATGCGAGACATTGCAGTCAATCAGAGCTGGGTATGTCACTAAATTGAAATGAAGTGCAATAGATCAGCTGCTTGGAAGGCTTAAAGATAGCTCAGGATGCAATGAAACATATGGACTGGAAGTGGTAGAGAACAGTGTTGTCCATTCCTGCACTCAAGAAATGGACAGTAGCCCAAACTGACAATGGAACAAGTAGGGAGTGTGGATTTAGCCTAGGACTTCTGGGAGATCCTATCACATCTGAGTTGCAGCTACTGTACATCTGATGGAGAAGATAAGTACTGTAGTCAGTTATATGGAAATAAGGTCTATTCAGTTCAAGAAGGTTTACATATGAAGTTCCAGTTATAAAATTGTCCACTTCACATAATTTTATATATAGAATAGGAGAAGTGACAATTGGGAAGGTCCAGATCTATATCACTTTACAAAGGTAAAGGTTTCCCCTGCACAGTCGTGTCTGACTCTAGGGGGCGGTGCTCATCTCCGTTTGTTAGCCGAAGAGCCAGTGCTGTCCAAAGACGCTTCCATGGTCATGTGGCCGGCATGACGCACACGGAACGCTGTTACCTTCCCACCGAAGTGGTACCTATTTATCTACTTGCATTTGCATGCTTTCGAATTGCTAGGTTGGCAAGAGCTGGTGCGAGTGCGGGAGCTCACTCCGTCATGCGGGGCTAGGGTCTCGAACCACCGAACTTGCGACCTTCCAATCGACAAGCCTGGCATCTTAACCACTAAGCCATCGCGCCCCATATCACTCATAGTCACCTTAAATGTTTATCTCTCTCCTCTTCCAGTTGTGCAATGCTTTACAATGCATGTTCATGAATGCTGCAGTTCATGCTGTTTCATGTAGATTTATGCATAACTAGTAAAATATAAGCCATTTTAATGGAACTAGTCTTTTGTGGGAGAAAAAGTGAGAAATGATTAATCGTGACATTATAGGCACTAATCTGGTAGCTACCAAGAGCCATTAAAATCCAGTAAAAAATTGCAGTGCTGGAATTTATGACTGAGATTGCCTAGAAAATCTCTTTCTCATTTAGCTAAACTGCATGCAGAAATAATTGTATCCCAAGAAAAAGTACCAATTAGACTTTTGCTCAAAATTCCCCTTTTTAGAATTATGCTAATTCTGCAGAAGCTAGGTGATCAGATATCATAATGAGGTCAAGTGTGGATATTTTGTAACCTGAGGATATCAAACATATTGAATTAATGTACCTGACTGACACATATTTGCTCAAAAATCCCTAATATAGGAAGAGAATCTGGACTGGAAATATCAGGAAATAGTACTCTGTGACATCTCAAAAATCTATGATGAAGCATACAACTGTAGCTTAAAGCAACTTAATTCCTTCTTATATACAGATGTTAGCTGAAAGTTCTCCAGACATGTCAGGAAAAGCAAGATTCAGCTTTATTATTTTTGGGTCCCTGAGTACCAGTTGGAACACACAGGCCAAGCACATGATGATGCTTATTTTTAAACCAATCTAGATAAACAAACCTTTCCATTTTTCATCCTTGCATTTCTCTTGTTTGCGATAATTAATCCTCTGAGAAGTTACAAACTAAACTCCACTTACTCAGTCCAAAATGGAAACATCTTCTTATAATGGTTCTTTTTACAAAGAACAGACCAAATGTAAAATCACATTTCACTCTGAAGATGGAAATACTTTGAGTGATGAAAGTTATACTTAGTCAAGGTTGGAGTGCATACTTCATATTTTAAGTGTTTATAAAAAAAAATAGTAACCACTCCAATGTGATGTTTAATGATATTTAATGTGCTCTGGAGCCTGCTCAGATCCAACTGTCTCCAAGAATTAGGTTGCATTGAGAATTAGAAACGGAATTCTGAAAGACCCATGACCATGTTCAGGAGTGTTAGAAATAACTCAGTAGAAATCATTTGTGTTTGGGAAAAAATGAGTACAAGCTTTGAATGTCAGTGTTTAGTGAACCCTGTTTGGCTGAGTATATATATACATGAGTTACACAATAGGGCTGTGCAGCACTTTGGATTCATTTCCAGGATGGTGCTTTGGAACATGTGGGTGTGAACATAGCACCTGTCTATAAACTCTTTACAGCAGCTGCATCTTTTATCTAATATGCAACACTTAGAACTGATCTATCAATCTTTCTACAAGAATAAAGGTAAAGGTTTCCCCCGCACAGTAATGTCCGACTCTGCTTTGTTAGCCGAAGAGCCAGCGTTGTCTGAAGACGCTTCTGTGGTCATGTGGCCGGCATGACACGCACGGAACACTGTTACCTTCCCACCAAAGTGGTACCTATCTTTCTACTTGCATTTGCATGCTTTTGAATTGCTAGGTTGGCTCTATAAGAATAGATGGCTGCAAAGAGGATTTGAAATATATAGTGATAAAACATAAGTATGAAACTATCAAAGTTATCTATCTTATTTAGCTAAATTGGGATTGGGGCAAGAGGGCAGAAAGAAGACACAGATTTCTATTTCCATTATAAAAATTCCAAATTTCTCTATGTATGTATGTATGTATGTATGGTGCAAATTGTATTTAATTTTACTAATAACTGGATATGACAGCTGTATGTATGCATGGAAAATGAATGCCACCATTCACCAAAGAACAATCTGAGATATACTTTAGGCTTAGAGATAAGTGGGCAGCCTTGATTGGGTCAAGAGCTGTTTTCCCCTGGAGTAATCCCCTGCTGGCTGCACAGAGGATGTGGCTACAGCACAGTCTGAGTGGGTTTAGAGCCAAAAATAAGCAAAGAAGAGCACCCCTCTCCCTTCTCTCTCTCTATGTCTCTTTAACTTACCACTTTTCTTCTCTCCCATTCTGTCTTTGCTTTTTTCAAGCAAGAAGGGGCAGATAGTTTACCCTTTCAAGATGACTTTTGAAGTTGGCAGAGGGCTACATACAGGCTTAGCAACTCTCCAAATAGCCCCTGCTGGGTATGTCAGCAGCATTTCCAATCCTCGCTAAAGAGACACCCAAGTTATAACTTCAGAAATCACACAGATTACAAGGAGAATCATATGACGCCCATGGGATCAGCATGGGATCAGAAGTTGACGGAAGCTGCTGCAGAGGAAATTCCTAGAGCAGAGCTTTCCAAACTTTTCATGTTGGTGACACACTTTTTAGACATGCATCATTTCGCGACACACTCTTACAGCAGGGCACAAGGCAGGCACTAGGACCTGCGCGGAATCACAGCCGGTTTGGAGGCAGCAAGGCACAAGGCAGGCACTAGGACCTGCGCGGAAGCCAGGAGGCAGCAGCAGCCGCGACACTAACATGTCCCAACACACCGTTTGGAAGAGTATAGTATCTGCCTATAAGTGCAGAGATATATCATCCATATGCAGACTTACTGGAACTGGAAGTTACTGTCACTACACTGGGGTTGTAAATTCATTAAACCAATCCATAAATTATTTTTAATGGGGGAGTCAACAACTTAGCGGTCCACAGATGTGCTTAAATAAGCCAGGGAGCTCTTTAGCTAGGGACAGTAGAAGTTTCTTTGATTCCAGGAACAAGATTCATGGTTCTTTGGACCCTGACTTTGAATGAAAGTGTACTGTAATTTTGTAGTGTTGGTTTATTATCCTGATTTAAAAAGTAATAAATTCAATTAATGAAGCCATTTTAAAAAACCTAAATTTACTGAGTGATTTCAACCCTACATTGTTATGATTAGATAGCATTATTACTCATAAAGGATTTATACTGCAAATATGGGTCTAAAGCAGTTGAATCACATTTGCATCAAAGAAAACATGTTGAATTGTTTAGCCAAAGATATAATATAGGGGCAATTTCTTTTCTCCACAGTTTGAAATACTGTGCCTGAAGTCCCGTAAAGTTTGGGATGCCTTGGGAAAAGCACTCTAACCTTAATTTAGGCCAGACTGCTTTCCACTTCGAAGGAACAAAGTGAGTCCTTTGTAGGCTGACCATACGTCCCGTTTTGAATGGGACAGTCCCGTTTTTTTTAGCATTTTTCAACTGTCCCGTCGTTTTGATAAAAATCTCAATTTTGTCCTGTTTTTTAAACCCGACGGGAATGGCGCGGAAGGAGGATCCAAGCCAGAGCTGCCGATTGGAGGCAGCCCGGAAGAGGAAGCCCTCCCGCTTATCAGTGCGTGGCAAAGGAGGGACTGAGGGGTGTGGTTTGCAGGCGGGATCCAATCACGCGGACCGGGGGCGGGGTTTGCAGGCGGGAGCCAATTGCGCGGACCGGGGCTGGGTATGCAGGCGGGAGTCAATCGCACAGACTGGGGGGTGGGGACCCCTGTCTTTTTCATGAATACAGAATATTAAATAAGACCCCGTCCCATTTTGCCATCCCAATGTCCCGTTTTTGTCTCAAGGAAATATGGTCAGCCTAGTCCTTTGGCAGTTGTGGACGGAATACTTCAAAAGCAGTCAGGAAGGTATTGTTGGTGTAAAACATTCCAGAAAGCCAGTGTTATTATGCACATCAGTGCCTCCAAACAGGCATGCAGGAAAATCAGTTTGGTTCCCCACTGTCACCACTAGATACCATATGCTGGTTTTAAATACCATGAGTCCATATTGAATATTCTGATTTCCATTTTCCAGCCTATGAAGGGTAGGGTGAGATTCAATATATGTTTGAGTTCCACCACACTGCCCTTTCCCTGCTGCTTTCTCCTTCCTAGATTCTTAACCAAGGTGATCCCAGGAAACCAGGGATCTTATAAAAAACCAAATGGTGTCACCACATTCATATTTGGTTACCTGCTGAAACTGCTGAGGGCAAATAATAGTTGAGAATGAAGGCATAGTTACTGAATTCTATATGGATGAGCCAATCCGAAGACAAAATACCTGATAACACTTTCTCTGTATATGCAAATAACTGGCTTGGACTTTTTGTTAGTATCAAGAGTAATATGTTTTCCATTATTAGACATAGTGAAAGTACAATCTGTGAAATATCAACTGAAATATTGTTGCAACATGAAACACTTCAAGGATGTCCAAAAGTCATCCAGGGGAAATCTACCCACCATTATTTCTTTTAACTATTTTGTGTGTTAGTGTGTGTGTGTGTGTGTGTGTGTGTGTGTTATTGTAAGGGACCAAAGTTTGCATCCTAGTCTGGAAGAACAACCTAGAAGAAATATTCATTTTGGATTGGTAGAATACCTTTCCAGTATAAACTTAATTGAAATAGAGTCTGGTGACTGACTACAGCATCATAAAAGCATTCAAAATAAATACATACTATTATTAAAGCCTGTTTGTATATAATAGTTTGTCTTCTGTTAGATTAGAAAATCAAAAGTTTAAGATAAATATAAACATAATTCTATTTCTTCTGGAAGGCCCAGAATTTCTGGTTAGCAACATTCATTACGTTAACAATTTGGAATCTAACTGCAGCATTTATGGCTGTGTTAAATATGGTATCTCTGGTTGAACACTGAATATCACTCTGTATCACTGATCAAGCAGTGAAAATGAATAATTCCAGTTCTGAAAACAAATATTGGCATCCATTTATAAAATGGAATCAAATATTAGTTAGGGTTTTTTTCAATGAAAAAAAATAAAAATAATTGGGAGAGGTAATCCATATTAATTTTAACTCAGACAAGGAACACATGTGTTGGTGAGAGTCATAACTGTGAGATGGGGCTGCTATGTAAATGAATGAATGAATGAATGAATGAATGAATGAATGAATGAATGAATGAATGAATGAATGAATGAAAGAAAGAAAAAAAAAAAGAGAGAGAGAGAGAGAGAGAGAAAACAAACATGGCAGGACTGGGCTTACCCAGTTTCAGAATTTTGACTCAGTTTTGGGGTTGGCATTGTTGAATCAGCAGGCTCAGCTAAAGTTTTAGATGGGAGGTTGTCAAAAGAGTTACAGCACTGCCTCTCACCTGATGCCTTTAAAAGATCTTAAAACCTTCTAAAATATTTGAAACAAACTATTCGAGCCACGCTCCCCTCCAACCCATGTGCACTAATCATTGAAGTGGCCTCCAAACTTCACCACTGTAAGTATGGAAGGGACAAATTGGACAATAATTTCATCTTACTTATGGACCTCTTCAGAGAGACTTGTTGGGAAGCGTTCCCGAAGTGGATACACTCATGGGGAAGCTGCTGGCTATTTCTGTAAGCAATTTCAGCTGATTGGCTCTCTAGAACATTTGGAGGAAACAGTGAAGGAGAGCATAATAAGGAACATTTACTTCAACAGCTCCATCTATTATTTTGCACTTTGGAATGTTCTTTATAAAAAAGAGAGGGGTGTGTTGGATCTCAGCTCCCATTAAATGTTTGCCTTGGCTTTCTTATAATTTTCTCTAAGTCTTGAGAAAAGTAACAAATATTCTTACTAACTTTCCACAAGGCTACTGACTCACTCATCATAGTACATTCTAAGTAAAAAAAAAAGGCATATTACTGGCTAATAGCTTTTGCCAAGATATGGTTAGCTGGACTGGAAATCAGCTTTTGTTATTACTCACTTTTTGTTACATGACTAGACAATCCAGTTCCCACTGTCTCGTCCAAACGATGCATTTAATTAGCAACCACTATTTGTAATTAATTATTATGAATCTGGCTAATATTCATTTTTAATGAAGTTAAGTTGCTTTATTTCTTCAGATCTTTACAACAGTGATGAGAAAAGACACATCACATTAAAATGGTCTCTCTGATTTCTGTGAATTGCGTCTAAAAGCTCTTCTTAAAAATCAGTTATTTGATGCAGTTCCAAAATGGGACCTACTTCAGTATAAATATATTTAGGATGTGCACTGAGTTGTCTTTTCATATTAAAATCATTCTTCATCAGGAAGAAGTAGCAGCCCATTAGAAAAGTTCTGTAATGAGGGAGTTACATACTGTTGTGCAGCTTCGGGTCAGCTAAACGTTCTGTATTTTCTCTGAAAATACTGTGATTATGTAGATAGATGATCTTCCCTCTAGAGATGATGGAAGGGCACAAAAAGAATTTTTTATTGTCCCCAAATGAAGGAAGGTGGAGAGAAAGAGCCTTTTAATGATAGTATCCTGAGAGCCAGTTTGGTCTAATGGTTAAGGCACCAGGCTAGAAATCGGGACACTGGGAGTTCTAGTCTCACCTTAGGCACAAAGCCAGCTGGGTGACCTTGGGCCAGTCGCTCTCTCTCAGTCCTAGGAAGGAGGCAATGACAAACCACTTCTGAAAATCTTGCTAAGAAAACTGCAGGGACTCATCCAGGCAGTCGCCAGGAGTCAAGATTGACTTGAAGGCACACATTCATAAAAGATGGTATCCTACTGTGGAATGCCCTAGCCAGAGAGGTTTGCCTAGCACCTCCACTGAGTCTTTCAATTTCAAGTAAAGAACTTTTCATTCTCTCAGGTACAGTATTTTAAAAACCATTTTATTGTTTTGAAAAATTTGTATTGTTTGCCATTGCCATTACTGTGATTATTTCTTCTTCTTCTTCTTCTTCTTCTTCTTCTTCTTCTTCTTCTTCTTCTTCTTCTTCTTCTTCTTCTTCTTCTTCTTCTTCTTCTCCTCCTCCTCCTCCTCCTCCTCCTCCACCTCCTCCTCCTCCTCCTCCTCCTCCTCCTCCTCCTCCTCCTCCTCCGCACTATTGTTGTTGGCCCAATCTGAATTGCATCAGAAGTGTTGGGATTACAACTCCCAGAATACTCAAGCCATTGGTTATGTTGCACTCCTACCATGACAGAAGGGCACTGCATTAATTAAAATTATCGTAAGCTATACTCCTATCTACACATTTTAATGGAAGTTAATTAAATTTATTTCTTAGTAAACGTGCAGAAGATTGTACTGGTCTGGGACTGTTGTGTTACCAAGACTACTCAGTCTTTGCCAATATCCCAAAGTGCACTTTTACATTGATGTGACAGTGACATAAAGAGGCTGTTGTAAAAAGGGTCACTGGTGCAAATATTTAGCATTGGAGTGTCAGTAAAATGAAACATCTTGGTTTCCCTCTCCCCACACTCCTGCTATGAGTCATTCCTAAAATGTGTGTAAAGAAACTGCTATTCTTTACCAAATTTAAGGATTTTGCATAACTGACATATCCGTAAGGTAGAGTCATTTGATCCCATATACTTCTGAGATACCTAATTTAATTTAGAGGTGTCAATTAGCATTTTAACCACTGATACCCTGTGTGACACTTCCTAAAATACTATACATACAATAGAGAAAAAAGCAGTGACAGTGAGGTAATAACCCAGTTTCCCAACCACTGAACATTAAGGCCACCCCAGCTGTTGTTCTTCATTTCTGAGTCAGAACTTCATTTCCACAATCCAATCCAACATGTTGCCTTGCAAAATAAATTGGTTGCTAGTTCTGTACTCTTTGTCCTTTAGCATTCTTTGTTTTTTTACATACATTTATTTATTTAATTTTATTTATTTAATTAAATTTATATAACCGCCCATCTCCCCCAGTGGGGAACATACACACACACACACACACACACACACACATATACACATTATATACATTAAAAGATTAAAATTAATGAAATTAATTCATAATACATTTTTTCTTACAAATCAAGATATAGTTTTCAGACTGTCTCCATTTTGCACACTCTAGATTGCCTGCTGATTCCTATGACCGCTCTCAGTGCCACTTCCTGTGTTCTTCCAGAGGACTCTCAACTGTCCATATCAATTTTTTGGGGAGTATAGGGACTGTAGGGCAAATGAAGAATTGGAAAAAAACATTTTCCCACTTCTCCTACAGGAGAATCCACTGAGCAGAATTTCAGTCATAGAATAACTGTATCCAGTCCATTATTTGTTTTAAATTAGAAGACAAGGACAAGCACATTGAAAAAATAGAAGAAAAGAATGGGTGGCCATAATTTTGTTATACGCATTAAATTAAATACAACATAACATAAATTCAAGAATGGCAATACTTGGGTAGAACATCTGCTACTCATAGGAGTCATTCTTTTTAAAGCATGATGCTACAGTTCACAGCACCAAGTATACCCAATCTCTAAACATTCTAAAATGAGAGATTCTATACCCTTTATCATCTCCATGTATTGGTAATTAACTGACTGTCGACGCTAGTGTGATATTTATAAGCAGATATATTTATTTTAACATGCATGTAAATCATTTAGAAATGTGAATATTTCTAAATAATTAAACAAGCAAACAAGGAAGAGCATTACTTTTGTCCAGAAGGCAATAGAAATTTAAAGTGATATTTGATTAAAGCATGGAATAAAACACATTCTTAAATATACTCTTAGATTTTTGAGCAACCTGAAGCATCATAGGAGGAATTCATCTTGCCTCTCAAGATAGGAAGGAAGGAAGGAAGGAAGGAAGGAAGGAAGGGAGGAAGGGAGGAAGGGAGAAAGAGAGAAAGAGAGAAAGGGAGAGGGAGAGGGAGAGGGAGAGGGAGAGGGAGAGGGAGAGGGAGAGGGAGAGGGAGAGGGAGAGGGAGAAAGAAAGAAAGAAAGAAAGAAAGAAAGAAAGAAAGAAAGAAAGAAAGAAAGAGAGAAAGAGAGAGAGAGAAAGAAAGAGAGAGAGAGAGAGAGAGAGAGAGAGAGAGAGAGAAAGAAAGAAAGAAAGAAAGAAAGAAAGAAAGAAAGAAAGAAAGAAAGAAAGAATAAAATGTCTGAATCAAATTGTCAAACTGATTTGGAAAGCAGAATCAAATTGGAAGCCTCAGAATTGATTTGATGATTCAGTGCTACACATAAGCAAAATCCATTTTTCTATATTGAATCATTTTCTAAAAGTCAACTCAAATCATATCAGACCTGATTAACACGGATGTACCTTTAGATATTATGCCCATTGGCTTTTGATAGTTTATGCAATCCTCCATTGCAATATCTACATCATGTTGGTGAAACTTATTCAGAGCTTTGAAGTGAGGTACTACTATCTGACTTTAGACCTGAATGTCATCAACCAGATATAAGAATAAGGCAATATATTGAACAGTTGAATAATGACCTTGATGAGGATGTACAGGATGAAATTATATCTGAACAAGGTGGACATGCTATTGGTCAGCACATTGGGAGAAACAATCATATTTTATTATTTTAACAACCGCCCAGAGTCCCCTATTAACCGCCCAGAGTCCCCTATTCGGGGAGATGGGCGGGGATAAATTGAATAAATAAAGAAATAAAGAAACATCCTGATACAGATTCCTTAATGTTAAATATTTAATAAAAGTTGTTCATTTTTAGTAAGTTAAATGCTTTTTCTAATGAAACTAATCAAACATGACTCCTGACAACTTCATGGCCATGTCCATGTAATTTTCTTGGAAACTATACAGAAGGGATTGCCATTGATTTCTTCCATTGATTATTTTCAGCTTCAGATATTGCATTTGGTTATTTGCATGGTTATTTGCATTAGAGATGGACTTTTATAGGAAAGAAAACACCTACTCACTTCTCCACATTTCCAGAAATATGTGCACATTTTGTTCTGAAAAGTACAACTTTGTGGCTCCCAGCTTTGTACTTTTCAGAATTTATTTTATTTATTTATCATTTATTTTTATTTTATTTATCAAATTTCATCACTGCCCATCTCCCCCCAAAGAGGGACTTTGGGTGGTTTACAATAAATTACGGCAGGAATGATCCAGGACTACTAAAATATAGTCTAAGGTGCACATGGGAATCTCTCTTGGTGCCTTTGAGAATATTTTAATTAAAATTAAATGGGAAGCTGGTATGCTTCCAAGTAAAGTACTAGCTTCCAATATTATAATTCCCAAGCATACCTTTTGGTCCATACAGGCCCCATAGGCAGTATGTATGTATGTATGTATGTATGTATGTATGTATGTATGTAATTTTTATTAAGAATTTTGATTACAGTAGTAAAAACGAATACAAAGTAAACTTAGAGAAACAGAAGAGAAGAGAAAAAAAGAAAAAAAAGTGTAGAAAAAAAGAAAAAGAAAGAAGAAAAGAAAGAAAGAATATAATAAAGGGGGGAAAAAAGAAATATATAAAGAAGTGACTTCCAACCTTCATCACATACCTCATCCCTTATCCATAAAACATCAACTTTTCAATCCTGGTGTCAGCAAAAAGTCCCTAAAGAGTTGCCAGAACTTTGCCAAAAAATGTCTTTGATCAAATGAACCACCTTTATATTCCTTCCTTTTACTTCTAACAGTTTTAATCTTTAATTCAATCAAATATTGTCATACGATTTGATTTCTCTTCAATTCTTCTTTATCCCATTACACAGATTTCTTCAAGGCTTTAACAAGCCTCTTTTGTAGATCCAGTAAGAAAACATTTTCCAGGTCATTCTCTTGATTGTCATTTGTATTTCCCTTTTAATTTTTAAAACTTCAGCCAATTTCTTTTGTATATCAAGTAAAGTCTCCTTTTCCAAATGATTCTCTTGGCCTTTAATTTGTAGTTCCATTTTTGGTACTTTCTCTGTCTTGTCAAATAAAATTTGTTCTACATCTGTCATTCCTTCATTAACATCTTTCAGACATAGTCTATCCATAGAAGCAGACACCATTTGATATTGTAGTTACTAATTTCTGGTTCCATTCTTCAAAGATCTCATTTAATGTTTCTTATGTTATAACCTTTTGCGTCATTTTGTAAGTCCAGTATTAACTGACATCAAGAACATTTTTTCCTTCTGCTTAGAATTTTTAGTCCCCTCTAGTGTCAAGTTTCTAAAATCATAAAGTAACTTATCTTTGTTATGACTTGCAATAGCCAGGTTAATCAAAATAAGTCTGTTTCCCAGAAGCCATTTATTTTTTATAGTTAATTCCAAAATTTTATAGTAAAAGTAAATATTCCAAATTTATTTGGACTCTTAATCCATTTATAACTTTCCTAGATCAAAATTTTATTTAGCTTTTTGCTGTTTATTTCAAATTCTTTAAGTTTTTAAGCTTATAATTAATTTCAGCTGACTTAATTTATAATTAATTAACAATTTAATATTAATTCAAATTAATAATTTAATATTAATTAAATAATAACTTAATTAATAAATAAATTCAGAGTTGAAGATAAAACTCACCCAATGACTTTTCAAACTTGTCATTCCAAAGGTCTCTAATAGCTTTAAGATGGTTAATAGGCAATTTCCAAAAGTGATTAGAAAGTAAGGTTTGCAAACTTAGTGTCCTTTAAAAGGCTCCGCTGCAGTTGCGAGCAAGATGGCTGATCCCATCGTCTCCCGGCACTCAAACCCATGGAAAACCGCTGTCCTGTGGTCTTCTCTTCTCGCGAGGAGCAGCCACCTGGAGCACACATGCACGATCTCCCATCCTCTCATTATCGGGAGAGGTTCCAAGAGACTGGTCTACTCACTATTTCCTTGGTCCTTGCTGTGGTTGTCAGCTCCACTTTCATGGAGATGTCTTCAGTTCACCATACTTCCCCAGAAGTACCCCATAGCCATTCTAAGAATAGAATGGAATGGAATGGAATGGAATGGAATGGAATGGAATGGAATGGAATAATAAAATAATAAAATAAAATAATTAAAATAAAATAATTAAAATAAAATAAAATAAAATAATAAAATAAAATAAAATAAAATAAAAAATAAAATAAAATAAATAAAAAATAAATAAAAAATAAAATAAAATAAAATAAAATAAAATAAAATAAAATAAAATAAAATAAAATAATAAAAGTATAGCTACAGCCCAATGACCTGTACTTACAAAGGTAAACTGAGATGACAGAAAATATCCTGGTAAATTAGAAACTGTTGCAAGGAAAACCTCCCTCCCCAATGCAGTGGGTGTATGTCAAAATCTGCAAGATGCAGGTGCAGTGTTGTGATTGCAGCCCTGCAAAGTCGCATAGCAATGGAAAGGAGGTGTGGCTTTGATCACAATACCACACCCACCATCTTGCAGATTTTGACCCCTCCCTATGGACGCCCAGGCCTATATACGTCATTGTCCATAATCAAAAAGCAGAGAACTAATAAGTCATTACCATTATCTTTAATGCACCCTCACTTCTAAATGATACACTTCCAAGTAACAAAACAATCAACAATGGTGATATGGTGATATAAATATGGTGATATTTATGATGCATGCAGTTGGAGCTTTTATATTTCATGAGCATGCGCATACATGCATATAGTGTATTCTTGCAAGTGTTTGTCTATTAACGTTTTTAATAGACAAAATTAATGTTTGTCTATTTCCACAGAGCTATTTCTCCTTTCCCTATTAAAAAAATCAAGGGCACATAAAAGCCCATTTCCGGAAAGAAAAAAATGACTCCCATCTGGTAGCAACACCTGGTTTCATGAGGTTTCTTCTCCCAGCCTGGAGTGAGTGACTGTTTTGAGAACCATCCTTTCTACTTCTAAGCTTTGATGTAATATCAAGGGACAAGTAACGTCCAACTAAATGATAAATACAACTTGGGGGATTTTTAAAGTCAAGTAACAACAAAGAAAGAAAAGGCAATGCCTAGAAATATGTACACATCCATGTTTTGCTTTGTCTAGAAATACCCTCAGTGGAAGATGCCACATTAACATTTCAGTTTTCCATGCTAAGAGCAGTTTGGCCCTGTCCTTAAATCAGTTTATAAGTCAGGCTGGAACAATCCGACGAGACTGTGTCTTCAATGGCTCTTACAATCTTGTTTTACCCTTTGCCCACAACATAGCCACATGGCATACGCAGAATGAAAGATGCTCAAAAGCACATTTTGTCTCCACTTGTAAAAATGTTCCAAATTAAAATTCAATTATTCTCTGCAGAATTGTTATCATGAAACAACAAAACTATAAACACATGCCATAATTGTATGGGATTCTTTTCCCCGGTTATTTCCCAGTGCTATTTTCTTTTCAGTTAAATGTGACGTCATCTGAATGAATTATTTAATCAAACCCTTTAGGTTTAAATATGCACTACAGGGAGAGGGTGGGACTTTCAAGCATGGTTAGAGAGATGCAAGCACAGAGAAGAAATACATTTGGTTTGCATTTTAATGCAACCTTATCTAATTTGCATTTCCCACATATGTACATTAAAACCCTTTCTAGCTGCCCTTTCCAGGTTTTGCAGTGCAAACAAACAAATAGAAAGAATTCATACAGAAATATTTATGACTGAAGAAAGTGCAAATACAAAATCTATATGCTGCTGGCAAAAATCAATGTGCATATAAAGGAATATGCATACAAAAGTGTGTACTTAGAGAAAAATGTAGACAAAATGCATATGAATTTTTGTGCAGACATAGAAATAGGGACAGATTGATGCGAGTCCAAATACATTTTAAGTTATGGGGAGGTGGGCAGGGTGTTGGGAGAGGGAGAGATTGACCAAAGTCAGATTTCTCTATTCCAACTGAGACATGTGTCCCTTTTAGATCACTGAACTTCCTACGACTAGTCCCCTTCCTACAAAGAGTCCCCTTTGTGGGGGGAGATGGGCGGTGATAGAAGTTGGACAAATAAATAAACTAAGAAAATATGTATAGCAACCTACTGGAAATAATGGAAACTTATATTTCATTCTGTTCATATTTTCAAATCATGAAATAATAGAACAATTTTCGTGTCACAAACATTTATTCAAGCATTGGCTTCCTTTTTAAGTTTCACACCTGCCAAGATTCATTTTGATTTATAGGTCCAAATTAACTTAAAATCACAGCCAGATATTCAGCTGGAATAAATCAGCCTTCAACTAGGTAGATTTACATCAGCTCAGAATCCATCCCTGATCAAACCAAAATGCAGTTGCATATGTTTGAACTTCTCTCTTTGCAACCAAGAAAAGCTGTGAATTTCACATGATTTTCTCAGTATGTGATGACAAACTGGCCCAGATTTATTGAGAAGTTATAAAATAAAAGATCAAGTGTATGATTTAATGGAAACGATCTTCATGTCTTCCATATAGAATAAAACTCTCCAAATAGGACTGTGGGTGTGTGCCCTCAAGTACCATTATGCAGCTTTGATGAACCATGATTCACAGCCAAGTCCTGTGAAGAGTTTAATCTTTCTTCATCCCACTGAAATCCATAGCCTTGGCCAGAAAAGGATCTAGGTGTTAGAAGAAGCCCTCCTACTGTTACTTAACTTTTACTAGGGAGTAGCCAGTGACTTCTGGGTTTGAAGCCATAGCACTGAGGAACCTAGCAGTCCATGAAAACTGCCATGACACTTTGCAGTCCCATAATTCATTGTGCTCTCCCTCACATCCAGTATCAGTAACGATGCTGATGTGTCACCTCTACCACCTTAGATTGTGGGCAGTGGAGCTCAGAGACAAGGCACTTAAAACCACATGCCCAATGTCACATAAACATTCTGCTTCCAGAGTGTCCTCCAACCACAACACCCTCTATTATGTTAAGGCAGGAAAATGAGTAAGAATGAGATTTTGCAAAGCTTATCTGTAACATGAATTCGTTATGTAATCTTAAAGAGTATTATTTCACATATTGGAGAAAATGACATTGCCTTCCTGCAGGACTAGGGCTATCATAGCACATGCAAACTTCTTTGAACACTAAAGCACCATATAAATCATTCCTGTTATTCTTGATTGCCTCACTGTAGAGGGGTGATTGGATAATTTGAAAATGTGGACTTAAAGGAGTTACTGACTGTGCATTCCCTTCTGACTTATTTATGGGAGCCCATCTGCTCTTTCACTAAAATGGAGCACTGGATTTCTGCACAAAGTCCTTCCCTAATAGGATGTACTAGGACTTAGAAAGGCTCATTTTAAATCCCCTCTGAGTTTTGAAGCTTTCTAGATACCCATGAGAGGAGCTTCCATCTCCTGGCCAAACACATTTCTGAAGGCTGTTAGGAGTCTAAAACTAAGGGGAGAAGAATAGCAGACATTGCCTTGAACTTTTTCAAAAAAAGTCAGTAGAAAAATGAAACAGGTATTATAACAGCATTTGAATGCCATCTTTTATATGACAATATGCCTTATTCATTATATTGGTCTTCAGTGTTACAGTAACTTCTTTCAGAATGCCGTACGCTGCCATACCACAACCCCATTTATTTACAAGCCATTTCTAATTTACTATACTGTAAATGTAACCTAATTTTTCTTTACTCTATATCAGAGGTGTCTGCAGGGCATGATTAAAAAAAGTTAAGGTGGCAGCTGCGATGGTGTGATCAATAGTCCTCCTGTTTTATGCAGTTTTTATACAATACACATAAAAAACAGGTGGCACTTTGATCACACCATCACAGCCACCATCTTGACTTTGACGACATCCTGCAGACAACCCTGCTCTGTGTTCACCAGCTCCACATCACAAACCCTTTCAGGGATTTGTAACTGCTGGCTGTGAATCGCAAGCTGGAAGGCAAGGGACATGGCACTTTCCAACATAAAACCAAACAGGAAAATACCCTGGCATATACTGTATGTTTCACTCAAAGTGGTAGCATGAAAAGGGGGAAAAAGCAAAGCTGTGTCCCAAAAGATCTGCCTCCAATATCATGCATTCCATCTTTGTGTGTGTCTGCCTTCAAATCACTTTTTGACTACTGGCAACTGCCTAGACTAGTCCCTGCAGGGTGTTTTGGCAAGATTTCGGAAGTGGTTTGCCATTGCCTCCTTCCTAGGGCTGAGAGGGAATGACTGGCCCAGGGTCACCCAGCTGGCTTTGTGCCTAAGACAGGACTAGAACTCAGAGTCTCCAGGTTTCTAGCCTGGTGCCTTAACCACTACACAAAACTGGCTCATCTGTACCATTTTTACCAGCAATCCAAACCCAAAACGCTTCCCTGCTGCATATCTTTGGGCTGTGTGAGAACACAAGGTGGTGCAACCACTCTGGGGTATGGCTCATCCCCTCATCCCTATTCATGCATTGTAGCTCTGAATGGAGTGCTAGTGTCAAAAACAATTATTCCTACTACAGTGAGAGGAAAACCAGAAGACACCATTGGCACGAATTCCTGTAATGAAGAAACATGCTGCTTTGCTGAATATGAAGGAAGTTTCATATGAGCCAGGCACTGAAATAAGGATGTACTGCTTCCAGTGACTATACAACAATCATACCCCAGAATCCTTGTATGCCAGTCATTCATTTCCCTTGAAAAAACATTTGCTGCTGGCTGGTTCTCAGCCATACTGGTAGAGTGGTTTCCCTTTTCAGAAGAGGAAGCAAATGTAAGTATGTGGTGCAATCAAATGAAAAATAAAACAGGCCCATAGCTCAGAGCAAGAAAAACAAATGGATATGTAGGCAGTATTAGAACATATTTCCATGTCCTTCAGAAAACTTACGCTTTGGTCAATGGGACCTACAATTACACCATTTTGCTGTGACCTTGCGTAAAGTCTGAATGAAGGGATGCTTCATAAGCATTTTCATTGCCAGACCCTTTTCATCTCCTCCTGATGGTTCTGTAGACAAAACAGAAGACTCCTGGAAACAATTTCATAGTTTTCTGCTTAAATTTACTTAGGGTGAATGCCTTTTCTAAACACGGCTGAAAAGCCAAGAGTCAAACTGAACCTCATCTGAAAAGCAGTTGACACCGTTATTTTCACCTAAAACATTCCTCCCAGAACCACGATTTGACAGGCTGTTGGACTTGAACTGAACCAGAACCTTAAAGAATTTAAATTACTGTAGGGGGATAAGGGTTCAAGTTAAAAATAACTGATAATACTGCTGCAACTCCACACCCCACATGTGTTCAACAAACCTACATTAATGGATGAAAAGAAGTACAGCCTGGAGCAGTCCTCTGAACTATACCCTCACAGCATACAAACAGGGATGGTGGCTACAAAAGGTCTTTATGTACTACAAGGGTTGTAGTAGTTTGTGAGATGTTAGTGAGCAAGAGAATAAATTACCTTCTCCATTTTTTCCCCATTAGGTAAGATGTAAAACAGTGTTTTTCAAATTTGGCAACTTTAAGATGTGTGGACTTCAATTCCCTGAATTCCCCAGCCAGCCCATAGCTCAGCCCACTGCTTTCAGCTGAAAACTCATGGGGTGGCAGTAGGGAGGTCAAAAAAAATCAATATGGTTGGCTGCAGCTTCTGTGCATGGTGCATGCAACACACTTAAAAGGAGATAGGGCTTTGATTGCACACATGGGCCTGCCATCCATATTAACTTTTGTGATACATGCACCACCCCCAGTTCCCTGCTGCATAAACAGCCTGTACTGTATTTGAAAGGATTGGATGTGTCAAAATTAGCCACCGAGTTTACACTATATATCAAATCTAAAATACATGGCTAAGACTGCACTCTTAAGAAATTGCACACATTGGGGTTTCATTTATTTTACAATGTATTTATTTATATCAACTTTTATATCCTGTCCTTTTGGCAGTGTTTCTCAACCTTGGGAACTTTAAGATGTGTGGACTTCAACTCCCAGAATTCCTCAGCCAGCATATGCTGGCTGGGGAATTCTGGGAGTTGAAGTCCACACATCTTAAAGTTCCCAAGGTTGAGAAACACTGTTTTAGCAGGAGTATCCACACATGCAATGCACATAAAAATCAGGCAGAGCTTCGATTGCATCATCACGGCCACCATCTTGACTTTTTTTAACAACACCCTGCAAGCAACTCTGCCTTTTAGAGTTTGCATGTCCCTCTGAATATACATTCATAGGATTGTTCTGGAGCAGGGCAGTCCTAAGCGAAGCAGAGAAGTATAGCAATGATTCTTAAAGGACCATTCTCTGCTTTATTTTAAGTGGGGTGGGAATCTCCCACTTTGTGCACAATGTTTTTCAGAAGAGAGATCTGATTTGTATTTCCCCCTTCAAAGACAGGCACCTACTAAGCTGTTAAGATCATAACATGCTAACATGACTTGAAAAACCACCAAAACATTTGAAAATGAAAATGGAAGGAATTCTTTGTCCTCCTTCTGTATCAAGAAAATAGACACTGCATTTGCAACAAGAAATTCAATCACCAATTGCTAGTAAGTGAGGTCATACAGAAGCTATTCGGGAGAGCATGAAGTCCTACACATTACTGTTCCTTCTGCGGATGACATCTTTTTCCATTCAGTTGGCTCCTGCCTTTCCCTTTTTATAGACTCTGAATTAATGTGGCTGATGCATCCCAGCTGCTGTGGGAAGAAAGGTGAAGCCTGTTATTTCTTTGAGAAAGAAGATGTTGTAGAAACAATGAAGAGAAATGCTGACCATCCCCTCTGAGGGATTTTCATTCAGATGCTAAGACCTGTTATATTATGGAACTATGATGTTAGGTTGCTTGTTCTTTCAGTATCACCACAATCATTCAAATTTTCAGTCTCCTTGTAGGAGACCCTCTTATGTGACAGTCATAATAAAATTTGGCCTGGGATTGCAGAATCTTGATTAACCAATGCCACAATGATATGTGCAAATTGATAAGCATCTGCCTGAAATTGTCTAGAACTGTACACTTCGAAGATGCTTCCGGAAGCAAGGTCTTCTACACACTGGAATCCACTTCTAAAAGCAAAGTAAATCCTCTGATTTGCTTTACCTGCTCCTGCTGTATCTTTCAGAAGTTTTACCTGGAAGAAAAACTATAGGACTAATGGAAATATGAGACCAATGGAAGTGTCAAAGGAGACTTTGAAGTAACATAAAGTACCACAATGAGTTAAATTGTTTCACTTCAGATCCTCAGCATGGGGCTCATGCCATCTCTATATTATAGTGTAAAGCACCCAATCTCTAATAGTTGGTTCCCAGACTGAAAAAGAATCCTAGAGACTGTCCTTTAAACCATGGTTCCCAAAGTAGTCAATATCAATCCCTAAGGGTCGATGGCACTATCCAAGGGGTCGATAAATGGCTGGGGGTCAAAAGGGACTCAGTAAATGCCTGGGGGTCAATAGGTGGTTAATAAATGATGGAAGGTCGATTGGGGTCAATTAATCTTTTGGGGTCTCTGTAGTGCTCCATGCCAGTTCCTAGTCCTGAAGGTGAGGTATCTAGCAGCAAGACAGTGTTACCTAGGGTTAGATGGTCAGCTGTCAGTGAAAGCAGCCTTGAGTTGTTGTTGTTGTTGTTGTTGTTGTTGTTGTTGTTATTATTATTATTATTATTCATGGTACTATTAAAGGAGTATTTATTAAATTATTTTATATAATAAATGTTTGTGGGTTGATAAACAATCTGAAACTTCATGAAGGGCTCAATATGCTGAAGAGTTTGGGGATCCCTGATTTAAATTATCAGATGCAAAAATCCCTGTTATCAGTGAAGAGAACTGCCACCTCATTGGCTCACCAGAAGGCTGTCAGAAAGAGAATCAGGAAGTCTCCACTCTCATGTACACAGATGTTTTGGTCCTGTTTGTTTGTTTGTTTGTTTGTCAAATTTATATGGCCGCCCATCTCACAAGAAGTGACTCTGGGCGGTGTACAGCAAAAAAGTATAAAAGCAGTAAACATGTCAAACACAGTCATATTAAAAGGTTAGAACACACACACACACACACACACACACACACAAACACAAGATTTGATCAGCAATAGAGCCACCTCAAGATCTCTCTGGTCCCCTGAGAGCCCCAGGCCTGATGACAAAGCCAGGTCTTGAGGGTCTTCCAGAAAATAAGGAGGTATGGAGCTGACCTTCACTTCAGGAAGCGGGGAGAATGTTCCATAAGGGGCGCACGGCAGAGAAGGCCCGCCTCCTCGGACCCACCAAGTGTAGTTCCCTGACAGACAGGACCCACAGCATGTCTCTCTTGCCAGATCTGATGGGACGAGCAGATGTAATTTGTCCTAACTGAAAACAGTTCACTTATGGAATTTCTTTTACCCATACCCCTTTCATCTCATTTTTGTTTTAATCCATTCAATCGTGTCTGATTCTCGGAAACTGCCTGGACAAGTCCCTGCAGTCTTCTTGGCAAGGTTTTTCAGAATTGGTTTGCCATTGCCTGCTTCCTAGGGCTGAGAGAAAGTGACTAGCCCAAGGTCACCCAGCTGGCTTTGTGCCTAAGGTGGGACTAGAACTCATGGTCTCCTGGTTTCTAGCCCATTGCCTTAACCACTAGGCCAAACTGGCTCTCTTCATCTCATTAAATCTTGCTAAATAGATCTCTATGAGAATAGTGCTTGATAAAAGAATCACTTTTCGGTTCAGGCAGCTGCCAAAAGGCTTCACAGAATGAAAGTTTGGCTGCCTAGCACACCCTTAATCACTCCCCACCACTCTGAAGAAACATGGATTACAGTTTGTGAAGTTTTTTTTTGCCACTGATCAAGAACCATTGGGGATAGCAAGCTAACTTGGTTATATCCCAGGAAGAGGTAGGGCCAGACTTTTAGTCCCTTTTTTATTCAAGAGGTTTAGTTATTGTTGTGAATTGTGAGAAGAGTTAAGATAAAGACAAGACAGCAGGCTGGGAGGACTTAAGGTTGTTGCTTATCAAGATTTTGTTTATTTTGTTCTTTTGGCCTGACACAGTTAAGTTCAGTTATTCTCTATACCAGCGTTTCTCAACCTTGTTAATTTTAAGATGTGTGGACTTCAACTCCCAGAATTCCCCAGCCAGCCATTCTGGCTAGGGAATTCTGGGAGTTGAAGTCCACACATCTTAAAGTTGACAAGGTTGAGAAACTCTGCTCTATACTATCAAGTTTGTTCATAGTCTGCAGGTTTCTGTTTTCTTGCATGCAGACAATTCAATATTTGGGGCAAAGGGGTGATTTTAGCTGCCAAAAGGCATTTTAAACAACAGGCTTGGAAATAGGAAATAGGAGTCTTCTCTCCCCAATCTGCTGTTGTGGGTATTAAATGGCTGTGGTTGAGTCACTGTTTGGAATTGCTGTTGTTCTCAACTATGTATTGCCTGATGGTAGGAATGTACCTCTGATGTTTTCTTCCCAATCAATGATTTTAGCCAAGAAAAACTATATGCAGAGAGACGAAGTAATGGCAATAATCTCAAGGGTTAAGAAATTCTATAACTATGTATACAACCATTCTTTTAAAATCTGGGCACACCACAAGCTCCTCTTGGAATTTTTTGCTAGGAATAAACCAACTCCTCCCATTTTATCACCACATATGCAATGCTGGAGCATTCTCCTGCAGGCATGTCACTATACACTACTGTAAAAAACTGAGAAATGCTTTCAAATGTTGATGCCTTAAGTTATTGCAGATTCCAGATTGTGCTCTCACTTCACCACCTTAAATCCTCATGTTAGAAGCTATGCCAGAACCTCCCCTACAGACACACAAAATAGCAAAGTAAGATGCCAGGCTTGTCGATCGGAAGATCGCAAGTTCGGAGGTTTGAATCCCTAGTCCCGCGTGACGGAGTGAGCTCCCGCACTAGCCCCAGCTCTTGCCAACCTAGCAATTCGAAAGCATGCAAATGCAAGTAGATTAATAGGTACTACTTCGGTGGGTAGGTAACAGCGTTCCGCGCGCATCATGCGGCCACATGACCGTGGAAGCATCTTTGGACAATGCTGGCTCTTTGGCTAACAAACGGAGATGAGCACCGGCCCCTAGAGTCAGTCACGACTGCACAAATGCGCGGGGGGAACCTTTACCTTTTTTATATATCTTAGTGCATGTCCTTATCTGGTTGTTCACGGGCTGGCCATATGATCAACTGGATGAGAAGTTTGCACTATATTCATCACATCAAAATGAGTTTTCAGCCCACAAAGGATGTGTCATGTGGGGGAGTAGGGCTGCCTACAGAGTACCAAGTACAGAAGGAACTTTTGTTGGAAACCGGATTATCACTTACTGTATGTTTGATTCATATTTCAGCCATGCAGACAATGTCCTAAGTTGAACAAGGATAATTGTAATGGTATTGTATGTGGGAATGACCTTGAGGGATGAGGGGGAGAGATGCTGCCTAGGGAATGATCAGATAATAGGGGGAGGATCCCGCAGCTGCATAATGGCCAAAGAAAGAAACTTAAAAAGGACCCGCCCTAATGTATCAGGCTGTTGAAAGTGATAGCAGGAGATTTGTATTTTCAGACTTGCAAGATTCTGTTAACGTAGCCTTACAATAAAGTAGAATTAGCTCAACTGGTCATCTTTCCTGTCTAGTTTATCTGGGACAGCTGATACTAATTCATCAAGCAGGATGTTTTTTAAAAAATCTGAAAAAATTCCAAAATATGGTACGTCTTGTTTCTCTGACATACCAGGCATGTAATGCTAGAGCAGGGGTGCAAAAAGTAGAGCTTGTGGGCTTCACGTGCACCCATTTTGTGGTCCCCAGAGTGGGCGTGTCAAATTTTTGAACCTCTTTTGCACTTGGGAGTTCAGGATTTTTAGGGGTGAAATAGTTTCTTAAGCCTTGGAGAGGCCTTAGACATCCATTGTACTCTTTAAAAGCTGTCCCTCTCAATTGAGCTTATTCCCCCTGCCTTTTTTTTTCTTTTTTTCTTTTGCTTTTTTAAGGAGCAAAATGGATCCCTTAAGCTAATATTGTCCCTTAATTCCCAAGACTAAAAACAGGAAAAAGACAAACTTTTCCAGCTTCACTTGCTCTGGTGACTTTCCTCTTCCACTTGATCTTCTGTCTGTTAAAAAAAAGAACAAAGCTGCATAGGGTTTTTTTTTCCTTTATTAGTAGAGGCTGCAATAACAGTGGAAAAAGTGCCTTGGTGTTCTTGTGCCCTCTACTGATAAAGGAAAAAAGAGTTTATTTTTAAACTAAACCAGCTGAAAGCTGGCCTAAATTTATTTCCTCCTGTTGAGCACAACAGGAGAGTACCTATTTTGTTGTCATAATTTAACCCGGCTCTTCTCCTCCCCACAATCCACCACCCCACAATCTCTTTCCTAACATACCATTTATTTATTTATTTATATTTCTAACTTATATCACCGCCCATCTCCCCCCATTCCGGAGGGGACTCTGGGCAAACCATAACTTTGAGCAGAGCGCCGAACTGTTTGGCCAATGGATAACATTCATCAAGTATCCTGATGTCCCTGAAAACACCTTTATGTTACATGGTATTTCATTGCATGGTATTTGGTTTTCATTGATCATTCACAAAGTAATTAAACCCCCAAAAAGCTGTATTACTGAACTATGGCTGGAATACTGTTATAGGGATATTTCAATCATTCTCAGTTGCAACCACTTGGTTCCTTCTTTCCTTGAATTGTCCGCTCCTATTTGGCTTTGTCCCTTCTTGATCATCTCCATTCCAGCTGCTCTCAGTTCTCCAACTATAATTTGCATTTGCTTAATTTCCTTTTTCTTCCTCTCCTTTTTTTTTGCAATGTCTCTAACATCATATAACCCTTTGAGTAAGAACTGTAATGTTCATAAATCCGTTTTATCCTACCTAGATTGACTTCTTGTCAATGATCAGATGATAATAATATGAGCTTGACAAGCTAACTGAAATGCTCAGCCTCCCAGCCAGTTTTGAATCCTTTCTACTGGCTTGTTCTCATCCTCTTCAAACTACTTTCAACAGCAGTAGAAACCATGTGGCCTAATAATCCTGAGTTAGTGCAAGTTAACTGTATCATTAAATTTAATTGTTTTCAACATAATGTGCTGAGCTGTTAGGGTATCATATCCATTTGAGGCCCAACAGGAAGTAAAAGTGCTGGTCTGCACAGTTGTCTCTAAACACAGACATCATCCATCATAAATGTTTTACACACACTCCTAACTTACAGCACTTGCTCCAAATGATTAGCTACTAAAGGACGTAAATAAAAAATCGGAAACGGGGGTTTCTTTTAAGGAAGATTGTTTCCTGCTGTGGAAATTCTACAGTGAAAAAATGCCAAATTTAGTCTCAACTCTTGGAACGTTTGCTGGTCTGAATGCTCTGGTGAAGAGTGACAATAAGATCTCAGCATGACTGTGAAGTTAAAGCAGAAAATATTCTAGCCTCTTTTTGTGACAGAAGGCAAGGCATACAGTGATACTTTTCTTTAGATCTGAGTTTTACTGTACGAAGTTGTTCTGAAACTTTCTAGTTTGAATATTAATTCTGAAAAGCAGAGTTTCTATGCTTTATTGATTTGGGGTTTTGTCAATAAAAATGGGAAACATGGCTTGCCTTAGCCATGTTTGAATTTCAGTTTAATTTATACTGAGTCACTTATATGGCTGGTTGTACAGAAAGTAAGGACAATTTGATGTTTTTCTTGGTTTTCCTTCTTAAGGCAGACATGACTATGAAAGCAAAAGAGGTGAGGGTCGTGCTTAAGTGTGCCAAGTCTGGAAGCTTGGCAAAGTGGTCGTGTCATCACTTAATGACGTAGCCATTTCAAGGTCTTTTTTCCCCCAGGTTACATGATTACTGTAGACCTGTGATGAACTCACTGATGCTGATATATGTAAAACCTCAGCTTGCTTATTCCCAAACCAGTGCATGTAGTCAAGTCAATCTTTATATATAAACAGCTAGAGCTGATTTTTTTTTTAATTAACCTTTTCTTTAGCAGTGTGGTCCTAAGCTGTACTGCACTTCGTGGATTATGTTATTAATGAAAACCAGGCTACTTATTTTAAAAATCAGTCAAGTTAGAACAAAACTCATGTTATTCATTATATGTAGGAACCAACCAATCGTGCTTATCAACTACTTGGCTGGAAAATTGGGTTGGACTCTGACAGCTCTATTGGCCACCATTTTTGTGAATGGATTTGGATTGTATAAGACAAATTACTTTTGTTTTTAATTTTACAAACCAGGATTTCTGAATGAGAGCCCCTGAACATGGTTTACATTCTTCATACAAACAGTAACTGGTCAAAATAAGCAGCTCAAAAATAAATTACAACCAATTGAGGATAATATCTCTCCACAGTTATTACATAAGTAAAAATATTGATTATATCAATACTATTCACAGGAATAATTTATCCAACAAAAATAATTGGTTTTATTATCTCTGCCAAGGTAAACCTGAGACATAAAGCCCTTCCTTTTTATAAAATTTCACAAAGAAAGGACGGATATTTGTAACATTCATAAGGGAATGATAGGATGAGATCATGGAAATATCCACGAGTTATAGAGTTTTTCAGATGAAGACTTTACTGTATTGCACAAACATGCTCTGATGACATTGTGGCTCAAAGTGAAGACTGGCTAAATCATTAGCAGGTCTAGTTACTATGAGCAAATTACCGTAGTGACAAATACTTTAACTTTAACAAGCCAGCGTGGGCTTGTCACAAATCAGTTGTGCTAGACTACAGTAAATTTATTTCCTTTTTTGACAGAGGTACTAGCTTAGCATATCAGAGGAATGCTGTAGACATAGTATATCTGGATCTCAGAAAAGTGGTTGGCAATGATATTAACCTTCATAAGATAGTAAAATATGGACTAGATCAGTGGTTCTCAAACATTTTGGTCTCAGGATCCCTTTAGGTAAAGGTAAAGGTTTTCCCCTGCACAGTTGTGTCCGACTCGAGGAGCCGGTGCTCATCTCCGTTTCTTAGCTGAAGAGCCAGCGCTGTCTGAAGATGCTTCCGCAGTCATGTGGCCGGCATGACGCACGCGGAACACTGTTACCATCCCACCGAAGTGGTACCTATTTATCTACTTTCATTTGCATGCTTTCAAATTGCTAGGTTGGCAAGACCTGGGGCAAGTGCGGGAGCTTACTCCGTTATGCGGCGCTCGGGTCTCGAACCGCCGACCTTCCGATCTACAAGCCTGGCGTCTTAACCACTGAGCCATCGTGCCCCTCCAGGATCCCTTTACATTCTTAAAAATGATTGAAGATCCCAAAAAGCTTTGGTTTATGTGGGTTGTTGTTGTTGTTGTTCAGTCGTTTAGTCGTGTCTGACTCTTCGTGACCTCATGGACCATAGCACGCCAGGCCTTCCTGTCCTCCACTGTCTCCCGGAGTTTACTCAAATTCATGTTCATTACATCGGTGATGCTATCTAACCATCTCATCCTCTGCCGTCCCCTTCTCCTTTTGCCTTCAGTCTTTCCCAGCATCAGGGTCTTTTCCAGTGAGTCCTCTCTTCGCATTAGGTGGCCAAAGTATTTGAGCTTCAGCTTCAGCATCTGTCCTTCCAATGAGCAGTCAGGGTTGATTTCCTTTAGGATTGACTGGTTTGACCTCCTTGCAGTCCAAGGGACTCTTAAGAGTCTTCTCCAGCACCACAGTTCGAAAGCATCAATTCTTCAGCGCTCAGCCTTCCTTATGGTCCAATTCTCACAGCCATACATTACTACTGGAAAAACCATAGCTTTAACTATACGGACCTTTGTCGGCAAGGTGATGTCTCTGCTTTTTAATATGCTGTCTAGGTTTGCCATAGCTTTCCTCCCAAGGAGCAAGCGTCTTTTAATTTCATGGCTGCAGTCACCGTCTGCGGTGATCTTGGAGCCCAAGAAAATAAAATCTGTCACTGCTTCCATTTCTTCCCCTTCTATTTGCCAGGAAGTGATGGGACCAGATGCCATGATCTGAGTTTTTTTAATGTTGAGTTTCAAGCCAGCTTTTGCACTCTCCTCTTTCACCCTCATCAAGAGGCTCTTTAGTTCCTCTTCACTTTCTGCCATTAGGGTGGTATCATCTGCATATCTGAGGTTGTTGATATTTTTCCCGGCAATCTTAACTCCGGCTTGTGATTCATCCAGCCCGGCATTTCTCATGATGTACTCTGCATATAAGTTAAATAAGCAGGGTGATAATATACAGCCTTGTCGTACTCCTTTCCCAATTTTGAACCAATCGGTTGTTCCATGTCCGGTTCTAACTGTTGCTTCTTGACCCGCATACAGGTTTCTCAGGAGACAGGTAAGGTGATCTGGTACTCCCATCTCTTTAAGAATTTGCCACAGTTTGTTGTGATCCACACAATCAAAGGCTTTAGTGTAGTCAATGAAGCAGAAGTAGATGTTTTTCTGGAACTCTCTTGCTTTTTCCATGATCCAGCGAATGTTGGCAATCTGATCTCTAATTCCTCTGCCTCTTCGAAACCCAGCTTGCACTTCTGGTAGTTCTTGGTTCACATACTGCTGAAGCCTAGCTTGTAGGATTTTGAGCATAACCTTGCTAGCATGTGAAATGAGCGCAATTGTACGGTAGTTTGAACATTCTTTGGCATTGCCCTTCTTCGGAATTGGAACGTAAACTGACCTTTTCCAATCCTGTGGCCACTGTTGAGTTTTCCAAATTTGTTGGCATATTGAGTGCAGCACTTTAACAGCATCATCTTTTAGGATTTTAAATAGCTCAGCTGGGATACTGTCTTCTCCGCTAGCTTTGTTGTTAGTAATGCTTCCTAAGGCCCACTTGACTTCACTCTCTAGGATGTCCGGCTCAAAGTCAGTGACGACACCATCGTATTTATCAGGGATATTAAGATCTTTCTTGTATAGTTCTTCTGTGTATTCTTGCCACCTCTTCTTAATCCCTTCTGCTTCTGTTAGGTCCCTGCCTCTTTTGTCCTTTATCATGCCCATCTTTGCACAAAACGTTCCCTTGATATCTCTGATTTTCTTGAAGAGATCTCTAGTCTTCCCCATTCTATTGTTTTCCTCGATTTCTTTGCATTGTTCATTTAAGAAGGCCTTCTTATCTCTCCTCGCTATTCTCTGGAAATCTGCATTCAGTTGGTTATATCTTTCCCTTTCTCCCTTGCCTTTTGCTTCCCTTCCTTCCTCAGCTATTTGTAAAGCTTCATCAGTCAGCCACTGACTGATGCTTTCTTGCATTTCTTTTTCTTTGGGATGGTTTTAGTTGCTGCCTCCTGTACAATGTTACGAACCTCCATCCATAGTTCTTCAGGCACTCTGTCTATCCAATCTAATCCTTTAAATCTATTCCTCACCTCCACTGTATATTCATAAGGGATATGATTTAGGTCATACCTGAGTGGTCTAGTGGTTTTCTCTACGTTCTTCAATTTAAGCCTAAATTTTGCGATAAGAAGCTCATGATCTGAGCCACAGTCAGCTCCAGGTCTTGTTTTTGCTGATTGTATAGAGCTTCTCCATCTTTGGCTGCAAAGTATATAATCAATCTGATTTCGGTATTGACCATCTGGTGATGTCCATGTGTAGAGTCGTCTCTTGTGTTGTTGGAAAAGAGTGTTTGCTATGACCAGCGTGTTCTCTTGACAAAACTCTATTAGCCTTTGCCCTGCTTCATTTTGTACTCCGAGGCCGAACTTGCCTGTTATTCCGGTTATTTTTTGACTTCCTACTTTAGCATTCCAGTCCCCTATGATGAAAAGGACATCTTTTTTTGGTGTTAGTTCTAGAAGGTGTTGTAGGTCTTCATAGAACCGGTCAACTTCAGCTTCTTCGGCATCAGTGGTTGGGGCATAGACTTGGATTACTGTGATGTTGAATGGTTTGCCTTGGATTCAAACTGAAAGCATTCTGTCGTTTTTGGGGTTGTACCCCAGTACTGCCTTTCCCACTCTTTTATTGACTATGAGAGCTACTCCATTTCTTCTAAGGGATTCTTGCCCACAGTAGTATATATAATGGTCTCCTGAATTAAATTCGCCCATTCCTGTCCATTTTAGTTCGCTGATTCCCAATATGTCGATGTTCAGTCTTGTCATCTCATGTTTGACCACCTCCAGCTTACCTTGATCATTGATCTTACATTCCAGGTTCCTATGCAGTATTGTTCTCGGACTTTCCTTCCACTTCCAGACACATCCACAACTGAGCGTCCTTTCGGGTTTGGCCCAGCCGTTTCACTCTTTCTGGAGCTACTCGGAATTGCCCTCCGCTCTTCCCCAGTAGCATATTGGACACCTTCCGACCTGAGGGGCTCATCTTCCGGCGTCATATCTTTTAGCCTTTTGATACTGTCCATGGGTTTTCTTGGCAAAGATACTGGAGTGGTTTGCCATTCCCTCCTCCAGTGGACCACGTTTTGTCAGAACTCTCCATCATGACCTGTCCGTCTTGACCTGACTTCATTGAGTTACGCAAGCCCCTTCGCCACGACAAGGCAGTGATCCATGAAGGGGTTATGTGGGTTATATCTATTGATATTTACTAGGTACATAGAATTTAAAACTGAGAATTTTTAAGATACTTATTTGACTTTGTGAACCCCCTGAAAGGGTCTCAGGGACCCCCAAAATTTCTCAGACCACACTTTGAGAACTGCTGGGCTAGATGATACTCCAGATAGATGGACTCACAGTTGGCTGAATGACCACATGCAAAGGGCTGATTAATGCAGCCACTGCAGCTTGGAAGGAAGTCCTGAGTGGAGAACCACAAGGCTCTGTCCTGGGCCCTGCATTGTTCAAATGAGGGATTTATCAATGACTTGAATGCGGGAGTTAAGGGGAAACTTATTGAGTCTGCAGATGACACAAAGCTGGGTGGGTTGGCTAATATTTTAGAGGAGAGAGACAGTAGTTTCAAAAGGATCTAAGCGGGCATGAGCAGCAGGTTGAAATGAGTAAGATGAAATATAATGAGAAATGTGAATGTCCATATCTGGATAGGAAGAATATAAATTACAAATATAGAATGGAGAAGACCTGGCTTGGTGGGAGAGGATATGAAAAGTGATCCTTGTCAAGTACAAGTTAAACTTGACCCAGAAGTGGGATGCAGCTGCTAAAAGGTAAGTGTTATCTTGGGAAGCAAGAGGTTCTGGTCAGGAGGAATTTTTTTGACTGTACAAGCTGCCTCATGAAGCGATGAGTTCTCCTTTGCTGGAAGTTAAATAGATACCAGATGGTCATCTGTTAGAGATGGGCTAGTGGATCCTGTACTTCTGAGGTCCTTTTGAGCATTATGATTTTGTGAAGTCAAGAGGATTCCAAGCTAAAACTAGAGAAGGTGAAGGTAGCTCATTGAGCTAGTCTAAAAAGTTATGTGAGTCATACTTTTTATATACAGTATGTTTTAGATAACGTTCATTAAATATGCTAAGGTAACTTTCGTAGAGTAATCTGGTCAGCATATTTGGGATTTTGAAAGCGTATTGTAGATGTCTGGCATGACAGGCAGTGCCAATAATTAAGCAACAATTTAAAAAAAAGACATTATCACTACTACACTAATGATTTCCAAACTCAAGATATTCTCCTTAAGAAGTCTTATGATGTTAGCTGGGTTCACATATTAAGCTAAGCTATGGCTTGCTTAACCTAGATTTATTGAAAAAACCACATTTCACTGGGTTCACACAACACAGTAAAGACAATATGGGATCCTTGCTACTGAGTTAGAAAAGATGGCTTATTACATAATGGTCTACTACTGAAACTTTGGAAAAAGTAGATTATTTAAAATGTGTAGGATAATTCAGCTAATAGGAACATTGCTAATTAGTAGAGGTTTATCTGTATTTCCAATGGCAGGAAGATTATTACCCGATTCATTACAAGGTGTCCAGCAATCAGTAGTAAATGGCCAGGGTAAAAAAAAAAATCCTTATTTAATACAACGTAATAGAAATATGTAACTCAGAGCTTTCCAAACTTTTCATGTTGGTGACACACTTTTTAGACATGCATCATTTTGCAACACACTCTTATAGCAGGGCATCATTTCGCGACACACTCTTACAGCAGGGCACAAGGCAGGCACTAGGACCTGCGCGGAATCACAGCAGGTTTGGAGGCAGCAAGGCACAAGGCAGGCACTAGGACCTGCGCAGAATCACAGCAGGTTTGGAGGCAGCAGGCACAAGGAAGGCACTAGGACCTGCACGGAATCCTGGCAGGGCTCAGAGGCAGCAGCAGCAGCGACACACCCAGACACTGCAGCCGACACCCTAACGTGTCCTGACACACAGTTTGGAAAGCTCTGAACTATTTCCTTACCAGACAAATTGACTTTTAATTGATGCTTTTAAGTCCCACAAAGTATTCTTTTTTATTTTTATTTTTAAATGTAGGCTATAAAATTCCTAGCTATATTTCTTGAATACCTTCCTTTTTTCACATTAGGAACTGTTCTGAGGCACCGAGAAGAGAGAGAAGTTATGTGTACTACAAAATAGAAAGCACAGATGCTCCATCTACTTCTCTTCTTTTTAAAATAAATTAAGTCTCTATCCAAGAGTAGGAAACTCAGGGTTTGTTGCATAAGTGTACCCAGGGAGGACAAGGACATCAAGTTACATGTGTGTTGTGATGTTGCAACGCAAACTCCACTCCCTACATAGTTAGGTTCAATGTCACAATGCAAGTAATAAGGGCACAGCTTGAATCATGCTATCATGATGGACATTTCATTATTTTGGCATCGTTAGGATTAGGAACATACACCTATGGTTTGTTTAGATAGCAGAGCATAAGTTTCAAAAACAAATTACGAAACAGACCAGTTACTCCAGGGTATTCATACAGTAAATGGTAATTCCAAATATTGCATTTGATGATACTCTATAAAGTTGTGTGATTAAATCTGAAAAATATGGATAACTTTTGGAATGATTGTTTATTAAAATAATTATTAAAATGGAAAACTAAATGGAGACATACTGGATATCATGCATAGTCATTTAGAAATTGTGCTTTGTTAATAGAATAAGAGAAACCTACAACAGATCTGTTACATCAGATGTGTTTTATTGGTAAGGAAGATTTCCTTCCCTCCTGAATTCTCTTCTCCCAATCTCTCTTTCATCCTCCTTTGCCCAAAGTTCCAGTGCTGTCGTCTAATCATTTTGGGATTTTTTAGCATTTGTTGTCTGTACTTATTTTGGTGGGGATTTTTTGAGGCAGGGGTTGATCACATTCCTTAACACATATATCCCAAGTGGGTCCATGTGCCTTCCAACCATTACCAGGCAATTACAGAGTCTCTGTGGACATCCAGTCTCTGCTTAGCAGCAGTGATTGTGTGTATGTGTTTGTGCATCTGCCTGTATGTCTGTTGAAAACCAAGCAATGCAACACTGAACTGGGCCCAAGGAGATCCAAATTCAAGACTCCACTCAACTACTGAGTGTACCGAATGATTTGGGGCCAGGATTAATCAGGGCTGCAACTAGGGAGGGGCAAGCGGGGCATGTGCCCCGGACGCCGCGCTAGGGAGGGGCGCCAAAAGTCCTTTGTGTTAGGCCTGTGGTGCGAATCGGGACTTAATCTCATGCTTGCGCAGGTTCCTTGTGGGTGGAGCCCACTGCTCAAGCAGGCAGGAGCGGCTTCCGTGCACCTGGCTCCTCCGACAAACTAGCACTCGCCAGAACTGGAGGGTGGGGGCTCGCTCTTCTCTCTCTCGCGCTTGGGAAAATGTTATGCAGGTTTGTACACACACCATAGTGAGAGTAGGGGGCGTGGCAGAACTTCTCATTTTGGGCGGGGGGCGCAGAATCCATGTTTGCTCCGGGTGACAAAGACCCTAGTTGCAGACCTGGGATTAATCCACCCTATCTCACATGGTAGTTTTGTGAGGGATAAAATAAGGGAATATACCACTGAGCTCCTTCAGGAAATGTGGAATATAATTGTATTAAATAAATATATTAGTAAGTAAGTAAATAAGTAAGTACTGCTAGCTACTTGGTAAAAATGACTCTGCAATCTCCAATAGACTGTTTCAGTTGCGATTTAGACAACAATTCTTTCCTGCCTCAGTTGACATAGGATTTTTTTAATTTAAAAAGAAATTGAATAGGGAAAAAACCCTGCTAAACTACAAAGTAAGGTGCCAACTTCCCACCTTTATTTCCAAGAACAGCTCTGGGACTCAGCTGGCCTACAGATGCTTTCTTAGAAAATAAAAATGCAAATGGCTACTGTCCAGATTCTACCCAGAAAAAAGCAAGCACAAGAAGTGTCCTAGGGTGCTGGAAGCAGGTCAGAAAAATCACCCTCACCAGTTTGTTTTCTGTTTTGGGTATTTTGTAATTGCCATGATCACCGTTGCAGCCATTTTGTGCACATGCAATCTGGCAGTGTCTGTTTAGTGTGCAGCTTACCAGAGGCCCCTGAGATGGCTGCCTCCCCAAAGCCAGCTACCCTCATCCTAATCTCATCATAACATAAAGGAAATAAAATACGGTTTGGTCCCAGGCTGTCTGCACTTCCAGAGGGCCCAATGAAAGCCTTAGTCAAGCCTCACTAGCATAGCGATTTTGACCCATAAGGAGAATTTAATTTCCTCTCATTTACATGAGGATTTGGAAGAAAGGAAGAAACAGTGAGACACTTGTTTTTTGTTTCACTTTCTCCTTATTGCAGGGCAAATGAAATGAGAAATCCCTTAAAAATCTGTCCCTAACAATAACTGTGTGAATTAAACCATCATATTGCATTATCATCAGGGAACAATTAGATGGGTCCATATCAGATTCAACAATATGGACCAAAATTATTTACGCAGCATGCTCTGTCGCCTAACACAGAGGAGGGTAAAAAAAAATTTACACTGTGATTGCTATGTTCTGTGATGTTTTTACTTCCACAGGATACTAAATGGGGTCTTTTCAACAACCAGACTCCAATCATTGTTCTGGGTCCAATAAAAACAAAAATTGAAGCCTTGATGAAGGCTGGTTTTAATTTGATAAATTTTCTTAAATATGCAGGAAATACTTTCAGTTTGTGCCTATCCACAGCAATTATTCATTCTCTAACCTCTAGCAGGCCCCTCTACATCTTTGTGATCCTTTGTAACCTTAATAATCTTCCAAATAATTGTCTTTAGCTACTTTTATTATTTCTGTTTGACATATGGATTTTCTAATTAATGTGTGGTATTTTGAGTCATTGTTTTGCTGTTCATTCTCTCTCACTCTAGTACATATTAATGAAACCCTAAATTTGCCCATCTTTTCCCTATGGTTGTTCTAATTAATGTATAGTCATATACATTAAAGATATAGTTTGTGTAATGTAACCTAAACAATGTCTTTTGTAAAAACAGATGATTTTATTTTATTTTTTAATTGAGAGTTTTACAGAATTAAAACAAGAAAGAGTATATAAAGAGAAGGTAGAAAAAGAGAAAAGAAAAAAGAAAAAGTGCTAGAAACAGTGCAGATAAAGAAAGAAAAAGAGAAAAGAGAAAAGAAAGTTAAAGATGTGGCTTCTGATCTTCTTTACAGCAGATATAAACAAACTTTTATCATTTCTCCCTCTTTATATATATTATATAGTCCCTTCTTCCTGTATTCAACTCTTTTTAATCAGCAAATCCAGAAATCACCAGTTCATTTTTGTCCATTTTCAGCAAAAAGTCCATAAAATGTTTCCAATCTTTTATAAAAATACTTGTTGTTTTGTCTCTAATCAAAAAGGTCAGTTTTGCCATTTCTGCAAATTTCGCCATCTTCACAGTCCATTGTGGGTACTTCAGTATTTTTCCATCTTTGTGCATATAACAACCTTGCTGCAGTTATCATATATAAAACCAATCATCCATGAATCCTTTCTAATTGGGTATCCATAAATCCTAATTTTAAAAGTTCTGGTTTCATCTGAATATTAATTTTTAAAATTAATTGCATCATCATATGTATTTGGGTCCAGTACTTTTTCGCTTTTTCACATGTCTACCATGCATGATAAAATGTCCCTTCATGCTTTTCACATTTCCAACCGTAATTATAAGTACCTTTTATTGTCTATTGTATCCTAGACAATTTCTCGGGTGACATATACCAACGATACATCATTTTATAAAAATTCTCTTTTAAATTATAGGACAATGTGAATTTCAAACCTTTTGACTACATTCTCTCCCATTTATCCATCTGAATGTTGTAACCAAAGTTCTTGGCCCATTTTATCATACATTCTTTAACATGTTCTTCTTCAGTTTCAAATCTCAACAAAAGTTTATACATTTTAGCAATTACATGTTCATAATTTGTACATAATTCATTTTCAAATTCCATTTTATGCTGTTCTATATCTGGTACTTTTTTATCTATACTGAATCTTTCTCTTAATTGTACATATGAAAACCATTGAAAACTAAATCCCTCTGCAGTCAGTTGTTCTCTTGATTTCATCTTAAATTCTCCACTTTCCTGTACTAACGAATCTTGATATGTTAGCCATTTCTCTTTGCCCCCTTTCTCTTTTCTATAAAACACTTTTTGTGCTGATGCCAATAGAAGTATTTTTGGATACAGCCAGGGTCTGTATTTATTCCATATTCTTAATATGGCACTCCAAACATAATGATTTTTAAAATCTACATTAACTTTGACTTTATCGTACCATTAAAAACCATGCCACCCAAACCTCAGCTTGTGCTCTTCTAGTTCCAACATTTTCTTATCTCTCAGCAAAAGCCAATCTTTCATCCAAACTAAACAGCAATCTGCAAAATACAATTTGAGATCAGACAATCTCAGTCTTCCCCTTTCCTATGCATCTTGGAGAATTTTGTATTTAACCCTTGGTTTCTTTCCTTGCCATATAAATCTAGATGTAGAACAGGTGATTTTACATTTCTGAGAAATTCCTTTTATTAACCTGTGAGGAAGAAAAGATGTAATGAGTTATAATGAGTTATTTATAAAAATAATAAAGGCGGGATAAAAATTAAATAAATTAATAATCTCCAAAGCTAACTAGCTTGCTTTGACTTCACTGATGTTTTTGTATAGTATAAGCTCTTTAATTAATCTGCCCTGGGAAAAAGAGTTTAAAAATCCCCTTTTAGTGTTGAACATTAAAATGTCCTTTTGATAATAATATCATAGTGTGCCAAATACAATTTATAGACATTGCATATTTCTTCAGTACAATTATAAATATATTCCCTGGGTTAATGAACATGCTGGATATGTTGCGTACCTTAGAAAATCAATTCTATTATGTATTTGTTAAATTTATATCCAGCTTTTCCCCTAAGAATTGAAACTGGTGTCCATAGTTCTCTTCCCTCACAACAATCTTATGATGTAAATTAGACAGAGAAATGGCATATATTAGCATGTATAACATACAGCTTTCAGATTTCTGGCCATTTTCTTTCTGCTTATGCTATAATGGACACTTAAAAACAAAAGCAAAATATGCTTTCAAACATTTACTTTTTAAAGTGGTCTCCTAGTAACTCTATCTATTGTCAGCAAATTCACTTCTGAGTGTTTAGCCAAATTTACATAAAAGAGGAAAGTATATGTAGGTTTTGAGGAAATCAAAGTATCAGAAAAATATTTTAAAAAAATTCGGGGGGGGGGGATGCCTTCGTGGCAGTTTTTTACTCCTGGTGACTGCTTGGACTCGTCTCTGCAGTTTTCTTGGCAAGGCTTTTTTTTTAAATGGTTTGCCATTGCCTGCTTCCTAGGGTTGAGAGAGAGTGACTGGCCCAAGGTCACCTAGCTGGCTTTGTGCCTAAGGCAGGACTAGAACTCACTGTCTCCCCGTTTCTAGTATGCTCCCTTAACCACTACATCAAACTGGCTCTATAAAAGGCCTTGGGGGAAAAAACCCTGCTGACAGGGAAAGCCATGAAGGAGCCCAATAAAAACTGAGCATGCTCGGTAGCCAAGAGTGGGCGTAGGCATAGAGTAGGACCCAAAGAATGAGGTGTAATGGAAGAAGATGGCTGGACAACCAGCTAGCTAAAATCCTGAAAAGGGGCATTTCAGACTCTAATACTTTGTTCAAGGATATATTGTATTATTAAACTACTACTACTAATAATAATAATAATAATAATAATAATAATAATAATAATAATAATATTAAAAGAAAACGTTGACCTGCCATCCAAGAATTAGAATCATATAGTCTGACTATTTGAATTGAATTGGCTTGTGGATCTGGTAGACATAAAACTACAAAGTAAATGATCTTAAGAGTGAAGCAAATATCAGGTGCTGAAAGCCTACTCACCCACAAGTTCATTGGTGCCAATGTGAATAACAGCAAAACAAGTAGAGATTTGGAAAGCATTTTGTCCATCTGGTTAAATGAGAAGCATTTAACAGAACAAAACTCTAGAAGTACCAGGTATTTTTACTTGGTAATGTAATATGAAAATGTACTGTAATATGAAAAATACCATATACTATATAACCAAACACATGTATCTTTTCAGTCCTTTGCCCTGCTATAGACTTTATTTGAAATCAAAATGGCTATAGGTTTGCAAGAAAAGTGGAAGGCCAGCTATTCTACATTTTCTAATTGGAAATATATAGGCAATTACATGTTGGACCTTGTCTTTATGTTGGAGCAAGTGCAACAGAGGGGGCGCGATGGCTCAGCGGTTAAGATGCCAGGCTTGTCGATCGGAAGGTTGCAAGATCGGCAGGTTCGAGATCCGAGCGCCGCATGACGGAGTCGCCCCAGATCTTGTCAACATAGCAATTCAAAGCATGCAAATGCAAGTAGATAAATAGGTACCACTTCGGTGGGAAGGTAACAGCGTTCTGCATGCGTCATGCCGGCCACATGACCGCAGAAGCGTCTTCAGACAACACTGACTCTTTGGCTAAGAAACGAAGATGAGCACTGCCCCCTAGAGTCGGACACGGCTGTGCAGGGGAAAACCTTTACCTTTACCTAAGTGCAATATACTCTGCAAATGAAGAACATTGCCATCAATCATTGGGTTAGTTCACTTTCTGATTCATACGTATATCGCTAGCGTGGTGAACTTCTCTGGAGGTAAGGCACCAGTTAAGATCATCTGCCCCAGGTGCCTGATGGACCCATTAGGCTTTTTGAAGAAACCTGGGGAATTCCTCAGTGATCTTGCAGGCAATTCCACTACATTTCTCACTGACCTGTGGATACTGTCACAGACTGCCTGCCACAGGAAGGTCCACAGTGGTGGTCCCAAAAAAATCAAGACAGTATCTGCAACTATGCAATTGAAACCCCAACCCCTCTTCATGTGTGTCATGGGTAATACATGTAAAAAGGGGTGGGGTTTCAAACATGTAGATGCAGATGCCATTTTGACTTTTTTTGATACACATGCACAAACCCCTTTGCAGATGCCTCGGACTTGCTGTGATCTATTTCTTTGGCCACTAATAAATCGATGATGTGAATCAGCTGACCATCTCATTGTTAATTACATTTATCAAAGTAAAAAAAAATAGGTTTATATATTTTACCTCATTACAAAACTCCTTGTGCCAACTACACATTTGTGAGCCAATGTACTGTATGTTACAGATTGGGAATGCTTTTTCTTCCTTCTCTCTCTCTCTCTCTCTCTCTTTCTCTCTCTCTCTCTCTCTCTCTCTCTGTGTGTGTGTGTGTGTGTGTCTGTGTCTGTGTGTGTGTGTGTCTTTAAAGCCTAAGAGTTGTTTCTCCATCTTCTGTGATGACAGCTTGGACATATTCTTTCCAGAAAAAAAGTCCATCTGAATGAGGACTGGCTCACTCAACAGTGGAAAATCTTTGTCTTGAAGATGAGTGTTTCAACACCAAAAGAGTTGTTTAGTTTAACAAGGCCTAAAATTCCATATTTTGGCAATGTTCAGCTGCAAGAATAGACTAGAAATAGAAATGCTTTTTGTACCAAAGCAGGTAGAAATAGGTAGAGGAGCCTGTTTATAATATAAATACTCTGTTTATTTCAGTACACTGTTTTCAATAAGATATAAAGTATATGAAATTTAGCAGAGTTCATTTAACATTTTGTTTTTTATCCCAACTCTGGAAATGCTTGCACGATTCAGAAAACAAGTTTAAACTTTGCAATATGAAAGATTAAAACAACTGTCTGGAAACTTCAAATGATTCTGCTATACTGCCCTACAAGCTGCTGAAATGTAAGGTACGATTGAGGCAAAGATTGCTGTGTCGCTAGTATGATTTTATTTTATATGAAGAATTGGTTGTCATCCATTTCTTAAATTTTTACCACTAAGCCTAGTAGAAGTTCTCTGTGATTGGCAACTACTATATGCTGTGGTTTATGTAGCAGGATTTGTTTACCAATTTAAAACTGAAAATATTGGTTTACTTTCAAAGGTTCTCTTATTTTGAGACGTCTCTACTTCTTCCACCATAAGAAAGTCCTTTCATTTGATGAAGAGGCCACTGGGTACAAATTCATGATGCTGGTTTGTTCAGTGACTTTCAAAAATTAGTTGAGGTTGATATGAAATGAGCATAGTATAATTGTAACTCATAGTGTAATTGTCAGCTCATTGAGGAAGGGGTAACAGTTACACATATATCTTTCTGAGGGGCTGCAGGTTGCATACCTTTGGCTTACAGAATAATTTAGAACAAAATTTCACCACAAAATAAGAAAGCTCTTTTTCATTAATTAATTTATTCATTTTCCCTTTACAAGCTTCCTATGTTTAATTAGTGATCTTGAAATGAAGAAGGGCTACATGATATTTGGCCCTACATTCATCTTTCCAAAGTTGCCCCAAGTAATAGTGGTTAATGTGGCAGAAAAGGGAACTTTTTCAATACATGGTTTGGGTTTTGTTTTTTGCCATAGATTTCTTCTGAGATAAATGAGCAAGCAAAAACACTACTACAACCCCACCAAAAAGAAGCACAACCCAAATGTCTGAAATGCTCCATTTACAACAGCTGGAATACACACACACAAACAAGATTACCAATTTAGGACAGAAAGCCATTTTTGGATGGTTGAGAATGTCCAGGGTTGCACTTGTTTCAGTCGAACATTGAAAAGTAACTCAGTTAGTGGTTCCACTAGATTCTTGTGGCCAATTCATCCATGTGTATGTGCTGGATTTGAATGGACTTAGTAAATGAAAGGCACAGTAACCATCAAGTGCATCCTGTAAGCTCTTGGTGCAATAGAGCTGAAAGATATGACACCCACATCTGGTTACCTTCACAAGTTGTGTGTTTTCCCTCAGGGGCCACACAAAGCTGGAAAAAGTTGTGGGTTGGTTGGTTGGATAGGGAAGTACGCTTCCCAACTGGTGTCTGGGAGATGAGATGCAGGGAACGCAGCTTCCACCTGATCATATCCTAGTATCTGACCATGCCATCTCCAGAATCATCATTGAGGTACCCTAGATCTGTTGTGCAATGTTTATGTCAGTAGAAGAAACGCCATTTTAATTAATTAATTTATTTTTATTTATAATTCGATTTATATCACCGCTCCATCTTAAGTGGTTCTTAGATTATCTAGGGGTTATTTTAAATTAAAGGAGAAAAGGAGGGAGAACATGAAACTTACGTATCTTTTTTCAGGCAGAAACATTTTAAATGCCATCTTATACATGTCAATTTAATTCATTATTGGGTGAGTAAATAAAGGATTGCAGCTTAAAGTGGTGGTCTCATAATACATTGTACCACAAACAAGCCAACTATATTCTAGCCTAGTATGTTGTACAAACTCAGCCCATGTGTTTAATTTATGATGTATTGTGTTGTGTAAGCCTAAAAAATGGGTTAATAGAATAAACCATAATTAAGTCAGTTATGATAAGTGGGCTATGTGAACACTGCCTTTGCAGTGGTGGAGAGAGGGGTATAAAGTCATATAGAATAATCCCATGCAAGAAGTAATTAGGCAGCTGTGGTGATGCATCTACCTCCATGTGTTGGGCTGGGGATAAGCTGGAGTTCAACATCTGGAAGGGTATGTGTGGCCCATCTTCTAATTAGAGAAGATACATAAGCCAGCACAGATGCTTATTTTTCAAAGTGTAAGGTCATGTGTAGATTTAATTCTCTTCTGCCTCTTGGAGGCAAAGGGTCAAGATCTTAATGGAGACACTGAAAAAGAAAAAAAGCACTTAATATTATACACTAGAAAGTACTGCTAAATAAATCAAAAGAAAGGAATGGTCTCATATGGCTTTTCCACCACTGACTATGTGACAAAACCAAAAACTTTCATGAAAAAGTAATGGAGTTTTGTGACCAAATTGCTGTATATCTTTGTGTGATGTCTGAAAAATACCAGAGCCTTTGTGTGGTCACAGAAGATTCGTAGATGATGGCTGCAGTTATTTGAGGGAAGGGGGGTGGGTTCTCCTCCCTCCCTTTTTTCCAGTAGACTCGTTCAACAGCTTGAGTATGCACATATGCTTCAGAACAGATGGGGTTCCAAATGAATGTCATGCTTACTGCTGTGAGTTCAAATTTCCTTGAAGGTGTTGGGATGTCTGTAAAACATCAGGTACCTTTTTGGGGTGTGTGTATGTGCATGTGTGTATGATTTAAATTTCTACTGAATTGGCATTTCAATATATAGGAAAAAAAGGAAGGCAAAACCTTGTTAATATGATATAAAAACAGGAAGGAGGGAGAAAGAGGGTACTGTTGTTTTAATTAAAAAAACAGCTAGCAAGTTGTGATCAACTACCTGAATATTCTTCTAAAAAGTTACCTCAGAGTTGTCTACAACCACAAACAACCAATTTTCTGTGAAAAAGGAAGTTCAAGAAGTATCATTCTACTCCAAAGTTATTAATCTTTTAAATGAGATTTTTGGGAAGAGTAGAAAAGGTTTTGCCATTTTACTTAAAATATACCCCCTTCACATGCTTCAAAACTCTCCTAAGTAAAGTGGCGTAAGTTCTGTTTTAGCTGTTGGAGAAGCAATGAAGTATCTAAAATTTGGGCTTCTGTTCATTGCAGATGTTAAAATGGTAAAAGCTCCCCCAAATTAGGCTTTATGCCAGTAACTACATGACCATCTATGTAGAATCATTAAATGTATCAGACCTTACACTTATTACAGCTGACTATCATCCTTTCAGATCTCGCCCAATGTCCAAGCCCATAAAGTTCATTTGGCGTTATGATTTTTATCCTTATTAATGTATATGCAAATATGATAAACATTTTAGGTAAATTATACAGATTTTGAATAAGGTTGGATCAGAGTTGGATCTTTCAAGGACTCTAATGAGTAGGACAATGAAAAATCTTTTAAGTGCAATTCTTCAGCCAACAGCAAATCACTTTATCCCAGTGCTATCTAGTGCACATTTATCCAACTTGTCCATAAGAGTAGCATGAGAAACCTTATCAAACACTTTACTGAGAACAAGGCAATACAATATTCCCTTATTCTACCAAAGTAGTCACTCTGTTATAAAAAGTGGTAAGGTAATCTGATATGGCTTGTTCTTGACAAATCCATGCTGGCTCCTTTTAATGTGCTTGTTGTGACTGATTTCTGCATTTTTTGTTTGTTTTTGTTGTTGTTTTAACTTCCTAGTACAGCCAACAGTGGTTGGATTTTCTGGTGGTCTTCCATCCAAGTACTAACCAGGCTGAAGCTGCGTAATTGTTTTTTGGGGGGAATCACCCTACTAGGTGATGTTACTATACAGTAAATGGACCATTTCATGTGATATAGAAATTCACATCCTGGCAGCACAACGTATACTTTCAAAATACAACCATCAAAAGTTCAAAGGAACAAATACTGTTAGCGAACAATGGTGGTAACTTACAAGATTTGCAGCTACATCATATACCACTATGCTGGAAGAAAACTTGACATATTCTACAGCAGGGGTCCCCAACCTGTGGGCCGTGGCCCACTACTGGACTGTGGCCAGTTAGGAAGTGGGCCGTGGGGCTCCCGCCTGCAACCCCCCCCCCCCCGGTCCATGGAAAAATTGTCTTCCACGACCGGTTCCTGGTGCCAAAAAGGTTGGGGACCGCTGTACAGCATAGGTGAAACCATTGTGTCGACTTGTGTAGAACAATTAGTGAAAGAATCTATGCAGTTACATAAAGAACAAATTCCATAAGGACATTTAACTAGATATCCAATTTACAAAACAAGATTAGGATGATGATTAAAATAAGACTCTAGCAAAACAATCCTGCACATGAGCTAAAATGGAACTAAATGCTTTACAAGCCACCATAATCAATATTCTCATTAGCACTGTATGGCTACAATCCCTGTTCTAAAAATATAAGGAAAAACAGGCAGACACTGACAATCTATTAGTACCCAAAAAGAGGAGACACCAGGCCTAAACTCCTAATTAGGTTGGAGAACAAGTCAACGTTGGGAGACCATGTTTCTGACGCCCAGGAACTCCTAAATCATCTTCTCTCAACCCTGGACCATCAAGATATTGTCTTGATCAGAGAAAAGACAATATCTACATTTATGGCTGACTGGAAACCCCTTATAGACTTTTTGCATGAAACGGGGAAAAAATGCATTTATGATTTATGGTTTTGATGATTAGAAAAAAATTGGATAATTGTCCTGTTCCAACTAAGACTCGACACAGGGAGCGATGTGTAAACAATCCTTTTATTTATCAACAAAATATGCAATAAGTTTGTGCTGGCTGATAACTCACTTGCACTTAGTCGTAGCAATGTGCAGCAGCGGCATGGCGCGAAAAGCGGTCCACGTGGCGGCAAGGAGAGATCCGGAGGAAAGTAGTGCGTGGCTACAAGGCAAGGCTTGGAAGCAGGATCCGGTGCAGCAACAGGACGAGGTGAATTTTAGAACAGGCTCTGTCTGTGAAGGCATAAAAAGCTTCCTTATTAGAGTAATGCCCTTATTAGGGTAGATTCTTTATTTGATGCTCACTCTACGCACAGTACTGACCTGCTATGATCAATGGCAGGTGGGGGGGGGGGGGAGATGGGAAGGTGCTATTTTTTTTCTTTAAAAATGGCACAGGGAAAATTCAATTTGCCTAAGCAAGTTCTTTCACTGCTTAATTATGTGAAATAATGCTGGCTTATAGGGTTAAGGCGCAGAGTTACAAAGACAAATTACCCTTTATCATCAGAGGTTTTTTTCTTGATTCTTTTCATTTTCCTTTAAATTTGTATATGGTATATATGTTTGGATTGTGACATTTTAGCTAGTCCCTAAAAATAAATTAACATACTGATTAAATATTCCATGTAGTGATAATATCAGTAGAGTGGTGAAATCACAGCATTATTGGCTAAAGAAGCACTTTAACTTGTATTTTATTTCCTTGAAACGTTTAGATACTCCTTATCTTTACCTCAAAATTTAGAGAATTACCTCCTGTTCAGATTGCCAAATGTATCATAATATATGGCAGTTACAATTGCCAAATTTCTCCTTTCATCAAGTTTATCAATTCCCCTATGAAACACTAAACCAAAAATTTCTGCTAATCTCATTGAGCAATTATTTTGATCCAAACTGTGATGGTTGCACTAAGTTCCTACTGAAAATGATGGGACTTAAATCGATCATGAGTTCTGTTGAGTTCAGTGGATTCTAATAACTAACTTAGACTAGGTCAAGTCCATTGTTTGTCATTTAATTGTCAGCATCTGCTTTCTTTAAAGGGGAACATGATAAGATTGCAAATAGCAGAAAGATTGTCATAGCTGTATGACAGTTAACTAAAACTGCAGCAGAGAGAGCACGTGGGAGGTTTATACTCAGTGGAAGTATACACAGCAGATGCCAGCAGAATGCAATCCCGGGCTTTATTTAAGCAGTTTGCTAGGCTGACAGTAACTACAGCAGTCTCCTCAGCCTGATGCTCTTCAGATGCTCTGGACTACAACTCCTGTCATCTCCAACGAGCATAGGGGAGAAGGGGGAGGAAATGCAACCAAATGTGTGTAGCAATAACGCAACGCAAACTCTGGCCCTTATATATTTGGCTACAAAGTTGTGATTGCATCATGTGGAGCTTCATCATGATCTTATGATGCACATTTGTCATTTTGGTGTTATTGTATCTAACTGTGGACCCCATGCAGCACAACTACAGTAATTTGGTGTTTGACTTCAGGTTTGTTTACTGGAACATAATGTTTTCTTTCTTTCTTTCTTTCTTTCTTTCTTTCTTTCTTTCTTTCTTTCTTTCTTTCTTTCTTTCTTTCTTTTTTCCTTTCTTTCTTTTTTCCTTTCCTTTCCTTTCCTTTCCTTTCCTTTCCTTTCCTTTCCTTTCCTTCTTTCTTTCCTTCTTTCCTTCTTTCTTTCCTTCTTTCCTTCTTTCCTTCTTTCTTTCTTTCTTTCTTTCTTTCTTTCTTTCTTTCTTTCTTTCTTTCTTTCTTTCTTTCTTTCTTTCTTTCTTTCTTTCTTTCTTTCTTTCTTTCTTTCTTTCTTTCTTTCTTTCTTTCTCCACTGGTATTATTTTGCTTGAGCTATGAAACCCAAAAGACAAGATGAGTACCAGGCAAATAGAACTGAAAATGTACTTGCTGAAATAAAGTCACATCTCCTTTGAGTTGAGCTCAACTCCTAGTGACTTTCATGGACACATCCTTGCAGTTTTCCTGGCGCAAAACAAGTGATTTGCTGCCTACAGCCTGGAATTCCCATGTGGGAATTCCATCCAGATACTAATCAGGTCAATCCTGCTTGCTTTCTTAGCCAGCCAAAGGTTGGTTCGTTTGTTTATTTATTTATTTATTTATTTATTTAATTTTTTTATTGAACTTCTCGACCGCCCAACTCATACACAACGACTCTGGGCGGTTTACAACAATTAAAACAACATTAAAATACAGTATATATATGAATATAAATATATATAAATATAATATACATAAAAATACAAATATGAAGTATAAATACAAGATGGCAAATCAAGTTCTTACTGTTGGCACCATCATGGTGCCAACCACCTCCATGCATGGCTATTGCCCCTCCCACCCCAAGCCAGGTGGCATAGCCAGATTTTAACTCCCTTCCTGAAGGCCAGGAGAGTGGGGGCCTATCTTACCTCCGCGGGTAGCTTATTTCAAAGAGCGGGCGCAATGGCAGAGAAGGCCCTCCTCCTGGACCCTGCCAATCGGCAATCCTGCATGGACAGGGTCCATAGCATGCCCCCTCTGCCTGACCGGGAGTTTAGCGTTGTCACCTAGCTGGGCACTTGCTGAATTAATTACTCAAAATCTGTGTTAAATTGAGTCCTTACAAGCAGTATGTTATTCTTCCCTAATATTTTTACACGTAAGCTTTTCCTTTGTGGGCTAGATGTTCCACTTCTGAGCTATTTGAATACAGGTAGTCCCCAGTTTAAGAACGAGTTCCGTTCCCAAGGTCTGTCCTTAAGTCATAGAATCATACGATCCTAGGGTTGGAGGGGACCTTGGAGGTCTTCTAGTCCAACCCCCTGCCCAAGTCAGGAGTCCTCATACCATCTCGGACAAATGGTTGTCCAACCTTTTCTTGAAGACCTCCAGCGGTGGAGCACCCACAACTCCGGGAGGCAAGCTGTTCCACTGCTTAATAGTTCACAGAGAGATTATTATGTTTAACTTTAATTGCTATGCTGAATTTGTATGTAAGCTGGAACAGTATTATTGTTATACTGTATAAGTAGTATTGTGTAATTAATTCGAACCATTGTGTATGTATTCTCAGAAACCTCCATTTTCATTTAGGCCTTGTTGCAAAATTTTATCATAATTATTTCCTAAATTATTAGCCCCGCCAGTGTGGTGAGATTTTCAAATAGCCATTTTGAATGAGGGTGATTATCTTGCAATCAGTAACTGGACGCCCTTGGGTGACTCGTAAATCAAAGAACAGCCCTGGTGTAATTTTCAAGCAGGGCTTCAAGCCACTGGCTCTTGGACAGTCTTTTCCGATGTGTTTTTTGCCTTGGCTCTCATAACCCAATCAACCCTTTTCTGCTTTTTACCACCGTGCTTGTAATCAGCTTTCTTTGGTCACTGTTGCCTTTGAATTTTGCTTAACAATGCTTGTTTTGTTGACCAGTGAAGATTTATTCTTAAAACAAAATCTACCTTCCTTAGGAATACCTGCTCTGGGCTGCAAAAATCTGAACTATTATTAGGTGATAGCCAAAAATCAGAAGCAGTCTGGTAGTAAAAAACAATTTATTAAAAGGCATAAGCTAGGTCTTCCTGACTTTTGGCTACTGTAGACTAACACAGCTCTTCTCCCACAACCTCTTCTAGGTGACAGCATAGATCTTCGCTCTTCATTGCCATCTAGTGGTATTCGGGATTTTACAGCTCAGATCTAAGAGTCCTAACCTTAACATTTACTCAACGAAAAATGTTCAGACTAGATGATACCTCTTTTCTGCTATAGCATTTTATTTGCTCTGATGACTCCTAGAAGGTGTACCCTTCTAAAGAAGAAAGAAAAGCAATTTGACATGGTAAAAACTTGGAAACCCTTTTACAGTACCAAACAAATCCCTGTATTTCTGAAACGGATGTTCGGGTCATGTGCCTACCATTAAAATCAAGGCTTCCTTTTTCTGATTAATAAGGTCACCAGAATTCCCCAGTGGGATTACATTCTGATGGTGTGGTTTGACCCAATATTTCTTCGGTTAACTAGAGCAAAGTAAGCCCTTTTGGAAAAACAAACAGATTAAATGAAAATAAACAGCAAAAATTTGAGGTGGATCAGACTTTGTAATTAAATCTATAGATATCTGAAGTAGCAGAAGGAGAGCTAGAAAAATAATTTTGCAAGCACCATTCACTTAAACACCCTGGCGTGTTATTTGGGGCACTCCACATTACAGCTCAGTGATCTTAGGGAAATAATTTCTTCCTGTGATCCTGCTGGTTCTTCTGATGGATGGGAAGACTGCTGGGGAAGATTCTGTACAAAAACACCAGGACTTCCTGTGAGAATGTAGTTGCTGTTTCAAAGCCATTTTTCTGGGGAGGGTAGGAGGAGGGAGAAGGAAAAATCCTTGAATAATTGATGTTTGTATGACATATAGACTGTGTCTTATTCCTTTTTGTTTGCAGTTTATTGTGGAACATTTATTTGAATACAGTGAATACATTTCAAGGTCCTGGAGTGGCCTAGCCAGTCTCCAGATCTCAACCCCATAGAAAACCTTTGGAGGGAGTTGAAAGTCCGTGTTGCCCAGCGACAGCCCCAAAACATCACTGCTCTAGAGGAGATCTGCATGGAGGAATGGGCCAACTTACCAGCAACAGTGTGTGCCAACCTTGTGAAGACTTACAGAAAACGTTTGACCTCTGTCATTGCCAACAAAGGATCTATAACAAAGTATTGAGATGAACTTTTGATATTGACCAAATACTTATTTTCCACCATAATTTGCAAATAAATTCTTTCCGAATCAGACAATGTGATTGTCTGGATTTGTTTTCTCATTTTGTCTCTCATAGTTGAGGTTTACCTATGATGTCAATTACAGGCCTCTCTCATCTTTTTAAGTGGGAGAACTTGCACAATTGGTGGCTGACTAAATACTTTTTTGCCCCACTGTATATATTGCATTGTGATACATTTTCTTCAACAGGTGAAAGCCCCCTTCTAACGAACTGGGCTTAAACTTTAATGCTGCAAAACTATGCACAGGGACAGAACAGTAAGCTCAGTGGGACTTAATTCTAAGTAAACATGCATAGATTCAGGCCTTTGAAACGTTTCTGAAGTACAACACTTGGGAATAAAGTATTTTAAGTTTTGGATATAAAAATAAAATACTGATTTGAGAGGAAAACTGGAATTTACGGAATACAGTTATGCCCTGTATTCTGAAGTTCATTTCCAAGTGGATTTGCCCAAGTATTTATGGCTACTGTATGTTTCTTACCTTATGGGATGGAGACTAATCTTCAAATGTAGCTTTGCAGCTATGTATTGTCTTTGGCTCATCAGAAGATTCTTTCTCAGCTCACAGCTTTCTCTCCTCCCATCCTAGATAAAACCTGCTTCTAGCTTCTGATTTTCCAGTTTTCCTCATCTCCTAAAATGTCTTAATTTTTCTGCTGCTAATTACAATGTCAATGAGGGTTTAATAGCTTGATTTAATCTGCATGCAAACATTTTGTTGCTGAGGATTTTATCCCCTGGTAGAATGTTCAGTGATATCCCATCAACACAGCCAATCAGATTAAGAGCATGGGAATCTTCACTACCACTGTTGCTACCGTACATGTTATATAGGTCTTGTTCCAGTATGCATATTTTCACACACTTTCATATCCATTTCCTCCTCTGTTGTCAGCAGTACTGAGATCATATATGAGTGTCTTTTAATTGTTAATGGGTAACGATTAATCATTGGGCTGAGCTTAAAGGTAGTATCATATATTTTGAAAATGTGCAGCTGGCCTCTTATATACAATATTTAAATTTTAAGATAATGCTTCGGAGATTGTGGCAAAGTTGTATTTGTTTTAGTCTATTTGAAAGAACAGCCAGTGCACACACGACAGGACGAAAAACACAGAAGGTCGTTTGGCCTGTGATGTCCCTTCATCAGCTACTTCGTCCCTACTGAAATTACATGGTTAACCACAGTATCCTTCAGGGGTACTTAGAATCTGGAATAAAATGAATTTGTAAAAAGAAAGCCACAGGATGAACATTTTTGAGTTCCAAATAACATTGGAACGCCAAACAAGAAGGGGAAATTAATTATGTTTTCTGAACTATTTCAAGTATTCCGTGATAAAATAATTTGAAGTTTCTAATAGCCAAACTTCATATGATAAGAAGAGGAATCCTAGATATCTTTTTGCTAATGCTACACCAAAGCCACAGAAATGAGCAAGTCAGAGAATGTGTTTCTCGCACATCTTAGAAATATAAATTGATTATGTGCCATCAAGTCAGTGTTGACTCTCAGCAACCACATAGATAGATTTTCTCCATGACGATCTGTCCCTAGCTTGGTGCTTCAGGTCTTGCAACGGTGCACCCATCACCACTGTAACTGAGTCCATTTATCTTGCTGCTAGTCATCCTCTTCTTCTCTTTCCACCTTTCCCAGTGTTTAATAAATAATACAACAAACAGTTTACACAATCCATTATAGACCAAAACATATTTTTATGACCCTTAATTAAGAATGGTTCATATGTTGCAACCTGCTCTCTGAACGTAAACAGCTGTTCCACTGGCAGAGTCTTGGCTAGACTTTGAGATACAGTATGACAAAGAAATCCAGTTTGGTGTAGTGGTTAAGGCACCAGGCTAGAAACCAGGAGACCGTGAGTTCTAGTCCCACCTTAGGCTCGAAGCCAGCTGGGTGACCATGGGCCAGTCACTCTCTCAGCCCTGGGAAGGAGGCAATGGCAAGCCACCTCTGAGAAACTTTGCCAGGAAAACTGCAGGGACTTGTCCAGACAGTCTCCAGGAGTCAAAAACTGTCTCAAAGGCACCCCCCCCAAAAAAAATGGCAAAGCACTGGCCTCTCCTGCTAGTTCTCTTTTTGTCCCTTTTTAGTTTTTATTTCTCCCTACCAGCATCTGAATGAGAATTTTTAAAACATTGCACCTAATAATCACCTTCGCCATTCTTAAAATATTTCATCAGAAACAGCCTTTCCTTTGGACGTTTGTATCCTTTCTGTTTTGCTTCAAAAACAATAGGAGGTATAAAGCTACCTAGAGGGGAAGAATAGTTCCTGACTGTAGTGTTGATAGCGGCTCCTCTTTAAGAATTGGATCCTCATCTTAGTTTTTTATTATGGCTCTTGGTATTGAAAAATAGTGTCCCCATTGGCCATTAATTCTGATGAATAGCAACTATTCAGCATGCACCAGTATGTGGAATGGCTAATAGGAAAGCTGTAATGAACAACTTGTGCCGCTGAACTAGTTTTAGGAGTTGATCCAACTTTGATAATATCACTGACAAGAGTCAACTTTCCAAAGCTCTCCACAGACTCACTGAGAACTTTTTCAGGTTTTCTCATATTGCCAGAAGAAAAGTCTGCCAAAATAAGCTCAGGTATCAAAATCATACCATGTTGAGCTCCATAAGCTCCAAAAACCTCACGGTCAGTTCTTTGCTCTCCTTTCCCATCACTTGCCCTGCAGATGGTTGATGATGTAGGAATTCAACCTTACTTATCCTGATTTAGTTGCGTTCTGGAATAACAATCCCGGTTGCAGTTGCAGGAAGCATATGAGAGCTGTACCTCCAGGCAGCCTCTCGACTTTGTAGCACAACTCAGCACTGCTAGGACAATGGGAAGGTTGATAGATCTCAAGGAAGGATATAACCAATTAAAACAATAAAGTAAAATAATGCATCATAAACTCAAACAAAACTCAAGCTCTGTCCCTACTCGCAGTCTACCACAGCATCATCATGCCCTGTCTTTTTACTGTTTTTTACCATATTAGTTGCACAACACTGGCTTCATTTTATCCCCAGTCCACGAGTAACAGCTTTAAGTGGCCTCTAAGGGATCAATGTAAAAGTAGTGTTTTTCCCCTTATGTTGATACTATCCCAACAAAGCTTCAAGGAATGTAAAATCTATAATGCTTCATCTTCCATTGTGTTGGAGATGAAGTCAGGTGAGTTGTTGTGGGTTTAATGAAAGGTGGCCAGATACAATAAAAATATATTTATTTATTATTTAAATTTATCACCGCCCATCTCCTCGAATAGGGGACTCTTGGGTGGTTTACAACATACCAACAGTTAAAATCTATACATATAAAATCACAATATAACAATAAATAGATAAAAATAGATAAAAATCCAAGAGATGGTAAAATCAGCTATCAGGAGGACATTATGGGGCCAGCCACCCCCAGGAGGTACTATTACCTCCCTCGTCCCAGGCAAGGCGGCAGAGCCAAGTCTTAAGAGTCTTCCGGAAAGTCAGGAGCGAGGGGGCCAGCCTTACCTCTGGGGGCAAGATGTTCCACAATGCGGGCGCTATCGCAGAGAAGGCTCGCCTCCTGGACCCCGCTAGATGGAATTCTCTTGTTGAAGGGGTCCGTAGCATGCCCTCTCTGCATGAGCGGGTGGGGTAGGTCAATGTTATCGGGATGAGACAGTCCCTCAGGTACCCTGGCCCTATGCCATGTAGGGCTTTAAAGGTGATAACCAACACCTTGAGTTGGACCCGGAAGCAAACTGGTACCCAATGCAGCTCATTGTTACTATAATAGTAACAATCTTACATTTATAAAGGTAAAAGGTAAAGGTTCCCCCATACAGTCGTGTCCGACTCTAGGTGGCGGTGCTCATCTCCGTTTGTTAGCCAAAGAGCCAGCGTTGTCCAAAGACATTTCCATGGTCATGTGGCCAGCATGACGTGTGTGGAACGCTGTTACCATCCCACCAAAGTGGTACCTATTTATCTACTTGCATTTGCATGCTTTCAAATTGCTAGGTTGGCAAGAGCTGAGGCGAGTGCGGGAGCTCACTCTGTCACGCGGCGCTCGGGTCTCGAACCTCCAAACTTGCGACCTTCCAATCAACAAGCCTGGTGTCTTAACTGCTGAGCCATCGTGCCTCCCTCTTACTTACATACATACATACATACACACATACACTGTATATATACTGTATATATACAATATATATATACATATATATATCAGAAAAACAATTAGTATGATGATCTAAAATTAATTAAGAATAAAAATACTAAAATAAATTGAAATAAAATACTATGTTAAGAAATTCTAAACCTAAGTAATGGTGCGGTATATTGTGCAGATGGTAGCAGAAAACTGGGCAACATGGGAAGATGTTTTTGGGTCCTTGTCCGAAAGAAGTAGCATCAAATAGAAATCACACTCCCTGCCTGGAAATTTATTCAATATCGGATATATAAGGATCTGTCTAGAGACCTTATATAGGTTGCTACTGTTTCAAGGCAGGAATTTAAGAGCTAAGCTTTGCTGAGGCTATTTGGTTTATTTTTGAGTGACTCAGCTTTTATATTTGAAAGTGAAAATATATGTGGGGGGAGATGGGCGGTGGCAAAATTTGAAAAATAAATAAATAAATATAACAAGAGTTTGTTTAGAGCTCCAGAGTTAATTTCTCCATTTTTTAAAAAAAAATTCTCCAGGAATTCTTTAGTGCTTGCCTAATGAGGAAATTGTATCAACCACATCCAGAAAATTGAATTAAAGCAATATTCTAAATAGTCTTCTGAATAAATTATACTAAAGAAAAAGCTCTTAAGATTAGATATTGACCAACATTCTCAGTGGTGGGTTAGCTATTCATTTGTATTTATATGGTGTCAAATAAGACAAAACTCTGTGAATGGTATCTCAAGACTGAAATAGAAACACGAAAAAAGGAAACAAATTGTGTGTGTGTGTGTGTGTGTGTATCTATGTACTTTGGTTAACAAAAGGGTGTGGTGGCTCAGCAGGTAAGACGCCAGGTTTGTCGATCGGAAGATCGCAAGTTCGGAGGTTCGAATCCCTAGCCCCGCATGATGGAGTGAGCTCCCGCACTCGCCCCAGCTCTTGCCAACCTAGCAATTTGAAAGCATGCAAATGCAAGTAGATTAATAGGTACCACTTCGGTGGGATGGTAACAGCGTTCCATACACGTCATGCTGGCCACATGACCATGGAAGCGTCTTCGGACAACGCTGGCTCTTCGGCTAACAAACGGAGATGAGCACCGGCCCCTAGAGTCGGACACGACTGCACAAATGTGCGGGGGGAACCTTTACCTTTTTTTACTTTGGTTAATACATACACAGAATCCATTGACAGACTTCCCAGTATTCTGCATTGTTGTTTATTCGTTCAGTCGTTTCCGACTCTTCGTGACTTCATGGACCAGTCCACGCCAGACCTTTCTGTCGGCCGTCGCCATCCCCAGCTCCCCAATGGTTGAGTCCATCACCTCCAGAATACCATCCATCCATCTTGCCCTTGGTCGGCCCCTCTTCCTTTGGCCTTCCACTTTTCCTAGCATCAGCTTCTTCTCCAGGGTATCCTGTCTTCTCATTATGTGGCCAAAGTACTTCAGTTTTGCCTTTAATATCATTCCCTCAAGTGAGCAGTCTGGCTTGATTTCCTGGAGTATGGACTGGTTTGATCTTCTTGCAGTCCAAGGCACTCTCAGAATTTTCCTCCAACACCACAGTTCAAAAGCATCGATCTTCCTTCGCTCAGCCTTCCTTATGGTCCAGCTCTCGCAGCCATAGGTTACTACAGGGAATACCATTGCTTTAACTATGCGGACCTTTGTTGTCAGTGTGATGTCTCTGCTCTTAACTATTTTATCAAGATTTGCCATTGCTTTCCTCCCAAGAAGTAGACGTCTTCTGATTTCCTGGCTGCAGTCAGCGTCTGCAGTAATCTTTGCGCCTAGAAATACAAAGTCTGTCACTGCCTCAACTTTTTCTCCCTCTATTTGCCAGTTATCAATCAAGCTGGTTGCCATAATCTTGGTTTTTTTGAGGTTTAACTGCAACCCAGCTTTTGCACTTTCCATAAATCATTGAAATCTGTATTTCTGCGGAAGCAGAAAACTTTTCAAATGATGGTAATAAATGAATCACATGTTTTATATGTAAGTTGCTATTTTTGGCAGTTCATCAACCTTCTTTGATCTGTAGCACCCCAGGTTTCATCCAGAAAGCACAATAAAAGACGTAAAAAGTCCAGATTCCTTTCTGTGTCAGGTTCTACTGATGGTGGTAGCAGGGAGCTATAAAATTCTCCTGCTCTGTCCTACAAAGAGCTACGTTTGGCACACACGGGTATTTCTGGCTACAGATGCTGTAATGTAAGTCAGGTGACTGCATTCTACCATTCCCTATTCCTGGTCCCAGATTGTGTCATCTTGCCTGTCAAATGCAAATCTCCCATGATTTGCCACTTTTTTCCCTCCAAAAAATTTGCACAAAGGAATTTTCCACCTTGACCACCTTGCAAATAGTAATCATCAAACAGACTCAGTACAGACTGGCAAGTACCTGGGTGACACTGGAGATCAGAAGGATTTGGGGAGGGTGTGGGAACCCTTCTCTTTAACAATCCCCCAAGAGGAAACAAAAGTAGGCTGACCATATTTCTTTGAGACAAAAACGGGACCTAACCTACCCATGGCTCGCCAGACAAATGGCTCGCACTCCATCTAACAAAGCCTCGCCGGCAGCGCGGTCCCTGCGGTGCCCCGGCAAATGGGGCTGGTGGGCACTCTCTCATTGTTCTCCTCGCCACCTCCAGCCCCGCACCCCTCCGCTGCCGCAGTGGGCACGGGGAATACAAGGGTCACCTAATGCAGGTGCCGGGGGTGGGGGGAGTGCGAGCTCACCCCTCCTTGGCCAGGGCCGTGGCCCCGGGAGGATGGCATGCTCAGTCCATCTGCGGTCACTGCCCTGCCAGCAGGGCAGAGGCGAGGCGAGCCATGCCAGCGGGCAAGCGGGCGGGCCAGGGAGCCCCCTTCGCTCCGACCACAGCCAATCGTAACTCCCGTTGTTCGGCCTGCCTCTCAGCTCGCCTAACGCACACGCTGATAGGCGGTGGAGGTTCTGGCCCCTGACTTTCTCCAATCAGAGGCTCTGGCTCCGATTTGAATTTTGCACCTTCGCCATCCATCAGCAGCAGCTCTTCCTCTTCCGACTCGGCCTCCATCCTGACAGACAAGTTTGCGGGAACTTTCAAACTGGGACAAAATTGACATTTTTATTAAAATGACAGGACGGTCGGGAATTGTTTAAAAAATGGGACTGTCCCATTCAAAACGGGATGTATGGTCAGCCTGAACAAAAGCCTTCCTCTTGGCTTTAAATTTAAATTCAATTAAATGGAAATATGTTCTAAGATCCTGCTAGCAGTGGGGAAACATGGCTCCTTTCTTTTAAATTTGGAATAAGGGAGTTAGATTTGTGTCATCCATCAACCATCACTCTCAAATTATATTCCTGTTTTGTATCCCTCTTAATACAATAGAGTACAGTGCAATGCAATGCAATGCAATGCAATGCAATGCAATGCAATGCAATGCAATGCAAACCATGAAACCAGGTGAAAAAAGTCCAGACACTGATGTATCAATTTAGCTAGGGTAAAATAACTATATTACTACCTGGCTGTTATTGTTTAGAAGCTAATTACATTAGCAGATAACAAGGATGTTTTGAAATATAAAATAAACACCACTGAAATTGTTCAGTTGATATCTGTAGTTTTTGCAAGAGACTGCTTTGGAAAAAAAGACAGCTACCTTACTGGATGAATGTATGAGTCACCGTTCTTGCAAAGTTTTATTTTAAAGACAAGCAAAATCTTCAAAGAGCATGACATATTTTTAGAATTAGATGCCAAAAACTGAAGTAGCTCTTTTGTTTTTAAAGGAAGTAAAATATATTATGTTTTGATGATGTGTTCATAGAAAATAGTTAGGTGGAGAAAAGCCATAGTTGGGGGGAGGGGGGAAACATCCATGTTACGTGCAAATGATCCTGAACTTTCGTCTGTGGCTAATCCAGGTAAGGCTAGATAACTTTCATCAACCCCCCCCCCCCCCAGGAGAAGTAAAAGTACTAGTTCATCTGGACTACCCTGGATGAAGCTATGATCTGACTTATGGGGTTTGTTGTTTGTTTTGGTGCTTTCCAGTCATTTTTTGACTCCTGGCAACTGCCTGGACAAGTCCCTGCAGTTTTCTTGGCAAGATTTCAGAAGTGGTTTGCCATTGCCTGTTTCCTAGGGCTGAGAGGGAATGACTGGCCCAAGGTCACCTAGATGTGACCTTGTGCCCAAGGCACCTTTCCTTAACCTTTCCCTCTTTTTCATGGTAAGATTCGTTTCCCCATTTTGAAAAAAGAAAATGCTGAGTGCACTAATTAGCTACAAAACAGATTTGAAAATTGAAATACAGTACCGTATGCCCAACTCAAATGCTTGCTGCTAGTGAAAATAAGGGCATTCAATACAGAACAGTAAAATTACCATACAATATCAGGAAAGTCTTCAAGACAGACCTGGAAATGTATCAAGATGGATGGCCTTCTTGTAGTTCCAGTCCCCAAACAGCCCTGTTTTTAAATATTTTTTATTAGTAGGAAATAACCACTTGAAAACAATCCCAGATGTATTCATTCATAGAGCATTGTGCTGTTTGTAATACCTTAGGCATGGAAATACTGTTAATTTTTTCAATTCTGACCTTGTATTATTCTTTTTCCTAAAATGTCAAGCTTTTGAAAAAGAGCATCATTTTCCTTAAAAGCTATTCATTTATGTGGACTGTTGGTGTGCAGATTCGGGGGTTTTTTGAGACTGCAACATTGCTAAATGGGAGGGGGACAGGAAGCAGGCAATTGTTATGGCTTAGGCTAATAGTCACTAAGACAAGAATCTGCAGAAACCTGGGATCATGGGCCATTGGTGTGGAAGTCAGTTCACTCAGCCACTACCTCTCGATCAAGGGTTTAAAACAAAAAGGACTCAAGTTGTAAAGCAGATTTGTTAAAGGAGAAAAATAGTTGGAAGATACTTTTGTGAGGAACTTCCCACCAGGGTTTAAAAATAGAAGAAACTAAAAGCAAAGGACACGGTAAATTGGAAATGATGATCCTCAGGGTGTTCCTCAACTTGCCAAGGCAGGTGGTTTCTACTAAACAATGCAGCAAGGCCTCTTTTGTTTCATTCAAAGTTTCTGTATTAGAGAATTTGCCATTTATGGCAAGGTTTTTTTTGTGGAAAAATAATGGCAGTCATACTAACAATTCATATCTCGCCATATAAGGACATGAAGAGGGCGGAGACTCACAGTAGCTTCCTGAAGAGAGAACTCTGTGAGGTCACTTCCTTCTTCTTCCTCAGAGACTCTCTCAGAGACTCTCCGACCATGCTTCCGAACTGAAAGGACACGTTGTCTTATCTCTCCAAGCCCAGACAGAATGCTAAAGCCTATATTTTCTATTCTTGTAATTTAGTATGTTTTAAACCTGCCTTGACCCTACTACTGCAACTGTTATTTTTGAGAACCAGGTTATGTGAGTAAAGATTACTTTTATTACTCCACAAAACTGTGTGGTGGTTCTTTTTAGAGGGATAAAAAGGGGTAATGCCAGGATAATCCAGCATCCTGGATTATTTTCCAGAAGGTTAAACCAACGTTGTCTCAGCTTCCAACTTTTTATGCTGCCGGGGATGATACTTTGCTGATCTCACTCACGTGAGAAAGGAAGGATAATATCCAAACAATATATCCTATCCTAGTACTTAAACTCATCCCCAACATTTTGGGATGTTAGATCAAACTATGGGACTGCTCACATGTTTGGGTGATCACTTTTGGAAGTACTCAAAAATACCCAAGTGTTGTGTGGTGTGTGTGCCCATAGGTGTACACTCCCAGGAAAGATTTGGAAATAAACAAGGTAAACCAAGGTGTGTTGAGAAAGTTCATCATTTGTTTGGCCTTCAGACACCTCAAAGTCCCTTGTTAATATATGCTTACAATATTGTATTCTTATTTCTTTAGCAGGCAGTGTCTAATTCAAAATGGTTCTCTCTCATTTTTGGTTTAATATATACTGTAGTTTATGACCAGAAACAGTCTTTGGGGGGGTGTCATATTTTCTATGGTTCTGTGCCTGGAGAATATTTCTTCCACAGTTTTTCCATCTTTTCTCTTCCAGTTTGAAAGTAAAAAGATTGCTGTGGATATTTTGTTTCCCTCATGGCTGTTGGGGGATGCAGCTGTGGCAGGTGGCTTTGGTATGAAGTTTCAATAGAAGAGAATATCTGTAGCTCAGGGTTGAACTGTGGAGTCCTTGGTGCTCTCTGAGTTTGGTTATTTGCTTGCAGACCTTTCATTACCTGACTAGGTAACATCATCAGTGCTCGTGAGTGTGGGGTTTGCTCCCTGTTTATATACAGTAGCTTGCCTTGCCAGTGTTGGTGGGGGTGTGGTTTTCTCCCTGGTAGTTCCTTAATTAAGGTATTGTTTTCTGATTGATTGTTTGCTTGCTTGCTTGCTTGCTTGCTTGCTTGCTTGCCTGTCTCCTTGGTAGTAATTTGGTTGGGGTATTGTTTTCAGCTTGATTGTTTGCCTGGTGTTAATTCCTGCTTATCTGCGGGTAGGTTGCTGGAGAGAATGTGTTCTGGTCTTTTTGTTTTCTTCTTAGCTTTTTTATTGTCTCTTTTGAATGGTGTGTAAATGTTGTTTATCTCTATGTGTCTATTGATGGCTGATGTGTCTGAATGCCAAGCTTCCAGGAATTCCCTAGCGTTTTTGGATTTCGCTTGGTCTAGGATGCTCAGTTTCCCACCTGAAACTATGGTTGAGTCTGTCCATGAGTTGTGAGATTAAGGAGTTTTCGTCATGTCTCCGACTGCCTGTCTGTCCTACATAGTGGCTGTTACAGTCCTTACACTGTATGTTGTAGATGACTCCTGTTTTTTCTTCTTGGGCTACTGGGTCTTTTGGTTTACTTAAGATGTTTTGGAGGGGTTTAGTTGGTTTGTGTGCTATCATGATGTTGTGTGGTTGTAATAGTCTGTTGGTTGTTTCTGAGATGTTTTTGATGTATGGCATTGTTATTCTTTTCATAGCTTGTGCTGGTTGTACTGTAGTGGGTTGAGTGGCCAGGCACTTTTTGATAAAGTTGCGTGGGTATCCATTTTGTTGGAAGATGTCGCAGGTGGTCTGTTTCCTTTTTCTGGTGTTCTGGGTTGCTGTAGTGCATGTATACTTGTCTGAATAATGTTCTTACACAGCTTATCTTGTGGGATGTTGGGTTGTTACTTTGGTAGTGGAGCACTTGGTTAGTGTGGGTTGCTTGGGTTGCTTTTTGATAGACTTGTGTTTCTAATTTGCCATTGTTTCCTCTGCTGATGAGGATATCCAGGAAGGGTAGTGTGTTATTGTTTTCTTCTTCTCTTGTGAATTTTATTCCTTGAGGAAGTTGTTGATTGTTTCATGTGAACTCACAAGTTATGTTTTACAGGGTTAGGGCAATAAATAAAACTGGATGAAGTTTAATTTTGGCCCTTTATCTGGCTCTTCAGTCAAGGGTAATGCATAAAAAGAGTATAATACATACTTGTTAATAAAATTTGCACGGTGCTGACACGTGAAAACTAAATAGACAATTACCTTAAATGATTGGTCGGCCTATTACAGCAGCCTGTTGATACCCCCAAATTTCAGAAACCCACTTTGGGTTGGCAAATCACTGGATACTTTGATTTGGTCTCTATATATCTGTGGCTCCTTAAAATTAAAAGTTGTAAAATTAACACATAATAAGTCAGGGAGCTGAATATTAATTGACTATTTTTTAAAAAGTTCTTTTTTCTACAAACAAGTGGGTATGAAGCATAAATGTCTTTAATTTTATGAACCTGTAGTTTACATTATCAGCCTGATTGTTCTCTCTCTCTTATATTTCTTCATAACCTTTTTGAAAGAAAGAAAGAAACAAAGGCCTTTTAAACAAATGACTTCAATATTCACTGGCCATTAAGCCTACAAAGAATCCTACAGAGTTTTAATTATGATCAAATCAATGGTAATCATTGGGCCTCTTGCCTATCACTGCAACAGGCCCACCCTGGCTTCTGGGCACAAATACCAGTTTTTAAACAGCGATGCCCATTTGTGATTGCCTAATTGTCAGCTGCCTGAAGGGAAGTTGTCAAGCGTGGTGCCCTGCTGCTTTATTCATATAACTCTGTTTTAGTAACACCTCACAAGTGGAATTGGTGGTTGTCTCATCCAGAAAATGTGGAAAGGATTAATGTGGCATGTAAAACAAATCACTCTTGAGCTCAGCTGAGAAAGTGGGTATTAAAAGCACTCCAGTCAAAGGGGTTGTGGTGATATACAGGCAGCATATGTTGGGCTGGTAAAGCTGCAGGGTGTTTGGAAAGGGTAATGGTCCATGGGTGTAAATTCTTTCAAGACCTCTTAAAGGCACATGTGTTTTTTGAGCCTGTTCCCTAAACAAGGACCTGTTATGGGTTAGCTTTTCTGACACTTTTGCACTTTATCATTTGGTTGGTGATATTTCAAGGCTACTTACTTCTTTCCAACACTGCTGATAATTATAAGGACAATAAGCTTTTAGAAGATGAAATCTCAGATAGTTACCATTTCTATTACTTTAATTGTTCATAATATGCAGAAGTAAAGTCCTGATAAAGATAGAGGTTGATATCTTCAGAAAAGAACATTACTTGTTCAACTTTTCATATTGATTTTTTTAAATGTCCTTGTCAAGTTTCAGTAAAAGTGACAATGACACAGATTTTTCATATTTCTGTCATGACATCAGATGTAAGTACTTAAGTCATGGAAAATTTGTCTTGTGATGTCACAATACACATTTTATCACTTCCCCGCTCCTTGCTCCCCATGTGGACACCTCTAGCTGTCCAACACCTACTCGAATACATCCACTGAAGGGGAACCTAGCCAAATAACTCTTTAGATAATTGGTTCCACTGTCAATCTTAACGCTGGGAAATAAAAATGGTCGTCATTGTGGGTGTAACTAATTACAAAATTTCAAAACCACAAAACACTGGACTATAGTTATCCATCATTTTTTTTTAAATGCCTTTGTAGTCAGAGTAGAAAATGAAGAAAATTACACAGATGCTTTGCCTTACATTATGCTACTTTCCTGTGGGACTTTTTAAATAAATTAAATATTTTTGAAAAATATTAAATAAAGCATGATGAGCTTATGGGTGTAAAGGAATGTGCTGGTGGGCTCTATTTTTTTTTTCAAGTGCCATGTTGGTGGATATTGAACTTAGATGTTAGGTTGTCTAAGTACCATGCAGTTGACCAGTTATTGATATCAGATGAGGTACTTCATCGTTCTTTCAACTCATATGTGTAAGGTAGGGAGTGGATGAAGGTATGACTCCCCCCACCCTGTCTTAATAGTCATGTTCTGGATTGGGACTTAAGAGGTAAAACAGGAAAACACTACAAACAACAGTTGCCATATTTTCAAATATTTCAAAATATTCAACAATTTCAAATAAATTTTTTGATGATCATAATTAACAAGATAACAGCTACAAATGCAATATATCATGTTTACATAAAAAGGGAAAGGAGAAAGACTGTATTATTGAATATCTATAAATTTGAATAAAACATGGAAATTTGACTTTTGAAAATCCTATTTTTTACCTGTCTGTTGTAAAAGAACCAATTCCAACGTAGACAAAAATGATGTATCAATAGTCTGCTGCTACAGATAAGATGTAAAACTATTCTTCCAACATTTAAAACAGGGACGTACAAATCAAACTCAATTTCTGAATTTATTTGGGGAAAAAATTTCTGAACATGTGCAGAAGTATTTGAATCATTTGAATCAATTCAAAGGCATCCAATTTGATTCAAAGATTCAGTTTAAATTTCTGATTTAATTTGTAAAGTTGATTTACTTTGGAAATTCAATTTGATTGCCCATTGTGCTCAATCTCCAAGTTTCACTATTGTATTAATAATTATTTAGACAGACCATATGTTCTTATAGTAAAATAAGAAACAATAGCTTAGTCAGCTGTATGTGACATGAACCACAGAAAATATAGCCCAATCTTATTGGACAAGTAAAAACATTTTAATTTTGGGAGCATGTCTGGGAATTTTCACAAATGGCTACATTGGTAGAAACCTGCCTAAACACAATATGGCTACCATGATGGCTTCAGCCGAGCAGAAAACACCATTAACCAGAACCCTGAGTTTGTCTGGAGGTTTTATACAAGGAGTGGAGCTATCATATACCCTTGACCGGAAAACAGTATATTCCTTCTATCAGGGATGGTTGTTCTCTTCCATGAAGCACACAGCTTCTGAAGGATGCACTTGGAGTGATGAGGGAGGAAGAGGACACCCACATAGGCAACTAGATCAGCTCAATAAACCCTGGTAATCTATGTGATAATAGATGTTGCAACCAAATTGGCTTTACATGCCCATTAACCATCTGTCAATGGAAGGAATGCTTACTGCCTTTCCCTCTAGCCCTGTCCCCTGGAGACCTCCAGTGGAACAAGACCTCGGGTACTATGGGACTGTCCGTTAAAATGATGGGGAGATGGGCGGTCATAGAAATTTAATAATAATAAATAAACGGTGAAAAGACCTACTGCCAAGGTAGATAATACTAGGTCAGTGATCTGAGTTAATTTAAATGAGCTTCATGTGTTTGCATATGTACAATATTTTGCGGGTTTATCTGATTTGGTTGAATATTATTGTTTTTTATTAAAGCTATTACTGTTGATGTAAGCTTAACTAGTAATTTAAACTTTTAGATGAACTTATAAAAATGTGGAGCAACAACATAGGCTTTATTTAAGATTATTGCTGAATCTGAAACATTGCTTCACCAAATGCAGCTAACTTTAGAGTTGCTTTGGGGCTGCACACGGCATCTGTTTTGTGGGTCTGCATGTGTACACGTTTTTTAAAGTATGCACAAGACCTTGCTGTATTTCAAAGTAGGAGGTGGTTGCAATGGAAATGAAGAATGATTCTGCATCTCGTTGTTACATTTTGTTATTATGCAACTTAGCAATAACTTTTCCTTCCACTGTCCCAACATACCCTTCAATAGATCTATGGGATTTTTTTTTCTCAAAACATAATTGTAGCTCGATCTGTTCTGGAATTTGTAAATATATAATAGAGCAGGATGAGCTTGGTGGATATCAAGGAATATGGTGGTGGGCTCTGGGTTTTTTTCCAGGTGCTATGTTGGGGACACAGAATTAGATGTCAGGATGTCTGTGTAGTATGTGGTTGACAGATACTAATATCAGTTGAAGTATCGTTAATCATTCTTTCGATTCATATGCATATGCGTTGGGAGAATTGGAAAATGAAGTCACTGGGGAAAAAAGTCTCCCACCCTGCTGGTGGTCATATTCTGGATTGGGACTTCACCCTCTCATTTTTGTTTTATTAAGCCTAAGAGGTACAAGGGAAGAAAATTACAAACTTCAGTTGCAATATTTTCATATATTGTAAGACAGTATGATCATACTTAACAAGGTAATAGCTACAAATGCTTGAGTTTAGCGTTTAGCGTAGTTTAGGTTTAGGTTTAGGTTTAGGTTTAGGTTAGGTTAGGTTAGGTTAGGTTAGGTTAGGTTAGGTTAGGTTAGGTTAGTTTAGTTTAGTTTAGTTTAGTTTAGTTTAGTTTAGTTTATTGCAGTGTTTCTCAACCTTGTCCACTTGAAGATGTGTGGACTTCAACTCCCATATTTCCCCAACCAGCATGTCCACACATCTTCAAGTGGCCAAGGTTGAGAAATACTGGTGTATTGATTAATCTAATGACCAGATCAAATAAGCTACAAATGCAATATATCATGTCTACATAAAAAGGGAAAGAAGAAGGATTGTATTGTTGATTATCTATAATTAGGAATGAAACAAGACATTTGACTGATTTGAAAGCCTATTTTTGCTTGTCTGTTGTAAAAGAACCAATTCAAACATAGGGAAAAAGACATATACATAATAAACCTTGCTGTATTTCAAAGTGGGGGGTAGCTGCAATGGAAAGAGAACAATACTGCATCTGGTTGTTAGATTTTGCTATTATGCAACATAGCAATAACCTTTCCTTCCACTGTTCCAGCATACTCACCAATAAATCTGTGGGTTGTGGTTTTTTTTTTTCCAAAATATCACAATTGTAGCTATCTCCTGGAATTTGGAAATCTATTAAAATTATTTATTTATTTATTTATTTATTATTTCAATTTATTCCCCGCCCATCTCCCTTACAAGGGACTCTGGGCGGGTTACAACAATTGAAAGTTTAAAATACAAAAACAGTATCTAAAATACATCAAATAATAATAATAATAAATTACATAAAATCCAAGGGGGGACCGCAGGATGGACCATACCACTACGGGGCCAGCCAACCCCAGGAGGCACTGCCGCCTCTGTCGTCCCAGGACCGGCGGCAGAGCCAGGTCTTAAGGGTCTTCCGAAAGGCCAGGAGTGAAGGGGCCAGTCTCACCTCTGGGGGCAAGATATTCCACAAGGCGGGCGCTATCGCAGAGAAGGCACGCCTCCTGGACCCCGCTAGATGGAATTCTCTTTAGAAGAAAAAAATTAGAAAGTCAACTTTGATGATGTGCAGGAAAAAGATAATTACAGTAATAATGTGATATTCAGCTTTCTACTTAAGTTTCAACAGAACAATATAACATATGTTTGTGTAAAATATATAATGTATTGAGCATTTACAATTTAAGAATTTATATACCAGAACATAATTGCATTAAAAAATCTTAATAAATAATATATTGTGGATAACAAGTTAAAACCCTGCTAAGCAAATATATTTGAATAACTCATTTGACTTTTTCATGAATTGCTCTTGTTTTTGTTACCCCCATAAATCACCAGGACCGTTAAGCAGAGAAGTCATGGTTTTGTGATCAAAAACTTACTTAGCTAAGTTAAAACAATCATGCAAAATCCTGGGTGAATGTTGAATATTTTGGTTTCCCTTTTAGTTTCTGGTTCAGTGCCACATACACTGCCTCCAACTGTAACCATGACTGAAAATATTATTTCACTCGTTTTAGCAATGACACCATTTGTTACTTTTGCTTTGCCAAAGGACTGGTAAGAGTCAAAATCAATCGACCCTTTTGACACTTCCACCATGGAGAGACAGTGCAGCCAACAAAACATGCAAAAAGAGATACAGTAAAATGATGTCATTTCATAAACTGGTAAGCAGAAATGTCAGTATTAACCCTTTTAAGCTTTTCCATCCTTCCAAGATTTTGGAATAGGAATCCTAAAGTTGATAAATAATTCAAAAACATGTTTGTTGGTTAGATTTATATTTAACAAATAACAGGGAACAACAGAGAGGGAATTCATATATTTACTTAAGTTGACCAGTTAGCTATATGTGAGTCTTTCCCAACTTCATACCCTCCACATGTTAACACAGTTGTATGTCAGTCTTTCTCAACCTAATGTCTCTACTAACTATACTGGTTGAAAATTTTGGAAGTTGGAATCCCAGCACCTCTGAGGGTTTCCTGATGTTGGGCAAGACAACATTTGTCACTTTGATTAGGTGCCAGGAAAATCATGGGAGTTGCTGGGTCAAAACTCTACAGAGATGCCAACAACACCTAGATGAGCTACTGGCCTCAAATCTCTTCCTCGTTATTCAGTTGCATACTATATGCAAAACTTGATACTGCTGACCCAGCTAGTGGCTCATCCAGATGTTGTTGACCACTCAGTAGATGGTGCTTGCACAGTATTAATGTAGCATATATAGTGTTCCATAAATGGAAGATCAAGCAAGGCAAGGAAACAAATAAGTTGCTTCTTTATTTATGGGAATTGCTTATAGAATTGGGTTTTATTTTTATAGTTTTTGTTTCTTGATCAACTTCCTTCTACTTTTCTCCTCTTTTTACAGGTGCTCTCTAGGAACAGGAGAAAATCTATCTAGGTCGTCGCTAGGAGTTGAAAATGACTTGGTGGCACATAATCAATCTCTAGGAACAAGGTAGAAAAAATATTTGTACTGAAAAAAATAAGTCAAGAAAGGTCCTTAAGGATAAGGACCTTATCCTACCCATAAGGATACCACTCTCAGCAGTACTACAGAAACAGAGCTTTTGAAACAGCTTTGACCTGCTTCATTTGGCACTACGCAAAGCAGGAAGCAGTGATGGCAGAAAGTAGGATCTGAATGGTATACAAATATTTAAAGCATTGATCCTAATGAAGAATAGGTGTTATGGACTAGCACTGATATTATCCAGCATTATCAATATATATTGGGATCGAACTGCATATTATATGAATTATTATCAAGCCACTGAATACATTTTTGTTGTTCAGTCGTTCAGTCGTGTCCGACTCTTCGTGACCTCATGGACCATAGCACGCCAGGCCTTCCTGTCCTCCACTGTCTCTCGGAGTTTACTCAAATTCATGTTCATTACATCGGTACACATCCTTTTTTACTTAAGATAAATGCATGGGCCCTCAGTCTGAACTTGGATCAACATCTGTGGAAGAAAGGTTTAAATATTTTAATCCAGCCTTCTCATTCCTGAAATTTTCCTTCCTGCCATGTGTGGAGGTTTAGAATAGGAGATGAGCTCAGCTGGCACCAATGCAGGCTTTTGAAAAGACCAGCAGGAGAAAAGTGAAACTTGGAGATAAAGTAGCAACAGGAGAAAGTTTAAATGCAACAATCCCAGATTTAAGAATGTTTTTTCCTCATTACCACTACTTCTGTTTGAAAGCCCCTGTTTTAAATCATAAACAGCCATTGCCATTTAGAAGAGACTAAAGTAGGCAGCCTGATGGCCTCTGGATATTTTGGAATTTAATTCCCATCAGTCTAAACCAGCACGGCCAATTACATATTTTGGAGGTACTACAAAGAAGGCACCAAGCATAGACTCTACTGAATTGGATGGGCAATGCACTGAGAAGGAAAAGGCCTATGGACACATATTTTTATTTAGCTCAGTATTTTCCAAGCTTGGCAACTTCAAGATGTGTATCTGTCAACTTCCAGAATTCTCAGCAATAGCTGAGCTGGTTGGGGAGTAACAAACATCCCCCATCTTAGGGGCTGGACTGGCCCATTAATCTGGAACTTTTTATCATTTTGATAGATCTTTTCATTAAATCTGAATGGTTTAAAAGAGAATGGAGAAAGCAAAATCATGAAAATTAATTTTCAGAAATGGAGTTTATCTTGATAATTATGACACACTGGAGTAAAACATGACACAGAAAGCAGTATATCAACAGGTTAATTAACTAAAATAAAAATCACCTCTTTGTATTCTTATAGTGAAACTACTTGTCCATTCCTTTATTTCTTTATTTATTGTACATAGTTAATGGCACAATCTCTGAAACTTGTCTCTCTATTCTCTGTGGTTTATTCCCAGGCAACAGTGCATAAGATTGCACCTCCCAAATTATATATTTTTTTAAAAATAATTATGTCCTAGTAAGTGGGCGTATTGTGACAGCTCTAACAAGAAGGAAAAGGGGGAGGAGGAAGAGAACCCGACCGAACACAAGCTAGAGCCGCTGTTAAGGCCTACCTTGTGGCGGTAAGAGTGGCGAAAAGGCAGTATTTCTCCGCTCTTATTGCATCCGCAGAATGCCGCCCGGCGGCCCTGTTTAAGATCACCCGATCCCTTCTGGGGAAGGAGGGTGTAGATACCCACCTATAGGGCTGTGCTGAGGAGTTTTCTGAGCATCTGGAGGATAAAATCGCTCAGATTCGTTCCAAGTTAGATGCCAAGCATGAGGCATGGTCTCGGGAGATACCGGTGGAACGTACTTACCTAGTTATCTGGGAACAGTTTGATCCTGTTGGACCTGAGGAAGTGGACAGGATTCTCTGGACAGTAAATGCCACCACTTGTCATCTAGACCCATGTCCCTCCTGGCTGGTGAAAGCAGCTTGGGAGGTGAAATGGGGCTGGGTCCAAGCGATGGTTAATACATCCTTGGGGGGGGGTGTTCCCAACTGCCTTCAAGGAGGCGTTGGTACACCCCCTCCTCAAGAAACCATCACTGGACCCAACTGTACTGGGCGGCATGGTGTTGCGCTGGTTCACCTCCTTCCTCCAGGGCCGGTCCTAACTGGTAGTGATAGGGAGTGAGAGATCCGACCCTCAACCTCTCCTTTGTGGGGTGCCACAGGGTTTGGTTCTCTCTCTGCTCTTTTTTAAAATTTACATGAAACCACTGGGTGAGATCATCCATCACCATGGGATGAGATATCATCAATATGCTGATGATATTCAGTTGTACATCTCCATCCCAGGTGAAGTGAGTGATGCTGTGACCACCCTCTCTCGGTGCCTGGGGGCTCTAGGGGTCTGGATGGGGAACAACAGGCTTCAGATGAACCCTGGTAAGATGGAGTAGCTGTGGGTTAATGGCTCTTTCGCATCCGGGACATTGTCATCTCTGGCTCTGGATGGGGTTGCACTGCCCCAGACGGGCCTGGTGCATAATCTGGGGGTTCTCCTGGACTCATGGCTCCTGCTCAAAGAGCAGGTGGCAGCCGTGACTAGGAGGGCCTTTCCGCAGCTTCGTGTTGTGCATCAGTTATGCCCCTTCCTGGATCGGGAGGCCCTTCGGTCACTCATGCCCTTGTTATCTCCCATATAGACTATTGCAATGCACTCTACATGGGGCTACCCTTGAAGAGTATCCGGAAGCTGCAGCTGGTCCAGAATGCAGCCGCACAGGCCACATTTGGTGTCCCTAGAAGGGCACATATTACACCTTTATTACGTGAGCTGCATTGGGTACCAGTCTGCTTCCGGGTCCAATTCAAGGTGTTGGTTATCACCTTTAAAGCCCTACATGGCATGGGGCCAGGTTACTTGAAGAACCGCCTCTTCCCCATTACATCAACCCGTCCCACCTGATCTTGCAGAGAGGGCATGTTGCGGACCCCGTCAGTAAGAGAATTTTGGTTGGCAGGGTCCAGGAGGCGGGCCTTCTCTGCAGTAGCTCCCACCCTCTGGAACATTCTACCCCCAGAGATGAGGTTGGCCCAACTGCTCCTGGTCTTCCGGAGGAATTTGAAGACCTGGCTCTGCCACCTGGCTTGGGGTGAGGAGAGGAGTAGGCATGGTGGGGGGTGGCTAGTGTCCTAAACTGATCGTTACATACAAGGCTGAGTTAGATCATCAGCCATTGGATTCCATTTTCATTTTTATTTTTTTTATTTTTAGCTTTAATTGCATTTCATATGTTGTAATGTACATATTGTAACTTATTGTTTTAATGATTGTGTTGTTGTAAACCGCCCAGAGTCCCTCTGGTAGGAGGAGATGGGCGGTGACAAATCTAATAAATAAAATAATAAATAAATAAAGTGGGCTTATTGTGACCGTTCTAACAAGAAGGAAAAGGGGGAGGAGGAGGAAGAAGGAGGAGGATGCAACACAATTTTTCATGGTTATCATATGTTCCATATTGTAATAAAATATTTATGATTACACTCAAATTAGAAGGAACCCTGCAGGTACTTTGAGATTTTTTTCAGTGTTCAGTACTTTACAGTTTAAGAGGACAACAATACAGACAAAGATTTGATTAATCATTTCTAACAATTGTTCATATTTTAGCACTTCAGAAATATCCCCTGTTCTTGATATTCAAACTGTGTGCCATTGCAATTTCTGTTTGGTTGGCATGGAATACTAAAGAGGAAGGTTCAATCCGTTTTGGAAATTGAGACTGAAACAGCCTTACAGCCTGAAGGCAAGTTGCAAATCCCATAAAGCATTGTTAAAGGCACCTGGTTAGTGTTCCATACACCTGTTTAATGTCTCCCCTCCCCCTAAGACACAAAAGTCAAATGCCTTGGCAATGCAATCGGGTTTGAATGACAGCAGTTGTTCGAGTTTTCTCACCACCCAATTGGATCATAAATGAAGAAGAAAAGGTCAAAAAGGAGGTATGGAGGCAAACAAATTTGAAAAGGAAAACTGCTAATAGCTGTAAACTTTGCACAATCAAAGAGCCGACAAGTCGTTGTGGATTACCTGCCCCATGAATTACTGATCAAACTGCATCATGATATAGAATTTTCCAGTTCCTTTCATCTGTCACGCCACACTTTCTAATGGTTCCCAGGTTTAAACACATACTCCTGCCAGAAGAATTCCTTGCCAGAAGGAACTCCAAATGCCAGGCATTTATTTGTGAGATAGCATGATTGCTTATTGATTTGATTATGGTCTCACAGTGGTGTGCAGACTTGTTGCATCCATGTTCTTTTGGAAGGGGTTTTCAGTCTGTAGGCCTATAATCCCTCCATTTGTTCTGCCTGGGGTGGTGGTCACAAGCAGCATAGGCAATACTGTGATATTGCCAGAGTAAGCGGAGAGCAATTTTTTAAATTTATTTTTGAGGAAGGGCTTTGGGAAAATTTTAAGAGGCAAAATGAATGTCTTAAACCTTGCTTTAACCTTCCTGCAAGAAAAACAGAGAGAACAGGCTTCAGGGTTTCAGGATTGTGTGTTTTTTTTAAGGGGTGTTATGAGTGTCTTAAGCCTCTGGAAAGCTTAAACCATCAATTTTGCTCTTTAAACCCACGTTCCTCCCAAAACAAAAAAGGGTCCTAAACTTTAATTTCTCGGGGGTTCTGAAAGCTCTGGAGGCCATAAATGTGGTGCTGAATCTAGTTTAGTTTTTTCCATAGACAGCAAGCAAACCAGCGCACTCTAATGTCTTACGTTAATCACATGACCATGCAGGTGATCATTGTAAGCAAATAAAAAACAGGGCCAGTAGATTATCCTTCTGTTCAAATTTTTGTCCTTACCTATAGGTATCCATGGGAGTGCAGGGGTGGGGGGGAACATGATGATGGCATGTGCACCATGATACAGTAGTTCTATTTGGTATGAGAATATATATAGGGGCAGTAGAATCCTTTTATTCCCTGCAAGAACAACCCTGTGAGAAAGGGATTGGCCCATAGCTAAGGGGGATTTGAACATGGGCTCCTCTGTTCCTAGTCCAAGGATTAACCACTTTGCCACACTGGCTCTCAGCTTTATCAGAGAAATGACATGACTTATACTGTTGCATCAGACATCATAAGCCAAATATGTTATTGCATCATTTGCACAGTTTGACATCACTACAACTTGTCACAGATACTGATAGCCCCACCCTGTCTGGGAGAGCTTTGTGGATGATGGCGAGGGCCACTTGTATTCTACACATTGTTTTTTTTCCCAAGAGGATACAACTTTTGGGAGGACCCTGTTGTGTGTCCTTGCTTTGCTTATTTCATGACATTATTGATGAACAGACATTTTAATACTAAAATAATAGACATTTCAAAAAATAAGTTAGACAAAAATAGGTATTAGATATTACCCCTCGCTGGATTGTCACCTTGTTGTGGTGAGTGGGCTTGTGTGTTCCCAATGAACCCTGTGAGCGAAGCCGTCGGGAGTCATGTACTCCTGGTAGGGTCACCCATGGCGGTAAGGCCCAGGGGGAGGAACCAGACAAGGAACGATCCAAGAAAGTCCTCAACGGCAGAACAGGCGGAAGATAACAAGGTGTATTGTTACAACGGCTGCGAAGGCGGATGAAGGCTGCAGCAGACAAAAGGTCACCAATCGTCATGGTACCCATGCCATTGGATTAGAGCCTTTTTCTGTGAAGGTTGTGTGCTGATCGTTGTGCACCGATCTCCACACATAAAACAAATTCACACACAGGCGTCTTCCAACCACACCAAACCCAAAACAACCAAAAGTCCCATGGCGATTGACGAATGGCAATGGGGGCAGGACTGTGAAATACGGAAGCTCCTAGTCATGGACCAGCACATGGGTGGTGGATACAGATTCAGTTGTCCTGACTCAAGGTTCGAGGCAGTTGAGTAGTTCGGCAGCTGTATCCACGACTGAGCAGCCCTATTTAGGATCCACTCTGCTCACCCCATATGGGGAGGGGGCTAGAAAAGGTGCCCTAAACATAGTCTGCCTCATTTTCTCCCTGACTGGACTACCGCGACCAGTGGGGTCACCATCTAGCAGTCGTAAAAAACACATGAATTTTGGAACATGGAATATACGGACACTGCAAGACAATATGGATAGTGAACGACCTGAACGTAGGACTGCCATTATTGCAAGGGAGCTGAGACGTTTTAATATCGGTATAGCAGCACTCCAAGAAACTCGAAGAGCAGGAGAAGGACAGTTGAAGGAAGAAAAAGGAGGTTATACCTTCTTTTGGAAGGGACTGCCTGATCCTTTTGGAAAGGATTGCCTGAACAAGAACGACGAATACATGGGGTAGGCTTTGCTATCAAAAACGACCTTGTGAAGCTCTTGTAAGAAGTTCCCACTGGGATTAACGAACGACTCTCAATTCTCCAGATAAAACTCGCCAAAAACCAACAGGCAACTATCCTAAGTGCTTACGCACCAACACTAGATGCAGATGAGGATATCAAGGAAAAATTTTATACCCAGCTGGACACCATCTTATCAGAGATACCAAAGGAGGATAAAATTATCCTCCTGGGCGATTTCAATGCAAGAGTTGGGTGTGACTTTGATTTGTGGCCGGGGATCATTGGGAAAGAAGGAGTTGACAATAGCAACATGAATGGAATCTTACTTCTGACTAAATGTGCAGAGCATAACCTTGTCATTACTAACACACTATTTCGCCAGAAAAATAAATTTAAAACATCATGGAAGCACCCATGGTCGAAGCACTGGCATCTTTTAGATTATGTAATTGTCCGTGCTAGAGATCGCCGTGATGTTTTTCTCACCAGAGCCATGACGAGCGCCGATGACTGCTGGACAGACCATCGATTAATTCAATCCACGATGGCCATAAAGATTGTCCCTCATCGTAGGCTCCAAGGAAGAAAACCAAGGTATAAAATGAATACACTGGCCCTTCAAGATTCTACTAAACGAGCTTGCTTTCAATCATCTCTCAAGGAACATCTGCCTATGGAATTCCCTGAAAATGTTGAGGAACACTGGATTAGATTGAAGACTTCTATTATTTCAGCCTGTGAACAAACTATCGGATACCAAACTAAGAGACATCAGGACTGGTTTGATGAGAACGATAGTGAGATTGAACATATTATTGACAAGAAAAGGAAAGCCTTCCGGATATGGCAAAAAGATATTAACTGTGCCGTTAAGAAAAAAATCTACGCCAGTGCAAAGGCAGAAGTCCAAAGAAGAACTAGAGAACTTAAGAACATATGGTGGATAAAAAAAACCCAAGAAACCCAACATTTTGCAGATGCTCATGATGCACCGGGCTTTTTTAATGCCATAAAGGCCATCTATGGACCAACAAACCATGGTACAAATCCCTTACGCTCAGTAGATGGTGCTAAACTTCTAAAGGACAAAGAGTCTATTGCACTGCACTGGAAAGAGCATTACTACAATCTCCTTAATCGTCACTCTACTGTGGCTGATGAAGTCTTCTTGCAAATCCCGCAAAAACAAATAAGAGATGAGCTTGCAGTACCCCCTAGTTTGGAGGAAGTCAGTAAAGCCACTAAACAAATGAAAAATAACAAAGCTAGTGGACCTGATGGGATTCCTGCTGAAGTCTTTAAAGAAGGCGAGCCTGAACTTACACAACAACTTCATAAGCTCATCGAAAAAATCTGGATGAGGGAGGAGATTCCAGCAGACTTTAGGGATGCCATAATTATCACTCTCTTTAAAAAGGGTGATAGAACAGACTGTGGAAACTATCGAGGCATCTCCCTTCTAGCTACAGCAGGCAAAATCCTGGCAAAGATCATCGCAAACCGTCTCCTATCTATATCAGAAGACATCCTCCCTGAAACGCAAAATGGCTTCCACCCTTCCAGGGGAACAGTGGATATGATCTTCACTCCACGACAGCTTCAAGAAAAATGCAAGGAGCAAAACCGCCCTCTGTACATGGCGTTTATTGATCTGACTAAAGCTTTTGATACTGTAAATCGTACTGCTCTCTGGACCATCCTTCTGAAAATCGGATGCCCTGATAAATTTGTGAACATCTTGCGGCTACTCCATGATGACATGATGGCAACGATCCTGGATAACAATGGCTCTCAAAGCGATCCATTTAATGTGGAATCCGGCATTAAACAGGGATGTGTTATTGCTCCAACCTTATTCACTATCTTCATCGCTATGATTATACACCTTGTTGAAGAGAAACGTCCTACTGGTGTAGAAATTATATATTGAACAGATGGAAAGCTTTTTAATCTTAGTAGGCTGAAAGCAAAAAATAAGGTAATTACAACTTCTGTTATAGAACTTCAATATGCTGATGATAACGTAGTCTGTGCACACTCCGAGGAAGATCTTCAAACTATCCTAAACATCTTTGCAGAAGCATATGAAAAGCTCAGCCTCTCTATTAACATTAAAAAAAACAAAGTGCTTTACCAGCAAGTTCGAACCAATCCCTCCGCAGCGCCATCAATCCAGCTTAAAGGTGTGTCACTAGAAAATGTTGACCACTTTTCTTATCTCGGCAGCCATCTATCTACAAAAGCCGACATCGACGCTGAAATTCAGCATCGCCTGAGCTCTGCGAGTGTAGCTTTCTCCCGAATGAAGCGTAGAGTGTTTGAGGATCGGGACATTCGCAGGGAGACCAAAATGCTTGTTTACAAAGCCATTGTACTACCAACCCTTCTGTACACCTGTGAAACATGGAACCTCTACAAACGCCACCTCCAACTTCTTGAAAGATTCCATCAACGCTGCCTCCGAAAAATTCTGCAAATTACTTGGGAAGATAGGCGGACTAATGTTAGCGTATTAGAAGAAGCGAAAACCACCAGCATTGAAACAATGATCATCCAACATCAACTTCGCTGGACCGGCCATGTTGTTCGAATGCCTGACCATCGTCTTCCAAAGCAGCTACTTTACTCCCAACTTAAGAATGGAAAATGGAATATTGGTGGACAGCAAAAGAGATTCAAAGACACTCTCAAAGCTAATTTTAAAAAATGTAATATCAGCATTGAGAACTGGGAAGCCCTAACTCATGAGCGTTTCAATTGGAGGTCAGCCTTTATTAAAGGCGCTATGGACTTTGAAGAAGCACGAGTACAGGGTGAAAGGGAGAAAAGAGCTAAAAGGAAGGCACGTCAGGCAAACCCTCATCATGAGCGTCTCCCACCCGGAAACCTATGCCCTCAGTGTGGGAGGTTGTGCGGATCCAGAATTGGCCTTTACAGCCACTTACGGATCCACTGTTAAAATTTTACCCCTGGAAGACAATCTTACTCGGCTATGAGTGATCGCCAATGATTAGATATTAGTGGTATCTGTTGACCAGACTTTATATCTCAGTGATACTCAGTAACTAGAAGAACATCAACTATCTTTTGGTACTTTAATTCCAAAAATATATAAACTATCTTTAAGGAATGCTTTCAGTTTCCTGGGATTCTGCACAGTAAGAAAGATTTGCATGCAATTTACAGCTTGGCCTTTAAAAAAAACATTTTGAATGACTAGAAACTGAACTCATTTATCCTAAATCACTTGTAAAGTCTAATTGGAGCAGAGGTTGGAACATCTATTTTTCTGATGGCATTACTGAAGCTGTTTCCAAAAAAGAAAAGAAAAGTCATTGTTAAGTCCCATTCCTGAAGTCTTATAAATTATTGGAACAGTCAGAAGGAATGGCTTTTTCTGAGCAAAAACCGTAGGCCCAAATTGCCTCTGAGAGCAGAACACTGCAGAAGATGTAAAAAGAGGAAGGTAGACAAGCTAATTTGTCCTTGTCAGCAATGTTTGGCTGCAAAGTGGTGGAACAAATTGCAGGGGAAAATAAAACGAGAGAATTAATAAAATGTATTGTCGAAGGCTTTCACGGCCGGAGTTCGATGGCTGTTGTGGGTCTTCCGGGCTGTGTGGCCGTGTTCTGGAAGTTGTGGTTCCTAACGCTTCGCCAGCATCTGTGGCCAGCATCTTCAGAGGGCAGGAGCACAGATAGAAGCAAAATCTCTGTGCCCAGGTAGAGTGGCAATGTTCTATTTATAGAGCTAAATTATAGGAGATTAGGTGGGGGTTTTTGTTGTTGTTGTTGTGTTGAAATGTTAACGAGTGGCTGATGAGCGTGATTAGCATGTTCATTGTGAGAAGTATTCCCATGACCTGGTGGTTGGACTGAGTTCGTTGACCTTTTGCAGGCTGTGTTTTTCAGGACTGGTAGCCAGGTTTTGCTAATTTTTAAACTTTCTTCTTTTTTATTGTAACTGTGCTGGTGTTTGTGAATTGTGAAAGACATTGTGAATTGTGAAAGACAGATGCTGGCGAAACGTTAGGAACCACAACTTCCAGAACACGGCCACACAGCCCGGAAGACCCACAACAGCCATAGAATTAATAAAGTTGGGTAATGAGATCATCCTCCAACAACAATTCCCAAATGCAGAGACATTTTTTAATTCATTAGGTGTGAATCCTACAACAGGGCCTGTAAAAAGTGTCTGAATTTTGAAATCTACATTTTACAAACTATAGAGATGTAACCTCCAGTAATAGCACAAGAGGGCAAGAAAGGAAAATGAGAGTTGTTTGCCCCTCTGAATGCTCTGTATAAACTCCCTTGTATTGCATGTCCAAGCATCATTCTGAAAAGAGCTGATCAAAAAACATAAATACTTTTATGTAGAATGTTATGTAAATCAAATATTTTCCAATATTAATAGAATCAGCATTCACTGTAGAACAGTACACTGGACATGAGACCAAAATGCAGTGCCTCTCCCTAACCTAAATTCATTCACTAAAACCAACATAATAAAACTGCACATGCTAAGATAAACTCAAAGAATGTATGGTTTTATGAAAAGTCCGATTTGTTATTACATTTATAGCAGGTCTACTGTCTCTAAAGCTTCACCCAGAAGGACTCACGGGGGAAAAAGGCACCTTCAAAACAATACAAACAGAAAATAGATCATCCAAACAAACCTGCAAACAGATTCCGAAAGTCACAATTATTAAACAACTAGCTAGAACAGCATTATCTGTGAAAAGTCAGTGATGGAGTTCTGCATTATTTTGAGAGGTTGAGGAATTTGCAGTATATAACCAACAGGACTGTCTAATAGTTATCTGCAAGATGGAGGAGCTTCACCTTCCTTAGGCATAGAAACTTGAGATGTTCTGTGTTGCTTCTGGGGTCTATTGCAACATGTCCAGTAACCATAACAGATTTTTCAGCATGCACTACTCACATACACGAAGCCTCTTTAGGAGCAAATGATGGGGTTGCTTCACAAAACAGCTTTGAAGGAGTACTTTGCTTGAAGTGTGAGTGAAACAAAGTAGTCTCTTGTAGCTTTGTACATTCCTAATCTCTAGGACAGAGCTTTCCAAACTGTGTGTCGCGACACAAAAGTGTGTCGCCACACACAGTCTGGTGTGTCGCCACACAACCCAGAAGCGTTGATCATCATCAACGCTTCCAGGTTTTCCCGCAGTGACACACCAACGGCGGCGCGCAAAAACCGAAAGTGGCAGCAGCACTTCCGGGTTTTTGCGCGCTGCCGCAACGGCGGCACTTCCGGGTTTTCCCGCGGCGACACACCGACAGTTGGTGTGTCGCCGTGGGAAAACTTTGGAAAGCCCTGCTCTAGGAGAAAGCTAGTTTGGTGTTGCTGTTAAAGGCACTGCAGTAGAAACTGGGAAACGGTGAGGACTCAGCTGGGTGGCCCTGGGCCACTCTGTCTCTCAGCCCTAGGAAGAAGATAATGGGAAACTACTTCTGTAAATCTTGACAAGAAAGTTGCAGGACTTGTTCAGGCAGTTGCCAGGAATCAGGACTGATTTGAAGACACATACACAAAAACAACCCAACAACCCTCTAGTAATATCGGCTGGCAGGATTGCATGGAGAGGTGATTCTAGTCCCCCACCATTTAGAAATTTTAACATTCTTTACATAAAATTGATGGATCTATGACTGCACCATGATACAGACGTTTATACAACTTCTAAAACATGAAGAATGGGGTATCCACAGAAATGGGGGGGAAAGTCAAAATTGCAGCTGGGTCCATGTGATCAAATCCTTATTCCTTTTTTATGTTTATTATAATTGACATGGTCCTGGCTGCCATCTTGACTTTATTGATACCCCTCTCCCCCTACCGTCAGAAACCGCCACATGCAGAAGATTATTTTGCATAGAGAAATCACCAAGTACATTTTCTCCCAGTTAAAATGTAGTGAAAAGCTGTTGTGCTTTCCCCTCTTGTAGTAAAGCATTCAAGGGGTGGAACAAGGTGGCTAAATTTGGCAAGGATCTGATTATAATAATGAATGAATCATAGAAAAAATTGTACTTGTGACATGTCTTGTGCACTTGGCCATTCAACAGCTGCTTGCATTTTCTCTGTAGACTCAGGTAAGCCTTGTGCATCAGTGATACGATCAAAAATGTAATATTAAATATAAAGAAGTCACATCTGTAGCATCCACTCAAAGGCCATAGTCTGTCAATCTCTTGAGATTTTGCAGATGCTTCTCACTGTTTTCTCTAGTGACAATGATGTCATCTAAATAGCCCTGGATGCCTGGAGAGCATTGTAGCCCCTGGTCTATGGCTCTTTGCCAAACTGCTGGTACAGATTCTACTCCAAAACAAGTCTGATAGAATGATATATAGTCCTTTGTGTTCGTTTCTAGTCAGAAACACCTTGGAATATTCCTACTTTTTCATCTGTAAATAACCGTCCAGTATTTCTATTTTGCTGACATTTGCCCCCTGGTGATGTTAAAAAAATGTCCTTAGTTTTAGGTAATGGGTATTACTTATCCTGTAATAGTGGATTAATTGTAACTTTAAAATCACCATAAAATCACCAGTTCCAGTCTTCTTAGCTACTGGAACCACAGGTGTAGTTCCAGGCAACTTTTGTAAGAATTCCCTTAGCTTCTATCAAGTCCAAGTCAATTTCTACCTTTTTGCATATGGCACACAAAACAGGACATGGTTTGTGAAACTTCCATGTGGCATTTTCATGTAACCCTATTTTACCTTTGATGTTCTTCAATATGCTAATGCCAGCTTTGAACACAGGCACAGCATTATTTTTTTAATTTTAATTTAATTTTATTTATTTAATTTTTATCCCGCCTTTATTATTTTTATAAATAACTCAAGGCGGCAAACATACCTAATACTCCTTCCTCCTCCCATTTTCCCCACAACAACAACCCTGTGAGGTGAGCTGGGCTGAGAGAGAGTGACTGGCCCAAGGTCACCCAGCCGGCTTTCATGCCTAAGGTGGGACTAGAACTCTCAGTCTCCTGGTTTCTAGCCCAGCACCTTAACCACTAGACCAAACTGGCTTTATCCAGTACCTTTTTATCCAGTACCTTTTTCACCTAATGCTTGTCTGAGTGATAAGAAGTATAGCTCACAGGCTGTTAATGGAACTCCAATCCAGCAGCAGCTTCCTCAGTCAGTCATGACCCCTGAGTGCTGATTCACCTGTTTTTACAACATATAAATCCCAATAATCCTAGTTGGTTCTTGTATTTTAGAATTACAGGTATGACTCAAATTGGAATTATCTTTTTTTCCAGTAAAAGTTTTTAATTGTATTTCTGATTATTTTAGCATCTCTGAATTGCCTTTCAGACTCACACTGTGATATAGAGCAGAACCAATGTCCAATTGTGTTAATATGGTTTTGCCATTTGATTTTGATATGAGCCTTATGGGTGGCCTTATTTCATCTTTTATGCTATTTTTTTCATCTGTTCAATCATGTCCAATTTTTGGAGACAAGTCTCTGCAGTTTTCTTGGCAAGGTTTTTCAGAAGTGGTTTGCCACTGCCTGCTTCCTAGGGCTGAGAGAAAGTGACTGGTCCAAGGTCACCCAGCTGGCTTTGTGCCTAAGGTGGGACTAGAACTCACAGTCTCCCAATTTCTAGCCTGATGTCTTAACCACTATACCAAATTGGCTCTCTCTTATGCTATAGATCAGGGCTTTCCAAACTTTTCCCCTGGCGACACACCAACGACGCACCACAGCGGTGGCGGCAGCAGTGTCCTTGTGTGCTGTGCGAAAACCCAGAAGTGCTGATGGCCCACCGCCGCCGCCATGCACGCCACCACTAATGGGCCACGGCCTGTTAGGAAGTGGGCCGCACAGCAGGTGAGAGGTGGTGGTCCATGCGATTGGCTCACGCCTGCAAACCCCACCCTCATCCACACAATTGGCTCACGCCTGCAAACCCCGCCCCCTGTCCGCACGATTGGCTCCTGCCTACAAACCCCACCCCCAGTCCACGCAATTGGCTCCCACCTGCAGACCCTGCCCCCCCGGTCCGTGGAAAAATTGTCTTCCACGATCGGTCCCTGGTGCCAGAATGATTGGGTACACCTGTCCTAATACACTACAACTGCCTATGGCTTGGTTTCATTTTCTGCATTTATACTCTACCTTTTTTCTGAGAGCTGAAGAAGAATGCATGGGCTTAGAGAGACTGAGTGGCGTAAAGTCACTGTTGAACTTCTGCCCAGCCCTAGTTCACTCATAATGCTAAGCCAAGATTTTTAAATTATAATTTATTCAGCAAACCACAGTAACAAGCTTAATTTGAAGACATAATGGGTCATTCACTATTTCCCTTACCCCAAAATAAGCTTCATTAGAGCTTCATACCCAAAAAGGTTTTTAAAAAATAATTTGGCCAGTCAAGCCAATTACATTTGAAGAAAAACATAAAATAAAAGGAATCACCATTTTCTAAACTTCATTATAGAAACCTTTTAAATATCAATCACTATTTTCTTCATGCCTGGAGTCTATGACTGTATTTTGGAATCGAAAATGGAAACCCGATATAAAATTTGATGGATGTTATCAAATCACATTCTAGACAAAAAGGGCATCAATTTCTGTACTTCCAAAAAATTTCTGGGCCTGCTTTTCTTCTCATTAAAGCTAGACAAAAACAACTCCCCTCATCTCCTAGGCTGAATTGCCTCAGGTATTTAAGGCACGCCCTTCCTCCTCCTCTGAGAATAAGAGAGAGAAAAAGATATTATACCCCAAAGTAAACACATCCAACAGAAAGGTAGAGGGTTGTATTGACAACAATAATGCACAATACTTATAGAGGGTGGGAAAGAAAACTTGACCTTGGGCCACTAAATTAACCCTTTGGACTGTGATTCCGTACAGCAGCCCAATAAAGGGGGAAAGGAAAAAAGCACAAAAGAAAATTGTGCACTGCTGTGGATCATCCATTAAACTGTCTGTTGAATCTAGTATAATGTTAAGCAGAGCTAAGAGACTCTGGAATTGTGCAGCCGGGATTCATAACACATTCAGCTGATCCACTGAGTCTTAGGCTGTATAAACTTATTCGCTGAAGCCCATATTTCTCTTTTTATTTTAAGAGCGTGGACAGAGTCTGTCTACTCATCAGTATCCCACTGTCAGCCGTAGCATCTACAAAGAGCAGACTTGCAGTTTGTTTTTAAACACGTCACTAAAAAGTGTGTTTAAACTTTTATCTCGGTCTATTTGCTCATATATCTATGCATGAATGAAATTACTTTTATCATTTAAAGTTAGGAATTGATTTTAATGTATTTTGACTGAGGATTGAACAAGATGGGTTTTTCAACTTCCTCAGCATTTTGGTGTCTTCTGTATCAGATTAGAACTTCATGTTCTTGATGGCTAACCCATAGTTCGTGAATACCCTCAAAAAGCCTATTAAGAAAGGACAAAAAGGGAAAGGCTATCCCATTTTCAGACTTTGTGAAATCCCAATGTGTGTGCTAAATTTTTCACTTTTCAGTCTATTTGGTAGGCAAAGAGACACAAACAACTATTTACCTTGTTCTCCCTTCACCCTGCCCCAAGACTTTAAGACAGGCAGGTGTGGATAACTATATAAAAATTAATATGGTTATGTAGCATTCAATGATCCTTAATATAAAGAAACGGTGTTGAATTCTGACAGGGAAGAACCTAAGTCTGATCTTCTGATCTTGGGTCAGTCTCTGGCTGAGTTTACATACCACACAGCCAAAAATTTTTAAAAATGTTTAACATGATGTGGAAACCAAATGACTGCCTCTAGTTTACGTTACAAGATTGTGGTAATCAAGGCATGCATATCATTACTTTTCCAATTATAGTTTCCCAAACAATCCTGTGAGTTAATTTAGGTTGAGATATAGTAACTGATCCAAAGACACCCAATGAATTTGCATGGCTGAATGTGGGGTCTCCTCAACCCTAGTCCAACATCTTAACCATAATAGCATCTTAAATTTAGGAGAATCCTCTCTTTGCAATTTGTCTTGAAATAAAGTGTTTCAAAATTCCATTTTGCCAAGAAACTTGGATCAAAATTCTCTTGCTGAAATCAGGACCAAATTAAACATGTCTTAATTAAAAAAATGTAACTTTGCTAGTAGCATTCTTTTTTATGGGAGTGAATAATTATTGGGAACACAACATGTAAGGGATGGGATTTTGATGCTTTTCTCTCAAGCGTCAATCCTGGGAAAGCCCATCCACTAAAGCTGATAATTTGTATTCTAATGAATGATCCTCAAGTGGTACCACCATTTTTTTCACCTCTCACTATATTATAGTAATAAGAAGAATGACAGAGTAACAACAAACTCTGCCAATCTATATTTTACTGAAGAAATAAATCAGTTGGTCTTTGTTGCTGCAAAAATATCATCTCCTCTATTAGTGTTCCATGAAAATGTTATTTAACTTATGCTGACATCAGGACCAAATTTAACATGGTGGACACATTATGCGAAGATCTTTCTGGAAAAGCTCTAATGCTGGGAAAGGTGGATGGAAAGAGAAGAAGAGGATGACCAGCAGCAAGGTGGAGGGACTCAGTTACAGTGGCGTTGGGGGCACCATTAGAAGACCTAAGAGACCAGGTTAGGGACAGATTGTCATGAAGAAAATCTATCTATGTGGCCACTAGGAGTCGACAGCGACTTGATGGTACATAATCAATCAATCAATCAATCAATCAATCACAAAATTCATATTATGAAGGTATTTTTAAGGCAAGCAAATGAGCCATCAACCCCAGTAAATAGCAAGTGCAAGAGAAAGTATTTCTGCACTTTCTTCTTTGATAATATACATTGGTTCTGTAAGACTGTTTTAGTTCCTTCCTTCTGAATTTACAAGGAAACTGGAGCTCTGTAACTGAAGAAATATATCCTTTAGCACTTGATTGTTTTCCTGCAAGTGAAAGGTAACAAACTAAACTTCTTCCTGCTTTTAAATCTGGAATTGTTTTCAAGCAAGACTGCTATTAATATTGATGGAGGAAGATGGAGTATTTCTACACTGCTGAGTAACAAAACAAAACAATTACAACTTAATAAATTAAATTGCTGCCTGCAATTAAATGCTTATAAAAAGCGATACTTTGGAGGAACACCAAGATTTTATATCTATTCATTTAAAACTGTAGCTGAGATAGACAAATGCAGTTTTAAAGTGATGGATTAAAATAAATGAAACGAAGGCACTTTGTAAGTCAGATTTATAGATTTTTGCTTAGTAGGAAGTGAATATAAAAGCCATTTGTTAAGTCACATGTGGAAGCATTTAAGCAAAACACAGTCACCTATTAGTGAGAATAAGCCTTATTCCTGCACTTTATGACAAATGCTGCCTTTTTCACTAACTTCCTGGCCTGCAACTCTGAAACACAAAACTTGCATATGGGAAATAAATTTGGAGTTCTTGGTTTAAAAAGTTAATGATGCAAATATTTTAAGATAATGTCAAAACAGTAGTGGAGCGATTATGAAGTTGGTTCGCCCAGAACAGACAATCTATAGGCATATCTGCATAGCATGCGAAAGTTGCTCCTGTCTTGTGCTTGTGCTAGTTTGACTCTAAGCTGTTTTAAGAAAATCCTGTCTAGCTGAGACACTTTGCAAAGCCACTTGCAAATTACTCAGTCCTCACTGCTGGTTCCTCCCAACTTTCTGTTTCAGGAAATAATTGCCAATTGCTTTCCTTCCTGTGGGTGAGTCTTACTGAATATATGTACTATTATGTGTTTGAGTCTCTCTATATATACATATACGGTTATACTATATATATACCAAGTTAAAGCATCAAAATGCACATATATGCAGGCACAAACATCAGCTTTAAAATACAAAATCCTTTATTGCCACCCTGTTGGTCTCTAATGTCTTCTAGAGTTTCCTTTATGAGCAATGCTGCAATAGTATAGGGCAGAGCTTTCCAAACTGTGTGTTGCGACACAAAAGTGTGTCGCCACACACAGTCTGGTGTGTCGCCACACAACTCGGAAGCACTGATCATCATCAGCGCTTCCGGGTTTTCCTGCGGCGACACACCAACGGCGGCGCGCAAAAACCCGAAAGCGGCAGCAGCGCTTCCGGGTTTTTGCGCGCTGCCGCAACGGCGGCACTTCCGGGTTTTCCCGCGGCGACACGCCAACGGCGGTTGGTGTGTCGCCGCGGGAAAACTTTGGAAAGCCCTGGTATAGGGGTTATAACATTTGCTTTATAGAGAGAATGCTGCACTGGTGCACTGTTTCAATGATTTATTAAAGAAAAAAAAGCTGAGTGGAAAAGTAGGTAGCTCAGAGCAAGTAAAATAGTAATTTAAAATAATAACATTTCTGCTGGATTTTGAAATATCAATATTCAATATCAGTGTTATAACTACTACACTGTTGCAGTATTGTTTTTAATGGTAGCTCTAGAAGACAAAAGAAGACAAAAGGAAGAGGGGCCAACCAAGGGCAAGATGGATGGATGATATTTTGGAGGTGACGGACTCGACCTTGGGGGAGCTGGGGATGGCGACGGCCGACAGGAAGCTCTGGCGTGGGCTGGTCCATGAAGTCACGAAGAGTCGGAAGTGACTGAACGAATAAACAACAACTAGAAGACATTAGAGATCATGGCAGCCACTGAATCAGTTGAGGGGGCATTCATTCCTATGCAGTGTACCCAATCAAAGTGTAGGGACTGGACTAGAAGAAAGTAACATGCAAAATGGACAGGAGTGTTTGAGGCAACCAAAGGGGGAAACAGTCCTTTGAAACCACATCAGGAAAATGCAGCTGTAGGTTGCTTGCATGGTGAGTGATGAATGAGTATAGCCCTATGAATAATTCACTATTCTGAACAATGCACAATGTAGCAACCACTTACTGTATAAAGCTTGCCCAAATTTGCCAAAAGCTACATCTGGAAGGCCTCCTAAATTTTTGTGCTATGACAGAAGAATTGTGTTGCAAATGTATTGTTTGTGGAAATGTGTTGTTTGTGGAAGATTTTGTGTCTACTTTTGCTCCTCCCATCTATGGACATGATGTAACTTCTACAGAATGTGTATGTTCTCCCCCCACCCCAGAAGAGCAGAAACTTCAGGAAACATGCTCTGTAACCTGTCTTCCTCACACAATCTGATGGACTTATTGACTTTACTTTTGACCTTTTCAGGGGAAAGGACAATGTCGCGGAAATAAGAAAGAAATTGTGTTCTTAGAGTTACACTTTCTTAGCCCTTCTGAGAGCCAAGACATAAGGATATTCATGCCTCCAGTCAAAATAATAATTTTAATTACAGAAGCCAAAGGCCATAGAAAAGCTTCTTTATGTCAGGTCAGAGACTGGTCCATGTAGCTCAAGACCATTTGTAGCTTCTTTATCAGTAGCAGCGAATGGGCAGCATATTCATTTGTAAATAAAAAATGAAGGATATCATGTAACAACGTATGGTAACTTCTTTGCATCTCATCATCTTAAAATACAACTGAATTTACATGTCTATAAATATTTGCTGCCTGAAGTAGTTGCTTTCCTCTGCCTTACGTTCTTCTCACAGTAGAGGTATCATCTGGTACAAACCGTGCTGAGGAAAGAATGATTCAAATGATTCAATGTGTATCATGATTTCATGCAACACATATTCCATTATTTGCCCTCCGACCCTTATGTTTCATGGTTTCATACCCAGATTTTTAAAGAGGATAATATATCAGATTTGGGTAAAGGATTAACCTGCTTAATTGAGAAAAAAGAATTTGGGAGAAAAAAAATCCTTGGGTTCTATTTTATTTATTTATTTATTTATTTATTTTATTTTATTTTATTTATTTATTTATTTTAAAGGGTTGCATGCAGAAAATATGTTTTAATGAAATCTGCAGATAATACCGAGCTAAGTATTGTTAACATAAGAAAAGGAGCAGGAAATTATGCAGAATGAATTGGGATGACCTCATGAATAGGAACAATATAAATGGAATGCAATTTAATAGTACCAAAAGTAAGATCATGAATGTGAGATCAAGCGATGTGTATTTTGTTACTGGCTGAAGGCTTATTAATTGAAAATAACTAAAGAGATACAGGGTTATTGCTTGATTATATGATGACAAAGACCCACGGAGAAGACGCAGTTGCCAAAAGGGCAAATTAAGTTCTAGGGTATATTTGTGTGAGGTCTGTAGGTTGCCAACACAAGCAGTTCCAGTTGAGTCATCCTTGGCCCAACTAGAAGTAAACACACAGCCAAGCCAAATAGGGAGAGTATAGTGTATGTGTACATTTGCTGCTTTTTCTCAGTCAGCAAAATGTCTTAAGATGTTTTTGTGAGCACTTCATCTCTCTAGGGGTCATCTAGGGAAGAGAAATAGGAATAACATCCACTAGACACAATGGCTGGATTCAAACAACATCTTAAGTCACCATTGCAACAATCATGATCTGTTGAATGAGCTACAATTAGCTACCTTTATACACTACATTTACTTTATTACTTTTTTATTACTTTATACACTACACTCAGCTAAAAATGCAAACCATGGTTTAGCAGAATGTGTGAATCATGTCATCAGATTAAGTCAAAACCAACCACATTACAGTCCACTAAGCTATGTAAACCAAGAAACATGGTTTGTAAAACATATTTCATGGCTCTGCATTACATATGAATTCAGCCATGTGTGGTTTATTAAAAAACCATGGTTAAACAAATCTTATTGAGTATGATGCATATATATGAACTCAATACCATCTATATAGATGAACTCATTTCTTCTTGTGCCGTAAATGTTTGTCTCATAAGTTTCTCATTCTCAACAATGGGCCTCAAATGGGAAAATAATAACTTGTCATCATTTGATAATTATCACTATTGGCCATTATTAAACTTCACAACAATTTACAACCCTAACCTCTTCAGTTATAACTTGCTGTGCATTTGTCCTTTTATCCTCTTAGTAACCACAGGGATTAAACTTGTTTTAAAATAGCAAAAGCTAATCTTCTATTCCTTCCCCCTCTTATTTCAAATAGCACCTGTGATTTCATTCTGAAGCCACTCAGATATTTAGTTATATTTTGAGTTGTGCTTTTCTATTCATTTTGTAGAAGGTGACTTTGATTAACGTTTCATAAGAAGAGAATTTTGTGCATATATTCTTGGAGAGAGCATCTCAAATATAGACTATAGAAATAAAAAGATAATGAAGATTTTTCAGGATGACATCATGCTTAATGTGAACAAGACAAGACCACAAATAACCTACAATAACCTTTTAAAATTAGTTTTTTCCTGACTTTATAAAGCAATATTTGATTTGGCAGCTTTTCATTGGCATGCACGTCCAACAGTTTTGTTTGTTGTCTGTAACCAGGAAGATACAACCAGGATTTTCACGTAGGCTTCCTTCAGTTAATGTGGTTTAGCCATTTTTGGTCTCTTTATTACAAATTGCTGCTGCTGAATATTTTTTCTTTGGAATGTGTATTAAGAACAAGAATATGAATACAACAAAAAAACAATTCTCTATACTTTAGCTGTAATATCATTTCATCCAAACAGAGTTATAATGGGTTTTCAAATACTAGCTATAGCAGTTTATATTTTGCAGTTATGTAACACCATGCAACTGTGAACATAAAAATGGGTGGAAATCTGTCTCTATCCACTGAAGCATTGCAAGACAGCAAGAGGCAAATTATTATCTGTGCATGGATGTATGTGAAAAAATAATTGCTAAACTGGGGACAAGCGGGTCACACATGAAAATTACAGAATTGCTGTCATATACAACTGAACTACTTAGGCCATCAAATCCAACTCCCTATTCACTGTAGAAATCTAAATAAAAGCATCTTTAACAGATAACTGTCTAGTCTCTGCTAGGAAATTAGATCTAATGACAAACTTCTCTTAATGTTAGAAGGTTCCAGGTTTCAACTGTAATCCGCCTTCCAGTAATGCAAAGAACATGGTCATCTCTCATGTAATCAACTTTTAGGTTTTGGAAGACTTTAGCAAAGAGAAAATAAGGAGAACAATATACCAGAGCAGTCATGCATATAAAAAGGAATTGAAATATTGAAAAGTCTCGTTGGAACCCTTTACCCTATCTCTCCAGTTGAAATAGGAAAAGTTCCACATTAAATGTTTGTTCTGAAAGAGAAGTCCACTCATACTTCTCTTTGTCCCTTACACCCATCTAGTCATTTATTGTCTTCCTGGGAGCAGTTCCACAAGCAGTGACCTTTTAGCCACCCACAAAAAGAAATAACTTCAATACAAGTAACTGTATGCAAATGTTGAAGCCCTTCCAGAAATCAGTTTGCAATTCCTATTATCCTTGATCATTAACCACCTTGGTTAAATCCAACAGCTAAATGGCCACAGGTTCCCAACCCTTGAAAAAAGAGTTTCTATGGTATAACTTGCTTGACTTAGTTTTCTGTACTCATTTCACAACATACTGATTGTCCTTCTGACATAGCACACCTTGCTATTTGAACATATTAAAATCTATTGATTTGGATTTGCTTGATGTGAAAATAGGGTCATTTGATCTTAAAATTAAGTTAAAACAATGGGAACTTTTGTTTCATATTTATTGGGTGCCTCTAGGCTATTAATATTATTTTGGTGTGAAATCCACAGAACTCTTAACTTTGATTTTGGCATATTATTGTTCCCCCTAGCTATATCTGCAGTATTTGGAATTCTTCAAGATATCAAGAACCGTGGACTTTTCAAACTGGAAAGTGGCCAAAAGAATAGCAATGGAAGAATAAATCTACAGTATTAGGGCTATCATGTGCTTTGGATTCAATCTCCAAAAAGTGCTTCAGAGTGCATGGGAATACAAACATAGCCCCTATCGTTAGTGCATTAAAGAGGAAGCACATTATGAACAGCTCAAGAAGCATAACAAGCACCTCAAGATCAATATCCTAGACAGCTGCAATCATGGAAGAAGGTCAACAGCTTAGATCCCGGTGAATATAAGTCGAAGACATTCTTCAAACTGAATGACACCAATGGTGATAGGATGTTATAGGAGGAGAATTTAGAGGCTCTTTTCTTTAAATTGCTGGAGAGTATCTACAATCCTCAGAAGGAGGAGGGTAGCAAATTAGAAATGAAAGTGGAACAGAGGTGCATGTGGAAATAGGTCTTGAAAAATGTGTTTCAGCTAATGACACTGGTTGAGTTTCTCAAATCCACTCAAGAAAAAAGTCCAATGAACCTGATGGATGGGAGATGGTGAAAGAAGTACAGAGCTGCTTTAGCACTTTGAGGTGGAGCTGAGTTTCCATGAGAAGGAGTTAAGCCAAAAAGCAGAGCATCTTCACCAGCATCATGAAGAGCTTCAGCAGTGGCCAGTGGATTTTGATGCTCAGAGGAAAGTATATCAACAGATTGCATTCCAAATGGGCCAAAGAAAATCCCAACAACAGCTTGATCAAGCACCCAAGTCGGTTCTGTGTGAGAGCTGGAAGTTCCAGGCTTAGTCACCTCGTGCAGCCCCACAACAGATCCTATTTCTCCAATTCAGGCCCACCTAAGAGCCCCCGAGTGGTGAGCATGCTCCAGACAGAACCAAGTGGAAACTCTTCAAATATTACAAAGTAAAGAAGTATATGTTTTCTACTCATTTTACAAAACTTATTTCATGATAACAATCCAAAATACCAAAAGTATAATACTTTTTAAATCACATTCCACAATTTTTGAATTCAAGATCATTTTGATATGGTAAGTTACCATCAGATTTATAAGTACATTAATTAAAAAAAAAGAGCTCATACACTCACATGGATACAATTCATTATAATTCGTATCATATTTAATCTCATAGACATGCATGCTAGAAAATGATAAATCGAGAAGAAAGAGAGCTGAAAGTCTGTACACGTTTTGTTGAAAATACCAACATTTTGAGAAAATATTTGAAAATGGGGTGGTTTAATCAGTGTCAAAATTCAGGACACTATGCATCTCATAACAGCAGAGGGCACACAAATGCATACCGTATATAGTTCCCAAGTAAGTGATTGGGAATCTTGGAGAAAGGGGATTTTGTACTGACATCTAGGACTATGTTAATACTTCAAAGAAGCCATAAATGTAACAAAATATACTAATATGGGGGTATAGAACTCTGTTTTACATAATTCTAGACTGGATGACTTTTGGAACAGCTAGGAGCCTATCTAGCCTTATAAAATAACAGCATTTATCCATATTTCATAGATTATTTAAATGCAGCTCCTTTCCCTGATGTCTTAATTTTATTACTTTCTTACAACATATGTCTTGAATAGAAAAAAAAGTTTTACTAATGAAACATGCTTTACTGACCTAGCCAAAATTAACTGGCTTTGCGAGAGTATAGCCATCCATGTAAAAACAGGAAGCTGTATTTCCCCAAGTAATTCTGATTCACCATGAGAAAAACAGCTGGTTCTCTCTCTTAATGTGCAAGCTTGTGGGCAGGGCTAAAAGGATATATATGCTGATATCCTTTCTTAAAATGTGTGTGAGTGTGTTTCCGTGTTACCGTATTTCCAGTGGAAGTTTTCCAGCACTGATTTCTGGTGGAGCCTGGATTCAAAGATAGTCTGATTTAGACAAAATCTTTACTTTGCAAGATTACTGTTATTCAGTAAGCTGGGTGGGAAAAGCCCATTAGTCCTCAACAAGCATAATTTCTCTAAAACTAAAATAGATGAGCGCTTTCTTCATCCCCATGTTCCTCCTCCCCCCACAAAAAATCAGAAGGTAAATCTGCCTTAATATTCATTGTTCAAAAGGAGAACCAGGGATTTTGTGAGTTTCTCAGCAGTAACGCTACATTTTTCCCCATTGATTGCAGATTTTTTTTAAAAAAATTGCTCCACGTGCTCAAACATCTGCTTAACATGTGTGGTTGGTGGCTGGATTTTCAGGCAGAATGTCCTGCTTCAATGGACAGAGTGGCAGATGATTCCTTTGAGAGGGGAGAATCTGCCTCAGGTGGATTGCTGCCAAAGGCAGCAGTGTAGTCAAGAGAAAGAAATCTGCTCATTCAAATTGTTCTGAAATGAACTGTGTCCTCTCCAAAACTGCCATCTGGCTATGATCCCTTGAAGCCTTGTCATCATAACACCTTGCTTTGGCAGACCCCATTTGATGACTGTAGGCATCTCTATGTAGCCTGAATGCTTGAATTGCTGGATCATTAAACGTTGTAGGAAATGGGAAAACCCCTCTCTTGCTCACCGTCCTTGCTTTCAAGAAGCACAAACTAAATCATACTGATCACTGATAATATACAATTAAACAGTAAAGTTTAAATATTGTGGCAGAAATATGCCATCCACCCATGTGTTCAGGAACTATGACCAATTCACCAATCAAAGCAAGGTCTTGACCCAGTAGATGCACACACAGGATTTCACATGTCTTTGAAAGATCTGGGACAAATAAAGAGCCATGTTTTGGCATAATCCCCTTTTGTTTCATCACTAGTCAACCTCTTTTCAACATTACTGAGGTAGCAGTGACTGAAATGTAAATTGGACCTGTGCTGAAAAAAAAATCACAGGAACATTTCAGGATATGCCCAACTTTACTCTCATCTGCTCCACTTTTATTTCCATTTCAAACTTCTCAATATAGTTGTGTGAACTGGTCTTCAGTCTAACGAAGTTAAATCCAAGGAAGCATACAGAGCAGCCTTCCCAACCTGGTGTCCTCCAAATGTCTTTTATCTGAAGAACAAGAATATCCTTTGAAATAGAAATAGTATAAAATACAGGTTCTTTATTACATCCACAGTATGACTTGTTAACAAATGAACAAGTAACAGAAATTAAGAGATATTTCACAGTGTTTCCCCTTGCAACAGGTGACCTGTACATAAGTGGTTCCTTTAGTGCTGATTTATTAAGGTAATAAAAGTGAGCCTAGCACAGTATATTGTTATGCACTACAAAAGTGGAATATTGTCTATCTTAATTTGATGGTGTTTTTAATATAGGTGGTAGGACAGTTCCTGACACTTTAGCAGTTTCATTTTAAAAAGCTACATAATCTCCTTGTTTACAGAAGGTACAGTTCATGCCCTAAGGAAGTCGAATGGCTAATTTGCTATTGATCTGAATGGAACTAGATCTTGGTTGCTATTTCAGTAGCACATTGAACTTCTGTTTCATGGTTCTGAAAGATTTGCAACATTGAGCTTTTTCATAATACAATCTATTGATCTCTTCTGTTTCTTCTCCACTCTCCAGCACATAGAGCATTGGTTATGCTCCCCGGCATCCTGTAGCACCTTTAAAAAGCTAGGTGAGTGTTTCAAAAGCTTTGTTTAAAGTAAGATGAGTTCAGAGCTTAAAAGCAAAGGCAATGTTCTATAAAAAGGCCTGACTGACTCCCTAAAAAACAAAGGTGTGTGTACTTTCTTGTATGAATGTTGGGTTTTATCATGCAGTATTCATAGCTTTATTTGGGACTTTATTATTATTTTTATTATTTTATTTTTTATTATTTTATTATTTTTTATTATTATTTATTAGAGAGCCCGTTTGGTCTAGTGGTTAAGGTGCTGGGCTAGAAACCAGGAGACTGTGAGTTCTAGTCCTGCCTTAGGCACAAAAGCTGGCTGGGTGACTTTGGCCAGTCACTCTCTCTCAGCCCAACTCACCTCACAGGGTTGTTGTTGTGGGGAAAATAGGAGGAGGAAGGAGTATTAGGTATGTCTGCCGCCTTGAGTTATTTATAAAAATAATAAAGGTGGGATATAAAAATAAATAAATAAATAAAAATATTTCTTCTTGTCTGTCTACATCTGCCTTCATTACAATCGATTAACTATTTTTAATTTTGATTGATCACCCGAGGCATGATGTCAAGTTGATAATAAAATACAAAATGGTAAACAACATAAACTGTTTATGTTTAAAGAGATATAAAGTGATAAAGTGAACAGTTGATGATGCTCTGATCTTGGGGGGTGGGGGGTCAAATGATAAGGAAATAAAAATCTGTATTGGGATTTTTATCAATATTTGCATTTATTTACAGTCAGAGAGCCAGTTTGGTGTAGTGATTAAGGCACCAGGTAGAAACCGGGAGACCGGGAGTTCTAGTCCCGCCTCAGACACAAAGCCAGCTGGGTGACCTTGGGCCAGTCTCCCTCTCTCAGCACTAGGAAGGAAGCAATGGCAAACCATTTTTTGAAAAGAAAACCACTTTCTTGCCAAGAAAACTGCAGGGAATTGTCCTGGCAGTCTCCGAGAATCGGACACGATTGAACAGATTAAAAAAAAATTAGTCAATAACCAGCAAAGTAGCTACAACACTAAAACAACACATAGAAGCAGGCTCAAATACAGTAACAGGAATAAAAGCACCATATAGGCCTGCAGTTAAAATCTACATGTATAAGAGGTACAGAAAAGAGAACAAAATAAAGCAAAACAAAGTAGATAAATAAAAATAAAATTAAGATAAAAGCATAAAAGGACTTCCCTGTGACATCATTCCAAGATCAGGGCACCTTAAGCCTTCTTATGGCAATAGCTGCTGATAAGAACTAGGCAACTCTGTTCATGATAGTACAGTTCCCGTCTGAGAGTAGGAAATAAACCACCTTTCCCTCATTGAAAGCTACAAGTGGTCTGTGTCATGCACTTTTTGCACCACTGCCATAGAGGCATTCTTAGAATATAACGTAATGTGTGGCTGCAGTACAGTGTTTTGTCTTGACATGTGTCTGTTCAGAAAAAAAATAAATCAAAAGCTAGAGTGATAGCATTCTAGGAGGCTAGAGGATATGGGGAGGAGAGATCCTACCAGTTTCCCTTCTGATAAATGTAAAAGTGAAATGGACGGCTATATAAATTGAATCAATCAAATAAATAAAATGGTTGTTTTGTGATTGTCTGTGTCTACCATAGCATACCAAGCAACCATTTTGAGAGGAGAGCATGTTAGCCTCTGAATAAAATCAGATCCTCAAGGTCTGCCCATTACCAAGTATATAAACCTGACATTCACCAGTCTTGAGTGACATTAACTAATGTGGCATAGTGGTTACAATGTTGGTTTAAGTTAAGGCAAAATCCACAGTCAGCTACAAAATTCCCTGGCTGATCCTGAGCCTTTTGTCATTTCCCTTTTTGCCAGAACGTTTATGGCGATCAAACTAGGTTGAGTAACAGAAATGAGGTGCCATCCTGAGCTTTTGGGAGAAGAGGTGAAATGTGACAGGCATAATAATGATTGGGCTTTAAATTTAGTGCTCCTATGTAGGCACAACAGGCATTGGCAGATTAAGATAAAGCAGATTTAAAGACAAAATACATACATGTACACACACACAAGAATACAGTATATGGTTAAAACTGTAGGATAAAGAATGAAGTTGGTCAATAATTTTTTTATCAACATTTATCAAAACTGCAGAAGTATACTGTTCACCGTGCAGTCCCAAAGCAATTCACACTGACAACTTATGGAACCAATGCAGACAGGCTATATATCCCACAGTGATGACTAGATTATACTATAAACCAGTAGCATGAATTGCTTCCCACTTTTTATAAAATCATTTTATAGGAAGATCTGTTACGCTACAGCAAACTGTTCACGATGCTGAAATTAAACAAGATGCCAGACTGATAATGTTTAGAATAGATCCACTGAACTCTATAGGACATTACAAGTAATTAATCTCTGATTTATTTCCAACTTCAAAAAAATTATTTACTCAATTTTATTCTTCTATTTTTTCTCATTTCTCCTCCCTCTTTCAGCAACTACCTGTATCTCAGTAGAAAAAGTCTGGATGATAGCCTCTCCTTGACACGATTGCTGGAGAATGTTGGTCTGAACTGCTATTTCGGTAAGGACTGGGAAGGAAGGACTGTCTGTTTTGATCTATTATTTATTATGCTATAGTCCCTCTGCTGGACCAAGGAAAAATAACACACACTTGTTCCTTTCTAAGTACAAACCAGCATAGCATGCTGGCTATGTAAGACTTATGGCACTGTCAGGGTATAGCAGCAAATGGTGTTCCCCACCATCCAAATCACAATGCATGGTACTGTGAGCGAATCAAATGATTCCAGTACATGAAACAGAAAAACCCTTAAGCATCTCTCCCCATCCCTGATAGTAACAGTAAAAGGTAAAGTTTCGCCCCGCACATTTGTGCAGTCGTGTCCGACTCTAGGGGCCGGTGCTCATCTCCGTTTGTTAGCCGAAGAGCCAGCGTTGTCCGAAGACGCTTCCACGGTCATGTGGCCGGCATGACGTGCGCGGAACGCTGTTACCTACCCACAAAAGTGGTACCTATTCATCTACTTGCATTTGCATGCTTTCGAATTGCTAGGTTGGCAAGCACTGGGGCTAGTGCGGGAGCTCACTCCGCACGCAGGGCTAGGGATTTGAACCTCCGAACTTGCGATCTTCCGATCGACAAGCCTGGCGTCTTAACCACTGAGCCACCACGCCCCTACCTTTTTATAGTAACAGAGTAACAATTAAATTAATAAGTTTTCAGGACACCTCAAATCTGCTTCGCTCTATCTTTTGGTGAAGGACAATGCAACAAAACTAATTAATGGCTATAGTACTGTTTTAGATCGTCAGCCTAGAGATGTTGTTTCCCACCTGAAGGGGAGAGTGGAAACTGGTCTGGGGAGCATCTACACATGATAGCACACAAATGACATCATATGAAAGCCAGAACTCTACATATGATTCAATCAATGTGCATGAACAAGTTCTCTTCTCGCATTGGATCCGATGTATCAAGAGAAATAATGCCCTTGGAATGTATAATTACATCATAGTTGGGAACTTGTGATCTTCCAGATGTCTTTAGACTCCAACTGCCAGCAAATCAGTAGAGAAGGATGATAGGAATTCTGGTCCAAAAATATTTAAACTATGTGATTTATCTAGGGGGCGTGGTGGCTCAGCGGGTAAGATGCCAGGCTTGTCGATCAGAAGATCGCAGGTTTGGAGGTTCAAATCCCTAGCCCTGCGTGACGGAGTGAGCTCCCGCACTCGCCCCAGCTCTTGCCAACCTAGCAATTTGAAAGCATGCAAATGCAAGTAGATTAATAGGTACCACTTCGGTGGGAAGGTAACAGCGTTCTGCGTGCGTCATGCTGGCCACATGACTGCGGAAGCGTCTTCGGACAACGCTGGCTCTTTGGCTAACAAACGGAGATGAGCGCCGGCCCCCACGACTGCACATATGTGCGGGGGGAACCTTTACCTTTATGTGATTTTTCTATACCTTTAGTAGTAAGAAAATTCAGGCAGGTGGGACGAAGGGCACATAATTTGGTCAAGATTATGCAAACACGTCCAGCAGTTCCTGCCCAAAGCCACCCAAATGATTTTCCATGCCCCTAGTTATATGATTTAGCCTTATAATATTGGGATGTCTCCTATAAAGTCTATAGGTAAACATATTTACTACATTAATAGGGCAATTACTTAACTAAGAGTAAAACATATCACCTAAAACCAAGCTAATTTTGATGCTGCTCCTGATATGTACTAGTTGCATGAATTCCATAACACAATATATTTGATTGATTCATTGCATTTATACAGCTGCAATTCTTAGTGACTCACAGTCCTTCATACACTCAAAACAACAACATATTAGGTAAGAAAAAAATCACAATCGAATATAAAAGGCAATAGATGCAAATAAGAGCAGCAGTGACAACCTCATTCCTCAAATGTCCTCTGGAACTATTCATACTTAAGCAGTTTCCGGCAGGTGAGAAGTGGGCATGCTAGCCTAACCTAGGGAGAGAGAGGCCATTCCAAAGTGTGGGAAGTGCAGCTGAAAAACATTGCCTGCAGACCTTTGCCCATGTTATCTCTTGGCCTGGGGATTACCAGAAGACTATGATGGGATGTACATATACCTTGGATGGGTTTGTCAGGCCAGCCACTAGAGCACCAAGCCATTTAGGGCTTTCTAGATTAAAACACACACTTTGAATTGCAGCCAAAATTCCAAGCAATGCAGTGACCACAAACCAGGTGTATTATGGTTATGGCAACTCTCCTTCACCAATATGTGGACTACTACATTTCAGACTATTGTAGTTTCTGGGTGGTTTTCAAAGGCATCCCCATGTAGACGGCATTGCAGTAATCAAGTCAGGTGGTGATAAGACCCTGCTGGATCAGGTCAACAGCAATCTTAGCTCCACATCGGTGTCCCAGCATAGGCAACAAGATGCACTCATGTAGTTCACAAGCATTGACAGGAGGCTGATAGCCCTTTACTACTGTTGCTTCCCAACAGATGGTATTTTAAAGGTATGTTATCTGTGATTCAAGATATAGCTATCAAAAGTAATACAGGTAGCCCTTGTTCAGTGACCCCAATTGGGACCAGCAATTTGGTTGTTAAGCAAAGTGGTCACTAAGTGAAACCATGACTGAGCTTATGATCTTCATTCAGCTTTCCTCTGCTTTACAGCCCTGCAAAGGTCATAAATGCGAGGATTGGTTGTAAAGTTACTTTTTCATCACCGTTGTAACTGCAAACGGTCACTAAACGAGGCAGTCACTAAACGTGGACTACCTGTAGCCATAGAATTTGTCCAATTGCTTTTTAAATCCATCTAAATTGGTAGCTGTCACCACATCTAAAATGTAACTATATATTAGATAAAGAAGTATTTCCTTTTATCAGCCTTGAATCTCTCCATGCTTAATTTCAATGGATTAACATTAGCTGCACAATTCTATTTTTCTTTTCCTTGCAAGCTCTTTTCCAATCATGTATTATTCAAATAAGTCTGTCATCAGAACAATGGTGTACTACATGGATAACAATCTGCTTTTAAGGCTAAAAATGAGCTTAGCAAACTAAATCCATAATAGAAGATACAGACACAAAGATTGAAAATTGCTCATACAGGCTGAAGAATACTGGGTACTAAATAATCCCAGTCTGGCACAGGACACCAAGATTAGCTATTTCTACAGCAATCATCATGCAGAGAATGACCGTGTTAGCATAATGGTGAAGGGAGCTACAGATGGAAGAAGGAACAGGATGCTGCTTGGATCAGAAGCCAGCACAAGAAACAAGATGGTTGATGTAGCAGAGATAAACAAACAATTAATTGCCACTAGATGAGATGGTGGGCATTAGTTTAGATGTCATTAAAAATGAGATGAAATTAATAATAATAATAATAATAATAATAATAATAATAACGACTATATACTGTATGATGATAGCTGGTATATAACAATGGTTCTATACCACAAGAGCTAAATATATGCTTATGAGTCAGCAGTGTGAAATGGCTGAAAAAAAGGCAAATATAATTTATGTTTATAAAAGTATAAAACTAGTTTTGAAATCACAGGAATTGTCCCACTTTAATCCATGTTGGTGGGATCACACCTTCAATATTGTGTCCAAATCTGAACAACACACTTTAAGGATGATTCAGGCAAACTAAAGCAGGTTGAAGAAAGGCAACAGGGATGTTCAGGGATCAAGAAATTAAATCCTATAATGAGATATTAAAGGGATTGGAATGCAACCTTGAAAATAAGGAAGATATTATATGTTTGAATGCCTAGAAAGATTGCATACAAAAAAAGGGCAGCATCTACAGGTAGTCCTCACTTAACAACCATTAATTTAGTGATGGCTCAAACTTACAATGGTGCTGAAAAAACCAACTTACGACCGGTCCTCACACTTACAACCATTGCAGCATCCCCATGGTCACGTGATCATGATTTGGGCGCTTGGCAACCGGTTCACATTTATGTCCATTGCAGTGTCACGTGGTCACGTGATTGCCATTTTTTACCTTCCTGGTCAGCTTCTGACAAGCAAAATCAATGGGGAACCGCATGATTCACTTAACGACCACATGGTTCTCTTAACACCCACAGTGATTCACTTAACAACCGCTGCAAAAAAGGTTGTAAAATCGGGTCAGATTCGCTTAATGACCACTTCACTTAGCAACCAAAATTCTGGTCCCAATTGTGGTCATTAAGCAAGGACTACCTGTATTCTTTTTCATCCTAGAGTGTACGAGTTAGCTTTAATAATAATGACTTTAACTTGCAAGAAGGCAGATTTCCGTTGAATGTTGGGGAAAACTTCCTGACAATAATGATAATGAAACCAGTTACCAGGAATGCTTAAAATTTCCAAATATGTTCAAGCAGAGGCTAAATAGACATTTGTTTTGCTTTCATTTAAATTTCTGGACTGAGCATGGGTTGAACTTGAAGGCCGGAACAGCCCCTTCATTCTCTAATGATTCTCAACAAAATCAGACTCAAAACCATCTTGTAACTAAAGACCAGTGGCTAGATAAAGTTAGCAAATGGGAAGAGCTAATGCTTTCATTATTAAATTTTTGGCTTCCAGGAGGTATCTGGTTAGCTCCAGATGTGGGCCAGCAAAATGTTATCTCTTCTCTACTCTCAAAATTCTTTCAAGGACAGACAAGGATTGAGGATACAGGTTGGGCAAAACCTCTGAAGTACAAAGTCCTCCAAAATTAAACCAGATCACATGATGCCCTGGTGACATCTTTTAGAAGAGCATCAGTACTGGTATTGATATCAGAATGAATATGAGCAAATATACTCTTGTAGTACTCAATGCAATTGTCACAGCTTTGTCTCAAGGATTGAAAGAGGTCTTCAAGGATATACTTCAAGGAGGTACTTCAAGGAGGAGTATACTGGAGGTAGGGACTGGGTGATTCTTTCGTGTTGGTTCCTGATTATTGCTTATTCTTTAGTGCTGATCTTCTGTTTCAGCTGATTCCTGGGCTCCTGCCTCATCTCCAAAACCCCACAAAATGAGGCATAAACAGTACCAGCAGCTTCCTATAAAGTGGCCCATTTCCTTTCACACAAAGCAAAGAAGTATTAGAAACAAATACTTTCCGTTTCTTGAATTACATTGATTTGGGTTCAACCCAGGATTGTTTCGATGGGGAAAAATTGTGCTATACTGTATATGCTGTTACAGATGCTACCTTGAGCTGCTGGAGGAAGGATATAAATCTCTTTATAAAGATAAAATATAAGTACATCTAAAATAAAATAAAATAAATCTAACTAATAAAATGGGGTGTGGTGGCTCAGCGGGTAAGACGCCAGGCTTGTCGATTGGAAGATCGCAAATTCGGAGGTTCGAATCCCTAGCCCCGCGTGACGGAGTGAGCTCCCACATTCGCCCCAGCTCTTGCCAACCTAGCAATTCGAAAGCATGCAAATGCAAGTAGATGAATAGGTACCACTTCGGTGGGTAGGTAACAGCATTCCACGCACGTCATGCAGCCACATGACTGTGGAAGCGTCTTTGGACAACGCTGGCTCTTCGGCTAACAAACGGAGATCAGCACCGGCCCCTAGAGTCGGACACGACTGCACAAATGTGCTGAGGGAACCTTTACCTTTAACAAATAAAATAATCTAACAAATAAATAAAATAATGATTTCTTCAGTATAACACAGTCATAAAGGTAAAGGAACTAATAGGAAAATTATATAGAGTGAATAGATGGGGTAAATAGCCTACTGTCCTCGATCACTCAACAGGTGTGGTGTTGGCGTGGGTAATAACCACCACTTCATCTTACTGTTCAGCTATTGCTGGTGGACCATAGCATAAGAAAATAAAAAACACAAAGATGCTCTTGAGTTGAGCTCCGCTTCTGGTGACTACATTCATGTAGTTCTTCTGACAGTGTTATGGAAATGGATTGCCATTGCCTTCCTCCAGGTAGTTGTGTTGACTTCCCAGTCTAGCCCAGAGCCCTGGAATTCTCAAGCTGTCTCTCATTCAAGAACTAATCAAGGCTGACACTGCTGAGTTTGAGATCAGCCAAAGTTCAGTGGATTGCTCTCACTTGCTGAAGCATATGACCATACCTGTATTTATGAACAGGAGATTCTTCCAATACAGCCAGCCAGGCTCCAACACACCTTGCCTTCTGCTTTGAATATTCTATATGCAGATCGGAATCTGTAAAGATTTACAGGCTAATTATGTGCAATTTTTTTAAAAAAATAGCTTTTGCTGTGAATTATAATTAGCATATACTGCAATATTGATCTGCGTAGAATACTGAATTTTAGTTGCAACAGTGTGAATACTGCAAATGCAATTTGAGCAATGTCAGAGAGTTTTAATAAGAGAAGCTATCCCTTGAAATCCTCCGTGCTGGAACCTAATTTATAAATTGAAATATAAGGCTAGTAGCCTTATATGGACATTTAAATGCACTCCTAATAACATTCAACTGCAAGGGGCATGAAACTACCACTGCTGAATAGTTAAATGTGTTTGATTCGTGGAATGTTTTCCAGATCTCTGAACTTTCCAATTTTTAGCAACATGAGTGCTGCCTCTTTATGTTCATTCTGATTTTCCAAGGCTTTTTCAAATAAAACATGCAAGGCAAAACAACAAATATGCATTCCATAACAAGCAAACCACGTTTGGTCTTACAAAAGTGTATCACAAAAAGGAACAAAAATGTTGATCTTTAAATCAAGGCACAATCCACTGGTAACTCTTTTCAAGGGCACTTCCATCAGGTTGACATGGGAGAAATTCATAGTCTGTGTCCCAAATAAACAGTAAACTGAAAACCCAGTTCAGTAGGCAATCAACTAAACTATGTCTTCAGGGAGCAGTGGTTAATGTGACAGAAAGAGGAAACTGTTTCATTAATTGGCTTTAAATAATTTAATTATACGGTGATTAAGTTAGACAAAATATACCTTTTCTCTGGGACTAGCTAGCTACTGACTTAGGTTCCCCCATTTTGTCACATTAAATAAATTGGCAGCAACTCTTGAAGGCCTCTGAGGAGCTCCTCGGGTGGGGCTCGGCAGGGGCTTCCTATAGTCTTGCTTTAGAGTTTGGGCACATTGTGAATGGAATCCAAGACAACAAGGCATAAGTAAAAAAGGTAAAGCTTCCCCCCGCACATTTGTGCAGTCGTGTCCGACTCTAGGGGCCGGTGCTCATCTCCGTTTGTTAGCGGAAGAGCCAATGTTGTCCGAAGACGCTTCCGTGGTCATGTGGCCGGCATGACGCACATGGAACGCTGTTACCTGCCCACCGAAGTGGTACCTATTAATCTACTTGCATTTTGCATGCTTTCGAATTGCTAGGTTGGCAAGAGCTGGGGCTAGTGCGGGAGCTCACTCCGCATGCGGGACTAGGGATTCGAACCTCCGAACTTGCGAACTTCCGATCGACAAGCCTGGCGTCTTACCCTTTAGAGTTTGGGCACATTGTGAATGGAATCCAAGACAACAAGGCATACGTCAAAACAACTCTCGGCCATGTGTTTAACAAAGGAACAGATAAAGCCGAATTCTTCTCTGACCTGGAACAAACTCATAATAGACTTTGGCTCAGCACCACTCTTGCTGTAGCCATCATCTTTCCTTTCTCATTCAAACTCAGTTTCAGTAGCAAGAACTGACTAGGAGGGGTCTCTTTCTTATTTTGGCAAAGAGATAATAATTGTTTCCATCACTTTCCAAACAGATTGGTGACAACTCTTGCAGCGATGTTACGATATAACCAAAATGGATTGGAATAGGTAGTATAACACAGTATCATGCTGGCAATGTGATCCATGATTGGTTGCAATTACATCATCAGCAGGTTACAGAACTGAAACATGTCTTGCAGGAACAGTGAACTTAGATGAATAGATACAAAATCATAAAAATTGAGAGGGGATGAGGAAAATGTTGGATGCAAATTGTGCCCGTTAGGTAACTGAGTAGGTTGCTAGTTTTAAATACTTAATTCTTGAGGTGTCGTAGCTGTATAGCTGGGAATAATTCTCTAGGAAACAGCAAGAAGTTCCTATGTGTTACGAATTGTATGTTTATCATTGGAAACATCTAGGAGGATTTCCCCTCCCATTGGACATGCACAGGAGATTGTCTTAGATGGCAAATCAAAGGAGTAGGACAGTGTTTCTCAACCTCAGCAACTTTAAGATGTGTGGACTTCAACTCCCAGAATTCTGTCTATGAAGGATGGCCCAACACAGGAGAAGTAACACCACAGGACCAGAGTCAGCAGTTTATCTTCATCTAAAGGAAAAAGGACACTCATTTGAGGACATTAATGTTCACATTTTAGACAGAGAAGATAGGTGGTTTGAGAGAGGGGTCAAGGAATCCATTTATGCCAACTTGGAAAATCCTTCCTTGAATAGAGGTGGGGGCCTCAGGCACAATCTTTCCCCCATCTTCCTCCCTGCTTTGTCTTCTGTGCCTAGGAAGATTAAGACCATTTCACAAGCTCAACAGCAGCATGGTAATCTTAACGATCCTCCTTTGGATGATAAAGGGACTTAGAAATAAACATCTCAAATAACCATGACCTAGTCCCAGGTGCAAGGTCACACAGCCAGCCTAGAAACATATTTAAGGATTCCCTTACTAACTTTGCTCAGACTGAAGAAGCTCCTTGGATAAGGAGCGAAACGTTTCCACTGAGAAAACAGAAATCCAGTTGACATGATTCAAGCTACAGACAATCCCAGAATTCTCCAGCTGGCTGGAGTAGGATATTCTCTGTACTACTCAGCTGATCTTCATTTTCACGGCAGAAAGAGTTTATCCCACTTGTAGGAAATTTGTTTACATTTTATTTTAGAGGAGGAGATCGCCTTGCCAAGGTGAGAGTTTAACTACAATGTTTCAAGAATTAGACCTCCTAGTTCTGGTTGGTGCCATAAAAATTGGGATTTGGCACTACTTAGTTGGGGATAGAATACTGAGGGAATTTCATTGCTTCAGCCCATTCCTAGAGTATTATATTATATATATTATAGAGTATTATACTGAGATGGGAACTGTGATTCATAACAAGATTACCATCTACCTGTTGAGTTGTACTCAGTTTCCCAAAATTATTTAGACTATAGATAAGAGACACTCTCCAAGTGCTAGCTAATCACAGGAATTGTTGTTGTTGTTTATTCGTTCAGTCGCTTCCGACTCTTTGTGACTTCATGGACCAGCCCACGCCAGAGCTTCCTGTCGGCCGTCACCATCCCCAGCTCCCCCATGGTTGAGTCTGTCACCTCCAGAATATCATCCATCCATCTTGCCCTTGGTCGGCCCCTCTTCCTTTTGCCTTCCACTTTCCCTAGCATCAGCATCTTCTCCAGGGTATCCTGTCTTCTCATTATGTGGCCAAAGTACTTCAGTTTTGCCTTTAATATCATTCCCTCAAGTGAGCAGTCTGGCTTTATTTCCTGGAGTATGGACTGGTTTGATCTTCTTGCAGTCCAAGGCACTCTCAGAATTTTCCTCCAACACCACAGTTCAAAAGCATCTATCTTCCTTCGCTCAGCCTTCCTTATGGTCCATACTGCAGGTTATTATAGACTCATTTTTTTTCTTGAATTAAAGTATACAAGAACCAATGAAAGATGGTGTACAGCAGGTGGCAGCACTTAGCTGATTATGAAAAGTAAATAGGATCAGATGTAGCTACTATTTGATGGGAGATCACTAGAAAATGCCAGGGATATAGGTGAAAGTGGCAGTTAAAATATCCTGGAAGATAATGGTGGATGATTTCCATCCATGAACTTACAGGAACTGACTTGCGTCAAGTGAGTCTTTACCTTGGTTATAGCATGTGACAGCATCTACCTGACCCGGGCTGATCCTAAAAAGCTAAGCAGGGATAGGGTTGGTCAGCACTTGAATGGAAGATCACCACAACATTCCAGGAAAAAGCAATAGCAAACCTATCATCCTGTATCTGAGATACCTACAGGGACATGTTCGTGAAGTCACCAGGCTTAACTCAAGGGGAATGTTATTATAATGAATGACCCCAAATGGTTAAGCAGAATCTAGGATAGCTTGGAGAGGTAACTTGGTGCTTAATATAAATTAAGGTAAAGGTAAAGGTCCCCCCCCCCACATTTGTGCAGTCGTGTCCGACTCTAGGGGCCGGTGCTCATCTCCGTTTGTTAGCCGAAGAGCCAGCGTTGTCCGAAGACGCTTCCGCGGTCATGTGGCTGCATGACGCGCACAGAACGCTGTTACCTACCCACCGAAGTGGTACCTATTAATCTACTTGCATTTACATGCTTTCGAATTGCTAGGTTAGCAAGAGCTGGGGCTAGTGCGGGAGCTCACTCCATCACGCGGGGCTAATATAATATAAATTACTCAACACTTAATTGATTTAGTGGTTCTAGGCCACTAAGAATTCCAAACCATTAATTTGGAAGTTTAATCCTTAACTCAGAGGGGGAAATTGTTACATAATCAGGCTCATCCTTTTCAACATCCCCGAGGAATCTGGCTCAAATTAACCATGGAAGAGACTAACTCCTCACAAAATGAGAGAATTCACTTTTGAAAAAAAGAGAGATTTATTTGGTAAACTGCACTGAATTTATTGCTTCAATGCTATTTTAATGTAATTTTTTTTAAAGAAGCTTCTCTAAGAAATTCATTTCCCTGACAATTACCGACTACCAGTCAGTTTTACTTACTAAGAGCAGGAAATGCCTTTGTGTTTTAAACCTTTGTGGGAAGGAAAGAAATGCCGCTGGAGTCTCTGGGTGGCAGCTTGCATGAAGCTACACAAAACACATGCTGGATTAACGAGGGATTGTTGCGATTTCAAGATTTCAAACAAGGGGAAAAGGTAGTGTTGACTCAAGGCATTAGGAAAGGTTTGTTTTTTTCCAGCTTAGTATGATTTCCTTGAGCGGGTGTTAAGCAGCCACTCCCCAGCATCTTTACAGACAGTCGGTTTCCTGCCTCTCTTTTCTTTTGCCTTCCAAATAGGAAAAACAAAACAAAACAAAACATAAAACCCACCCTTCAACCTTTAAATCTTTTAAAATATTGTTTTCAGGGCAATTTTTAGAGAAAAGCCAGTGGAGGCCTGGAGTGCATTGAAATTGGTCTATTCATCGATTGCATTTACATACTGTACAGAAATGGGTTTTGAACGATCCAAGGAAGGAGGGGTGGGTGGCTTGACTTAGTTAAGGGCTGGTATGAGTGCAGCAACAAACAAACAGCAGTAGTGGTAGGCTATCCCTTCCACCAGCTGCTCTTCATCTGTAGTTTGTTGGCAGGGGTGGCACCATCTGCTCTCTGAGCCCCACCAAGCAGAGCTGAGAGGTGCCAAAGACTAACAGCCTCAGTTCCTGATCCAAAGAGGCGAGGAAAGAATTCTTGTGCCAGACCACGGAAGGGGACCATTTAAATCAAGCAGGGTGGGCTTAGAAGAAAGGCTGGCCAAGAGAAGCACAGAAACCATGGAAGTTGGTCAAAGACTGTTTGAGGACAAAATGCTCAGAAAGCTGAAGAGATTCTGGGAAAGATGATCAAGAATAAGTGGTGTGAAATATACACCTCCTTTTCCAGTACAGCTGAAATAGAACAGCATTCTCTACCAGGAGGAATGGACTGAGTGAGATTGTCATGAGTGTACACAATGCTGGAGCTGCACCTACAGCAGCGATGAAGGTTCAGAGGCAAGAACCTGAGGCCATGTGTATAAGGATGCAACTCTTTGGGTCTTGACCAATGGCAGCTAAATCACTGCTTTAATCCATCAGGAAAAATAGAAAATAGAAACAAGCAGAAAGCAGAAGGTCTTAATTACCATATCTGGTATTTATGTAGATTCCTGCCTTTTTGAACTAGCTCTTCCAATTGAAGACAGAATGGGGCAAAGTTTCAGATCAACGTGTCTTTCCACATTTAGACAGTATTTTCTTGTTGCTGAAGTTACTACAAGGAAATCTTAGTTACACAGTAACTTAAGCTACACAGTACCTTGAAAAGAAAGGAAAGCGAGGTGTCTCTTTTCTCCCAAAGCCCCACTTGGGCCACCACCACTATCATCACCCTCAATAGAAATAGCCATTGAATTATTATGAAAACTGGAGTTCTCATCAATAGTATCACATGTTGGTTCATTTGTAAGACAGGAATCTGCATTATAAGTTTGGCTTATGTAGAAACTGACTGGCACAAACCGCTCCAGTAGAAAAGTATTACTGGAGCAATGTCACTAGGCAAAATGTCTATCATTTGGTGGGCAATCCAGATGCATGGACAGCTAAATTAACATGTTAAATCTCCGGAAGAATAACATTCCTGACTGCAATCACAGCAAGTGAAGGATTTAGCGCCTGAAAAATTGTGGTGCATGGGTAAGCAATATTTTGAGCTGGTGAACATTGTCACAAAATGTTATGTCTATTAACAAAATGGCAACCGTAGTGGGTGTGATCAATCAAAAAACTTCCATTTAACCAGAAATGGGCGAAGTTCCTATCTTCTACTAATTGAGTTTTGTTCTTTGAGGGCAGCTGAACAAGTTTCCAAACAACATACTAAGCTGCATCCACCCATTTCAATGATTAAAGAATACCTATTTTTGTAAATAAATATGCTTTCAGTGGTTGACACTTTGCTTTGTAGGTTCCCCTTAATTTTTATTACAAATATCTTGGAAATAAAATCAGGAGAGGGCAATAAGACTAAAGGGCATCAAAGGAAATTTCCACAGGAACTTTGGTGCTCACAAACCCTACCCTGCCTATTATCTGATGGAAAGTTCACAAGCCTAGGACTACCTGCTACACTTATTTTCCTTTTTGGTTATTGTAAACATGTGTCATGTGGAATTAATATTCCTTTCCAGTTATGCAGATTGAACAATGCTTGGATTCCCTACTCATCTTGTAGCAACAGTGGAAATGGACACACCCAACTCTGACTCACTTTCTTACAAATCCATGATTGCTCTGTATTGACTTGCTCTCCTCGACTCCAATTGGATCGGATTAGGCCACTTCTAATTGATCTATCATGCACTTAATTGCTTTGATTTTCTTTTCCTCAGCCACACTGCAGAAAGCTAATTTCTGCAAGTATGCTGATATGTACTCTCAACTTTTTAATTCCTGCAAATGCTGAACTAACTTTTTGTGTTTTTTCAGGACATTTTTATCCTTCGCCAAGAAAAAATGGCTTCGGGCACTTTTCAACACTCCCTTGGCTAAAGGTTGCAAAACTGTTCTTAAAAAACTAAGTATCAAGAAAAGCAGAAACAAGTTTCCATTGCTGAGGCAACTGGGTTTATTCTTTTTCTTTCTGATCCATTTGTACTTGACAAGCTTGGTCAAAATATGGATCCATATCAGAATGCAAGTCCTATGGACAAGAATCCAATGTGAGTGGAGACATCTATATTTGGATTAGCCTCTCTCTCTACATTCAAGCATCTAAATGAGCTAGAGCCACCCTGGAGTAAGAGTGATGGCTCACATCTTGGCAATCCGGGTTAAGTAATCCAGTGTACTTCAGATTATTTTGAATAATAATTCCCATCAACTCAAGCCGCACAGCAGATGGCAAAAGTTTGTGGGAGTTCAAAAAATCTGGAGGACACAAGGGTGCTTATTCCTGCCTGCAGCAATAGAAGTGTCAACAGAGTATTAAGACAGGAAGCGCTGAGCCTAAAGGAATAGATTTTCTTCCTATTTCAAAGGAACAGATGGGGAAACAAATTACAATCAACAGGAATTAAAAGAAGTTGATTAATGTGGAAAGCAGTGTGTCTGCTTTTTTGTGGCAAAAAAATTCAAATCCCTTAAGTAGAAAGCTTTCTAATGTAAATCGAGCCTTATGAAAATTAGATTCAATATTATTTTAGAATCTAAGTAGATTCTGCCTAGTATTAACCCATGAGCCATAGTATTAGACTTCCTTGACGCCATGAAAATTAATATTTACAGAAAGAGTAAATAACTTATTTACCCCGCCTGTCTCTCTCTCTCTTACACACACACACACACACACACACACATATATATGTATATGCAACATTGTATTCCCATAGGGCAATAGTATATAAACCAGTTTTTGAAGTTCAAAAAAAAAAGCAACGTCTTTCATGCCTGACACATTTCTAATAAACTGCTCTTTATTAGATTGCTTTGTAAACATTTCTAGTGTTCAAATTCCCCATAAAATTCCCACAATCCTTACTCATTTAATAGGACAATCAGTACTTACTATTTTTAACTATGTAACTATTTTCTTTTCAATCAAGGCCAATGCATTTTGACTAATTCATTTTAGAAAAGTGACTAACAATTCATCCATAAAAATAGTCATGTGTGGAAGCAAGCAGAGCAGCAAATCCTTATGCAAAATTGCCAGGAAGAACCTGTAAGACACCTGCCTTGTGTGTTCTGCTTGAAAATTAAAAATGCAAATGGCAGTTCTTTTTATAAGACGCGAAGGCTGAGTTTTGGTGGTACGATCTGGACAAAATACAAGGCAATGATAAAAGAAAGATTTTCCAAGTATGGCTTCCATCAGTAGATTCTAAAATTAATTGCTTTTGCTGCAAGAAGTAAAACCATATTTTAAGTTTGAATCAAATCAAAATAATTTATCAGTGAATGTGCAAAGGACAAACGGAAACATGAAAAACAGGACCAAGATATATCTAGATTTATCTTTATGTTTGCAAGTTCAGCATCAATCAAGCTTCAAGACGACAGCCATGAAATAGATCTTTCAGCTAGATTTACTATATTACCCAAATATAAAAGGCAGCAATTCATGAAAAATGTTATCAACTAGAGCACCTCAAGGGATATTTATTTTGCATGTCTTGGCATCTCTCCAAGTTAATTCAGAGACAAAAAAGTTAGTTGTGGATTCAAGAAAGTGATCCTTGAAACAAACAAGAGGAAATACCTTTGAATGGCATTTTTTTTTTCAAAATCACACACACAAAGTGTTTTATTCAACAAACCATGTATTTCAAGACAGGATAAATATTAAATAATACATTTTAAATCTACTCAGATTAGAACTAAGTAATTCCACTACAGTATTAAAAGACAGAACAGATTAATTGGTTGGGATAGTCAACGGAATAGCTCTGAGTGACATACGAGGGTTTGTCTGCTTTTGTCTATTGCATTGTCAACTTGCTTGCTTAGAGATTTGTTTCTTGTTCTTTCTGCTCCTTACATTGTTCCTGTATGGGAAGTACCACCTCTGCCTCTGTTTGAACCGAGATATATTAGAGCAGAATTTTTCCTCAAGAATTTGGTATGAAGAGGTTTCCAACCTACTCCTCTAATCATATTCTATCATTATTTTCCAGTCAACAAGCTTGGACTAGATGTCTCTGTCCTGTTCTTCAAGGTCCAAAACCTGAAACAAACTATGTTGTTGTTCAGTCGTTTAGTCGTGTCCGACTCTTCGTGACCTCATGGACCATAGTACGCCAGGCCTTCCTGTCCTCCACTGTCTCTCGGAGTTTACTCAAATTCATGTTCATTACATCGGTGATGCTATCTAACCATCTCATCCTCTGCCGTCCCCTTCTCCTTTTGCCCTCAGTCTTTCCCAGCATCAGGGTCTTTTCCAGTACAATTACCCTAAACATTTTTTTTTACCAAGGTTAACATGAGTTTTATTTTTTAAAAAAGTCATCAGGCCAATTGCTGCTCGTTGAGTCTATATTAGATCTAATCTAAATCTGAGTTGCTTACAGCTTTTGTCTCTAGAAATCACCCACTGGTTATCTGTAACACTGCAGAAAGCCAAAGCAGTTGAATAATAAAGTGTGGAGCATATTTTATGTGTTAAAATGCTTTGTGTATGAGTTTAAGGTGAGATCTGGTTGAAATAAATCTGTAGAATGATTCTGGGCCTTTTAATGAAGTAAAAGTTGGCAGAGATATAGCTTTGAAGCTATATCCAGTATACTCGTTTTAGTACTTCAGATTCAAGACTGTAAAATTTATATTCCAGCCAAATTAACAAGTAAATCTATGGTACAGAATCCATTATTATCCTGTTAATAATATCAGTATTATTGGAATCAGTATTCAAAGCACTTCAGACATTATTTCAGAAATCATGCAACAACCCTATAAGGTAGCCTAGCACGATTATTTCCATATTGCAAATAAGAAAACTATACGCTCTCTGCTTCTAAGTCCACTTGTACAAAATTATTAACTTTAATTTATCATTTATTTTCTCAACCACTACATTCTTGATGTTCTGATATTGATAATTAGAAAAATAAGATTTTCTTTTTTCTTTTTCTTTCCCTTCTCTTGAAAAGCTTGACAACAGTCTTGTTCTTTCCAATTGCCCTCCTATGATGAGTGCTTGGCTCAACTGAAAGTGCACAATTGTACACATTGCTATGAAGAACTCACAGAATTGTCAAACAAGAGGAGGAAAACAAGGCCATGGGAGCCTCTCTCTATGCAGCCATTCACTATAATCCATTTGTTTGGTTTTAACAGTTTGCATGAACTTCTCAGTACTGATTGTCTCCTCACTGCACTATTCAGGGAGAAGCTACAGCATTTTCAGAAGAATGACTTGAAAATTAGAATTCCTGCACCAAACTGCTGTAATTGACCTATCAGCTCGATCATAATTAGTAAACTTTAACTTCATGAAGAACAAGTAGCACCCAAGGGGATGTTCAAGGTGTCAGAATATAAATATTTCTTATTTACCTCCAGTTAGTATAATAGAATGTAAGAGAGATGATTAATGATCTACTCAACCTCAAAGACTTTGTACATTAATATCCACAGAAAAATATAAAATTGCTTAATGCTTATCTAACATCAGCCAGACTTACTAAGTATCTTTACATACTTACTTATATATTGTATGAAAACATGCAGTTGAGGATCATAAATGCAACTGGAGTGTTCATGCATACATAATGGTATTAGGATACAAATTATTCCATATGACTAGTAAGAGACAACTAACTATAGCACATTGAGGTGTGCACGGTTTCTTAAGATAGCACCACGATTTAAGTGGTAGCTTAGCATTAGTATTAAAATGTTTTCTGCAAGTAACACATAGAAAATAAACAATATATCAGCATTTTAAAACACATTTGAGCTCTTTCAGTGCTTACTACCAGTATTATAAAGACATAAATATGCAATCCACACTTTTAACATTTATTGCTGAACACAAGTGGTACAGTGGTTAAGATGCTGGCCTAGAAGCCAGGAGACTGTGAATTCTTGTCCTCCCTTAGGCATGAAAATCAAGCTGGGTGACTTTGGGCCACTTACTCTCTCGGCCCTACCCACCTTACAGAACTGTTGTTGTGGGGAAGACAGGAGGCAGGAGTATTATATACTCCCTCAAAAATAAAAGCCAGATAAAAATCTGGTAGTAAATAAAATAAACAAACTGCCTCTGCATAAAAAAGGGGGTGACATAAGATACAGGTTAACTGCTCACAATATTTGACAATGCAAAGTGCTGGTTGCATTAGTCACAGAGGATGCATTCATGTGTAATGCCAAGCCCCCAACCATGATCAACAAACCATAATAGCTGGGTTGATACAACTTGTTAAGCCAAAATTAAACAAAAAACTTAGTAGTGGAATCTGTGAGCCCTGTTACAGCCATGTGAATTAGTCTTTCATTACCAGCTCAGGAGATTTACAGAGACATTTTTCCAACGTGAGGACTTCTGATTCTTTTTAGTACAGGAGATCGGTCTGCTCACGAAATGAGGAAAACCCTAGTAGTGGCAATACTTCTGTCTTCCCTAAAAGAGGCAGAAATTCATCTATGGATGATGGAAATTGTGCTAAATCATATCCTGAAGGTACTAGGTTAGTATCTTGTTCCATAAGTGTGAATTTGAAGTATTTTGTTTTATTTAGCCCATACAGTTTTTATCATTGCGTTTCATGATATTCAATTCAGTCTTCTCCAACTTCAATTTCTAAAATTCCCAACAGCGTGGCCAAATGTTTAGGCATTATGGAACCTGAAACCCAGGACATCTGAAAGAAATCATTTTAGGAAGGCTGATCTATCTACATTACGTGTTAGGATAAAATCAATTGTAGATGCTACATAAAGCAAAACGAAGGTGTAACACTTGTATTTTTCACATGGACCTTTCCTGTTTTTCCTAGCTATAATAAAAACAGGAAAACTGGGAGTGCAGGACTATATAGTATTTCTCTAAAATAATAGTCATACCAAGTACAATAGAATTTACTCCCATTTAAGTTATTTAGTATTTCAGCCTATGTGCAGAAAATGTTCACCTTAGTGAAAATTCATTTTAACAGGTAAGTTCTGAGAATCCAACAAAACCAGACTTAAATGTTTTTCAGTTTAACCAGCTCATTCTCATATACATTTGAAACATTTGCTTTTCAGTTATATATTCCTAGAAGAGAAATATTTTATTTAGCTTATTTCATAACCCTCCTCTCTGCTCAAGGCACTTGAGGCAATGTGCAACTGAATCTTCTGTACTTATTATAAATATACTTTATATAAAATATTTCTCTTTAATACTAAATACATTAGTGACAAACCTCAGTTTTAATTTTTAAAAAATCTGTACTTTCATGCACCAATAACTGTTTGAAATACTATTTTTTTCATGCTACTAGAAGCTGACCCACAAATGCAGGATTTCGTTCTCTTATTAATACAGTGATAAGTGCAGCTGCTGAATCCATGGTCTCTTGAAGCTTTAGATTGTCCTGAAAGAAAAGGAAAAGATATTCAAGAGTAGGTTACATTTCTAGAGGTTAAATATAAAAATTCCTGCAGAAGAGCAATATTTGAAAGCAAGTCCCTAGTTCAATATTTGAGATCTGCATTTTAAAAAGATCTTAGGTTGACATTACCTGTTGAAGTAGACAGTATTGCTCATATCACTAGATTTTTTCCAATTCTTCTAGACTAGATTTTCACATTTTCAGAGAACAAGCTAATATTCAATAAATTATTAGACGTATCAGAATAGGAAATAAGCCATAAATAACTTGTTCTTGTCCCATGTTAATTATTTCACACAATCACCCACCCGCTGCTGTTTCTGCAGTTATTGCTGGCATCCTACATTCATGCCTATAGGTAACTGAAATATTGTTACTTGTTACCAAAACTTGTAACAAGGAAGGAAGGATCTAGTAATTACACTCTCCCTTCCTATGTTCAATAATTGGATGTTTCTGAACTATTAATCAAGCTTAGCTACCTTCCTGAACTGTAATAATAGTTATTATTATTTAAATGAATGATTTCTTGCATGTATACACCAAATAGCAAAATATCTATTATAACAAGCAAATGAAATTTGAAAAAAGAATAGAATCTGGAACCTTGCCAATACCATTGGTATAATTTCGCATTTATACCATTGGTATAAATTCACATTACAAAGTTAGAATCTACAAAAATTGTAGATTGCTGGATTCTAATATGCAACATATAAATAATAATAAAGATTCTCAAGAAAAAGCCACAAGGTCCCAAAGGATGTTGCCTAATGAATTATAACTAGCACTATATACACATGTGCAGGACCACTGCGAAAGATACGTACTTTCTTATACCTATCAGCTTCACTGCTGGTAAAGATGGTCAACTAAGGAGTTACTCTATTACTGATTTGGTAATAATTGGATGACAAAAGTTATTTTTAGTTATGTTATCATTTAAGGTGTTAAGATTTAAACGCCAGTATCTTAAATTGGGAAAAGGGGGCGTGGTGGCTCAGCAGGTAAGACGCCAGGCTTGTCAATCGGAAGATCGCAAGTTCGGAGGTTCGAATTCCTAGCCCCGAGTGACGGAGTGAGCTCCCGCACTAGCCCCAGCTCTTGCCAACCTAGCAATTCAAAAGCATGCAAATGCAAGTAGATTAATAGGTACCACTTTGGTGGGTAGGTAACAGCTGGAAGCGTCTTCGGACAACGCTGGCTCTTCGGCTAACAAACAAAGATGAGCACCGGCCCCTAGAGTCGGACACTTCTGCACAAATGTGCGGGGGGAACCTTTACCTTTACCTTAAATTGGGATCAGAAATACACAGGCAACCAGTACAATATATGCACAACTGGGTGCACCCAGGTTCGCCCGTGCACCACTGCTGCTATGTGAGCTGCACTGGCCTCCACTAGGCTTCTGGGTGCTTGTTATCACCTTTCAATTCCTACATGGCACAGGGCCAAGTTACTTGTGGAGTTGCCTGTGTGCAGTCATTTCTGCCTCTCCCACCAGATCCAACAAGGTAGACATGCTCTAGGTCCCCTCAGTGAAACTGTGCCGTCATGCTGGGCTCAAGAGATGTGCCTTTTCTGTCATGGTGCCTACTCTATGGAACAGCCTCCCTCCTAAGATCCAGATGGCCCAACCCATGGCCCTTCAGAAAGCCATGAAAGTGTCTTTTCTCTCCAGTATTAGAGATGGGTTGTTAGTGGAGCCAATATGTGTGCTTTTAGGATTATAAGTTGTTTGTGAGATGCCTCAGATACTGTATTTATTATATTTGCTTTTTTCACTTTGTTTTATACTGTATTGGCTTTGTATTGTTAGCTGCCAGAGTTATTCATTTAAGATGGGTTACCTTATATATTTTCTAAATAAATGAATAAACAAACCAATAAACGTGGATTTCAAACCATGTTTAAAGACAATCCTATGTAGGTTGGATTGCAGTAGCCCGGCCTAGATATCAGTACAGCATGAGTAACCAAGATAAAAACAAAATCACTCCAAATAAACCACATCTGGGAATACCAGGTTCAATGATAAAAGCACCCTTGGAAATGCTCAATAGGACGACCACCTCTAAACAGGGCACCTTGTTTTCACTGTATCAGATTTGATCAGAGTAAAATGTAGTTTCATCATAGCAGTGTTGCTTCAGAAGTCTCTTGAAAATGTTAGGAAACTTCATACTTATTTAAACAGAACTTCTGGAAGAGACACGAATACAGATTGCATTTAAATGCCTGTCTTTCACTCTGTTAAAGATAGGCTGTAAATTATTTTGATGACTGGTAGGACTTACAACTTAGAAGACCTACCACATAACTCCCACATGGAAGTTAGAAATTTCCAGATTCCTGGAAAACACCCAACCATCCAAATTATTTACAGACAATTTCAGCACAAAAGGCAAGGAGGAGAGATTAAGAAAAAATGGTTTTTATACAAAATTATATTAGAGATTTAGGCAACATCTTAGAAGAAAGCTTTCCAAAATTATACACTCTTTCTCTTTTTCTGATTAATACATGCATCAATCATTTAGTATCACAATTTTTTAAAAAAAATTCAGGTAACATTCAGTTCTTCATTCTACAAATTGTTGGGAAGGATGAAAGGTTTAGAGGACAGATCACATAAGAAACACGATGAAGCTGGTTTATTTATGTATTAAGCAGATTTATACAGCTGCCCATGTTAACTAATGCAGTAAGAACATTAAAACACACACACAGAGTGAGCAGACAAAATGAATTAATAAAAAAAAACCCTAATTGAGCCCATTTTAAGAGTTATCTCCCAACATAAACATACACATCCTGGGTTCCACTAACATCCCAGCCCCAATCTGTGGCTTGAATCATGTCAACTGGATTTCTATTTTCTCAGTAGAAACGTTTCACTCCTTATCCAAGGAGCTTCTTCAGTCTGAGTAAAGTTAGTAAGGGAATCCTTAAATATGTTTCTAGGGTGGCTGTGTGACCTTGCACCTGGGGCTAGGTCATGGTTATTTTGAGATGTTTATTTCTAAGTCCCTTTATCATCTAAAGGAGGATCGTTAAGATTACCCTGCTGCTGTTGAGTTTGCGAAATGGTCTTAATCTTCCTAGGCACAGAAGACAAAGCAGGAAGGAAGATAGGGGAAAGGTTATGCCTGAGGCCCCCACCTCTATTCAAGGAAGGATTTTCCAAGTTGGCATAAATGGATTCCCTGACCCCTCTCTCAAACCACCTATCTTCTCTGTCTAAGTCAGCAGTTTATCTTCATCTAAGGAAAAAGGACACTCATTTGAGGACATTAATGTTCACATTTTAGACAGAGAAGATAGGTGGTTTGAGAGAGGGGTCAAGGAATCCATTTATGCCAACTTGGAAAATCCTTCCTTGAATAGAGGTGGGGGCCTCAGGCATAACCTTTCCCCTATCTTCCTTCCTGCTTTGTCTTCTGTGCCTAGGAAGATTAAGACCATTTCGCAAGCTCAACAGCAGCAGGGTAATCTTAACGATCCTCCTTTAGATGATAAAGGGACTTAGAAATAAACATCTCAAAATAACCATGACCTAGCCCCAGGTGCAAGGTCACACAGCCACCCTAGAAACATATTTAAGGATTCCCTTACTAACTTTACTCAGACTGAAGAAGCTCCTTGGATAAGGAGTGAAACGTTTCTACTGAGAAAATAGAAATCCAGTTGACATGATTCAAGCCACAGACTGTTCCACCTGGATGACTGAGAACCTTCATCGACATATCCCAGCCCCAACACCTGAGAGAAGAGCCAAGTCTTCAAGGCCTTCTGGGAGGCCAACAGGGTCAAGGGCATCCAAATCTTAGAGAAGAGATTGTTCCATAGGGCTGGCGCCATGATAGAGAAGGCATGTTTCCTGGGTTCCATCAAGTGACATTGCTTCACAGAGGGGACCCAGAGCATGCCCACCCTGCCAGATCTGGTGGGATGAGCAGAAAACATCAGGGACATGCAGTCCTGCAAGTAACCTGGCCCCATGACATGTAGGGCTTTAAAGCACCTTGAATCGCACCTGGAAACCTATCGGGAGCCAGCTCATAAAGCAGTGGTATATGGATGTACTATGGTGCACCCAAAACTGCCTGTGCCACCACATTCTAGACCAGCTGAAGCTTCTGAATGTTCTTCAAGGGCAGCCTCATCTACAGCACGTTACAATAATCCAACTAGGAAGTGGCTAATGTGTGAGTGACAGAGAGCAGTGCCTAGGAATGGGTACACACAAGATAAATTTCTGCAAAGGCCCTCCTACCATGGCTCTCACCTGCTCTCCAAGCAGTACCTGAGTGTGGGATGTCCCCCAAATTGTGTACCTACTTTGCCTGGGAGAGTGTTAACCCATCCAGAGTTAACAATGGAAAATATCCAGATGTGAGAGGCCCCAAACCCCACAGCCACACAGTCATTGAAGCCTGTTCTTCCCCATCCAGACCTGTACATTCTCCAGGCACTGGGAAAGAAGCTCAAAAGCAACATTTGGGCAGTCGGAGCAGAGGTATATAGCTGAGTATCATCAGCATACTTCACTCAGCAGTTTCATGTAGATGTTAAATAGGAGCAGGAAGATAGCCCTGCAGCACCCCATAAAGCAATGGTATAGAGCCAGACCTCCCCCCACCCCAACACTGACTGTAACTAGCCTTGGAAGAATGAGAACCACTGAAGAACCATGCCCCTACTTTGAACCCCTTCAACTAGCTAGAAGGATACTGTGATAGATGGTATTAAAAATTAAAAAACAAGGAAGGCCAGGATGGATATATTACCCCCATCCTGAGATTGACATCCACAAGCACAATCAATGTCATCTCAGTGCTATAAACCAGCCTGAAGCCTAACTGGAACTGGATAATCCACTTCCTCCAGAGCCCTTTGGAGCAAGCCTATCACTGTCTCAGCAATGTTCTCCCAGAAGGGAAGGTCGGAGACTGGTCAAAAACTGTGCAGTACTGCTGGTTCCAGTGGTGGCTTCTTGAAGAAGTGCCAAATCACTGTAACCTTTAAAACAGGCAGAAATGTTCCTTCCCACAATTGCAATTTAATCCAAATAAAAGCACAATTTATTAATAAAATTTAAGATATTTAGAAAAGAGCTAAAAGGGAGCAATGGCTGTGTCATATCTATGGACAACTGGACACACAGAAATACTATTAAATACTGGAAGGTAATTTTGTTAAGAAGAAGGAAACTAGCAGGAAAGACTAACCGAAAACAGATAGCAAAGGAGCAAATAAAGAAATTTGCCTGCGCGGATATTTTCAGAAAATGGTTTCAATGGTACAGTATCTGTTAGAGATGTTTAGGTATCTGATACCTCAACCATATATTACAAGGATCAATAAATTAATCTGCTATATATGTATTCTCTGTGATTCATGAACATTTCAGAGCATGAAACAGTCTCTTACTCATCCAAGGCTATACTTCTCATTTTGAAGATAGTTAACTCTTTAACTCCATTTAGAACACATCCAATCTCAGAATTCAAGTCATTTCAGTTAAATTTACAAGTCTTATCACTGTACCAAAAGGCTTCATCTAAGAAAGGAATTCAGTGGCTTGAGGCAGCAAAGCTTGGCTATCAAAGAAACAAGAAAACTGCAACTCTTCTGGAGGTTCAACTCTACCTCATATAACTTGGACAGAAAAGACTTTTTAAAAATCACCCTGCATCTTACACCAACACAAACATGTCCATATTATATTGAATAATATAATATGGACATTCAATAATTATATTGAATGTTTCTCATTCAAATGTCTACAATGATTCTTTCTAAGCTGAATATATTTAAATTCTATTTTATAAAAGTTGTCACAGAACATTCATATGTCTATCTTTGGGAACAATATTAATCCTAAGTAAAATAATACACTGAATAAATGAAGTTACCTTACTAGAACTACTAATCCATAATCTATGCATCATGGCTTGTCAGCTAAATTGCAGATCTGCCTACTGTTAGTTGCTTCAAATTAATTTTCAAAAGGAGACCAACAGCATTTGTTTTGTTAAATCACAAAATAATTATAGGATCTTCAAGTTTTTATTATACTAATGAAATCCAGCTACTGCTATTTGTAGATTTGAGGAAACCAAAGCCCAGAGGAATATGAATTAAATACACAACTTTAAACCAAAGTGATTTCAGTGGTTGAATATGGTGTCCGAGGTTTAGATTAATGCATTCTAAAATTCAGTAGAAATACAAAAATGACTTGGATCTAATTTAACCATACCTAAAATAGAGCCACAGGAATCTGTAGAACTTAAATTACATATGAATAACTTAAGTTGCATTTATTTCAAGAGACTTACTCTAATTATGATTAAACTGAATCCTAATTTTTTTATTAAAAATGCAGATAAAAATATTTATGATCTTAAAGCATTAAGCAATCTAAATAGCAAATTTAATTACTAAAGTTGCAATTTTATGTTCATATCCCTGAAAATAAGACGTATTAAATCAGAAGAAACATATACAGGACTGCACTATAAAAATGAAGTTTATTTCCATCTGACCATGCTTACTACTGTATATGCTGCATCAGATTATGAAATATATGAAGCAATGTGAGCATTACTTATTCTATGTCATGGGTTGCAATCCTCTGCTTGCTTGGTAGAAAATATGCATAGAATTTAATTCCACAGTTTACTGGGAACACAAATTATCTTGAGAAGAATCTTATATGACAATTTAAAAAATGAAGCACCAAATAACTTTGTATTTTTCAGAGAAATAAACAAACTATTCAATTAAGCCTGGATAGGACAACTAACAGCCCAGAAGCCACATACCATTAGACCCTAACCTCCATTTTCACAGCCCCCAGAATGTCTGGTGATATTCAATGGCAAGAATCTCAAATCTCAGAAGCACAATTTTTCATAGATTTTTGGCAAAATAAGCTGCAAAACCAGTTTTGCTATTTAAGCCTCCCACTGCCACCATGAGGATGGGCTATTACAGCCTGAGACATTCCAGAAATGTCACTTCCCCAGTCATATCCTTGCAATCCTCATATACAACACACACACATTATTTTTCCCCAGGACACCAAGAGGGAAAAAGTATATTTTCTGAAAAATCACCTGCTTTAAAACCCACTAGTGCTGCACATCGTATCCAAAAAGGCGAGATGCCCCCTTCTCATTTCTTCTTTCAGTCAGAATATGTGATGTATCATTGGCGATCACTCGTAGCCGAGTAACATTGTCTTCCAAAGGTAAAATTTTAACAGTGGATCCGTAAGTGGCTATAAAGGCCAATTCTGGATCCGCACAACCTGCCACAGTGAGGGCATAGGTTTCCGGGTGGGAGACGGTCATGATGAGGGTTTGCCTGACGTGCCTTCCTTTTAGCTCTTTTCTCCCTTTCACCCTGTACTCGTGCTTCTTCAAAGTCCATAGCGCCATTAATAAAGGATGACCTCCAATTGAAACGTTCATGTGTTAGGGCTTCCCAGTTCTCAATGCTGATATTACATTTTTTTTAAATTAGCTTTGAGAGTGTCTTTGAATCTCTTTTGCTGTCCACCAATATTCCGTTTTCCATTCTTAAGTTGGGAGTAAAGTAGCTGCTTTGGAAGACGATGGTCAGGCATTCGAACAACATGACCGGTCCAGCGAAGTTGATGTTGGATTGATTGTGATGTATACAGTCTAGACAGCAATGTTGCATATAGGGAAACAGAAGCATCACATCATCCTTCTCCTGTGACAGCAACTATCTCTGGAATATTTTGCATCTTTCACTAGCTGACAGCTTAAACTTCAAGCTTCTTCTCAACAGAAGCGACCTGATTAAAAAAAAATTAGGAACGCAAAGGCATGGAGCATGTAGGGATGTTTGTGGGAAGGGCCATTAACAGAAGAAGCAGGTACTGTAACAGAGAATAATTTTTGCTTTCCATATTATGCACTCACACATTTTGTTTATATTGATACTACTACTCAGCACTGCCAGAATCTTACTAGTATTGATTTGAATAAATACACAAAAGTAAATTACACAAAAGAAACAAAGAAAGCTTTAAAACAAAGCCAAGAAAGGCTTTTATGACAAGATACTTTTTATTGAACAGTGATATTTCTGCCAAATAAACATGCTACTTCAGACAGAACACAGCAAGATGATTAAATAATGTGATGCTTATGGAGTTTTCTTCGAAATAGCCAATTATTCAACCCTTTAGCAGAGATTTATTCCTGAGCAAAACAGCTGCTCAGAATGTGAACACATCAATGTGCTACGGTATAACTTCCATCACCTCTACACTGCTCTTGCACACTGACTGAGCAAATGTAACTTATTGCGTTCCCCAAATTGCTCCTGTTATTTCCATTAATTTGTTTCTTTGTTCTGCTCATGATTAGTGGTTTTAATTGTGATGAAGAATTAAATGAAGAATTTTCAAAATTGCTTTGTGAAAGAGTGTACATTTGTTATATGTTAAGATTTCATCATTAAAATTAACTGAGCTTCATGATTAATCTAAAAAGAACGACTTGTTGTCTTACAAGTTAAAACAGAAAACTGATATACCGCTCTCCATGAGTAATTTTCTCCCCCCCAAATATTATAGCTAAGAGAGCTTCATGAAAGAAGGTATAAAAAGCCTTAATAGGCCACAGAATTATCAATGGCTTCCCCCACCATGTCCACTGCATATAAGCTGCTACCAGAACTCTTAAGAATGGCCTTTATCAGTTTTAATTGGGAATTCTGGTTGTTCTCAATAGATTTGGCAGGCACCAAATTGGAGAAGACTGGCCAGTAACACATACAGTACATATTCTTCTTTGCACAGAATACTTTAATGGCTTTAATTTACATTGCATGTTACATCCATGCAACTGAGCGTGTGTGTGTGTGTTCATATACATATTCTATTTAGGAGAAATGAAATAAGTTAAAGATCATTCTTATAAACATGCATAAGCGTTCATAAAAATAGAGGCAATGTGTGCAGCCACGGTCTTGTCCATTGAGAAGACATGCGGAATTCAGTGGGATTTACTTCTTGGGAAGGCTGCTTAGAATTGATATGAACTTAGAACTTCTATTAGGAGCCTGTCATTTCTGGAAAAGAAGGTGGCTATCATTTATATATCAAGTACTGTATGAACATATTCTCGTTCACTGAAAAATGCTTTGAACATCTGCATTGTCAGGATGCATGCATGAGCAGGTAGATGAATGTCTTGTGTCAATATAAAGTGTTAGAACTTTGGCAATAAATTTATAATTATAAATTAGGACAAAATGAAGATCTATTACCTGTTACTGTAATTATATTAATAAAATCACTGTTGACTGATGAAGACATGTGATATTTATGCTTGAGGGTTTATAAAGGAAAACTCACTGACGGTCAAAATATTTGAGCAATTGCATTTTGGTTGAGATTTTTACCAGAAAGTACGTATAAATTTTTTTCCAAACTCCACTTGGATAACTTTTCTTATTCTTATACATGAATCAGCAATTCACTGCCATCTGTATTATTGACTTACTTGCTCACAATTTATCGAAGGTAGCTATGGAATAGTATGAATTTTATACAGTTCAAAGCAGGTAAACCATTTTCCATTTAGGTTAAATCAAAGTAGTTACAGTAAGGTGATACTTTAATTCTCAACAACCACAATTCACAGGCAGACCTATAATATAAATATGATATTAAATAAATAAATAAGCTATACAGGTTTATTTCTCGAAAGGTTGATGATTCCTGGCATACCAAACCAATCACATTTATAGACTACACCTGTAAAAATTTGGCTAACACCAGGATTCTTGTTTTTGAATGATTCCAGGCTGTTTTATGCTTAGACTGACCCTCCCTCTAATCCCAGTACGAATTAGGATGTGATGTTTGCATGTCACAGGTTTGGTTGTAAGATGGTACCAGACAGAGGCAGAGATAAACAATTCCCATGCAAATTGGATTTTCTTTTTATTATGAAAGCTGTACAAAATAGAGCTCCCCCTTGGGGGAGATGAGCGGTGATATGAATTTAAATAAAAATAAAATAAATTTAAAAAATAATAATAAAATAAAATAAATAAAATAAAATATAATAATAAAATAATAAAATAAAATAAAATAAAATAAAATAAAATAAAATAAAATAAAATAAAATAAAATAATAAAATAAAATAAATAAAATAAAATAATAAAATAAAATAATAAAATAAAATAAAATAAAATAATAAAATAAAATAATAAAATAAAATAAAATAATATAATATAATAAAATAATAAAATAAAATAAAATAATAAAATAAAATAAAATAAAATAAAAAATAAATAAAAAATAAAATAAAATAAAATAAAATAATAAAATAAATAAAAAAATAAAATAAAATAAAATAAAATAATAAAATAAAATAAAATAAAATAATAAATAAAATAATTAAATTAAATTAAATTAAATTAAATTAAATTAAATTAAATTAATAAAATAAAATAATAAAATAAAATAACATTTCTTACAACACCCCCCTAAAAAATGTTGGATCTCTATTTTCTTACTTTACTTACTACTTAAACTTATATACACTGTTTTATCCTATCTATTATTATTGTATATTATCTATGACTTCTGTTTTTTATCCATGTATCTGAAGCTTGGAACTCCTTATATACAAGTCTATATTCTAAGGCACCCATAGTCTATGGTTCTACATATTATAACCTTTTTTTTTTCCTATGCTACATTTTGCTTTTCTCTATCCTTAATTTCTTTACTGATCCCACCCTCTGTAGCCCAGGCAGCAAACTTAAACTCCAAGCTGGTAGGAAACACCATTGAAGGCGGGCTAATGGCTTCCTGTCCCTACCTAGATGCTTCCTGAATACATCTGATTTGCTACTGTATGACACAGAATTTATTTTATTTATTATTCAAATTTCTATCACCGCCCATCTCCCGCCTAAGGAGGGACTCTGGGCAGTTTACAATAAGAATAAAATTTAAAATTCAATATAAAAAGGTAAAGGTTCCCCCCGCACATTTGTGCAGCCGTGTCCGACTCTAGGGGCCGGTGCTCACCTCCGTTTGTTAGCCGAAGAGCCAGCATTGTCCAAAGACGCTTCCACGGTCATGTGGCCGGCATGACGCACGTGGAACGCTACATTAAATATGACTACAACTACAAATAAAGATATAAAAAAGAATAAAATTCAGATGGTAACGAGATATTACTTCAATCTGTGAATATATAAGGGGCCATTCTAGCGCACCAGCCATCTCCAAGAGTGACTATTCCCCTCCCCTGCCAGGCACGATGGCAGAACCAGGTCTTCAGTTTTTTACGGAAGTCCAGGAGAGAGGGGGCTTGCCTCACCTCTGGGGGAAGAATGTTCCAGAGGGCGGGAGCTGCTGCAGAGAAGGCCCGCTTCTTGGACCCCGCCAGATGGAATTCTTTTACAGACGGGGTCCGTAACATGCCCTCTCTATATGACCGGGTGGGGCGGGTCAATGTAATGGGGATGAGACGGTCCCTCAGATAGCCTGGACCCATGCCATGTAGGGCTTTAAAGGTAATAACCAACACCTTGAATTGAACCCGGACGCAAACCGGGACCCAATGCCGCTCGCGCAGCAAAGGTGTTACCTGTGCTGATCTTGGGGCACATAGAATTGCCCGCGCAGCTGCATTTAGGACCAGTTGAAGCTTCTGGATACTCTTCAAGGGTAGCCCGATGTAGAGAGCATTACAGTAGTCTATATGGGGGAAGACCGAGGCGTGAGTGACCGTTCAAAGGGCCTCTCAATCCAGGAAAGGGCATAACTGGCGCACAACACGAAGTTGAGCAAAGGCCCTTCTGGCCACAACTGTCACCTGCTCATTGAGCAGGAGTCGTGAGTCCAGGAGGACCCCCAGATTCCACACCAGGTCTGTCTAGGGCAGTGCAACCCCATCCAGAAGATGACAAATTCCTGGATACCGAGGGGCCATTAACCCACAGCCACTCCATCTTACCAGGGTTTAGCTGAAGCCTGTTGTTCCCCATCCAGGCCCCCACAGCCCGCAGGCACCTAGAGAGGGTGGTCACGGCATCACTTACTTCACCTGGGATGGAGATGTACAATTGAGTATCATCAGCATATTGGTGATACCTCATCCCGTGGTGACGGATGATCTCACCCAGTAGTTTCATGTAGATATTAAAAAGGAGCGGGGAGAGTACCAAACTCTATGGCACCCCACAAAGGAGGGGCCGTGGGCCAGATTTCTTGCTCCCTATCAACACCAATTGGGACCGGCCCTGGAGGAAGGAGGTGAACCAGCGCAGAACCACGCCACCCACCCCCAATTCCCTGAGTCGCCCCAAAAGGATACCATGGTCAATGGTATCAAAAGCCGCTGAGAGGTCAAGAAGAGCCAGGATGGATGCACTGCCCCCATCCCTCTCCCACCAGAGATCATCCATAAGTGTGACCAATGCCATTTCCATCCCATATCCGGGCCTGAAACCTGACTGAAAGGGGTCTAGATAATCTGTTTCATCCAGAATCCTCTGGAGCTACAACGCCACCACTTTCTCAACCACCTTCCCCAAAAAGGGGATGTGGGAGACTGGACGAAAATTGTCCAGTATAGTAGGGTCCAGAATGCTGGACTAGATACCCTTTGGCCTGATCCAGCAGAGCTCTTACATTCTCACTTGAAAGTGTTGAAAATAGATTAAGAAAAGAAAATATTGCCCTAACCCTAACCCTTTAATTTAAACTGAACAGCTAAAACAAAGGCACAGTTTTAAATCTGAACTGACAGCTTTTATAACTTTCTTTGCTTCCTATTAGTTCTCAAGTCAATACATGCCTCACAACAATGCTGTGAGGAAAGTTGAACTAAATTGCAGTAACTGACCCAAAGTCACCCACCCAATTCAATCACTACGATTAAGTGGGAAAAACAACTCCAACACTTTCACCACAACACTACACTGGCATAACTTAAATGGCAATCTCCATAAAAGTGTAATGCATGAAAGGCAGGCATTTATTGTTCATCATGTCATGAAAGTGATCCATGTAGAAGGCATTCAGATTCCTGGTTTCTATCTAGTTGTTGAACATGTTTTTCTCTGCCCTGTTCTGTTATTGATAACCTATGTTGGTTTAATTAAGTTTAATTATCAGCTTAAAGTTTTGATCAGGACTCCCAAAGTATATACTAAAACATTTAGAACTGATTAAATTATTTTTTATTTATTTATTTTCTATCCCGCCTTTTATTATTTTTATAAATAACTCAAGGCGGCGAACATACCTAATACTCCTTCCTCCTCCTATTTTCTACAATTAGATTCCTTGCATTCATCCTGAGGTAGAAGAGAGAGGAAGAGCACCAAGTGGCACCATTCATGCATGCAATGTGTGACTGCTGTGAAAGGCTTTGAAGAACCCCACTTCCATCATAACCTCATACAATTTTTCTCAGGCATGACCCAGGCTCTTAGCATTCCCTTGACTTTAGTAACATTATTTATGCAATAAAGTAAATCTAAGCTTGCCTCTTTTAAATTATACTCTTACTTCAGCAGGAATGTATCATGACTGTTTTTCAAAGCAATTAAATAGGTGTCAGAAATGGTTTCATAATACATTATTTTAAAGCATTTGTCATCTTCTTCACCTGCCTCCCCTCCTCTTGGCTTGTTGATGCCAACTGGCCTCAAGCCCTACAGCGTGGGGGCTCTGTCGGACATTTATTTATTTATTGACATTTATATCTATATTTATACCCATCTCTCTCTCTCTCTATCTCTATCTCTATCATCTCTATCATCTCTCTCTCTCTCTCTCTCTCTCTCCCCCCCCCCATCTCACACAAGGCGACTCTGGGTGGCGTACAACAATCCATGTGGTGCAGGGTGCTCCCAACCCTTGCCAACGCATCCGCCCTGCTGCACGGGGAGCCCTTGGCTGAGTAGCTGCTGGACATCCTGGCCAAACGCAGGGGAGGCACCACAGAAACATCCCTGCCTCACTGCCCAGCGGGAGGATGGTGGCGCAGAGGACTCGTGGCCCTAGCCCCTTCCCTGCGGGGCAGTGGCACCCGCCTGTGTTCCCTACCACCCGCCTCTGGCACCTGCCCCCCTCCCACACTCCCTAGCACCCACCCATAGCTCTCACCCATCAGCCTGCTTGCCTGGGACTTCCACCTCTTCCCACATTGCAGTCACATGAGATCCTCCATTATTAATGAACCGTATGGTCCTGGAGTTATGACGCCAACCAGGACTGCCAGGATTGCCGTTGCTAAGCGATGTGGTCACGTGACATCACGCTTTATGACTGCATTGCTTAGCAATGGAAATTTCAGTCCCAATTGCCGTCGTAACCCGAGGACTACTTTTATGTCACAAAAAACGGATAAATACAGATTTTTCCAATTCATTATAACACATACCTTTTTATATTGTATAAAGAGACCATAAAGTAAGATATTTTTCTTTTTTACTTCCTTTGCAAGTTTAGTTAAGCTTTCAATTTCACTGTTAAAAGATGCATTTTCTAAAGTACCCAAGTATACCTGCAAAGGAAGGGCAGATACAAATTATTAATTATCAGAAATGTTTACATTATCTACAGATGAAAAGGGAAGGGATAATTGATTGCTATTTAAAAGTCGACCAAATAATTTTTTCCCCTGAAATCTTATATATACTTTGTAGTTGTTAGCATGCTAACTAGGAAATAAACACAACAGAGCAGTCCTATTTCTAAACAAACATGTATAGGACTGAATCCCATATCTTATAGTTCTTTAATATTTTGTCCATCTGCATTTTAAAGCATTGCTTAAAACTTTTGTCTGGAACAAGAAATCATAAAATATCCAACAAAATGAAAAACCCTCTTCTGGAAAAGCATTCAATTAAATAAGTCTATAACTAGTTGAACAATTTTGGCTTCCTTTTACCAGATGTCTCTTACTTGCTATAGAAGTCACAATGATTATGAAAAATAAATTGTTAGATGTGGCCCTAGATAGAGCAAGTATTTTATAAGCTGAATAACAAAACATATTAACCTACCGAGATGAGAACAACAGGGTACAAAACCGAAGCACCTGTGTTTTCAAGTATGTCTACCAATTGAGAGACTTCCTCAAAGACAGACAGCTTATTCTAAAGAAAAAGGAAATAAGATTCATTTCAAAAACCTGAGATATATTATGTTCTTCTTTTAGAAATATGGGAAGTTGCCTTATGCTGAATCAGATCACTTACATAAGCTTAATATTATCTACACTGAATCTAAGATGTGAGCTTTACTACTAGGATTCAAATCTCTTTTTCCAGGAAACTTTGGTACTCTTCTCTAATCCTCCATACTTTAACTAAACTATGTATATGTAACTGAAGTAACAGGTATTATTAATTATTATCTCGTTTTCCCCATCCATCTGTGGTCTTCCCTATGCTGAACTACAGACTGTAACCTGGGTTTGTCCAGTTACATTTGATGAAGATTATATATAAATGCTGTAGTTGGTATAGAAGTATGTATATAATAGTTATCACATGTATAGTTTTATTATGCAATTGTTTTCCTGTTCCCTGTGCCATTCAGAGCCATAGAATCAGAAGAGTTGGAAAGAACAAAACATAAAATGCAATCATCTTAAGGACATTTGTGTAGTCACAGATAAATACACAGATACACAGATAAATAAACATTCACATTAGAACCATGGGTCTAATTCACATTATAACCATGGATAGTACATCTTCTGCCATGTATCTGCATCATCAACATACCACCTCTATAGCATTTAATAGCCTATTTTTTGATGAGCAACTTGTTTAGAAAGTTATTTAAAGAGCTTCAAACAATTTGGATTATAATAAGCTTGCCTAGGTAAGCCAAGTTGCAAACATATGTAAAAAAAAACTAAAGTTGCTAACAAATCTGATATCTTCCCATATACGGTGAATTACCTTCCTCTGAATTTGAAGAGGAATTTTTATTCTGAAAACTTTGGTTATTTAAATATCTAGCTGCTAGTGGTGCACAAAACATTCTGAATTCAAAATACGTATCTCCAGTGTGGAACAGCTGTTCCTAGTGCAAAACAGGTTATTCCAATCATTTTGAAAGTGTTTCAAGCTCATAATAGCTCTGTTTCGAGTTTACCATTTCAAGCTCAAAATATGTCCAAAATGATCAAAACAACTGATTTTGCTCTAAAACGCACCATATCAAATTTAAGCTATTTTGCACAGGGCCAGTATGTGCATATCTATGAATGTGTTAATTTTGTGAATGTATAGTACAATTTTAGAATAAACACTTAAGTAATGCTGTATGGTTAAAATATTCTTTTTTTGGGGTGGGGGTGGGGTAAAATTACATAAGTACTTTTTCCCATAAAGCTATTTGTTTACTTTCTGTAATACTTACTTTTATGCAAATAAAGTTGTAGTACTGTTCTAAGAAAATATTTTGTAGATTATCGTTTTTATGAAGGGATACTGCTATATCTTTAACATGCTGAAAAGGGAAACAGATTGTTTTAATAAATTCACTCATAAAACTTGTTAATTTTGCATGTCTCAAATGATTTACTGAGGAATCCACATCCTATTTACATGATTTATAGGTAACAATTAATACTCAGTGAAGAAAGCAAAATAAAGTATCTGTCAGGATTTAGTATCTTTCCAGTATAGATGATGGGCATTGTAGTATTTTCTTTAGCATGCTTGTAGTGGCATTTTTGGTATGTTGATTAGAATTGCTAAGACGGCCTGAATAGCTCCAAGGTCAGTTCGGTTGGCGCTATCAGTGCTTGTTAGCTAAAGTATTTGCAGCTGGGTGTTAGGAGAGTTGTTAGTGGGAAAATTAGCATTTAGGGAGGAGGCAGTACTGTGATTTTTGTAACAGCAATTGCGCGGGCTTTCCTCAGTCTGATCTTTGCCTTGGACTGATCACCTGTATTAATAAAGAACTCTTCCATATCCTCTGATGGCTTGTGATTTGAGAGACTCTGAATTAATACCAGAGGACCAGGATCATCACAGAAAGATCAGACTCAAAACAGCTACCTTGCATAGAGACACGATGTCTACCGATGAAGGTCAGCAGGAATACCTAGAGCACAAAGGCGCCTCTCCCGGATGGGGGAAGAGAATGGAGTGAGGCGACTAGAGAGAGCCTCCAAACGGGCCGCTAAAGAACAGTTGAAAGCCCTGGGGGCTAGGAGGAAGATTCTTCCCACCCCTCAGTCGGATGTGCCCTTACCCAAAGTGCTGGGGGAGCCCAAGCGTGCATGGGCCATGGATGGGGGCTACAGTACAGAGAAGGACCCTGCCCAGTGGGGAGCAGCATGAAGCAGCGACTCCTTCCCCTCCATGTCGGTGCCAGGACGGCGAGTGGGAAAGTTGAAATGGAGGTGAGTTCCCTGAGAGGCCAGATTGCAGGTATGCAGAAGACCCTCAAGCAGCTGCTTTGAAATATGAGCCTGGGCAAGGCTGACAGCACTGAAGCGGCCAATTCCAGAGCTGACACAGCATAGAGAGGAAGGGCACAGCGACACCGAGATGAAGGACGCTGGACGGCTGGGGCAGCCCACCCTATTTACAGAAGGGGGCCAGCAAGGCCGCCAAAAGGGGCCCTAGAATGGAACGAGTCATTCAGAGGAAGAGACTTGGTGAAATTCACTGGGGAACCCAAGAACCTAGCTTGTTTCCTGACCCATGTGAGGGGGTTTATGGATGAGTTCGAGGGAGTTTTCCCTACGGAACACACAAAGGTGTGACACATCTCGGCTCAACTCAAGGGGGAGGCGGCAGAATGGTTTGTAGAGTTGCACGACGCCAGGTCGCCAGAGTTAGGGGACTTTTGAGTTTTATGACTGCTTTGCGGATGAGATTTGAAGACCCCCTTTCTGGAATGAGGGCTAAGACAAGCTTACAGCAGGGGGCTCGGTCGGTGTCTGAATATGCTATGGAGTTCAGGAGGCTGGCCAGAAAGCTGGTAGACTGGCCGGAGTCTTTGAAGATTGAATACTTCCAAGAGGGGTTCCATCCAGAGATTCTAGAATGGTCTCTAGCTAGAGGGGACTCAGAGACTTTGATAGGGTGGATCTGCCTCACTGGTCAAGTGGAAGACATGAGGATACGCATCAAGAGAAAGCAGAGGCATCAGGCAGGAGGAAGGAGACAAGTGGTGTCAACTGTCTCCCCAGCAAGGAAGGGAGTGCGTAAATCCTGGGATGAGAAGGAGCAACGGATGAAACGGGTTGTGCTTGAGGTGCGGGCGAGAGGGCCACCGCATCGCCAATTGCCTGCAGTCAGTTACTACCGGGAGAAGCAAGGCTGGAAGCAGCAGCACTAGGACCCCAGTGTCAAAGGGCAAAGAAACAGCGGCCGCTGCCACGGAGGAAGGAATCATCTACACTCTTCCTTTCAGGGAGGGGGGAATCTGCAGAAGGAGAAGCGGAGCCGTCGGGAAACGACGGGAGCCTGTTCTAAGTGGCGCTGAAGGGCAGGTTATAGAGGATGGGTGCATGGATCCCATGGTGAGTGGAACCTGCCCAGCAATGTTTGTGGGATTACAAGTAGAAACGCTGGGAAACCATAGTGGCATGAACATGGTGGGAATGATAGACTCAGGGTGCACCAGGTGCCTCATGCATCCTGCGATAGTAAATGGTTTGAGACTGAAGGTGGGGAAGCTGAAGGACCCAATCCTGTTTACCCAACTTGATGGGTCAGAAATGTGGGGGGGGGGGGCAGTGGAATATTACACAGAAGAGGTATGGATGCAAATAGGGAGCCATGAAGAGACTTTAAAGCAGGGGTGGGCAACGTCAGGCCCGGGGTCCGTATAAGGCCCACGGGGCTCCCACCTAAGGCCGCGGGGCTCCCACCCGCAAACCCCGCCCCTTCCATGTGATTGGCTCCCACCCGCAAACCCCGCCCCCCAGTGCTTATGATTGGCTCCTGCCCACAAACTTGGGCCCCCATCCGCGGAAATCCCAGAAACCCCGCCCCCACCCCCCCGGTCCCCAGTTATAAATATCCAAATGGCCCTTGGCAGAAAAAAGGTCCCCCACCCCTGCTTTAAGGTTTGTGGTGGCTCCTATTTTCAATCAACCCATAGTATTGGGGTTAACTTGGCTGCGGGCACAAAAACCCCAAGTGAACTGCACCATGGGTCAAATACCATTTGCGGATGGTAATTATGGAGGTCCAACTCCACTAGAGCTGGGGGCTGAACTGGTGGGGGCAGTAACCAAGATCTTATGAGGGGAGACAGCAGAAGACGATTCTCCCATTCCTATACAGTACAGGGATTTGAAGGAGGTATTTGGAGAAGTGGAATCGAACCAACTCCCACCTCATAGAAAAACAGATAGTGCTATAGAACTGGAGCCAGGGTCAGAGTTACCCCAGACTAAGTTGTATTCTATGACTCCTAAGGAACTGGTGGCTTTGCGGGAGTTTATTGATAAAAACGTGGAGCAGGGATTCTGTTCAGAACTAAGAAAGATGGGTCGTTGCGATTGTGCACAGACTATCGGGGTCTCAATGCCATTTGTACCTCCAACAAATATCATCACAGTATCACACTGCAGAAGAGAAAAAGCATTTTGCAGACTGCTTTCTGGCCAAAATTTATTTATTTATTAAACAAATTTATATAGCCACCCATCTATCAAAAGGAACATCTAGCTCAGTAAGAAAGATTTCACAAAACCTCTGATATTCTGACTGTGATAAAACCTAATGCAGGAGGTGATCTATTGAATATGTTGAACACAAACAGTTACTGACCAACAGCAACTTTTCTGCATCATCTGAAACAAATACCTCGATGTAACGATAGATAGATAGATAGATAGATAGATAGATAGATAGATAGATAGATAGATAGATAGATAGATGATAGATAGATAGATAGATAGATAGATAGATAGATTTCTTTTTACATGCTGCTGAGAATACTTACTTTCACATGATTCTTCATTTTTTCATTAAGGAGAAATCCCACTTGCACAGCATCTTCCTTTATGTCAGTAATAATGCAAACTTCCTGTGATATACTGTCTGGTAAAGACATTTTTAGTCCAAAAAAAAAGGAAAGGGGGGGAATTATTTTCTTTACTATTATCTCATTTACAAGATCCTTTAGTCTCTCTATATAAAAATCATTGTGTGTATATAGAAAATAGAATGTTTATGACAACCATTAATTTTAATGACATTTCCAAGCTTAACGTTTTGGTTACTAAGTAGAAGTTCTACTCCATGACCCTTGACCTTTTCTCTGCTGAATTATTATAAGGGGAATATATTATGGATTGATCATGACACTTCCAGGAGTCAAAATATTATCTGTTCTGGGCGTGACTGTTTTCTCTTTCATTCATAAAGCTGGGTCCAAAGAAAGCTCTGTGTTTCAGTAAGTTCAATTGGTTATTCACTTCCACATTAGATTGATTTGATAGGCTAGTCTGTAGTGGACTTTTAAAGAAAACTGATATTTATATAACAAGATGTAAATGAGTTTAAAGGGTACAGCAACTCTATTGATTTTTCTTTTTTATTGTGTTAATTGGGTTTACAGTTTTAGACACACGCAAAAGAGATGCAGTTGTTTTATTCAAAACCATCTTCCAAGTGAACAGCTGAACTGAAGAATAGTATGCTTATTCAACCAATCAGCTACAATTTGTTTTTTTTTAAGTTTCTGTATACACTAGTTTCTACTGGCTGCCCAATTGTTATCCTGAATAATTATAATTATGCTGAATTATGCTCTGTGTGATGAAAAAGTATTGATATCACCCAGGGTTTTTAGCACCAAAATTATGTGCATGACTCTTCCTTGGATAGGCACTTCATTAATTCAGATGTTATTTGGACCTCTAGACTATATTCTTCTTCTTCTAGGTTATTGAGCTAAAACACAGTAACCAAGGGGGGGGGGGGGGAGAGAGAGATAGAGAACTAATGTAAAAGGAGCATTTTTCTTTAAATCATCGACGTCGTCATCATCATCTTATTGCACAGTAATAAGTCAACTGCTGAAGAGGTGACAAGTCCAAGCAGGACACACTCAGTTATGTACTGCCTAAGGGCAATCCCCCTGTGAACATAACAATTAGCACTTGATTTTAAAAAAAAGGTAAGCTGAAACTGGAATTCAGAGGGTCATATCATCATAAGAATTTGATCAGAGTTCCAAAAATATTAATTCTTCACCTATTTTTGAATATACATTTTGGGGAATACCTTAAAGGCAGACTGAAATCTTCAAGCTTACATGTTTCAACTAGAGGTTCAAAGATATAGTTGCCCTGGGGGAAGAAGTCCTTAAAGGGATTCTTTCAGGATGTTTTTATGCTATCCAGGTTCTAACTACTTTTATAAATGAGTCATCCTAACTGCAGCATGAGGTTTCCCTATTTGCAGACTAATAATATAAGAAGAAAAAAGGAGAGACATGCGCCACATTGTCTGCACATCCAGCAAGTTCTTACCTGTTTTATTTCAAGTGCATTAATACTTATTTTTATTAAATCAGTATTCTATTATTTTCCAATCTACATTTTAAAAGGAAGGCTTACAAAAACTAAAAAAATGCATTTTTGTATGTTAAGAAATCATTTTTAAGATAGTAACTCAAATTGCTTTACATACTGCAACCGCATTTTTAATATTTGAATCATTATTATGTTTTTCTTGTGGAGTCCTTGATGCTTTCTAAGCTTCGTTGTTTCATTACCCAGCTAGGTAACATCATCTAATCATAATCATACCTACATCAGATGTAGTTTTTACCTACATCAGTGTTCAGTTTAATAGAATGGAATGTATCCTTTATCAACAGCTTATTAAAAAACTTGTGAATTTTTCCTGAAGCATTTGAAACTTGTTAACTGTATTTGCATAGATAGGATTACATTTGTAATATACATAATTAAAAACAGGTGATATATTAATTTCTTCTAAATTATTTTAGGCCATGTATCTCCAGTTGACTTGATCAATTACTTTAAAGATCAACAGGATAAATTATCAGATTATTTGAAATGCCTGTAAAAATATCTATACAAACATTCTATTTAGTATTTAGTATTTAGTTGTGTTGTATTATCTATCTATCTATCTATCTATCTATCTATCTATCTATCTATCTATCTTTCATTCATTCATTCATTCATTCATTCATTCATTCATTCATTCAACAAACTTATATGGCCACTCATCTACCAGTAGGAATCCTGGGCAGTGAACAAGAATAAAAAACACAATATAATTAAAACAACCATCTGAAACAAACAAACAAAACCCAAAAATCATTGAGGAACAATACAATTTGCATCCATCAATCAACCACATCATGTCATTTATGGTCCATTTATAATTAGGATAAGTGAATTCTAAAGCAAATGTCTACATTTTCACTTTTCCTTACTGTTCTTCAGTTGAAGTTTCAAAAAAAATTACAACTGGATTACTTTCAAAGGCTATCACAAGAGCTGATTATTTTTGCTTACGCAAAAGCAGTAGATGTTGTGTACTATGTCACACTGAAATTCCCCTGTATCATGTACTCATGTACAACTGTATTCATGTACAACTATTTAAAGGAAACTATATATTTACCTTTCAAACATTTTCATATTAATCATTAATATACGTTTTTCAGCAGTAAAGATAACAGTTAACATGAAATTGTATTGTCTGTAGCTTGAATCATGTCAACTGGATTTCTATTTTCTCAGTGGAAACGTTTCGCTCCTTATCCAAGGAGCTCCTTGGATAAGGAGCGAAACGTTTCCACTGAGAAAATAGAAATCCAGTTGACATGATTCAATCTACAGACAATTCCACCTGGATGACTGAGAACCTTCATAGACATGAAATTGTATTATACAGGATGGGAATGACTGGTTGATTCAATTTTAAAATTATTTTAAAATCATTTTAAAATATTTAAAATTTTAATATTTAATTATTATTTTAGAGATATTATCTCAGATGATACTGTATATGGATCAGAAATCTGGAGCTAGAATAATTGTTTCATCCGATTTTTGGAACTTATACATAACAATTTTTCATAAATAACTCTTAGTGTTTCCTCCATAATTTCTAGCTGCTCTTGTATGGGAAGAACTTGATCTACTTGCAATGAAATCTCCTATTTACATATTTTTTTATTTATTCACATAATGTTCATTTAACAGGGTATTGTGCTTCTATCACAAATTAATGTCAAACTTAATATTAACTGGTATTGCCAGCCTATTAAATAGTTACATTTACAGGGAAATATCCCCACAGACAATACATAGGATAAATAAAACACTCATATTACAGAGGCAGAAATTATAGTAAGATAGAAATATTTTATAAAGTGAGTTTCAGTATGAGGACCCAAAGTACCACCCTACTCTGTGCACACACATACATACACACAAATTAAATGGAAAATAAGAAACATAAATGCATCTGGATATTCTCATTTTCTACTGAGGTAACTAGTAGACCATTTCCCAAGAAATGCTGATTGAGAGAAGAAAAACATCATTGTTTTAGAATAGTTTATTTATGTAAACTAACTTCAGCTTTTTTGTCTTGGCATTTTTAGCTGATGTAATAGCTTGTTAGTCTGAGCTTGTACAATTAATCATGGGTGGGCGCAACAAGTCTGCACAGCAAATACAATGTTGCTTTGTAAAGTAATATGTTCATATACTGTACCTGAATAAACATACAACAGTGTGGCTTAAGCTTATTGAAATCAGATGCATTCAATATTTGTAAATTTTTAGATTTAGTAACTATAATTGGTGTTGTTATAATTTCTAGAGTTACTACTTTGGGATGAAACTTTTTTTTGTGTATAGATATGTGCTGGTTCATTTGACAGGCTAGAACAGAGCTTTCCAAACTGTGTGTCGTGACACAAAAGTGTGTCGCCACACACAGTCTGGTGTGTCGCCACACAACTCGGAAGCGCTGATCATCATCAGCGCTTCTGGGTTTTCCCACGGCGACACACCAACTGCAGTGCGCAAAAACCGAAAGCGCAGCAGCGCTTCCGGGTTTTTGCGCGCTGCCGCACTTCCGGGTTTTCCCGCGGCGACACACCAACGCCGGTTGGTGTGTTGCCACGGGAAAAACTTTGGAAAGCCCTGGGCTAGAATTTTGTTTATAATTTATAACTTAAGCATAAATTCTATTTGACGCCTCAAACTTGCAAAAATGCTGCAATGATTCCAGCAATTTCACTACTGAAAAGCAGAATAGCAACCAAACTTCAAATTCTTTCAGTACTCAGCTTCAGATACATCCAGAAGTGACTGCTTCTGGTACAGCCTTGCCCAAGCTAGTGCACTTTAGATTTGGAGCCGGAAAGCACAGGGGTTGTAAACCAAAACATCTGATGGGCACCAGGTTATTCTAATGCAAAAATAGGGAAGATGTGCCCCTTCAGATGCTGTTGAACCACTAATTCCAGCCAGCATAGCCAGTGATACCCTTATGACTTATGCTAGGAGTTATAATTCAACAATATTTGGAGGGTCAAAGTTCCCTACTTTTGTTCTACTGTAATGAAAGAGAACCATATTGCATTTAATAAACACTCCTAAGATTACAGTAGTTTACTTCCATAAGAAATTGCAAAAAGTAACTGCTTATACCAATCTGCCTCTATTTTTCTCTAATCTTACCCTCTGTTGAAATGGGGGAACAGACTAATATAGTACAACAATAATGAAAGGAAGACCATAGAATGCTGTCTTGTTCAAAAATAAACTCAAAGGGCACCACTGCATATGACAGTAATATATTTGAAGCTATGAGGGATATAAATAATTATAATGTTTCTGCTCTTCCCAAAAGCAGTCTTTTATATCATGTCATTCATCATCTATTCACACTCGCTGACCATTTCCCACTAATGCCACATATTTAACAAAACTGACAGTCATTCTACAACAGCAACTCTCAGTGAATAGTATATTTTCAAAATTACCAAATGTAGTAATTATAGAAATATTTTAATTCTCACTACTGTTCTTTTTATATGCAGGAAATTTTCCCCTTGTTTAGAAAGCAATCTCATGTAGAAGGAACTGCAAAGTTTATCAGAAAGAATTGTGGACATGTGTAAATTGAATATAAATAGAACATAATATGTAAATTGCAGGAACAAGGAAAAACACATACCTTTGATTAAACAATCAGCTGCAAAAAGATCCCACTTGTAAGTTACCTAAAGGATAAATAAGACTAATTAGATTTTACAGAACAATGAATATAATACTAATCTATAATCCCAAACAGAAGAGTGTTCAAAGGCAACTGTCTCCATATAAGTACGTCCAAGAAATTCTTTTTTTTTTTTTAACAAATTTTATTAGATTTTAATTTTACATAGATAAAAGTTTGAAACAGAAAAGAAAATGGAAATACAAATCAAGAAAAAAGAAAAGATAAAAAAGTGTAGTAAAGGAAAAAAGAAAAAAAGATAAAGCTGAAACAGAATTTGGTCAACTTCCGATTTGTATCTGGTCATGGTATTTTAAAAATTTTATCTTACATGCTAGGTCTATATATAATATTAAAGAATATTTCTTGTCTATTACATCAATATATATATATTTTAATCTTCAAATCCCCATATAAGCTTTGCCCCTCCCGCATCTTGTAAATAGTCAGTTAATGGTTTCCACTCTTTAAGGAAATAATTATTTGGATTTTCTTTTAATAAACATGTCAGTTTATCATTCTCTGCCATATCCATCAATTTTAACATCCAATCTTGTATTGTAGGCGATATCTGGTTTTTCCAATTTTGTGCAAAAATAAGTCTTGCTGCTGTAATCATGTATTGCATAATCCTTGTAAATTGCTTCCCAGGTTGTCCATCAATTATTCCCAGTAAGAAAAATTCCGGTTTAAATGGAACTCGAATTTGTAATATATTTTGCATCAATGCATGTATTTGAGTCCAAAATTTCTTTGCAGTCACACATGTCCACCAAATATGGTAAAAAGAACCCTCTTTTTTTTTACATTTCCAACATAAGTTGGAGACATTTCCATACATTTTAGAAAGTTTTTGTGGGGTCATATACCATCTGTACATCATCTTATAAAAGTTTTCTTTTAAATTATAACACAAAGTAAATTTTAACCCTTTGGTCCACATATCTTCCCATTGTTGCATTTGAATATTATGGCCAATATTTTTAGCCCATTTAATCATACAGTCTTTAACTTGTTCCTCTACCATTTCACCTTTTAACAATAATTTATACATTTTTGCAATTAGATGATCATCTGTCTCACATAGTTGTATCTCAAATTCCGATTTGGTTTGTTCAAATTCAAGGTCTTTCTTATCTAATTTAAATTTCTCTACGAGCTGCATATATGAAAGCCATTGAAAACTGTATCCCTCTGATACCAATTCTTCTATTGATTTAATTATATATTGTCCTTGTTCTTTCTTTAAAAAGTCTTTGTAGGTTAACCATTTATCTTTATTTCTTACTTCTGTTCTGTAGAATGCTTCTTGTGTAGAAATCCATAAGGGTCTTTTATAACATAAGATTAATTTATATTTATTCCAGATTCTTAACAAGGATCTTCTAATATAATGGTTTTTAAAGTCCACATTAACTTTAACTTTATCGTACCACAAATATCCATGCCATCCATATCTTAATTCATGTCCTTCCAAATTCAATAATTTTTCATTTTTCAAAACTATCCATTCTTTAATCCAAACCAAGCAACAAGCAGCATAATATAATTTCAAATCCGGTAGACCTAGTCCTCCTCTTTCTTTAGAGTCTTGCAATACTTTATATTTTACTCTTGGTTTTTTCCCTTGCCAAATAAACTTAGAAATATCTCGCTGCCATTGTTTAAAAGGTTCTTCTGATGCCAATATAGGTAGTGTTTGAAAAAGATATAAAATTCTTGGCAAAACATTCATTTTAATTGCTGAAATTCTACCTAATAATGATAATTGCAGTTTTTCCCAATGTTCCAAATCTTTTTTAATATCCATCCAAAGTGGAATATAATTATTCTTAAACAACTTAACATTTTTAGTTGTTAAATATACTCCCAAATATTTTACTTTTTCTTCCATTGAATATCCTGTTATTTCTTTCAATTTCTCAATTAAATTTCTACAAAAGCAAATATCAATGATATTAACTCAAGAGATAGAGACTCAAATGAAATTTACAAAACAAAAATATTTTGAATATGCAAATAAACCAGGTAGATGGCTGGCTTATAAATTGAGGAAACAAAGACAAAAGAATTTGATTACTAATATTCAACATGAAGGAAAAACTCTGGTGAATAATATGGACATTCAAAAAACCTTTCATGACTATTATTCTAAATTATATAAAAAACAAGATGTCAACTTGGATGAGATTGAAGAATATTTGAATAAACAAAAACTAACTGTTCTTAATGACCAACAAAGATTGATATTAAATAATGTTATAACAAAAGAAGAATTGATAAAAGCTTTTAAGAAAATTAGTAGTGGAAAAGCTCCTGGACCGGATGGATTGTCAGCAGCCTACTATAAATGTTTTGAAGAGGATTTATGTCTACCTTTGCAGAAGACTATGAATTCTATTTTGGAAACAGGAATTATGCCTGAAACTTGGAAAGAAGCACATATAACATTGATACCCAAAGAACAACAGGATTTAACATTAACTAAAAATTACAGACCAATATCTTTATTGAATAATGACTATAAGATATTTACAACGATATTAGCAGAAAGAATGAAGAATATACTTAAGGATTTTATTCATCAAGACCAAACTGGTTTTCTACCCAAAAGACAAATTCATGACAATGTCCGAAACATAGTAGACGTAATTGAATATTTGGATCAACACTATGATAAACAAGCTGCCTTGATATTTATTGATGCTGAAAAAGCCTTTGACAACTTAAATTGGCCTTTTATGTTCAAAGTTTTGGAAAATATGAATTTTGGAGGAAATTTTATAAAATGGATTAAATCAATATATACTCCACAATTTGCCAAAATAATTGTTAATGGAGAATTTAGTAAGCCATGTGAAATACAAAAAGGTACTAGACAAGGTTGTCCATTATCTCCACTTTTGTTTATATTGGTATTAGAGGTTTTACTTAGAGATATTAGACAAGATGATGGTATCCATGGTATTAAAGTTAAAAAAGAAGTTTATAAACTAAGAGCATTTGCTGACGACCTAGTCATTACTTTGGAGAATCCACTAGAAGGAATTGAAATATTAATACAGAAACTAAAAGACTTTGGGTCGCTAGCAGGGTTCAAAGTGAATTTACAGAAGACAAAAGTTTTGACCAAAAATATGGATTACCACCAACAAGAGAAAAAAAAGTCCAAGAAATTCTTGATTTCTTAACCTTACTTAATTTTTTTAAAGACTTAAGATTTTGCAGCTTGTAAAATCTATCAAGAATTAATTTTTGAAATCTTGGAAAGAAGTATACATTTCATTTAACAATATTCTTTACTATAATTTACAATTAATAAAGTAATTATTAGGCATGAAAGCCGGCTGGATGACTTTGGGCCAGTCACTCTCTCTCAGCCCAACTCACCTCACAGGGTTGTTCTGGGGAAAATAGGAGGAGGAAGGAGTATTAGGTATGTTCGCCGCCTTGTGTTGTTTATAAAAATAATAAAGGCGGGATAAAAATTAAATAAATAAATAAATATTGTTCATTTAGTAACAGCTAAAAATTATAAACTTCTTAATGTGCAATATCAGCTACAAGTGTTTGGGCTTCTAACTGTTCAACTATTTTTTTCCTCAATAGAGAAACAAAAACCGCCCAGAGTCGTTTATCGAGATGGGCGGTGAAGAAATGTGATCAACAAAATAAATAAATAGATGACAAAGTAAATCCAACATCAATTTACAAAATAGGACAATTATATACAGTAGTACTCTCCATGGACTGGTGGTTTCGAAAGTTCAAATATTTGCAATGGTTTCAACATAACATTTAACCAAAATACCTTAACAAGAATGAAAAAGTACGCTTGCCACTCTTGCTTGGTTCCTCCTGCTAGTCAGAATGGCTAACCCTGAGGTGCATAATGCTGCTGCCAAGGCTAAGTATTTTGTGGGACTGTCCCAATCATCAGCAGAGGAAAAAAGTCTGTCATTGCTTCTCTTATTTGCAGCTACAGCAGCAATATCCAAGCAGTGAGCCTAGGAGACCATCCCCTTTTCTCCAATGGAACTCCTAAGGAATGATGGCTCATGGCCTCCTTCTTCTCCAAATCAGATGGAGAATTAGAAGAAACATGGAACTTACCCTGGCAGGCCATGAACTTGCATATACAGTCCTATACACATATTTTCTCATCCCTGAAGATTCCTCTGATAATTGCTACAGAAAATTTAACTGTGCAGTTTCTTGTCATGTGTAACTGTAATATAAGCCCTAAACGTGACCTTGCATAGATTAAGATTCAAAGGAACCTTTCCTGACACCCCAAAATGGGGGGGGGGGAACCCAGCCCTATCCACTATGTGATATACTCTTTGTGTTATTCTCTTGCCCACTGTTGCCCTAGTCTCCCCTCTCCCTGCCATGTTAGATATTACCAGAAGATTTCCCCCTCTCCTCTATGCTTTCTCTTTCAAGATGTTTTAATGTTACCACTGATGGTCTTCTACTGAAATATTTTATTGACCACAAATGTTATATATTAAATAATGATATTAATTTATTAAATTTAACTGTATGTTTTTATTATACTCAGTAATATTAACACCTAGCCATCAACCCCCTATAAAAAATTTCATATCATGAGAAAAGGTTTACTATTAATAAGCAGCAATAGCAATGCTCTTACCTTCCATAGGTCAGAAGGCCCTTCAATAAGTTTAGCATTTATTTTGCTATAGTTTAGAGCTAGATGCAAACATTCTGTTCCATAATCCAGATCATAGTCACTACACTTTAGAAAATAAACAAAGAACAAATTATAGAATATTATTAACATAAAATATGGCATGTCATCTTCTATGGATATACATAGCTTCAACCAAATAGATTGTCTTGAGCTATGCTTGGTTAACTTTTGGGAAAGGTTGCTACAAATACAACATATCCATCTGGGCAAAAAGGTAAACTCCATAGCGTTTCAAATATTTTTAGAGTCACACAGCAGTTCCCAAACAACTCCCTCTCCCTCTCTCCAATTAAATGCCTCATATCGTAAGGATAGCAGTTGCTGGGTTAACAATTTTAATGCTGAGATAAATCACTTTGGAATCCAGGCTGTTTGGGCTGCACAGTGTGTTTCAATTAAACACGTATTTACTAATACAATGATGTCTCATAGCATCAGGATACAAATGTAACATTATACAACTACTGTCTGTTTACTCTCTACCTACACTGATAGGGTTGTATCAAGACAGATTGTAAATTGGCAAAGTGATAGCGTAACATACATAAGTAAACCACAATACCAACATCTAAGAACAAGAACTTGAGTCAAACTCAAAATAACTAGTGAAATACCAAAAAGTATGATAAGGATGGATATGTAGGCATCTAGGTTTACTCAGAGGCCCATTAGAATCTCAGTATCTCTCTGTTAAGTTACAACAAGCACTGTGTTTCTCAATAGGAATCTTGGATGGAGTCAAAGCAAGATAATTCTGGAATCTGTGATTCTGCCCCTACCAAACCAAGCTTTATGCATACACACAGATATATAGATACATATATGTCCTAGTGACCTAGTTATGAAAAATGTTATGAGAACCATACCATACTTTTCATTTCACAGCTCATAAATGGACCAATATCTTACATGTTAATTTAAAGCAATGAAGGAATTCAAATGGGTTTGGTTAAATAATCAATAATTACTAACTGATATGAAATAACATTAAACGGCACTTCTCTCTCTCTTTCTTTAACAATATTTATATGCTGCCTCTGACAAAATTGAAGAAACTATATAAATCTTAAATAAAAGATTTTAGGCACGTCATTGTAAAAGGTTTATAGCTGTGTTTTGAAGAAACTAAAGAAATTCTTGCAAGATGACAAGCAAGCTATAAAAACATGATTATCCATCAGTAAAATTATGCATTTTTTCCTTCCCAGTGTGTTGTACAGTTTTTTTAAAAATAGCCCAACCCTTACCCTTGTTATACAACAACAAAGTTCGTATTATATTCAGAATCTGCCAGTATGCTAGTGATAATCAACTACAGAACTATCTAAAACATTCAAGTTCACTCAGACTACCAATCCTGTTTCAGATTTTGAATAAATTAAAACATTATTGAATTGAAGTCTCATGCAAATTATTAATCAAAACTGGATAGAAATTGTTTAAACTCTGCCCTCCTGCAATACAATGGGGTGTGCAGATGGTGCACTCAAACTTATGTTTTTGTGGAACACTAGCGTCAATGCAATTGCCTTGAAGCAATGAAATTGAAAGCAGATGAGTTATAAAAGCCAAACTACTTTTTCAGCCTGCTACTTCTCCTTTCAGGCAAAGATTATGGCTAAGTCTAAAGTTTATTAAAACATAAAGAACTTTTTGTTAGAGAGGCAAATCTAGAATCATCAGGTCTTTGTCTCTTCTACTCTATTGATCATTAGGGGCTTTAGGAGTTGATATAAGCAGGAAAAGGACTCCCTTTTGTTTATCTGTCTCTCTGCTTTGCTCTTCCTTATTTGTTTTACATTCAAGTGCTACGTCTCTTAAGAACCTAAAATTGCAGATACCTCAGAGGCTGCTAGAGCATCTGGGCAATATTGTTCAAGACATCCTTCTGTTGTATATATTCCCAAGTGAATACTGTAGATAAGAAATATTCAACGTGCATTCTCTCAAAATATTTACAACAACCATTAGAAATCAATTGATTTAAAGTGATGATTCCTTCTTTAGCATAAGCATGCCAATAAAATGTCTTCCTCCTATTTTCAAATTTGTGTACTGCCACAGCATCAATTTCTCATGTGATTGAGAATCAAATAACCACTTACCTATTTAAAAAAAATGTGCCTCAAACCTTTCAAGGCTGCAAATGAAGATCTGTTTAGCATACCTGGACCACAAAACTTGCCAAGATTTCAAATGTATTAGACAAGCTTGTTCTCCAAAAAGGCCAAAGAGAAGAATACATACAAAAAAATATTGATCTTCTTTGTCCAGAAGTACAATATTATAGTAGATATTGCACATAACAGAACATCATAGAACACTCTGCTATTTGGTGACACTAAAACAGCCAAAATCATTATATGGATTTTTCCAATTTTTTTTTCTTAAATATTAAGCGTTATCAGTTGTTCTTTATATTATACCGGGGGGGGGGGAACCAAAGTGGTTAAGGCAACGAGCTAGAAACCAGGAGTCTGTGAGTTCTAGTCCCGCCTTAGGCATGAAAGCCGGCTGGGTGACCTTGGGCCAGTCACTCTCTCTCTCAGCCCTAGGAAGGAGCCAATGGGAAACCAGGAGACAGAGAGTTCTAGTCCCGCCTTAGGCATGAAAGCCGGCTGGGTGACCTTGGGCCAGTCACTCTCTCTCTCAGCCCTGGGAAGGAGCCAATAGGAAACCAGGAGACAGAGAGTTCTAGTCCCGCCTTAGGCATGAAAGCCGGCTGGGTGACCTTGGGCCAGTCACTCTCTCTCTCAGCCCTAGGAAGGAGCCAATGGGAAACCAGGAGACGGAGAGTTCTAGTCCCGCCTTAGGCATGAAAGCCGGCTGGGTGACTTTGGGCCAATCACTCTCTCTCAGCCCAACTCACCTCACAGGGTTGTTGTTGTGGGGAAAATAGGAGGAGGGAGGAGTATTAGGTATGTTTGTCGCCTTGAGTTATTTATAAAAATAATAACGGCGGGATAGAAAATAAATAAATAAAATACTTACCTGAAGATATGCTTGATGGATTTTATCAAATAAGAAAGCCTGAGGCATTTCACTTGCTCTGTACTTGGCACGATCTAGTGAATGGTCTAAACATCCATCTGCAGTGGAAGCAATAACTGTGGAGACAAGAGGACGGATTGCTCCTGCTGCCTAGGGTACAAAAAATGTCTTTAAATATTTAAGAGTTTATCTTAGTTTACCTCAGTTTTAAAACAAGTCCAAACAAATTAAATAGTTTTATGTCCACATAGATTATCAGCCTAATATAAATGCAGATGAATTCCCTGTGAATACACTGCACATCCTAATCTAATTACACAAAATATTTATATATCAGACTCATGGATGATCAACTATTTGTACTAGATAACAAAATTTATGAAATTATTTTTCTCAATGAATGCACAAAGAAAATTAACCTAAACTCTTCTTATTTATATTTTGTGTACTTTTTAAATGAGGGATAAGCCTACTTCATAATGAGGCTGAACTGACATAGTTTATTAAGCTGGCTCTGTAATATTGATTGAATGCTGTTATGAATGTATGGCAAAGTGTCTTTGAATTTGTGCTCAAAAGTTCAAAGATTTTCTAAGGATGTTGAAAAATAACCAGATGACCATGCCATCAAATGGAGTGACATAACATGATCAAACATGTGAATCAGCACTTACATTGTGAAAAATAACATATTCTCGTGATCTTTGTCAAATTTATAGTAACAACCCTTAATTTTCTGTATCTCATTCATGGTTAATTGATAAGTAATTATAAAATATTTGTTTAAACAACAGGCTTCTATATACATCATTTTGACAGTTTCATATGTGCTCTAAACATGACAGTTTCTAAACACAAAACATGTAACACAAGGTGCTAAAATAAAGCAGGTGAGCAGACCTTTATTTATAATTCCATTATAAATGGAATTATAAATGCCAATAGTTCCTTTTGGGGATGGCTGGTCCCATGAAGCCTCCCAGTATTACCATTTTTAACATCTTTTATACTTGGATTTTATATTATTTATTATATTGTAATTTTATATTTATGTTTTTTAACTATGTTTTATTGTGAACCGCCCAGGGTCCCCGACAGGGGAGATGGGCGGTAATATAAATTTAATAAAATAAAAATAAATTCCATTAAATATACAAATTCTATTCTGTTACCAGGATATGCTTATAGATATCCTGTGCTAAGCATTCATGAAAGTGGTTAATTAATTTCTAATATAAATAATCAGGTTAAAATATTGATACATTATCAGTTTTACAACATAGAACTGTATTAAGTAAAGCATAACTTGAAAATTACCTGACAATCTTTGAAGGTGCAATCTAAAATTAGCTTTAGTAGTAAATTAATAAATATTTGGGCAGGGTAATTTTCTAGAGTAAACTATTTCAGCCATTGGTTTTTTTGGTTGGCTTAGGAAGCTGCAGTCAGAGACATTTGGAGCACTTGAAGTTGGAAAAGCCTGTTCTCAATCAGCTAAAATGGTATCAACCACACCAGGACTAAAACTGGCAAAGTCTTCTCCCACTTGGTGCTTTCCAGATGCTTTGGGCTGCAACTTTCAAATCATCAAAGCCTAGCAGTCAGTTTAATCCTGAATAAGGCAAAGTTTCATTCAGGTTATTTTAAAAATCCACCAAATACAAGAAATGGGTAGTGAAAAGACTGAACTTTGAGAATAAGCTTCTTCCCCCCATGTGGAATTCAGCTGCAAGTGTACAAGCATAAGTAAAATGCAATAGCAGTGTGTGTTTTGTAAGTCCATGAAAACCATGTACCAATGTTCATTTTTTTAATGTTATCAATTCTCCATTTCATTAAAGTAAACTTTAACACTCCTAAAGTCATATTCATTTGAATCGTGTTTTCAATCATAGCACATAGGTAGAAAGTAAGAGGGGAAAATTACCTGGATCTGATCACTGACTTTGATGGGAAGGTTTTAGTTTACAGTATTGACCAACATTTGTTCAGATTCCTTATTTACCCTATTCTGCCCAGTATTTGCCCTTCTTACTGGCAGAACTCTGCCAATGGGAATCACAATGTTACTGTCACAAAAACTTGCCCCAGTCTATTTTCAGGTTCTGCAAACACAGAGTAACTTAGACGATAATCTCACCCTGCCCAGTAGGCATATAATTTAACTGAGAGACAGTATAACTCTATAAATCAATATGATTAATTCCTTTTCAACCTAATTAACAAAACCTTTTCACATATTACTGCACAGTGAATATTAATTTACACAATTGAAACAACTTTTAATTGACAGCATTCATAACCACATGTGTTATAAATTCTACATTCAAGCAGAATTAATTGTGCACTTATTTTTGCAACAGGTAGGAACATGTACTTCTGTTCAGACATCCATACTCTTGCCAATTATATCTCTAGTAATCAACATGCTTTACCCATAACTGTAATTACCACTTCTGTTAGCAGAACTGTCTTAAAGAAATACCTATTTTATATTTTCAGAAATGCCACCTTCAAAGATAAAGCAACCACAATTATATGACTTAAATATTTCAGTTATTTTTCAAAATGTAAACATTTTGTATACTGAACATTAAACTGCTATTGAATTACACTACTTTTTTGGCATTAATGATTTTGGAATTATTTTAATTACCAACAACATTTAAAATTAATTTGTAACAACTGAAGAACCAATATTTATATGTTGTCATATTGTTTATCAGTAAACCCATGGTTGATGCTTTGATATTGGACCCAGATTCATTTTGGACACTATCAAAAACTTCATAGCATTCTAATATTCACAAGTAAAGACAGCCACTTGCTTCCAAGTTCTGGTACTACTGTGGGCATGTATTTTCACTGAGCATAGTCTATGAAGCAATGAAAAGAACAGATACCATGAACAGTTATGTGAGCATCATACTGCTGATAATGAGACATACAGTGATGTTTTGAGAGAGGGAAAAAAAACCTCCTGTCTCCGGTCTATGATTTTATACACACCTCCTCTCAGTTGCCTTTTTCCTAAAGAGTCCCAAATCTTCTAGTTTTTTTCTCATAAGGAAGTACCCCTAATTTTTAACTAAAGCTCAGAGTGAGATTTAAACAAATTAACAGAAAACACTAAACTGTAATCTGGCTTAGATCCAGATCTTGTCATACTTCAGATAGACCTATCCAAATCCATTTAATCTGTTTATGTTTATTCTAGGTAGTCTGTTGGATTTATTCTAGGCATAACTAGATCTGCATCTAGATCATTATCTTGAAAGATGCAGTTTCATACCTCTGAGAATTTGCATGCATATGCAGATACTGGAAATTACAACATAGAAAATAAATAGCAGCCACAGAGAATAATACCGAGTTCACCTTTCCCACAGCTTAGTTTTTTAAAAAATAGGAAATTGAGAATACATATTCAATAAACGTGTAGTCTGAGCTGTAAGCAAGTCTGTTAAAATTATTGAGCTTCTTTAAAAGGTTTCCATTGCAAAAATGATCATGCTCTTCAGGGAAAATCATGGGCTTACTGTGGTAAAATCACCCAAGCAGTTTCTCTAGAACCAATTAACCTTTACTATTCAATTAAAAATAGATGAGTATGAAAAAATAAGGATTTTCATCTCTGCAAGAGAGTTAGAGTCAAAACCCATATATAAGCGACTTCTGGTGGGGACATGGCAGACTGAACAGCTGTGCTCGTGGGCTCCGTGGGCAGAACCGACGCAGGGTTTTTTGGGACTCAGGCAGGTTTTTCCTGAAGCCCTGGAGCATTCTCAGACAGAAAACGCTCAGAATTATCCCATTTGCCCTCCAGAACGGCGACTTGCAGACAGAGGATTGTAAACAGCGTCTGGGCTAATCTGGTAAGAGCTGCCGGGAGGCTGGGATGTCACCATTTCCAAGCCGTGCTGTAGCCTTAAAGGGACACTAAGACCAGCCACCCCATTTCTAAATCACCCAATTTATATCTTTTTAAGTTTATGTACCCTAAGAGATGCTGTCTACAGCAAGAAGAAGCTTGGTGCTTATTGTTATTTTTTGGGATTAATCTTTAAAAATCTTTTAAAGTTTTGGCTTGTTTCCCATCCTGATTCTAAGGAGGACTGAGAGTAAATAATTGCCTCCCTGCTATTATTTCTGCATGGAATTAGAAGATTTTAATATTTTCCTACATGTTGAATCTGCTATTTTTAATCTTCAGCTTTCTGCTGCCGCTTTTCTCTGGGGAGCCTCTCGTTATCATACTTTCACTCATGTAAACAGCTTCTGGAAATTTTCCATTAACTTCTACTTTCGCTAGTTCAGTACCTAGGGGGTGCCATAATCTACTGCCTGAGACATGGAAGACTTCAAGCAGACGTTCTCAGATTTCCATTCTGAGCTTAAACAGATTCTCTTTGATTCCTGTCAAGATATTCCTATCAAGATATTTGTGACATTGTAGAAAACATTAGCTCTAAAATGTGTCATCTGGCTGAGGACGTTGTGGAAGAAACTGAAGTGCCTAGCAACAATAGAAATGTTTCTACTGACAGCGAGATCGAGGCTTTTGTTGAAATGCCAGAAGAAGGCTGGATTGTTGGACTGAAGAAATTAAAGGGGCAGATCACATTGCAAACTATAAATGGAATTGTTTCTCTGATGGAACGTTATGGGAAGGAAGAGGTTGTTATCTATGTGAGGTTTTCTGCTGAGAACTTGGAGTTTTTAAGGGGGGCAGTTGGGCTGTCTGAATTTTTTATGAAAAATGCCTTGTGTGTACTGTGGAGATATGTAAATGCTTTGGTCTATTTTGAAGTGGGGTAAGGATTTAAGAATGTTTACCTGGATTGCTTTTAAGGTTTGTTTGACCTCATTTCTTTTTAAGGATTTGGCTTAAGATTAATAAGGTATAATAATAAATGCTTGGTTTTAGGTATGATTAAGGTTGTTATAATTGTAGTATTATTAATTATAAGAGCAGACCGTTTATATGCTTTTTAGTTTGATTTTTATTATAGTGGACAGAAATGTATAGAATAGTGGTAGGAAGGAAATAATTAAATAAATGCTGTCTTTGGGGGGAAGTTTATACTTTATACTTATATTTATACTTTATGTAATATATCTTGTTTTTATTATATTTTAATCTTTTTTAGCTTTATTGTAAACCACCCAGAGTCCCTCTTTTGGGGGAGATGGGCGGTGACAAAATTTGATATATATATATATATATACACACACACACACACACACACACACATATACATATACATACATACACACACACACACACACACACATACATACATTTTCTTTTCTTTTCTTTTAATATAAGGGGAGGGAACAATTGTATTTAGTGATTTTTATATGTGCTAACGGAATGATTTATAGAAATAATGTGAGTTTGGTTTGATATAGAGTAAGGGATTGATTATGGAAATTGCTGTATATTCTTGCTGTTAAAACTCAGAAGTCACCTCTTTATGTAATCTTTCCAAAAAATTTCTTCTTGTGTTTTTACACTTTAGTTTTTTTCTTTTTGTAGTTCTTTGCTTTTTTGTAGTTTTAATCTTTGTTTCAAATCTAATAAAATTCTTATTTTAAAAACCCATATATAAGCAAATGTGTGAGCTCCATGGCCCCAGTATGGGGAATTGTACTCTGCAACAGTTAGAAGAAATGGAGAGGTTCACCTATCTGGGTAGCGTGATCACCCAGAATGGAGATGCAGAGGTGGACATTAAGTGCCACATTGGGAAGGCAACACCCTTTTTTCAGAGGATGAATAAGTTCTGGTCCTCATCGTCTATATCGCTGAAGATTAAGCTTCATCTGTTCACTTCTATCGTGATCCCGACAGCTACTTATGCCAGCGAAACTTGGAAGGCATCAGCAAGTATCAACAAGAGGCTTGACGTCTTTCAACAGAGATGTCTCCGCCGAATTCTAAAGATTCGATATTTTGATTACATCACAAATGAAGAGGTGCTCTGAAGGAGTAGCTGATGTAAACTTCGTAACATCGTCGCACGTAAAAGACTTCAACTGGCTGGTCTCATCTTCCGCATGGAGAACAATCGGATCCCTAAAGTGGCAATGAGTTGGATTCTTCCTAATGCTAAAAGACAACAAGGACGCCCTCGAATAACATGGCGAAGAACACTGATACAAGACCTGAAGGCATTGCATATCACATGGAAAGAAGCCGAAACGGGTAAACATGCACAATGGTGAAACTGACGTGAAAGATCAGCCCTGGCATAGTTTGATGATGAATCTCATCATCTGCCATAGCGGAGATTAGTGACCCATGGATGAAATGCCTTAAAGAAGTTCTTCCTATTTTTTGGGTCATGCAGGTCCCAAGAAAATATGTCTTTGAGTTCAGAGGGCATTAAATAAGTGGAGAACAGGAAAAGCATAGCGTATTTAAAATGGCACTGACAGGTACAATGACCATGCTCATATCAGATCCAAGGCAATTTTCCTTCTTTGGATTCGAATAGCTGCACATCACTACAATAAACAGTATCTAATGAATTTTTCTAATGAATGAGATACATAGCATTCAAGATGAATTCAAGGCAGCATGCAACTAGAGTGGAGTACTAGCACCAGATTCACAGACTTCCTTCCAGAAGTCTGGATTCTGATTTAAATATAAAACTAATGAAGCCTTCCTGGCTTATCTAGCCACTCCCACTGTCAGGCAAACCAATAACAACCAGTAATGAAGCAGCTTCAACAACTATGTTTGCCTGATCCTAAGTCCAAATTAGAATTCTGGGTTATTGTTACATGTGAATAAGCTTTGTTTCTCTTGTAGCTAATACAAGGAAGAAGGAACTCTTTTTGCTAACTTATAAAGCTGAGTAAGAAAAGCTACTGAGTTATTGTTAGGTAACAAGTTACTGCATGTTTATGCAAGGACAGTAGCTTGCTTTACAATTACACTGAGGCAAATTGGAAATCAGAAAAAAGATGCATGGCTTAAGGCTGTTGATCATTTAAGTTATGGTCTTGCACTTTTCAATAAAATGACATGCACTAATTGCATTAGGAATGTTTTGAACAGATCCCTGGAGCCTGGTAGGGATGAGGAGGAGGGAGCCAAGAGATAGTGCACTTCTAAAGGCCTTGCTTTCGAGAATATTTATCCATGCTAACAAAAACCCACTTTTAAGGACCACTTTCCACCACTTTAAGGACCACTTTCCACGTATATTCAGTGATGTTCTTGAGGTCGACTAGAAATAACAGTTGTAGGGTTGTTCTGCTTGAGGTACTCATATTTTGAAAAAGAGGGAAAGTTAGGATATCCAAGAAAAGCTGGCTCAAATTGGGTGTACGCTTGCATTACATTTTATATATTTGTATCCTGCATTTCCTCCCAAAATGGAGCCCTAACAGTTTTGAGCAAAAAGAAATCCAATAATTTCAAAAGACAAATGACGATAAACTTACTGAAAATAAAAGTACTATAATAAATCTATAACTTTTAATTCAAGTGTTGGATTGTAAACATATTCTTACATTTCTGTATATATAAATAGAAATATATTTCATATTCATATATTAGAAACATTTGCACTTGCATTATGGCTCTGAAACCATGTTGTATTTCCTTGAAGAGTTTTGTTGACACCCTTCCTTTCTAGCAGGCCTTGATAGATAGCTGTGCCCATAGAATAAAGTGTACTTTCCAAGGATAGCTTCTCCAGAGGAAAGATATTGTTTAAAAACGGTCAAGGAACCCTAGCAAGGATGGAAGGAAGTTCCTAATTTGGAGTGAAGGAAGGAAATTCCTAATATGGAATGAGGGAAAGGTGGAGTATGGGTAACTGAGTAAGGGGTGGTCTTCTAAAGGAGGAGTTGAATGGAATCTATATAATGTGCTGTAGGAAGGGGGTCCTGTGCGGCCGCCCACCTAACAGCTTGCTGTCATTGCTTTTGCTCTTGGGTGAATAAACTCCTAACTTCATGCAATTGGTCAGTTTCTTTACTCCCGGCTCAGGAACGAACTTGGTAAGATTTTCTTCTAACACAAGAAACAACCAATTCAGTTCATAAAGTGGTTAAGGCAACAGGCTAGAAACCAGGAGACTGAGAGTTCTAGTCCCGCCTTAGGCATGAAAGCCGGCTGGGTGACCTTGAGCCAGTCACTGTCTCTCTCAGCCCAACTCACCTCACAGGGTTGTTGTGGGGAAAATAGGAGGAAGAAGGAGTATTAGGTATGTTTGCCACCTTATTTATAAAAATAATAAAGGAGGGATAGAAAATAAACAAACAAACAAACAAACAAACCACTATAAATTCCTAGATAAATAAAATAAACACAGAGCTCTAGAAACAGTTGTATAGTTGTGTGTGTGTGTGTGTTTATATATATATAGTTGTATAGTTAAGGCGTATTTCAGTTCTCTATATAAAGCTTGAAAATTCCGCTTGTAAAAATGTAAAATGTTAACTCTTATAATTCAAGCATTTCAATTACTCTTTTTGGGAGGGAAATGTGGTTGTATTAAACTTATAATCAGCGTGAATGCCATTCTATCATAAAAATGCATGTAATATAGATCATATCTAACAGATTAATAACTGCTCAAAGAATCAGACTGGGATTACAAGGACTGGCAGTGGACCAAGTATTACTTACCCCTGCATAAACAAAGGCATCTGGCTGGAACTGAGATTGGTATAATGTATTTCTTATTCTGGAACTTGGCACCATTCAAAAATCAGGTATTATAATCACAATTCATATCAAAAGCTATATTTGTGTATTTGACTCAGTGTAAATCATGCATAACTATATGTATATCTGAATGTCTAAACATCCTTATTTTAACTTTTTTTTTGCCACTGATGAAATAAGAATCCAAGTTTTAAAGAAAAAGCACAAGTATGAACATTAACTTATTTTTGAAGCTATAACAGATTATAAATTGAAGTTCTAGTTATAATATTTAAAGTTTCAGGGAGAGAATTGGACTTCTAATTCAATACTTTTTGCAGTTAAAGAGACTTCTGTCAGTCCTATCTTTCAGGATTGACAAGTTTCTTTAAAAAAAACTGCTGAAAACATTCTTTGTGGTACTGTTAAAATTGTTGGCAATAGAAAGTTGCTAGGGGCTTTGGAATGCTGCCTTCTTCTGTTTTCACTACCTTCCACAACTTGTATTGGCAACAAAAAATAGGTTTCTAGAAATGTATAATTTTAATTATGAATTGCTTCAAAACATAAATGGAATTTAATTGGTTACAAAGCTATATTCTAACATAATCAGGAGATTGCTTCATACAATTAATTTACTAAGGCATAATTTAGTAGTTCTTATAAGCTGCACATTTTGAATCCTGCAGGCAAATAACAAACTGATTAGTAAATGTAATAAAGTAATTTATTCTACTGACAAGTGGAATTAAAAAGTGCAATATCCTACTTGATCAATTGCCATTTTAAGAACATTAAGACTTCATACAATTATGCTATCCATATGGTATGCAGAAATCTGAATTTACAGTATCATTGTTGCATGAGTGATTTAATGTTATGTTTCAGCCAGATTTTTTTAAAAAAACTAGGAAGTCTAAATACATAATGTAAAAAGGAAATAATTACTCTTCATAAAGAAGGTTCAACAAAGCAGCATTTATGTATATCTCTCATTCATCCCACATCACGTCTTAGGGTAGGCTTTGTATATTTTTCCTAAGTGGTCATCACCTAAATAGGTCTGAAGAATATTTTATTTCATTTTTACTGATTAGTCGAATTGACCTTATCAATACTGTAAGATAGAATTAAAATATAAACAAAGCATAATCAAATGATAGGAAGGGATACAATAATAAAATAGGATACATATATATCTTATTATATATAAGGAGACAGTAATCAGATGAGACAGTCGCCTTTACAGGATACCCCAATTTGTTCAATATATTGGGATCTTAAAGCCCCAGCCTTCAATATGAACAAAGCAATTCTACGTACATTATATATATTAGTACCCTGGAGAAAATAAGAAAATCTAAAATTTGGGTCCCAGTACGCTGTTCTTTCCAATAGTGGAGATAAATATTTGAGCCTGATGGATGCATATAGTTGACAGTTAAACAGGATATGAGAAATATTTTCAATATCAGGCGAACCGCATATACAGGTTCTCTGGTAATATGGAATGTTATGAAAGTGTCCATATATGGCCATTGAATCCAACAACTCAAATCTTGTTCTGGAAAAAGCCCTTCTTAAAGATTGGGGCAGACTCATAGACAGGTATTTTTCAGGTTGAAAATTTTTTTTCTTAATAGCCAACCACTTTGAAGATCTATTTTTGGCTAAAAGCTCCAAGTCAGTTTGGGCACATGTCCATAACTCTCTGCATAAAAAATTTCCTTGCTTGGAAAATATAGGGAAGGATTTAGGATGACACTTGAGTTTACTGTGCCAAAAAAAGAGGACGTTTATATTGTTTTTCTGTGGATCCAGGCACTAGCTATACATAGGCTCTGCACAGGAGCAAATTTAAGGTATGAATATAAAACGTATTTCTAATTATATTATATTATCTATTTGTAACATAATTTCTATTAACAGATATTTAAAACAAACCCTCAGGATCATTAATGAGCTTTTCAAAAGGATTAAGGGTTGGATGGTGGATCTCCATATAGTAATTCCTCCCTCTCTACTTTTGGCATTTGTATTATGGGTCTATTTGTTATTTATTTGATCACAGAGATTGTACCTAAACTGGACCACAATTGCAGCATAGACGACTCCATTCCTTATTTCAGGAAAAGTGAACACTGAACAGGATCCTACATTTATTTGAATGTGATATGATATCTGTTCAACTCTATGCTTCTCATTCAAGACAAGATGTAGCAAAACTGGGTTTACTGTATTTTTTAAAGTTATTTTCATCCTTTTCCTTCTCTTTTTTAAAAAAATTATTTTTATTGAGGAAGTTTTTACAATACAAATCAAAAGAAAAATTAAAGTAAAGTAAAAGTAAAAGTAAAAGAAAAGTGATAAGTAAATAGAAATGAAATGAAATGAAATGAAATGAAATGAAATGAAATGAAATGGAAGGAAGGAAGGAAGGAAGGAAGGAAGGAAGGAAGGAAGGAAGGAAGGAAGGAAAAGAAAAAGCTATCAAGTGGCTTCCGATCTTCTTTACAGCAGTTATAAATTTGTTTATATTTTATCCTCTCTCTCTTAAGGTTACTTCATGGCTCCCTTCTTTCCACATTCTACCCTTTCTAATCATCAAATCCATAAATCACAAGTTAATTCTTTTCCGTTTTCAGCAAAAAGTCCATTGGTTCTTATTTACAAAATAATTCTTTAACTTGTCACAAGGATTACTAGTGTTTCTCTTTTAGTTTCTTTTGTATATTGATTATGTCCTTTTTTCTTTCATTCTTTTTACTCTGACCCCATCAAATGCTTCTCTCATTCCCTCCCTCCGCTTACGCCCCACTATTTTTTGGTTGTCTTCCTTACAACAAAGTGGCTAATTAACACTTTCATTTTTCAGTGTAATTGATTAATGCTTCCTCACATAGAAGAGAAGGGATTCTACTAAATAGTTTGGGAGAAATATTTAGAACATTCTGATGTACTGTATGAAATACTGGTAATTGAAAATGCAACAGATTAAGTCAAAAGTAATATTTATTTATTTATTTATTTCGTATGGTATTTTTTTTTCTTGCTGGGAAATCCCTTGTGAGGTCCAGCAGCCGGCTGTGTAGACTATTTAGCCGTGACTAAAAGTAATATGATTAATATTAATTGTAATCATTATTTCAATTATGTCTGTTCTTAATCACGTTAATTATTTCTGACACCTTTGTTAATTATGTTAATTATTTCTGACACCTATAACATACTTTTGATTCTGTGGCTAATAAACTAAAGAAACTCACAAAAGTAAGGCATTTCTTACTTAGTTATCCTATTAGTAGATTCAAGTTCAAAATTCAGTATTTGATTGGTTTAACTATTTAAATTATAGAAAAGAAACAATATGTTACTTATTAAACTTTTAGATGAAGTCTGATAAGCCAATAAAACATTTTGCTATATATGTGCATGTGACTAAATCCCTTAAAAGAAAATTTAATACATTTAATATATTTTACTGAAGTTAATTGGATTTTCAGATAATGGCTAACATTCAAAGGTTACAAGGCAAGCACAAGAGTTTTAATGTCCAATGCCAATTATTTTGAAGTAGGGTAAAAATTTAAGAATGTACCTTGTTTCTTGAATTTTTGGATCTTGGTCAATAATTCTTAGTTAAGCGCATCAATGGAGAGCATCAGGTTGAGAAAGACTGAACTACATATTGTTATTGTGCAGCATTAGAGAACTTTATGATTTTAAAATACTTACCCCATGCTCTTTGGCAGCCATAACCACTTTAAAAAGAATATCCTCCTCAACAAATGGTCTCACAGCATCATGGATTACTATTATTTCTGGTTTCTGGAGCGGGGAACAGAATGTATTTCCTTTTACAAATATTTTCAATCCATTGAAAATAGATCTATGACGGGTTAGTCCACCTTCCACTACTGTTGTCCGCTCATGACCATATTTTCTAATGATAGATTTCATTATTTCAATATTCTCTGGAGAGACCACCACAACAATATCAGAAATCCAGTTGATTCTATAAGACATTGAAAAAAATAATTTAATGTCTAAATGTTCTTGGGACATATGTAATGTTTAAACTTTCTTCTATTTGTAAAATAAATGTATTTATTTGTAAAAATAACTTCCAAAGCTTTGGCTATACATGCATACATACATACACATACTGCTTTATAACCTCGGAAGAAAAACAGGTAAAAGCAAACATGTACTTTCACAGAACTATAGTGAAGCAATTACCATACTGGGCAAATAATGTTTTATATAACACATATAGTAAATTTATAACTAAGTACAACACAATAAATCAACATTAAATAAATATATTACAATATTATTGTTAATAATAATCAATTTAATGACTGATTTAAGACATTTCCTAATATAATGTAATAATCAATATAAACAAATCCTAAAACTGGCAAAATTTAAGTATAATTCTGCAGTGAATAATTACAAAGAAGGTATCTCCAGCTTCATAAAGATCCTGCCAAAAAATGCATTTTTAAACTTACAGAGATCAGGCTCCAAATATAACTTTCACAGAATAGGAGCTAAATGGGAAAAAGCCCTTGTGGAGAGAGATTGACTAAAAGGAAAAATATGAAGCAAGCACAATATCCAGATAACAGCAGGAGAAAAATGAGGTGACCTTGAAGAAATATCCTGAAGTAAGCTCTAGCTCAGGGTTTCTCAACCAGGGTTCCGTGGAACCCTCGGGTTCCACAAGAGGTCATTAGGGGTTCCCTGGGAGATCATGCTTTATTTTAAAAATTATTTCAAATTCGAGCAACTTCACATTAAAGAAGTAAGTTTCATTCTTTATTTTTAGTTTAAGAACACTGTTAATGCATACATACAGGCCTACACATGAAATGAATATAATAATTTTCTAACTTCTGGCCTATATTTGAGCCTGAATGTGCAGGGGTTCCCCGAGACCCGAAAAATATTTCAAGGGTTCCTCCAGGGTCAAAAGGTTGAGAAAGGCTGCTCTAGCTCAACCTAATGAGCTGGCATGACCGCCTTAGTTTCTAGCTGGTCAAAACCTGTTCTTATCTGCTCTCAGGTAAAAATGTTCATTCAATATGTTGATGTAAAGAGTCTTCTCGAAGAACAGATGTGCACGTGTTTATGGTGTAACTTTGCTTGACCATTCTTTATTAATTACATGAAAATTAGTTATACTGTATGTATACTGGAAATATATATATTCTGCTCTTATTTCTACCCAAGTGCCTTCTTCCTTTCTAGAGAGGTGCCCAATGATTTTTTTCCCCTTAATGGAATAAAGAAACACCTGTTAACTCTTTTCAACTTGTTTCACAAATACATTTTAACATGAGGAAAAACTAATTAACTAATTGCACTACCAAGCTGAGTGCAAAAATTGATTCATAATCAACTTTTTGAAATAATTGGAGGTTCTTGTAGAGACAATCCAGAAAGTCAACACCAGCATTTAAACTGAAAATGCTCCCAAAGATCCAACCAATGTAGGACCGGTGAAAACGAGAATTAGGGATATATCAGGAGACAGCCAAAACCATTTAGATTCACCAATAAATCTTCATTTGTTTTTTACTCACCTAACCCTCACACCAAATTGAAACACAGACCTATAGAATGTCTAAACCTAAATCTACCTTTATTTTATTGCCAATAAACATGCTCTATCCTAAGAATTTTTTTTTAATCCATTCAATCACCTCCAATTCTCGGAGACTGCCTGGACAAGTCCTTGCAGTTTTCTTGGCAGATTTTTCAGAAGTGGTTTGCCATTGCCTTTTTCCTAGGGCTGAGAAAAAGTGACTGCCCCAAGGTCACCCAGCTGGCTTTATGCCTAAGGTGGGACTAAAACTCACAGTCTCCCAGTTTCTAGTCTGGTGCCTTAATCACTACACCAAATTGGCTCTCCATCACAAGAATTACCCTTCAGGAAATCCCTACTGTAACATGAATGTAAGACAAACACTGATCATAAAAGCTAACCTTCTTCCATTAAATATAACCTTAGAAACCCTAAATTCACCATACTAAATGTAGATCTTTTGTACTGTAAATGTTATCCCAGAAAGCAATCCCTGCTGTAACATGACTTTAAGACTACCACTAAGGATAAAAGCTCACCCTAAAGCTAACCCTCATACCAGATTGAACCTTAGACCTCAAAGAAGCCAAACCCTATAAATAAATTATTTACCCTTAAATCCCCCTATAACATACATCTACCATAAAAACTCAATTAAAGCTAACCTTCATGCCAAACTAAACCACTACTACTAGAATGTTTTTAATGTAAAAGTTACCCTAGCAGGCAACCCTACTAGAACATGAATGTAAGACTACCACTAACCATAAGAGCTCATCCAAATCCTTGCCCTCCCATTAAATACAATCTTGGACCTCAAGAAAACCTAACCCTAACCTTAATTTTACACTAATGCCAAGCGTTTTACTGTAAAGGTTACCTTAGAGTTCTTACTCTAAAATTTACCCTGGCAAGGAATCCCCAAGACTAATCATAAAAACTCAAGTAATGTCTACCATAAAGGGGGTGCGATGACTCAGTGGTTAAGACGCCAGGCTTGTCAATCGGAAGGTCGCATGTTTGGAGGTTCGAGACCCTAGCCCCGCGTGACGGAGTGAGCTCCCGCACTCGCCCCAGCTCTTGCCAACCTAGCAATTCGAAAGCATGCAAATGCAAGTAGGTAAAATAGGTACCACTTCGGTGGGAAGGTAACAGCGTTCTGCACTCGTCATGCCGGCCACATGACCGCGGAAGCGTCTTCAGACAACGCTGGCTCTTTGGTTAAGAAACGGAGATGAGCACCGGCCCCTAGAGTCGGACATGACTGTGTGGGGGAAACCTTTACCTTTTTAATGTCTACCATAACATGAATATAGGACTACTACTAATGAAAAAAGCTTACTCAAAAGCTAATCATTGCATTAAATGTAACCACAGTCCTCATGGTAGCCCATCCTAACCCTAGTAAAGGTAAAGGTTCCCCCCGCACATTTGTGCAATCGTGTCCAACTCTAGGGGCCGGTGCGGTGCTCATCTCCGTTTGTTAGCCAAAGAGCCAGCGTTGTCCGAAGATGCTTCCACGGTCATGTGGCCGCATGATGAACGTGGAATGTTGTTACCTACCCACCGAAGTGGTACCTATTAATCTACTTGCATTTGCATGCTTTTGAATTGCTAACTAATCCTAACCCTAACTGCACTCTAATGCCAATATAATTTTTGAACCTTAAAGGCTATCTAAGCAGACCACCCTCATATAAAATAAATAAAAACCAACATTATATGTGCATGTGTATTTAAAAACTCACTCTAAAGCTAACTATTGAAACAAATGTAACCACAGGCCTCAAGGAATCCAAGCCCTAACCCTTATGCCAATAGACTATTTTTACCCCATGTTACCCTGGCAGACAATCCCACATCCCTAAATCTGACTGGCAATAGACATAACTCACACTAAAGTTACCCCCCACATCAAATTGAACTACAGAGCTCAAGGAATCTTACCCTTAAACCTAAGTAAAAAATGTAAAGGTTTCCCCCGCACAGCCGTGTCCGACTCTAGGGGCCGGTGCTCATCTCCGTTTCTTAGCCAAAGAGCCAGCGTTGTCTGAAGACGCTTCCACGGTCATGTGGCCAGCATGACAAGCACGGAACGCTGTTACCTTCCCACCGAAGTGGTACCTATTTATCTACTTGCATTTGCATGCTTTCAAGTTGCTAGGTTGGCAATTGCTGAGACGAGTGCAGGAGCTCACTCCGTCACGCGGGGCTAGGGTCTCTAACCTCCAAACTTGCGACCTTCCGATCGACAAAACTGGTGTCTTAACCACTGAGCCATCGTGCCCCATACCCTTAAACCTACTTTCACCCTAATGCCAAGAGAAGTATGCCCCCAGACTTTAAAAAGCCACCCACTGCCTCAAGATGACAGGTTTTTTGCGTGTGTATGTGAATTGCTATCTCTACATTATTGTGTAAATATGAATGCATGCAGGTGACCTTTAAAATACCATTCAGGGTCCAGAATGCAGCGGTGCAAATGGTGATGGTCATACATAAATTCATCTGGGTAACATCTGCATCTTCAGGTCTTCCAATGGTGCACCCATTGCCAATGTAATTGAATCCATCCACCTTGCTGCTGGTCACCCTCTTCTTCTTTCTTGCCACCTTTCCCAGCATTATAGACTTCTCCAGAGAACTAGGTCTTTGCATAATTTGTCCAAAGTAGGACCCTGGTTTGTGCCTCGAGTAAAAACTCTGGGTTGATATGTTCAATGATCCATTTGTTTGGGGGTTTTTTGGCTATCCGTGGTATTCTCAGGAGCCTTCTCCAACACCAAAGTTCAAAAGCATCAATACTCTTTCTGAGAAAGCCTTTAAAACATGGCTCTTTTAACAGGCCCTGAAGCAGGGCACTTTGTCACTGAGGTAGAGCACTTTGTGACCCTGCACTGATACTGAGATTATATTTCTTGGTTCTAGTAGTATCATTTCTGTCTTGTCTGTTTATTGCTGCATTCTACTTGTTTTAATATTTTGTATGTTGCCTAGATTTTCTTGGATGATTGAGGTGGCTTATAAATTGAACAACCAAATAAATAAAATCCTTCCCAACTCTTCTTTCATCCTATTTACTGTTCCCCGAAGGGATAGCCATAAGTAAATACAATCATCTAGCTGACAAATTTCTCCCACTTCTGGTTTATAGGAAACAGTCCATCACCAGTAACACATCTTAAAAGAAAACTGGAAAAAAATGTTCTGCCAACCAAATTCAAACTTTGAAATGAAGTCCATGAAATGAAGTTTTCTGCTGCAAGGGATATAATAATAATTTGGCACCCAAATAACAGAAATCCTAAAAGAAGATATGGGACCATTGATTTGCTAAATGGGGCTCTTTGTTTGATGGATAGTTTGAAGGGACATCTCTTTCTTTCTCTGTTCCCAGCAATGCCTCTCATTTGCTGAACATCTATTTATCTGCTTTTTCCACTTCATTTTATCTAACAGGGGAAAAGAGATTACCTACAACTATATTTTAGCAGCTATTTTCTGTATATTCTAAGTACCTTTATAAGTTAGGATGGTCTCTAGATTCTAATTCAGTAACAACAATGATTTTGCATAACATTTTTTTCTTCTCTCTCTCTCTCTATAAGGTAATTTACACTCAATGATTATTCAACAGAGCTACATTAATCTGGAGAACTCATCTACATCTGAATTTGGATAACAGACAAGATCATAATTACAGTACATAATCCAGGAACAAGCTATGATTACTGATCATGGCTAAGGCATTTCTCCTTAAACAAGATCTGGGCCCTGGACTAAGTAACAGATAATCCATTTGAATTTGGTTAAATTATTTAACACTGTAAAATAGCAGATATTTCTAGACCAGGGCTTTCCAAAGTTTTTCCCGCGGTGACACACCAACCGCGGGAAAACCCGGAAGTGCGGCAGCGTGCAAAAACCCGGAAGCGATGCTGCCGCTTTCGGGTTTTGCACGCTGCAGTTGGTGTGTCGCCGCGGGAAAACCCGGAAGCGCTGATGATGATCAGCGCTTCCGGGTTGTGTGGCGACACACCAGACTGTGTGTGGCAACACACTTTTCTGTCACGACACACAGTTTGGAAAGCTCTGTTCTAGACAATGTACATTCTAGAGCTAACCTGTCATCCTCTGTAACAGATTTTCTCTGTAAACAAAAAGTCTGGAAGCCATGCTTGGAAGCACCTTAGGATACTAAAATGGTATTGAGAAGCACTTTAAGACATCAGTAGAAGACTTATTGGTGTTGATAATTTAAGATCAAGACAGGAGATCAAGACAGGAGACGGGACAACACTGCACACCCAGCTCTGTCTGTGTATACATCTCAGAAGTGCTAGATATAACAAAGAAATCATATTTGACAATAGCTTAAACACCAGCTGCTAGGGAACCGTATAACTTGAACAACTAAAGAAAGAAATGGTGGACTACCGTGTGTCACAAAAGGCTGGGCCTAGTCCTACAGGACCCTTCGCCTGCCTCCAGACATCAGCACCCAAAATACAATTGCAGCCTACAAATCTATGCACACTAAATAGGAAATGAGAGCCAGCATGTCTGGCTGGGGAATTCTGGAAGTTGAAGTCCAGATATCTTAAAGTTGCCAAGTTTGAGAAACACTGGTGTAGTGGTTAAATCACCAGGCTAGAAACCAGGAGACGGTGAGTTCTTAGGCACAGAGCCAGTTGGGCGAGCTTGGGCCAGTACCCCTCTCTCACCCTAGGAAGCAGACAATGGCAAACCACTTCCGAAAATGTTGCCAAGAAAACTGCCGGGACTCGTCCAGGCAGTCGCCAGGAGTCAACACTGGCTCAAAGGCACACACACGGAGACAAAAATAGGAAATACACCCAAGCTGTTCAATGGACCCTACTACTCAGAACGCACACAGCCTCGCTTCACGGGCCTCCATTCCGAGAGAGCATGAGCAGATGAGAGCCGTACGGGTGAACTGCATCCTTAACCCTCTCCTTTGCCAGGCTTCCCACGGTGCTAAGCCACAACCCCCCAAACCCGCCGCGCCTGGACAGGCTGTTCTTAGTGCCACCTTCATCTTCTCAACGCCCGCTGTGCGCGCATGCGTGGAAAGGGCGAGCCCTTGGATGCACCTGGCCCCGTCACGCATTTTCTTCCCTCACAAGCCCATGGGAATGGGGTGCTGGGGGATGAACGTGTGTTAGTGGGGAGGGATGCAGCAGTTGTAGTACAGCTGTTTTTTTACCTTTCTATTGCCCGCACGGTGTAGCTAATGAGCGGCCTCCCCAGCACGGGGCAGAACTGCTTCGGCGTGCTGCCGCCCAGCCGCTCCCCGCTTCCTCCGGCAGGTAGCACCGCTGCCACCGACACCGGCGGCGATCGCCGGCGGGGCCCGGGCTCCCCTGCTGCATCGAAGTCACCCGCTTTTCCGACTCCGGCCCCCGGCGGCTCCATTACTGCTTTCCCCCTCAGAAACGTCTGTCAGGAGGCTGCGCTCAACTCCCTTGTCTTGGATTTGAACCCCGGCCTGTCTCTGAGTCGCAAGAGCCCCCTGTTTTAATCACCCCGCCTTCTCATGGGAGAAATTATCATAATCCCCCTTTTTAGTTTGTTTCTTTAAAGCTTTGCTGGCCCTTTAAAGGTCCCTTCGGAAGTGGAGGGGAAGCTGGAGAACGGGCGGAAGACAAGGAAAAAAAACATTTTTGCCTACTGCGCATGCGTCACGCTTCGTAGCTGGATGGAAGGCAATTGACTGGAGAAGCAAAAGCTTCGTGCCTCGCAGTCAGCGAAGAAGAGCCGAACGGACGTACTTGGTTCAGACTGCCGACTTTTTTTTCTGTGTAACGTCGAGATGCCTTTTTCGCTCTGAGCTTTTGTCCATCACAACGTGTTTCCTGGATTTTGTCAAAGAAATCTGGTCTGTTGGGCTTTTTGTCAAGAGTGCTGATCAGCGATGTATGGGCATTATGTCTAAGTAACCCATATGTTGTTGCTGACCATTTTAAACATTGTTGTCCTAAATCTTTGTTTTTATGTAACACGAATCATAGATTATAAAATACAGTTCAGTTGAAGATCTAATAATATACGAGGAACTAAATGTTGAATTCAGTGGTGCTTACTCTGAGTAGGCATTAATTCCCATTTGCTTTGGCATTGATGAAAGACTCAAGATGCAAGTAAATACTGGTGAGAGGTGATACCTTTAGTCACTTTCAGTCCCTTCTTCCCCTTCTGATGCATTTTGGATACTTTTGAAGTTGAACTCATGGAGATAGGAGCTAGTAGAATTTTAATTACTGCCCAAAAGAAATTACACCATCACACAAAAGGCTTGTAATTTATACTGTGGAAATCTGGCTATTATGCGTGAAAGTGACTACTAACACCCTACTTTCCAAAGTGTCAGCAAAGTGCCATAATTGTGGAGAAGGGGACATCCTGCCAGCAGATGCCCACTGCTCATCTGGTTGCAGGAAATGAGATGGTCCCAGCCCCCAAGGACTCCAAGTTTAGGGCAAACAAGTTAAGCTGAGCCCAAGCCTGCAGAACTACATACCAGTATTTAGTCATTCCAGTTACCAAACCTGGACTGGCACCAGAATATAGTTACAGGATCTAATAGGTTTTGGTGCTACTGGACACTTTACTGAATCATCCACTGCACCAGCGTTTCTCAACCTTGGCAACTTTAATCTGTGTGGACTTTAATTCCCAGAATTCCCCAGCCAGCATTGCTGGCTGGGGAATTCTGGGAGTTGAAGTCCACACAGATTAAAGTTGCCAAGGTTGAGAAACATTGCACTGCACACTCTATCTGCTCAACCTGATCAGCCTTGCACTATAATTGAAAGTAACTGGTGGCTAGCTATTTTGCTTAGGTTCATTCGTGGAGCGCATTGAACCACTCCAACTCATCTTCAGCAGCCATCAGGAGCTCCTGCAACTTTACTTGGCCTCCCCTTTGTATTTTCCAGTAGTCCTGGGAACTGACACCTTGTAGCCTCACAATCGACATGTGCCCTGGGATCACAATAATATCATCTTCAGCTCTCCTGGATGTAAGACTCGTTGCCTGCAGACCTCTATCAATCATCACATCACAAAATGAGAGGTTGCCAGCTTGTTTTCCAAATACAGTCTTTGGACTATGCACAGCAGATGTCTTTGGGAAAAACTGTTTCAGACCCTGCCCGCCTCTATCAATTCTGTGATTGTACCTGTGATTGACTGTATAACAGCACTTCTGTGATTCCATGTTCCTGGAAGTCAAATTGCCAATCATTGCATAGATGTGTCAAGAACTGCAAGGCTGGCAAACTCAGGAAACAAGAACCACTTGGATTTCTGAAAAGATCTTTACTGCTAGTAGAGTAATGTAACAGAATCTTGAAAGCTGTCAGAGCAATTGTCCTGCTCAACTTACAGTATACCTAATTAAGAAAGAGACTTGCTCTAAGTCTCTTTCTCACAATTCTTGCTCTAAGTCTCTTTCTCACAATTCGCCCCTCCCTGGAATGAGGTATCACTTTTGCAACAGTTCTTTTTCCTCCTCCGCTTTCCAAGAATATGTTAGACAAGATCCTCTGAAACAGAATTGGTTGGCCTCATGGAATGCACCTGCAAAATCTGCAGATGGGTTTTTTTCTGGCTTCCTATGATGTTTGAATTCAGATTAATGGCTAACTCTGGGACCAAGCAACCACCGCAATGAATGGGTCCTATAACAGTATCTATATGGCTCCATTTCATTTACCACTGCATAGCTGTATGGGGTTCTTTTTAAGAACAAAGGACCTGAAAGAGGTATTCACTGTGTCTCGTATCGTGCACATTACCATCATTGGTAGACTGTATTTTTATTTCTTAAAAGATGATCATATCAACCTGGAAATGATATTTTTCCAGCCAGAGCAAAGGTGTCTATAAAAAGAGGGGCTTGTAAACTGCAGGCAGAAATATTTGATTTCTCATCTTTGTTGGGGGTAATTCTTTTATTTGTAATAATGTGTTTTCCATATGTATTTTCACACAATCTCTTCCAACATATTCAGCAGTTGCAATTGCTGATGGTTATTTATGGTTACAGCTGCCATCTTGATTATATATATACAGTGTGTGTGTGTGTGTGTGTGTGTGTGTGTGTGTGTGTATATATATATAAAAATATATATAAAAATAATTTTGCCTAGGTTTGTTTGAACCATGATTTGTGACTAATCTACAATTAAGTGGATTCAAAGTTTGCAGTAAGTCATTGGTTTAGAAACATTGTTCACACAATATGCTAGCAGAAAGCTCCATTATTATTCAATGTAATAATAATGTGTAAACCAGGCTGTTTTTCTCAATATATATATTGACATCTTGCTCTCCCATCCCCATGCCATGAAGACATCTCTAGTTGCTAGAAGTATCAAACATAAATAGTAGCTGCAGGAACCCAGGCTATGATCCACATTAGTATTGTAATACAGGCAGGGATAGGGGAGAAAAACATAGCCTGGTTTACACATTATTATTACACTGAATAATAATGGAGCTTTCTGCTACCATATTGTGTGAACAATGTTTCTAAACCAATGACTTACTGCAAACTTTGAATCCACTTAATTGTAGATTAGTCACAAATCATGGTTCAAACAAACCTAGGCAAAATGACAGACAGAAGAATGTACATACCCAAGACTTTTAACTCTAAATGTTAAACCTTAAGGCATTCTTGGGCTAAATCTTTTCTTGGAGCTTAATTCTATTATCAAGTCAGGACTTTACATAGATCCTAGTCCCATCAAGTATTAGTTGATGTGGAAGCAGTGCTTGTTGAAGTAAAAGTTTGCAGTAGGAGCATCAAGCATCTGGGGAGGCACTTCACATAAGGCAGGATTCAGCTTATGGCATTTAACAGATATGTGAATAATTTGTGAAACAATGACTAGTACTTCTTATATCTGGTATCAGTAAGAACTTGCAGCTCAGTCCTATAAATCTGGGTGAGTTACAGTGCAAAATGTTCAATACAGACTGGTGCCCCTGATTGCATTCTACATTTCAAGATGTTACATTCCAAATTCTGGGCATCCTTTGCTTCTCATTTCAGGAACTGGAAGCATAGTAGCATTTTAATAGCAGTGCAGGCTGTTCCGCCTTGTGTTCAATATGTTTTTATTTTGAAAACACGTTAAGAGCAAACTGAGAGCAGGATGGAGGTGGGCACAGTTTGTAAAATGCTATTTGCGTGTGGCATTATGTATACAAGGTAATTCTCTAGTTCAGTCTGTAGCTTGAATCATGTCAACTGGATTTCTATTTTCTCTGTGGAAATGTTTCGCTCCTTATCCAAGGAGCTTCTTCAGTCTGAGCAAAGTTGGTAAGGGAATCCTAAATATGTTTCTAGGTTTCTAGGTACAATAGGAATGCATTGCCCATCTCTCCTCCCTCCCTAAATTCCAAGGTACTGCCTATTTCAACATATATAAATACAAAATTATATTTTCTACTAACTAGTTCAGTGTTTCTCAACCTTGGGAGCTTGAAGATGCATGGACTTCAACTCCCAGAATTCCCTAGCCAGCTTGCTGGCTGGGGAATTTTGGAAGTTGAAGTCCACGCATCTTCAAGCTCCCAAGGTTGAGAAACACTGCTCTAGTTAGTAGAAAATATAATTTTGTATTTATATATGTTGAAATAGGCAGTACCTTGGAATTTAGGGAGGGAGGAGAGATGGGCAATGCATTCCTATTGCACTTTTTTCCTCAAAGCTAAGGTCCAATGTGCTTCATGGAGTTTACTATCTACTGGAGTTGGGCGGCTAATAAATTTGAATGAATGAATGAATGAATGAATGAATGAATGAATCACTCACTCACTCACTCACTCACTCACTCACTCACTCACAGATAAGTCTGCACAGAGTCATGGTGGCTTTCTAATGTAATGAGGGTTGTCGGGCTACAAAGTAAAATGGGCAAAAATGTGAAATTATTTGAAAAGTTGGCTGTCTTTCAGAAAAACACTCAGGCAGGTTTAGTTGTGGGGATGATGTCGAAGCAAAAGGAACAAGCCTGTGACAGAATGTCTGCCTGACTCATAAATCTGCAGACAAATTTAAGTTCTAACCTGAAGCTACATTTACAAGTATGTCAGTGAACTTAAAATCAAAGCTTTCTTGCCTGGCCTGCAGGAAAGGAAATGCATCATGAGAAGAGAATGCTTCGCAGCACTCACCAATCCTTCTGAGTTTCTCAAAACCCTCCAAGTTAGCACGGTAGCCAGAAGAATCCCGGAGTGGAATGTGTTGAACTCGCACATGATTAATGTGGCACTCTTTCAGGAAGGATGTAAAGGTCAGGTTTAGGGGGATGACGGTTATTTATGAAGCAGAAACCTTTTAGGTATTTCCAAGGGTGTTATTCAAAAAGTCAGCATTATTCTACTACCTGTACTGAACTTGGATTTGACATTTCTAGATTGCCAGATCATTGAAAATGAAGGGATTTCAGATGTTGTGATTTTTGTCAGTATGATGATGATTATTTTAAGGAAAATAAGTAGAACAGAACAAAACAAAACTCCTAATTTCTGTTACAAATAATAGCATGAGCTTTATGTTCTGAATGGAGAATATTTTCATGTCTTCCTAATTTGCCTGTTACAATGACTATATATTTGTATTTCCATGGTGCTATCAAATTAACTACCGTACCACAGAAAAATATACTGTATTTCTTTTTATTATTTTTTTCAATTCTTCTTAGCAGTGGGCATTTTTTATCAACAGACAACAGTTCACTAATAAAGATAAGATTATTTTTTTCAGCTGTAGCTTAATTTCATTGCAGTACTGGGTTTTTAACAATTAAGAAAATAATTCCTTTACTTAAATGTAATTAATAACTTACAATGCACACCTTCTATTTTAAAACCATTGAATGTTTGAATTATCCATTCAGTCGTATCGGACCCTTAGAGATTCCATAAGCCAGCTCTCTCCATGATTTCCGATCTTGTACAGCTTCTTTCAGTTGCTTTAAATTTTGGCCTGTGTCTGCTTTGATTACATCCAACCAGCACCTTCTTTGGCGTCCTCGTCGTCTTTTGCCACTGACCATTCCAAGCATAACGTCTTTCTCTAACGATGTTGATCTCATGACATGACCGAAGTAACTAAGTCTAAGTTTTGTTATTTTTCCTTCTAGTGACATGTCCGGTTTTATGCGCTTCAACACTTCTTTATTTGTTATCTTTGCAGTCCAAGGGATTCGCAAGAGCCTCCTCCAACACCTGGATGAACAAGTGCACATGGCTGGGTTTTAAAACCATACAGCGGGCTAATCATGACTCTTATCTATTACTGCAGACAGATATGTTTACATTGTGCAACACCCACCCCAAACATTCCAGATATTTTATTCAGCAAATGAAAACCATATCAAATGAAAGCTATCATTTTACAGTAGGCAATATAGTTAATATGTCAAGATGTTTTTTTAAGGCTCATTATACTTTAATAAGAATGTAGCTAACGTCCAGAAGGTAAAGTCACCAATTCTTGACAGAAATAATTATGGTACTCTGCCAAGCTCAGGTCAAGGACAAGACTAAATCAAGGAGCAGAAATACTGTGTTAGATCCAGGGCCATGTAAGTCAACAGGAGATGGCCTTCCAGATATTTAATCACAACTTATTCCCCTTTATTTTTTGCTATTGGCTCTTTGCCCATTCCTAACATAATGTAGGGCTCTTTCATGTGACATGTGTCTATGTTCAAATGACATGGTTGACCCAATCAGCCATTATGCAAGTAGAAATACTCTTCATGTGTCATTATGTGTACATGGCAGCACATGTCTTGGTGAAATGGAGATCAGTCATGCAATGACCTCCCAGCTACTGCAAAAGTTGCTTGGAGGCTGTCACTGCCTGCTGCTTTTTTCCATTCTTCTTTTGAAGATGGAAATTAAAGCACTACTACCAACAGGTCAGTTGTAATGGGCAGTGGGAATAACCTTGGGAGACAGGAGGAGCCGCAGCCTAGACAACAGTCAGAGAAAAGATGTCTCAGCCCACAGAAGGAATGGGGGTATAGAAAGCATCTTGGAAGGGACCCTCCCTAGTTCTCTGGAAACTAAAGGCAAGGGAAGGGAGAAGCGCTTTCAGACTTGCAAGATTCTATTGTGTAACATTACAATAAAGGTAATGTTAGTACTCGTGGCTTTGTTTTCATGTCTGGACAACCTCAAAGGGCTGGCAACAGTCAGCATCATTATAGACAGAGTTGAGACAGACATCTACCCTATTCCCTCTCTATAAGGTAAAGGTAAAGGTTTCCCCACACAGTTGTGTCCAACTCTAGGGGGCGGTGCTTATCTCCATTTCTTAGCCGAAGAGCCAGCTTCGAAGAGCCGAAGACGCTTCCGTGGTCATGTGGTCGGCATGATGCGTGCGGAACGCTGTTATCTTCCCACTGGAGTGGTACATATTCATCTACTTGCATTTGCATGCTTTCGAATTGCTAGGCTGGCAGGAGCTGGGGCAAGTGCGGGAGCTCACTCCGTCACGCGGCGCTCGGGTCTCGAACCTCCGAACTTGTGACCTTCCGATCGACAAGCCTGGCGTCTTAACCGCTGAGCCATCACGCCCCTTGTTTATAGTTCCCTCTATATAGGGAACTGTAGTTACTACTTCAGGGAAGGAGAAGCTCCATGACAGAATACCTACTCTATATGCAGAATTTCAAAGGTCAGTCTTAGTGACTGCCAATGTATAGGCTCAAGTAGCAAAGGATATAAAAGACTGCGAGACCTGCTACTAGTAAGAGTAGACAATAACAAGCTACTGTAGATGGACAGATAACCTGTCCTTAATAAAATACAGATTTTCTGAACCCTTGTGATACACCTGTCTGCTTTCATTTATGGGCACTAATTTCTAATGTATTTTTGACTCTGTGTGATAAATGTTTGGAAGCTGATTCCATCAACCACAAGGTTTTCTAAATTAAAAATAGAGTTTTCAATTGCTAATGTTTTACTATTAGAAACAAGGTTTTCTAAATTAAAAATAGAGTTTTCAATTGCTAATGTACATGATATTGAAAATGATGTGAATGATATGTTGAATATTATAGGAATATTTGTACAAATCACCATAAATACGTCTAATAAAATGGGTGATCTTAGTTCTGCAAGGTATCCAATTTTCCAAATGGCAGTGAAATAATAAGAAATGGCTTGAACTATTAATAAACATTACCTATTAAGAATTGCACAAGGATTTTTTAAGTCAAAGCAATTGACTGGAATATTTTCTTTACACTAAACATTATTGCCAAATTTGTTTTCACATTTCTAGTTCAAAGTGGTATTTTAGCCAATTACTTAACCTACAATTTCTTTGAGAACACAGTATTTCTAGACAATCTCTGCACACATTTTGAGAATGATCCACATAAACATACTTAAGCTGGAAAAAAAATCCAACTTGTAGGCAATTGAAAATGGGATAACAGAGAAATAACTGTTTAAGATACAAATCATTTTGGTAATTGTTTTATTGACAACCAAGATGCACAACTGTTTTGCAGCTGTGGGAGTGGTAGTGTTCCTTTTTAAAAAATTAGAGAGTGTGTGTGTGTCTTAGTGTACATGGTGAATGATGCAGGAAATTTATTGGAATGAAGAGGACTAAATTTCTGGGGTCTTTTGTGGTGACGTTGGAGAGGTTTCAAAGAGCAAAACAGGTATGTTAGGCCCTACCCAAGAATCTGAACAATGAAACCAAAAAATTGTGAATTTTGCATTGTCAGCAGCTTGGGGACTCCAAATGGTATAGCAATCCTCAGTTATCCATCCAGTAATTACTGAATTCCCATTAAAAATCTCCGTCTCTCTCTCTCCCTCCCTCCCTCCCTCCCTCCCTCCCTCCCTCCCTCCCTCCCTCTCTCTCTCTCTCTCTCTCTCTCTCTCTCCAAACTTGACAACAGGACAAAAATAGTTTTGTGGAGTCCTTGGTGCTCTCTGAGCCTTGTTGTTTTCTTGCAGACATTTCATTGCCAGGCTTCGGTGCGAAAGGGGAGTGGGACTTGCTCTCTGTTTATATACCCTGGCTTGTCCTGCCTGTGTTGCTGGGGGTGTTGTACTCTCCTTGGTAGTACCTTGATTGGGTTGGTTGTACCTTGATTGTCCCACCAACACAGGCAGGACAAGCCAGGGTATATAAACAGAGAGCACGTTCCACTCCCTTTTCGCACTGAAGATGTTGTCTAGCCTGGCAATGAAACGTCTGCAAGAAAACAACAAGGCTCAGAGAGCACCAAGGACTCCACAGTTCAACCCTGAGCTACAAATATTCTCTTCAATTGGTAAAAATAGTTTTATTTTTAAACAGGAATGCTTGAGTTCAATTCCAATGAGGTGCAAATACAATAATGGAGGGCAGATATAAGGCCGTGCAAACCATTCCGAGGGGCACTTCAATTCACTTGCTTGTCTGCCAACCCCAGTACAATTCTCCTCCGTGTGTGTATGGGCAGATGAGCTGGGAAGGCCATTGAAGTAGCTCCCCAAATTTATTTTCTCTACCACTGAGGACATCATCTCATAAAAAAAGGCTGTCAAGTGAAGTTTCAACATCTGTCTTCTCTGTTGGGCCAAGCTCATGTTTCATACCACCCAAGTCTCCTGATGTAGGAGGGATGCCACAAGAAACCCTTGCAAGATGATTTGTATGAATCAGATAATTGGTTATGTAGCTCAGTATACTGGCTCTGCATCACCAGAGACTGAACTTTGCATATGCTCTGTTGCTATGTGCATTACTGCCAACCTATAATCCTTCATGCCACTTATTTTATTACATCAGAGAAAACCAAAGACATTGTTATTGGCATTTTTTTAATTAAAAATGGATGAAATTGACAAGTCAATTTTTGACTGCAAAAAACGTATTTTACAAAGTATTTACAAAACATTTTTAGAATTTCTTACTTGAACTATATATTTTTTTTAAAAAGTATAAAGGTTAAAATACCTATTTACATCATCTACAAATGTATATTCTAATTTGGTATGAAATCATATGAAAATATTTTGATGCTTAGAAGAATGGTAAAGACATCAAACAGACATCTTAAAAAATAGAAAGCACATTAAAATTCATTAAATAATTACAGTGTCAAATAAATAGATTTTATTCAAATTTCCTTTTTCCTGATATATGTTTTTTTCTTTTTGTTCAGCAATTTGTTCATATAGTTATTGTCATGGGGAAGAATAATCCTAGGCAGATGCTTGGATTCATTAGAGTGAAATTAAAACATTCATTTTAAACAAGGTATCTTTGCTGCCAGTAAAATACTTGATCTGGAACGTGCCCCTGTTAAAATTCACAATTGCTGCTGTCTGCAGTATAAAATTTATTGACTTCCCATGGCAACAAATATTCATTTTCATTATTTAGATATACATATATAAATCGATAAACTGTAGGCTTATAGGCCAGCTTTAAAATATGAAGGCTCACCTCCAAAAGATCCTTCAGAAAAGAATGCCCTTCTGAGTTTGGTCAAAGCCACAAATGTATATATACCCAGTGGAGAAGCAACAACAACATAAGAGGGGTTTTGTTAGGTAGTGACATCTGTAAAACAGACAATCATTAATAAGTTCGTGTATACACAGTATGTGTGTACACACACACACACACACACACACAAACTTAAGTTCTAACTTGGAGACTGCTTCGTGGATTTGCTGTTCCTTTTTCTCTCTTTATGATTTTGGTTTGGCTTGGCTTGGGTTGCTCCTTCAAAGTTATGACTGGATTCATTGTGTTGTCTGGTGTATCGTTTGCACTTACAAGCTGTAACCACAGTTACTTTGTAGGTTCTTGTGCTTCCATCTTGGCACTGCAGCTGAATCCTCTGAGTGCGAGTTTTGTCATTGACACATCTCCACTCCTGTGAGCTTCTTCTGCTCCAGTACTTGGATCCATAACCTCCCCCAATCCAGTTAGGTAGCACTGGCAAAGGGAGGCATTCTCCAGCACATACCAACTCTTTCAGGGGGTTTATGCTGGTACATTGGCCATCTGAAATATATTTTGTCGATCGCAGTTCCCGACAGCCAACTTGAACTCGACCTGTCAAAAACAAAACAAACCCTTATTTAGAGTTACTGTAGCAACAGCCACAGTGTAGATCAGGGCTTTCCAAAGTTTTTCGTGCGGCGACACACCAACCAGCGTTGGTGTGTCGCCGCGGGAAAACCCGGAAGTGCCGTCCTTGCGGCAGCGCGCAAAAACCCGGAAGCGCTGCTGCCGCTTTTGGGTTTTGCGCGCTGCAGTTGGTGTGTCGCCGCGGGAAAACCCGGAAGCGCTGATGATGATCAGCACTTCCAGGTTGTGTGGCGACACACCAGACTGTGTGTGGCGACACACTTTTGTGTCGCGACACACAGTTTGGAAAGCTCTGGTGTAGATGTTTATTGAAGGTCTTTCATATGGTATAACAGTTGTCTCCTCCATGGTTCACTGTATAGATAATGTCAGGAGGTCCATATCAATTCTACTTGCAATGTCTTTATGCTGTTTCCTTCTTATTCCAAGATACTTTGGCTACCAAAGAACTCACAGCGAAATCCATGATTCCTCAAATTACATATCACACTGCTGTTATTTGCACAGATATGCTGTACTTCAGCATCATTTTTCTAGGGAAAGGAATTCAAACTGGGTATAGAACATAGAGCATCCAGCTCATATTACACTATCTGTATTTTGGAAGAATGGCAGAGTAGATAAGGATGATAATTCCATATTATACTACAATCAGTAGATATTTCTGAATGTCATGGATGGATCTGCATAATCATCTTTTCCTTATACACTATACAAGCTTTTCTCATTCTGGCGTCTTCTGGGTATTCGTTTACCACATACAGTACTTGGAAGTTGAAGCTCACCTTATCGTTCTGGAAGGTACCAGGCTAGGGAAGGCTGTAATAGCCCAATAAAGCTCAGGTTTGGAAAATTGGAGTCCTGCTTGCACCCCAGTCCTTATCTGAGTTCCTGAGGCTGGAGGGAACCACCCCACAGAAACAATATATACATATATGTAGTCGGCTCCCAAGCTAAGGAGGCTGCTGTTAGTGCCGCCTTAGCTACTGATGCTATCAGAAATAATTTCATGTTGTCAAGTTCCCTTTCATCTGCCTGCCTTTCATAAAAAAAAAATAGTCCTGGATCTCAGTTCAAGGTGGATTTTCTCCAAGATGTTAATTAAGTGTAGATTTTGTGTGAAGTTATCCTGAGTGTTGGTTTGGTTTAATATATTATATTCAGATGACCCTAATCATAATAACCCAAAGCATGTGTGTTGCCTATATAGGAAACTAATGCTACTTCTGAGGACAATTCTTAGAGGACTATATTCTTCAGACATGTTCTTAGGGTTTGTTTGTTTTTAATTTTATTAAGTCCAGCATAAAATACAATCAGGAAAAATGACAGTTCAATAATGGCACTGAAACTAAATAAAATAAAAGGTAACTAAAAGCTATGATTGCTAACATAATACTCTAAAATTAAAACACCAAGATAACTCTATAAAAATTCATAATACTACAACTATGTACTAAAACTATGTACTAACCGCCCAGAGTCCCCTTCGGGAGAGATGGGGCGGTAATAGAAACTGAAAAATAAATAATAAATAAATAAAAGGGGGGCTCTAAAGGCCACAAAAAGGATGTAAAAACAGATAAACATTAAAAAAATAAAATACATGTTCTTAGTTAACATCTCGAGCTTTCTTTAGGGGGCAGTATTTCAGAATTGTACCACTGCTTTGTCTGTAGCTTGAATCATGTCAACTGGATCCAGTTGACATGATTCAAGCTACAGACAATTCCACCTGGATGACTGAGAACCTTCATAGACATATTACCACTGCTTACAAGTGTCTCTCTTAAAAAATGAGTACCCCTACACAACCTGAGGCAATGTTATTTCATTTTCTAAAGGCAACTGACATTGTACCAAGGTGCTGAATTAGCTGCAAATGCAGGCATGTTTGTGCCTGCTGCTCTCTGTAGATATCCTCACAAAAACAAGCCCAATTCCTTATTTTCATAATTATCCCTTTGAAACGAACACACACCATGAATTTCAACACACACCATCTTTCAACCTTACATATTCTTTAAGTAAATGTTATCATGGAAACAGTGTTATGTTATCTTGTTTAAAAGCAATGCAAATATGTAGAACTGGAATTCATGAGGTATGTCCATAATCATGATATTTGGGCTCATAGTGCTTTTTTAAAAATCAGATAGAAAGAAGATATTTTAGAAAAGCAAAAAGAAAGAAAGAGGAGAGGAGAGGAGAGGAGAGGAGAGGAGAGGAGAGGAGAGGAGAGGAGAGGAGAGGAAAGGAAGGAAAGGAAAGGAAAGGAAAGGAAAGGAAAGGAAAGGAAAGGAAAGGAAAGGAAAGGAAAGGAAAGGAAAGGAAAGGAAAGGAAAGGAAAGGAAAGGAAAGGAAAGGAAAGGAAAGGTTGTTTTGCAATTGCCCTATGATAGGAACCTTCCTGATGTGATGTGCTGAACTAGGACTCTAAACAGCTGGACATGCTAACATTCTGGGAAATGTTGTCTAGCACCTTTGGAGGGTCACCGGTCTTGGGACCCCTGTGCTTATTTATGGGAAAGGTTTATCCAAATTAAATATGCAAAACTTATTATTTTTAGAACATGTTAAAATTGAGCCCTTACACCATATACTAGATTCTTCTACCAATATCATTCCTTGAGAACCAGCATGTGTATTTCATGTGACTTGATTGCATTTAGCATCATTTTTTCCTTTGAGCCAGAGAGCCGTGCAACCCCTCCCCCCCCACATAACTAGTGGACAAAATGAGGCATCAAATAAAGCAATTGGTTTTCAAGATGGTCCCAGCCAGACTGTTTTCAGAGGACTTCTGCACACCGACGCCTGTCTGAAGAATTCTGCTCTACCACTGTGTCCTCTTGAATGCCTGCCTGCATAATATGCTTCCTGCTATTTCTTTTTTTTTTTTCATGCCTGGTGACAGTTTACTGACAATGAATAACTACTGAACTATTTCAGTAATCTTGCACTGACAAGATAGTTCCTGTATCTTTCTTCCTTCCAGTCACCCTTCCTAGAAAAAGTAGTTGAGCCTTTCTGTCACTGAAAGATGAGACTATTTCCTTTCGAGATCAAGGTGTTCATCGCGTGTTCCTTTTGTATCTTTTCCACCTGAGATTTCTGGTTCGCTGTGCTCCTCTCTCCCAGCAACATCCAAGCAGGGGCGCTGGGCCTTGGGTTGGCGGGTGGGGAGAAGGCACATTTTTTAAAGGCAAGTTGGAGGCAAGGAGTTTGCAAACCTGTTTGTTTACACCATCCAGATCAGGGTTTCTCAACCTCAGCAAGTTTAAGGTGTGTGGATTTCAACTCCCAGAATTCCCCAGCCAGCATGCTGAGGTTGAGAAACACTGATCTAGAGGATTCAAGCAAGCGAGTACTAAATCAGTAAGTTTTTTTTTAAAAAAAAAAGGAATGGGGCGCTGGAACGAAATCAAAGCCCAGTGGCTGAATGGAAATGTTAGCTTTATGAAGGAGCTGGAGACAAATAGGCGCGTGGCATAGCAAAAAGCGCCCAGCGCTTGTATTTCCTAACAAAAGGAGCGGATGAGCAGCTAGTCTCAAGTTGCCCCTAATGGTCGGGTTTTTGGAAGAAGCAGAGTTACTCTTGAACAAAGCCAATCCTTTCCAAAGCAGGACTGATCTCGCGCTCCGAATCCGGACCTCCGTCGCACGGGAGGACGTCTACGCGAGTTAAAGATGAAGTGCTAAGGGCGAAGCTGATTCTCCGTCTGCCTTATTGGGGAAACCAGAAAAGGTCGTGTTTGTTATTCTTCACCGCAGGTACCTGAGTGACCAACCTCCCTGCACAACGTCTGGAACACCCGTTTTTAAAGAGGGGAGATGCTACATCTGTTTATATATAAAAATACTCACTGGTCCGATCGAATCCCGGGTGCCTGCCTCCGTGCCTCGCTTGATTCAAGGTGCTGTTGCTGCTGCTGGCGCTGGCCGGGACGGGTTTGACAACGTGGGAATAAAGGATCTCGGTCGCATCGTTTTTGAATGCCCCGCAGCTCTTCAGCAGCGCGCAGGCCAGCAGAAAGCTCGGGAGGCGCAGAGCGGCAGCAAGCATGGCCAGAGCAAGCGCGGGGCCTCTGGGATCGCGGCTCTCTCGGCTTCCGCGGCCGCTCCTTCTCCAAGTGCCGCCGCCGCGCCTCCGGAGCGCCTTTATATCGTCCCAGGGGCTTGGCGCTCGTTCAGGTGTGAAGCTCGAGATGACAGCACCGCTTAGGCGAGGGTGGGATCCCCTGGGACGGCGGCGGGGTCCGCTGTACCAATGGAAGGCTGCGGGGGTGAAGGGGGAGGAGAAGGAGGAGCGAGGAAGTCAGCCGCGACCTCCCGCAGGAGCCTTGGCGGGAAGCGAAGCGGCGATGACTTCTCCTCGCCCTGGGCAGCAGCCATGCCCGCCCAGCTTTGCATTGGGACGGGAGGCGGGGGTGGGGGAGAGATCACCTTGTCTGACTTGGACCTCCTTTAACGCCGGGCTGCTCTGCCAATACACCTGCAGGCAGGGAGAAGAGAGATTGGCGAGTTACTGTACGTGGGGAATAGTTAGAAAGTCCGGTACTATAGAACTATACCAAAAAAAACCCCTACTAAGGAAAGATCTTCCTCCCTCCCTTCTTTTCATCCCTATTTCTTCCAACTACCCCCCTGTCCTTTTCTCCCTCCTTTTTCTTTTTATCTTTTTCTTTGTCTCGGGCTCCCCCCCCCCCTGCACAGAGAAGGGGAGGTGGGAGACTTACAGCTCGCTGCTCTGACCAATTTAAGGAATGCCTTGGGCAAGGTGTTAATAATGCAGCTTTGATCAACACATCATTCTGTCAGCAACGTTTGTACTGGGAATCCTCTCCTTTCAAGATGCAGAATACCCCCACCACCACCCCCGCTTCTCCTGCTGAGCATGCCCACATCCCGCAACTTGGGCAGCCTCTGGACAGCTCTCTGAAATCCAGTGTGATATCCCGTCAGGATAACTGGTGCCTGACTTGGAGCCAAAACTTCGTGAACCACCTATGCAGATTTGAAGAGTACTACAGTATAGTTCACATAATAAGTATAGTAATCATAAGCTGTTTTACAAGGGAGGGGAAATTATTTTGGCTTGTGGAGTTATGGATATTAAGCATTAATATCAGAATCATTTCCCTTGGTACCAGTGAATTTCACTACCACAGCAATGTAATTTCAGACTTGTGCAATTCCACAAATGTAGCTTCTGGCATACCCCATCCTAAACATCCCATATATTGACACAGTATAACAGTGTATGTCTACACCTAATGTTTTTCTCATTTTTCCGCCCCAACATCCAGGACATGCTGGGAATGGCATTTACTATTTGCTACTTTACGGAATTAAGAATTAATTACTTTAGGGAGTTAAGAGCCTCGTGTGGTGCAGAGAGGTAGGCCGCAGTACTGCAACCGAAACTCTCCCCACAACCTGAGTTTGATCCCAGCGGAAGCTGGTTCTCAGATAGCCGGCTCGGGTCGACTCAGCCTTCCATCCTTCCGAGGTCGGTAAAATGAGTACCCAGCTTGCTGGGGAAAAGGTAATTGCGGCTGGGGAAGGCAATGGCAAACCACCCCGCTCTATAGTCTGCCAGGAAAACATCGCGAAAGTGGCGTCTCCCCAGGGGTCATGTGACTCGGTGCTTGCACAGGGGAACCTTTCCTTTCCTTTAAAATTGGAGAGTGGTGTTTAGATATCCATTACAAAAAGGTGATAAATGTACATTGCAGCCTCATCTTGCCAAACCTAGTCTTTCAAACTTGCCATCCTTGTGCTTCTCATCATCAGAACAAGTACCTAAATTACAGGGTTTGTGTTATGATGCACATTTCTTCACTTTCCCCCACCCTTGCAGGGGCCTATGAAGTGGAGACAAACTCTTAAACAAGTAGAAAAGGTAATTATGACTGGGGAAGGCAATGGCAAACCACCCCGCTCTATAGTCTGCCAGGAAAACGTAGTGAAAGCAGCGGCTCCCAGGGGTCACATGACTCGGTGCTTGCACAGGGGAACCTTTCCTGTCCTTACTTTAGGGAAAGATCTTGACTAGCTTTCCCACAATAGTTTCCAGGTAAGTCCTCATTTCACTTGTCATTCAGATATCAAGATGGTACATCAACCTTTAAGTAAATGTACAAATATGTAGATACCCTAGTCTGCTATCACCACTCAGGCTGGGGGCACCTACGTGCAAGTACAACTGTTTGCAGGAAGGCAGCCCAAGCTCACAGTTGAAGCAGCACATTTTTTACGTATATTTCAAGTGCACAAACAGTAACATGAGAACAAAGGACAGAAAGTACAGCTGGTGGGCAGACTTTCCCCTTCCCACAAAAGTTAACGAGCCTTCACCAACATATTTCTGGGACCCCAACACAGCTGGAGGGTACCAACTTTTACTAACCAGGTGCTTTCCTGATTTGTTGGGACAACAACTCCCAGAATACAACTCCTCAACATGTTTGGCAGAGGCTGGCTCAGATTTCTGGACCTCAGCTCCCAGAATTCCGCAGCCAGCACTGGGGTATTGAAGTCCACACGTCTTCAAGTTGCCAAGATTGAGAAACACTGGGCTGGCTTACATTATCTCTGCAGCAAATATCATATATGCACTGTTTGCTTCACTGTGGGAAACTGCCAAAGAAGGAAGCTGTTTTCTGCCATACTTCAGTGATTGATTGATTGATTGATTGATTGATAGATTGATTATGTGCCATCAAGTCACTGTTGACTCTTAGTGACCACATAGATAGATTTTCTCCATGCTGATGTGTCCCTAACCTGGTCTTTCAGGTCTTCCAACAGTGCAGTCATCACCACTGTATTCAAGGGACAGTCTTCTTTTTACTTTCTCCTGTCTTCTCGTCTTCTCAGTTTGAGCAGCTTGTTGCAGAAATACCAATGAATTTGCTCTCAAATTGTCCCCCACTGTGGAATGGTCTGCCTGCTTGATTTGCATCAAAATTATGGGTTCTATTTTAAAGGCTGTAAGTTATGGATCACAATTCACAGCTACTAACCCAACAGGTGGATTCTGATCCTACAGTTAAATAACATATTAAAATTAGGGGCTAGGCAAGCTGTTCCTCACCAGATTCCTTTATTTTCCTTCTCCTTCTTTTTTACTACAACTGTCATTGACTTTACTATTGGACCATGCTGGCTTGAGTTTATGGGAACCACAATTCAAAAGATCTGAAGGACACTAGGTTGTCTATCCCATAGCTCAGTGTAGAGCACAAGAAGATCCCTGTTCCAATCATTGACAAGTCTAATCAAAAGGTCTCCTCTGGAGGACTAGGAATCATTCTTTCCCAAGACAGCCAAGCTTAGCCTGGGCCAACTGTGCTATAGCCCCTTAAGGGTAGGCTCCAGAACTCAGCGATCCCAGCTTGCATGCAGAAATCTCCACTCCTATCTGAAATTCTCAGGATCACTGCCAGCCAATGCAAATGAACTAGAGGAAATAAAGGTTTAACAGTACAGGACGTTTCCTAATCCTATTCTAGAACATGAGAACTGCAGCTATTTTTATGGGGGGAAAAAGCAATGCAGGGAATTGCCCCAAACCCCACATAAGGAGGAGACCTCATCTGAAGTATGATTCAGTGTTTGAAGGATCAGTTTAATTCAAGACAATAAAATCAGTCTTAAAACGTCATCTCAAGAGTTATTTCAGTGTTTGGGAGTTTCCACACACATACTTGTTCACTAGGCTACTGACTTCAATGGACAAAATTGCGCTGCAGGAAGACGAAAGAGCAGGAAGCTCAAATAAGGATATCGCCCTCAGTCCTCTCAGAATTTTAAAAGCTCTAAAAAGTTCCCACAAGAACTCTTTTCCTCATTCATGTATTCCTAGATGGATTGATGGGATTCAGGACCAAGGTAGCAATTGTATGAAGAGCTTTTACAAGAGATACAGACGGTCCATTCTGGATTAGAACTCTGGTATAGGAAATTGGGGTTTTAACACCATCCCCGCATTTTTGTTATATATAATCAGGAAGAAATCAGGAAGATTTTTTTCCCCTGTACAAATAACAAGTGGATTTCAAAGAAGTAAAGATTGTCAGTGGCTCCTAGTTACGATGTTATATATTAATTCCAGTACAGAATAGGAGTATCAGCTGCTGAGGATTTTGAGCAGGTACATCCAATTTGTGGTCTTCCCAGGATGATCAGGTTGGCCTCTGGAGAAATAGAATGATGGACTTGATAGGTCTTTGATCTAATCCAGCAAAGCTCTTCTTAGGTTCTAAGGTATAGATGGCTCAACCCAGATCAAGACCACAGAAGGGGGCAAAGGGCTAGTGCATTTTACCTGCAAGCCAGGGTCAAAGTTGGAATCACCCACACAGACACATTCATTTGGGGAGATTATGAGAATTGAAGTCCTACATATCTGGAGGGCACAAATTTAAGAAGGGCTGGCCTCACACCTGCAGGGCACCAGCTTCACTTCATTGGCCTACTTTTGCCTTAAGTGCTCAATGTTGTAATTACATTAGCTGTACCTGTAGCATTTCAGTGATCCTACAGCATTTAGGTTCCTGACAATAACACCACTCACATCAGCAACGGAACAGCAAGCAAGCAGCAGAATGTTGCTTGGGTGACAGGGGGTTTGAAAGAGAGGGATAACAGGAGCATTGAAAAAGCAGAAGCTAGAAATCTTGGCAATTAATAGTAGGGGAAGCTCGTACCTGCCTGCCTTTAGCTGGCCACACCCTTTGCTGGAATAGCAAGAATGTTACAGGGTGGAACTGAGATGCATTAGCAGTGCTTTTGTGTGGAAAGGCTTGATCAGTATTTGGCTGTCTTGCGTCTAGCCACAGCCAGACTATCAGTTCTCTGCTTTAAAACACTTCCAGTTTTACCCACAAAGGGGGGAAAAAAATACAGACGTGATGAAATCTATTTTTCCTTCTAAAAGGCTATTTATTTATTTATTTATTTATTATTCAAATCTATCACCGCCCATCTCCCCCTACGGGGGACTCTGGGTGGTTTACAAGACACTCAACAATTAAAACCTATAAAAATAAAATACAATCAACCCGTCTAATAAGATAAATAGATAAAAATCCAAGTAATGGTAAAATCTCATCGAAAAGGGAGGACACTATGGGGCGAGCCATCCCCAGAAGGAACTAGTACCTCCCTCGTCCCAGGCAAGGCGGCAGAACCAGGTCTTTAGAGTCTTCTGGAAGGTCGGGAGTGAAGAGGCCTGTCTCACCTCTAGGGTAAGATATTCCAGAGTGTTGGTGCTATCGCAAAGAAGGCTCGCTTCCTGGACCCCGCTAGATGATATTCTCTTGTTGATGGGGTCCAAAGCATGCCCTCTCTGCATGACCAAGTGAGGCGGGTGGATGTTATCAGGATGAGATGGTCCCTCAGGTAACCTGGCCCCATGCCATGTAGGGCTTTAAAGGTGATAACCAACACCTTGAATTGGACCCAGAAGCAAACTGGCACCCAATGCAGCTCACGGAGCAAAGGTGTTATATGTGCTGATCTTGTTGCACCTAAAATTGCCCACGCGGCCGCATTCTGTACCAGCTGTAGCTTCCGGATATTCCTCAAGGGTATCCCCATGTAGAGCGCGTTGCAATAGTCTATGTGGGAGATGACAAGGGCATGAGTGACCGTTCGGAGGGCATCGCGGTCCAGGAATGGGCGTAACTGGCGCACAAGCCGAAGCTGTGCAAAGGCCCTCCTAGCCACGACTGCCACCTGCTCTTCGAGCAGGAGTTGTGAGTCCAGGAGGACCCCCAGGTTCCGCACTGGGTCTGAATGGGGCAGTGCTACCCTATCCAGCACCAAAGATGACAACTCCCTGGATGCAGAGAGGCCATCAATCCACAGCCACTCCGTCTTACCAGGGTTCAGCTGAATAAGTCTTTCTTACACTGAAGATAAAGACATATTTGGTGAGGAACCACCTGTATCGGAAACATACTGTAAATAAATAGATCACCCCTTTCTCCAAATATGCTTCTGTGGTAGGGGATGTACTTCAATCCTTCAGTACTTTTGCACATTCGATAATGGAGAACATCAATGGCTCATGGAAGTGAACGTTCCCCGTGTAATCAATAATACATCCCTAGATTGTGGATTTCTTAATGCTTTGGTCTTGTCTTCATAGTGCAACTGATGCTTTGAGAATTGTCTATTGTTTGTTCTTTCTTTCTGAAACAGAGCTGTATTCATGCACAATTGGGTGAACCTTTCCAGTTCCTTCCTCTTCTTTCATCACCAATATGTTTAGTTACCTGTTTAGGATCTAGGTATCTGAATATCAGTGTTGGAACACAGCACAGTGCAGCTTCAGCACTGTTCCCTTCCCACACAGCCAAGGACAAGACTAATCATCAAATCTGCTGAAGGATCATAGTAATTTATATGGATGCTCCTTGTTCTGGCAAGTGGATGAGATGATAGTGATATATTCAGGTTCTACTATTGTTTTGGCAGGATTGCATAGGAAGAAGGGAGAGAGGAAAACAATTTTCCTTGGCGGGTCTCCTACTTCTTGCAATTGCTTCAGCTTTTCAGCAAATAAACTGGATTGGTTTTAAGCTTCTGTTCTTATTGTTTTCATTGACTTTTAATGTGTTTTTAATAACTTGAATGCTTTTATTTATTTGTTACAATAGTGGAGCACAATTTTTGGTTTTACTGTTATTTCACAGTTCATTAGCCATTCTGACAGCTGATGATGAATAGCAATATATAAATTTTATTTCAATACAGTGGAATGCTAATACATGCCTCCCCTTTTCACCTGACTGTATACAAGTTTTCTTATGATCCTTTCTGTCAGAATAATCAGAATATTGAGGGATTAAACTTTAGTGCAAAATCTTGTTGATAGATTATTGAGGTTATGAATGCAGGTGTTCTATTAAGCTAACAATGCAATCTTATATATGTTTACTTAGAAATAAATCCCACCAAATCTAACTGAATTCAATGAGGCTTACTCCTATGTGGCAACAGAACTGCTATTTAACTGATTATGCTATAGCGTTCCAGATGGATGAAAACATAACAGAATGTAGTGAACGTCTCAACAAAAGAAACTGGAATCATTTTTAGATATAATTTTAGAAGAGGAAATAGCTCTTCTAAAATGAGGCTTTTCATTTGCAGTAATAAGTACCAGTATTTTTCCGATGATTAAAAGATTCTCTTTTAAAATCTAATTGTAATAGCCATCACGCCAAGAAAAGTTTTATGAAATCAGGCATGCAATAAGATAGAGAAATATGATAATTTCCCAGTTACATTATAGGGCAGTTTCAACTGTGGAAGGGTTTATCTCTGGAGTCCTTGGTGCTCTCTGAGCCTTGTTGTTTTCTTGCAGACATTTCATTGCCAGACTAGGCAACATCCTCAGTGTGAAAAGGGAGTGGGACTTGCTCTCTGTTTATATACCATGGCTTGTCCTGCTTGTGTTGGTGGAGGTGTTGTTCTCCCCTTAGGAGTTCCTTGATTGGGCTGTTGTTTGCTGCTTGGTTGATTGACTGAGTTAATAGTTCCTTGATTAGGGTATATTGTGATGTTTGATTGTTCCTCTGGTGCTAATCTTGGTGTTAATCTTTGCATATCTGGGTATTGATTGCTGGCAAGGAGGTGTTCTGGTCTTTTGGCTTTTCTATTGTCTCTTATGAATGGTATGTAAATGTTGTTTACCTCTATGTGTCTGTTGATGGCTGCTTTGTCTGAGTGCCAAGCTTCCAGGAATTCTCTAGCGTTTTTGGATTTGGCTTGGTTTAAGATGCTCACAGTTTCCCAGTTGAAAGTATGGTTGAGTCTGTCCATGTGTTGTGAGATTAAGGAGTTTTCATCATGTCTTCTGACTGCTAGTTGGTGTTCCTGGATGCACTCTGCTAGTCTTCTGCCCATCTGTCCTACATAGTGGCTGCTACAGTCCTTACACTGTATGTTGTAGATAACTCCTGTTTTTTCTTCTTGGGCTACTGGGTCTTTTGGGTTACTTGAGATGTTCTGAAGGGTTTTGGTTGGTTGATGTGCTACGCTGATGCTACGGGTTTATCTCTCTTTTTACAGAATGGATCTTAGAGATGAAAACAGAATCATTGACAGCAAGAAGTGATCCAACGTCCTATTTGGGGTTTGGGATATTTTGATCTAAAAATGTTTGGCATGGCACTATAGAAACCTTATTTTATAAACTGATAATGTAGAAGCCTGAAAATATAATCATAATGGAACTTTGGGTTGTTAAGGCAAACAAATAAATAGAATCATTTGCTTTGGACTAAAATGTTTCATTTGTAAGTTCAACTTCTGAAAATTGCTTGTTGTAATATACTTTTAAAATAAAGCTTGATCCTGTTTAATGTTTTGCATATGTTCACCATATTTTTGGATATTGGTTCCCAGAATTCTTTCTGCCAAATTCTGAGGTTGATCAGAGTTAGGATCCAGGAATAAATTCCTCCCCCACCCCCACCCCCTGGGCCCCATTGGTATATCAATACTCAAAGAAGAAAGAACAATAAATTGCAAATGTCCATATTTTCTTGTGTATGGGAAGTTGGATTTTATGTAACAAAGTTGAGTCTTTTTGTATTTACATATTGAATTTAATATCTGATTACCGGATTTATGTTGGCATAGTGGAACCATTAAGAGCAATTGTGGGTTAGTTTAAATGCAGTTAAAGGCAATTATGACCTAAAAGTCCCTAGTTTAAATATCAACTGGGAACTCATTGGGTGGCCTAAAATGAGCTGCTCTCTCCTACCCTTAGCCCCAAAATGTGACTTGTGAATAATAATACTGCCCTAAGGGTTACTTAGATAATTTATGTGGAACAATGTAAACGCTTAGGGGAAATGTTATGTCAGTTCTCAGCTCATCCATGGAAAAACTTCCACTGGAAACTGCTGAAAATACATCTTAATTCAAAAGATTAGATCAACCTTTCCCAATCTTTAATCTTCCAGATGTGTTGCTTAATTCTCAGGATACTCGGGTAACACATCTGAAGGTGCCAGTTTAGAAAAGTTTAGATTAAGCAAAATGGCAAATCATTTTTATCCTGCCTTTATTATTTTTATAAATAACTCAAGGTGGCGAACATACCTAATACTCCTTCCTAAAATTTGGCAAATTTTCTGGCATTGTTTGAATTCACCGAATATCGATTTATTCTAACTCTAGTACAATAAATACATCCAGTTACTTGAATATAGCTTCTAAACCTGAATCGCAGGAGTACGTTTTCTCATTGACTGACAATAGATATGAAGGAAAAGAAATAACTAAATAATTATATTATATAGCTGTCAATGATTTTGCAATTTGGCAGGTCTTTTATTATTTTTGTACATTTCTGCAAAGTACCTTAATTCTACTTCTGGGCTCCTAAATGCTGGGTAGTTCAGAGTATGATAAAGCATATATCTCTTCTTCCTGGTGTGGGTGTGGGTGTGTGCATGTGTATACACACACACACACATGCACACACACTCCAGGAAGAAGAAATATATGCTTTATCATACTCAGAAACTACACACACACTTACACACACACACACACACACAGTATTTATGTATGTGCAGTATGTGTGTGTGTGTGTGTGTTCATACACACACATGCAATAAGTTTTGTAAAAATGTTCCAAGAAAAGTCCCTTCCCATATACCGCTGTGGTCATTTATAAAACTGTCAAGATCCTGTCCCTGATGCCGTCGGCATCAAGATATCTGAAGGGCAAAGTATTTTTCAGAGCAGCCACCTGTCATACAGCACCAAAGATCCAGAGGGAACTGGAAGATATGCATAGACATGCATAAATAACAAGGACAGGAGCTTGCCCCAGCAATACTCTTTTCTGCTGAATGTTAAAAAGCTAAAGTATATTTCTCTAGCAAAAAGGAAGAAATGCTTGCAACTTATTCACAGGACAAAAAATGTCTATTGACTGCATTAGCAACGACAGAGAGGCAAATGTTTGAGTGAAAGCAACCTATTACAAATAGAAGCAAGGTCTGTGATAAAATGTAACAGCTGGAAAGTGCCAGTTAGGTAACTCCATTCAATTGTTCCTCCAACATCTCTTTCCATTCTTCCCCAATGAAGATTCGTCAGCATTTTCCTGTGTAGCTACTGAGCATGCTCAGTCTTCATTAGACTATTTTGGGGTCCTATTTCCTCTAGTTTTGTATCTCTACAAGATTAAAATTCCCCAGATCTTATCCTTGTATATGGATACTGTCATTTTAGCTATAAAAGATTCAAGTTTCACCTCTGACTTTTATCAATAGAATACATGGTTCTGTAAACTAACCTGGATTTGAACGGGAATGCATGTTCAATAAAAAAAGTGGACAAGCAACAGAAGGAACATTGACATTAATAGTTTTACACAGTGTAACAATGGAATGTGAGCTTCTCCCCCTCCTCCCACCAACTATGTAAGAAAGCTAGCAACGTACTTCAAAGCAGAATAAAATACAATCTGGACCATGATAAAAGAAGAAGTCCAAAAATAAATCTAAAATCATAATCCACATTAAATTCTCCAGGACTTACAAAGGGTTGTTGAGCAACAGGTCGGCATAATTTTAAAAATTCATAAAGAATATATTAAAGCTGCAGAATAGAAAAATGGAAACTTTAGAAAATGGTTCTTCCATTTATCAGTATAGGTTTAATCTATTTCAAAAAATAAACAGATAAAGAGGGAGATAAAAATGGGAGAAACATCCCTTTAGCTCACATTTGGAGGTGAATATAATTTAAAATTTGCACTTTTGCAAAGTTTGTCTTCTAAAAAAAATGCATATTAGGACCAGAAAGTTCATGCTTATTGAGAAATGTGCACCAAAATGATGATTGATGATTACATACCATCAAGTCATTGTCAACTCCTAGCGACCACATAGATAGATTTTCTCCATGATGATCTGTCCCTAACCTGGTCCTTCAGCTCTTCCAGCAGTGCACTCATCGCCTCTGTAACTGTGTCCATCCACCTTCCTGCTGGTAGTCCTCTTCTGCTCTTTCCTTCTACCTTTCCCAGCATTAGAGCCTTCTCCAGAGAGCTGGGTCTTCACATAATGTGTCCGAAGTAGGATAGTTTAAGTCTGGTCATTTGTGCCTCGAGTGAGAACTCTGGGTTGATTTGTTTGATGATCCATTTATTTGTTTTCTTGGCTGTCCATGGCATTCTCAGGAGTCTTCTCCAACACCAAAGTTCAAAAGCATCAACAGTCCTCGTATCTTGCTTCTTCAGTGTCCAACTTTTGCTTCCATAGAGGTTTAGGACTTCAAAGTGATTCCTGATGTTCTCCTTGAAAATGCTCACCAAAATACATATATGTTTAAGTGCAATCTTTTAAAAATCTTAGTTTCAATGAACTGAACTTGACAGATTTGTAAAAACAAGAAACTGAAGGGGAAAAAAACCTTTGACATATTTATCCATGCCTAACTGGAAAAGGGGGAAAAGGGAAAATAATTTTTAAATCAGAGCTTTGATGGACCTGTGTCTAACCCTTGCCTCTTTCCACCTTCCCCTGAAACTGCTTTTCCTTAGTTACTTCTCCTGCCTCAAAGACCCATTAAAAGTGGTACTGGACACATGCTTTCAAATGGAAAAGGCTTTTGCGGGTGGGAGATTAATATCCCCTTTCTACCTATGGTGTTCTTCAATTTATTCCCAAAAGTTGATGCCACAATGAATTGTTATGACATGGATCTGAATCTATGTTATGCTGATTGATCACCTGACTTCACAATGATCAACCCTTGGAGCTGTTTCAGCATCCTGCTCAGGAGGGATGGGCAACCCACAGCATCCAAGATTAGGTTACCAAAATTCAGTAGCAAACCTCTGAAAACCTCTGAATAAAGATTGCATGTCTCCAGCCACTTTCTCTTTGTTTATGTGAGTACTCCGATAGGTCTAATTCACCTATAAAATGTAGCCCCTGTGGAGAAAAAGTAGGCTTTTCTTCAAGGTGATTTGCCCATTGCAGCCTTTGGCAAACAAATTAATAATAAGTCTGCTCACCCCTGCTGAACAAAATACTGAGAGTTTCCTGGGGAAAGATCCCTCATGCTATTCTCTCCCTCAGCTGTTCTCTTCTGGCCCCAGTCATCAGCAAACAAATTTGAAACTTGCACCAATGTGATACTGTAGTATATTTTCAGCCCACAGCAATAGGTGAAAACTAACCAGAGTTGGCACCATGTAGGAGTTCCAGGGACCTTGGCTAAACTAGGAATTTCAAAATGTCTCAGAAGAAGACAGTGGCAAGAAAACTGCATGGATACGGTCAATTAGTCCCATCTTAAGGCTCTCATTAGGCTGTTACTTAGCAGAGCAACATAGAAAGCTTAGGTTCAAATTTCCCAATAGTAAATAAGCTGAATGGACAACTGGGGGTATCATTGCCTTTTGGCATAGCCTACCACATATGGCAAAAGGGGTGTGGTGGCTCAGCGGGTAAGACACCAAGCTTGTCGATCGGAAGATCGCAAGTTCGGAGGTTCGAATCCCTAGCCCCGCGTGACGGAGTGAGCTCCCGCACTAGCCCCAGCTCTTGTCTTGCCAACCTAGCAATTCGAAAGCATGCAAATGCAAGTAGATGAATAGGTACCACTTATATTTGTATATAAGGGTGGGAAGGTAACAGCGTTCCTCACGCATCATGCCGGCCACATGACCGCGGAAGCGTCTTCGGACAACGCTGGCTCTTCGGCTAACAAACAGAGATGAGCACCGGCCCCTAGAGTCGGACACGACTGCACAAATGTGCGGGGGGAACCTTTACCTTTTTTTACCACATATGGCAAACCTAGACAGCATATTAAAAAGCAGAGACATCACCTTGCCAACAAAGGTCCATATGATTAAAGCTATGGTTTTCCCAGTAGTAATGTATGGCTGTGAGAGTTGGACCATAAGGAACGCTGAGCACCGAAGAATTGATGCTTTCGAACTGTGGTGCTGGAGAAGACTCTTGAGAGTCCCTTGGACTGCAAGGAGGTCAAACCAGTCAATCCTAAAGGAAATCAACCCTGACTGCTCATTGGAAGGACAGATACTGAACCTGAAGCTCAAATACTTTGGCCACCTAATGCGAAGAGAGGACTCACTGGAAAAGACCCTGCTGCTGGGAACGACTGAAGGCAAAAGGAGAAGGGGACGGCAGAGGATGAGATGGTTAGATAGCATCACTGATGTAATGAACATGAATTTGAGTAAACTCCGGGAGACAGTGGAGGACAGGAAGGCGTGGCGTGCTATGGTCCATGGGGTCACGAAGAGTCAGACACGACTAAACGACTGAACAACAACAAACCACATAGATTTCTTGTAAGAATAAAAGGAAGGGAGAGATAATAGGCTATCTTGTGCTCCTAGTAGGGAAGTAGGAACACTAATGTAATAAATAATTGCATCATACTTAAAAATAGAAGTCCAGTACTATAAAATATTTCAAGATAAGACAACTCCAATAAGCTTAACAAAATGTATGAGTACACCCCAGATTGCAGTTTTATTTGTGGCCATCCTAAGACAAACTGAAACTTTTAAAACTTTCTCCTGTCTCTGCAATCACTCATTAAACGTCTGGTAAATCAAGTCCAAAGGGTGCATCTTAACAAAGTTAATTAACACTGAAGTAAATTGTGGATTAACTTTATATATAATATTGTGCTAATTGTGTTTAAATTTGTTACTTTGTTTCTAATTATTTAACTGCTCTGAAATGACTACAAAGGAGGCTTAGAAAAATATGTACTCCAAATCCGCCTAAAAATCTGGCAGAGTTGCAGAATTGTCTAAATAAGTGCTTGCCAAACCTGTCCTTTGATCCAGCAGAACAGCCATAATTTAAAACAAGGCCTACAGCCTTTTGAAGGAACCAGGGAGAGATTTCATTCCTTTCTCCTTCCTCTTTTCCCCAAGGGGACCACTTCACCTTGCTCAAACTATAATCTACAAAGGGCAGATCCCGCACAAGCTGTATTAAAATGAAAGGATCTCCCCCTCCCGGTCTCTCAAAATAATAAAATAAAATAAAATAAAATAAAATAAAATAAAATAAAATAAAATAAAATAAAATAAAATAAAATAAAATAAAATAAAATAACAGCAACAGCAACAGCAACAACAACAACAACAACAACAAATCAAAACCCATTGCTCCATAGCATTGAATAGAAGGCAACATGTTCTTAAGGGCAGCAGGGTTTTTTTTTTTTAACAAGAAGCACATTCACAGCTTCTTATGTACTCAAAGACTGGAGAGCATTAAAGTTTTAAAACTGCTGAAAACTAAACACTGCTGGATAAAAATAGGCTCAAGTAAAAATAAATGGTGGCTACTGAACTTTTTATTTCCAGGGAACATGTTCTGTACTGACTGGTCTGCCAACCACTCTGTGAGTGTGGGTCTGCATACACACATTCACCATGGATTTCTGTCAGACTGAAAGAAATGTCATGGTTCTGTCACCATGATCTATCAGAGTAAAGACTGCCACAGCAGAGATGCAGATTATTGCCATTCGGCATCTTGCGTTACCAAAATTCATGCAAGTTACTATATTTGAGATGAACTAATATAAAAATAATTTTATTTAACCAAAAATACATGAAAAGTAATGTATGCTAAAGCAGCTAGTTGTTATAAAACATCTACTGTTTATATAAACTTGCATAGAAAAAATACATAAAGAAGGAATATTTGCACAGACAAAGGTAACATGGAGCTACTAGTGTAATTTATGTCTGTCTCTTTTGGTGTGTACACACACACACGCACGCACACGCACAGATTACGGGAAGATTTTTTTCATATACATAGAACAATGGCTGTGAATTTATTACAGTTTAAAAACATCTAGTTATTTGATGAATGGAATGACATGAGCACACTTGGCACTCATCTAAAAGTATTTGGACTGATCCAAATATATCTACATGCAGATTCTGAAAGTTTACCTAAAGATATACTGTATTTCCAGTATTAATATTAACCAGGGTAGGCTGATATACAAGTTGCAAAGCTGTACAATAACAGCTTTCTTTATTTAAATACGTTCTGCACACTGTTCAGTTAGACTACAACAATGCCTTGTACTGTATGTGAAGACAATTTAGAAAGTTCAGTTAATCCAAACTAGAGCTATTAGGCTACCAATTGCAAGTGGCTGATATTATCCTACAACACATCACTAATGCCAATCCATTTCAGAGCCCAGTTCGAAGAGTTGGTGCTGAAATATAAAGTCTGGAATGGTTTCAGGACATCAGATTTAAACTAAAGCAACACCACTTTCAGTTCAGCCTCTTTGATTACTTTGGAGTTTTCAGATGCTCCCATGAAATCAAGTTAGAGAGAAGGCTCTAAGCGATAGGACCTTGGTAGAGGTGGAGCTCTGCTTATGAAATGCCTTCTCCAGAGCATTCTCACTGCTCTTTTTTCATAAGGCACTTTTCCTATTTTGAGTTTGCTAGTTCAGTTTTGACTTTTAACTGCCCATGCATTTGGGGATCATGATGCGATGCATATGTGTGTGCATGCACACATGCATGGTTATATCTTTTTTATTATTGGTATTTAAATAGCTGTGTAATCCACCTCAAGAATCCAGCTATTGAGCAAATTAGACATATTTAAGATGAAAGTTGAGCTGTATAGAAAGTTGAGTGGTATATTTATAAAAGGTAAAGGTTCCTCCCGCACAGTTGTGCAGTTGTGTCCAACCTTTGGGGCCGGTGCTCATCTCCGTTTGTTAGCCGAAGAGCCAGCGTTGTCTGAAGACGCTTCCACGGTCATGTGGCCGCATGATGCGCGCGGAACGCTGTTACCTACCCACCGAAGTGGTACCTATTAATCTACTTGCATTTGCCTGCTTTCGAATTGCTAGGTTGGCAAGAGCTGGGGTGAGTGCGGGATCTCACTCCGTCACGCGGGGCTAGGGATTCGAACCTCCGAACTTGCGATCTTCTGATCAACAAGCCTGGCGTCTTACCCGCTGAGCCACCACGCCCCTTGAAGATAGATAGATAGATAGATAGATAGATAGATAGATAGATAGATAGATAGATATTCCACAGAAGTTAGTAATACTTACTTTCAAGAAAATATCAGCACAACAATGTTTTCTCTGCCTTCATTATGTGACTTTTCACTTGTTTTTGTTTCTTTCGTAGTCAGGTCTAAGTGAAATGGGACTTCTGTTTTTCCTGGCCCATTTATAAAGCTGAACGTTATCACCAGTAATTGTATGTTGGCAATCACAAATCTTGCTCATGACGCACAACCCAGAAATTATTTTCTTAATTATAGTATAACATCTAGTAGCCCTATATAAACATTGCTTTTTCAAATGGTTTCGTTTTCCAAGCTCTGTGCCAGTCTAGACCATAAAGATAATAGCCATTTTGGGGGCTGAGATAAGCATCTAATAATTCAAAAATCTGATGTTCCACAATTATTTGGGTAAATGAAAATGTAGCCATCTTTATATAGCTCTCTAGAAGGCATCCAAATATAATATCTTATGCATATCTTTTTCTTCCCCAAAAATCTTCCCAAAGCAAATTATAATCACTCATTTTATATGGAAACTATGCAGCTGTTAGTTCCTGTTTGTTGAAATGTAAATAAAAAACTAGACTACTCAAAAGATTCATTTGTGTATATGGATTGGTTTGGTCTCAGGCCATAAGCAATAAATAATATGTTCACGTAGGGTGGCAACTTCCTCTCGGATCAGCATACACCTGCTTAGTATTTGGATGGGAGACCATAAATGAATATCAGGGGTATAAGTTAGAAAGGGAGACCAAAAAACCATCTAGAAGAAGACAAATGGCAAACCATTTCTGAATTACTGCCAAAAAAGCTACATGGAGTCTGATAAATCAGGCAGCATGTACATTTCTATGATAGATAGATAGATAGATAGATAGATAGATAGATAGATAGATAGATAGATAGATAGATAGATAGATCTATGCAGTCACCAGGATCTCAGCTCAACTTGAAGGAAATGTTTATCTTTACCAAGTAATAAGTATCTCTCATCTTTGGATTCTTTATCTCAGTGCTTTCCAAACTCCCGCCATTGGCGACACACCAATGGTGGCAGCGGCGGCGTGGGGGAGTGCGTGGCAGTGACTAAAGTGTCGCGACACACAGTTTGGAAAGCTATGCTTTATCTTTTCATGATTTCAGACTGGACTGCCCTACTACATAGGTATGAAGGCAGGGAGGGGTGGGGGTGAGGGGATAATTTAAAAACTCCTTGGAATTCCTCAGTGAAATATAAGTCAGACTGAACCTACTGATACCCACTAGTCTATGCTGCTGGGGAATTCTAAGCCCTTCTGGCCAGGACTTCTCCCTTCAGCCCAGCTGTAGGAAAACCAGAAAGGAAAATGCTTTGGATCTTCCCACCCCAAACCCAGAAGTCTAAGACTTAAACTTTATGCCAATCCTAACACACTACAGTATGTAACTGCAGTCTTGCATGTGGGGAAAGTTCTAAGAAAGAAAAACCTTCTGAAATCAATAAAACCAAATCTCTTGATAGGGAAATGTGTTTACTGGAAAGAGAATATATGGAAAACAAGGGAAGGAAACAGTCATACATCCCAAATTCCAAGTAAAAACAATACACTTGGCCTAGCTAAACGTGTTACTTACTATCCCTTGAATAAGATTTTGGGGTTCCACCTGTGTTAATTGCAGAAAGGATAGCAGGAGAGATGTTAACTGGGCCTTCTGTTTCATAGTCTTCTATCAAGACTTCACACCAGGCATCACAATAAATCTTGGTTCACTCAGTAAGTACCTAACAGCAGTACCTACATAGACTTGACACGGCTAGATAAGTTGCTTTACTATAGACCACAAAGAAGTCATATACAGGTATTCCTTGGTTAACGACGGTAATTGGGACTGGAATTTCTTTCTCTAAGCGATGAGGACATAAAGTGAAACTTCACATGACTGCATCACTTAGTGATGGGAATCCCAGCACTCCCCATTGCTGTCATTAAGTGAGGATCATGGGTCATTAAGCAAGGACCTTCTTGCAACTTCCTGCCAGCTTCCAACAAGCAAAGTCAGTGGGGAAGCCAGCAGGAAGTTGCAAGTCCAGGTGGCTCGCAAGCAGGCTGGCAGGAAGGGTAGTGGCTGCTGCCAGGTGCGGGAGGGTGCACAAGGGGCTGGTGTGGCACGGCGTGAGCGTTGTGGGGCTTGGGGTGGCTGATGCAGGGTGCACAAGGGTGCAGGAGGGGAGAGCGAGGCATGGGGCAAGCAGAATGGAGCTTCGGGTGGCTGCTGCAGGGTGGGGGAGACTTACCCAAGCAACTTGCAACCTTCCCTGCTGGCTTCCCAGTTGACTTTGCTAGTGGGAAGCTAGCAGGGAAGGTTACAAATGGCGATCACATGGCTGCGGGACGCTGCAACTGTCGTAAACGTGTGAGCCGGTTGCCAAGCACCCAGATCGCAATCACATGACTGTGGGGTGCTAGGACAGCCAAAACTTTGAGGGGCAGTTGTAAGTGCCACTCGTTCAGTGCCGTTGTAACTTCAAACGGTCACCGAACAAATGGTTGTTAACTGAGGACTACCAGACTGTGGTTGTTAACTGAGGACTACCATTTTGCAATAAGCAGAGGATCTGTTTATTGCAAAATGTAGGAATCAAGCCCTATATAAAATTATAAAAGTACAGTCTGGTTTTCTCCAGTTGTGTTGTTGTATAATGGGATTACATAGGAGAGATTTTTTTGCGAGGGGATACAAAAACTGAATTACATCTATTCAGGCTTCTTGGCATGGCTTCAATTTATCAGATGCTTAGGGGGCGTCTGCAGGTAAAGAATTCCTCAGACAGCCACAGGATTGCATTAGATAAATTAAGACATATACCTACCCGATTTGAAAGTGGAATTATCCATTTATGAGACTTGAAGTCAGAGTTTAACACTTAACCAATCTTCTGAAAACAAAGTAGCAAGGCCCTATGATAACATAGAACTTCTCAGTATGAAGCTGTTACATTCTGAACTTTCAAAATGTGTACTGGTCCAACAAATAAAATACTTAATTTAGAGTGAACAAAGAAAATGGCCTAGTGCAAAAAGTTATCAGATTTCAGTGCTGGCAGCACATGCCATCCCACATATTAACCTATGGAACAGGTTCTCCACACATATACTAATACGTATCTCTAAATGGTTTAATACATACAAATTCCAGTTCTTTATTTTTTTGAATTAGAATACTAATATCAAACAGACCCTTGTTCCTGTAGGCTGCTATACAGACTGTTCATTTCATGTACTGTATGTTCAGTGGAATTGGAAAAAAAAAGTTCTAACATAGGAAATAGATTGTTGCATAGTGTCTAGGTCAGGGCATGGTCTCCTACATCCAAAATGGTTTCTACAATCAGCAAAACATAAATTAAAACTTTGCCAAAAGCTTTGGCAATCAAAGAAAAGCATAGGCCAATGTGTTTCTATTTTGAAAGCTTTATGATGACTAAATTCATATTAACAAACAGTGGCATGGTAATTTATTCCCAATCTAGGAATTACAGACATGATCTTATCCTTGCATAAATCTAAAACATACAGCTTTCATTGGAATGCTTCTTTAATATAATTGGCTTAGATATGCCAGATGTCTAAATAAAATAATGATATTTCCTGCTCCCAGTGTTTTCATGCTATGCATCAAGCTTGGACAAAAATCAGGAAAATGTAATTAAAATTGTGGCTTTCAATTTGTGTTCTGGGGTCCTTAGAAACTTTCTGGGGCAAAGACGGGTAATGGCAAAATAGTTTCCCTGGAAAAACCCCTGACCCACAAATATTTCCTTGCTCTGTGCAGTTTTTTTTAAATATAATTTTTATTAAGAATTGTAATTGCAATAGTAAAAACTAATACAAACTAAACTTAGAGAAAGGAAATAGAATGGAAAGAAAGAATAAAAAGTGCAGGAAAAGGAAAAAGAAAGAAAGATTAATAGTACCAAGCATGCTGTGATGGGAGCTTATAGATTCCAGTATCAATGCCTCTTTGTTGTTTATTCGTTCAGTCGCTTCCGACTCTTCGTGACTTCATGGACCAGCCCACGCCAGAGCTTCCTGTCGGCCGTCACCATCCCCAGCTCCCCCAAGGTCGAGTCCGTCACCTCCAGAATATCATCCATCCATCTTGCCCTTGGTCGGCCCCTCTTCCTTTTGCCTTCCATCAATGCTTCTACCCGACAATAATCAGGCATGGAAATGTCAGTGACTGCTTGCTCTTATATTGTTGTGTATCTCTTTGTTGTGCATCAGAAAACTTTGACTCTTTGCTTTAACCTACTGTTTCTCAACCACAGCAACTTTAAGATGTGTGGACGTCAACTCCCAGAATTCCCCAGCCAGCATACTGTATCCTCTGCATATTGGCTGGGGAATTCTGGGAGTTAAAGTCCACACATCTTAAAGTTGCTGAGGCTGAGAAACACTGCTTTAACCTGATATTGCTTGTTATTCTCACTGAATCTTAGCTTCTGATATGGAAACTTAAATATCTTGAACCTTGGATTGCACCGCGATTAAGACGTTGCTTACTGTTTCTACTGTGAGTGCCTCTATTGATTTTGAGCCTGGATTGTTACTGCTCTGCTGAGGCTTTGGCATAGGGATCTGATATGCAGCTAGCCATGATGATGCCATAATGAAAAAATGTAGATTGTGATGTCAGAACGCAAGTCAGCAGCATCTGGTGACAAAAGCAACAGCCTGCAGACGCCACTGATGCAAGTCTGCCCTTTAGTACTTACGTTGCAACATTGCGTGTCTGCACATAAAGTGTGGAGTTTGCATCACAATAGCACAATGCAGATCTCATCACTTGCTCCCCCTTGCCCCCAACCCATGTGGGCTGCTGGAGGCCTCAGCATGTGCCTTACAGTTTGATTAATAACACCAAAAGGTGCATCAAAAACGGTTCCTGCTTGTTTCATTGCATGTGTCCTTGCTCTTAAGATATTTGGGCTTGCTTAGTAGTAAAAATAGTGATGAAAGAGTGGTTGGCATTCATCAACAAAGCTTCCCATTTGCTTACTTATGCACGATGCCAGCTTATTTGCATTTGGGGGCAAATAGCCAAAAGGATCTCTTTTTCACACAGTGCATGGGTGTGCTAGAGAAACGCAAACTCAAATCCCCCATTACAGTATGAAAACTCATAGGTTTATTTTAATTTTATGTATTTGTTTAATTAATTCATTAGATTTATATGCCACATTCCTTTACAAGCTCAAGGCGACCTACATAGCACTCCCTCCTCCCATTTTTCCCCACAACCCTTTGAGGTAGGTTGGGCTGAGAGAGAGTGACTGGGCCCAAAGTCAGCCAGTGAGCTTTCATGGCTGTGGATGAATTTGAACCTGGTCTCCCCATAAGTGTTGCTTGTTGGAACCCTCAGATACAAAAGAAACTTCATCGGAAAGTTTCCCAAGTCATAAACGATTACGATCATCTCTAGCCTAATTTAGGATGGTAATACAGACTTCAGCACTAGGGACAACCACTTGCAGGTTCAAAGTAAATTTCAAGTCGGTACCACATAGGGAGGGCCCTGTAATGTAACAGTGCTGAGTCACTAATCTTAAAGCCACAGTCGGCAAGACCAGCGGTGAGGTTGCTCAACTACAACTCGAAGCAGCCATCTGAAGTGCCGCAAGTACATTATCCTTGCTAAAAAAGATTGACTGTTCAATATTCTCACATTTTCATTCACCATATTATCCTACTCCTAATGAACTATATTATAATTAATATGCAGTCATTATACTGGCATTTCATCACTCTAACATTTTTAAAATTAAAGGTGAATTTCTCAAGCACCTCTGAAATAATATATACAACAACAACAACAACAACTTCACTGTTGCATGAGGCGAGGAAAATGGCAATAACTTTCATTTTCATTGTCACCCAAGTAAGATGGCCACCTCTCAGTCTGCAAGGTTTGTAGAGTTGTTTGGATGTCTAGAAAAGTGGGATGTACTGTAGGTAGCTCAGGAGTTTAGATGACTGGAGAAGAGTTGGGAGATTGTAGCTGGAGGGAGAAACACTATGGAAGACTGGACAGAATGAGATTGTTTATTGTTTAGGCTTGTGTGAAGAGGGAGCGAAGTACAAGAGGAAGGAAGATAGCGTGATGGAATGTCTGACAGACCCTGGGATCATAGAGGATGAAGCAAGACCATTACAGGAGAGAACTGGACTGTTACAGACCAGATTCCTTACTCCAAGGCAGGGGGGAATGGGAGAAAGACCCAGAGTTACTCCAACCTAATAATGCTAGGTATACGTTGATCTGGTGAATTGCTTTGGCAGGCTTTCAAGATTCTGTTACATTACCCTACTAACGATAAAGATCCTTCCAGAAATCCAAGTAATTCTGGTTATCTGAGTTTGCCAGTCTCAAAGAGTTTGACAGAGGAAGAGGAAACTAGGACGATCAAAATAAGGAAAATCCAGGCCCAGCTTCAAATGGAATTAATAATTGGCTGGTTCCCAATCATGGCATAACCATTAACCAGGGAAGGGCAACAGAGGCCATGGCATCCTTTAGAGACCCACCTGCAGAGGACTAAGGAGGCAGTGTGGCAGCTGTCACTTAAGTCCAGCAGCTGTGTGAGTGAAGATGCCAACAGGAGTGAGAGGCTGGCAGTGACTGGAGGTGATGCCAACAGACATGAAGAGTGAACAGTAGATGGGAATGGAGAGGAAGACGTTGGGCAGAAGAATGAAAAGCAGGCAGATTCAGATGGCCATTGAAGATGGAAGAGAATAGCAGTTGGGGGCTGTGGTGCTCTCAGCTGCAAAGAGAACAAAGTTAAGTGCCAGGGACTTGATACATTCATGGACTTTGGGAGACCACACGCTGGGTGGGAGCTAAGAAAAGTGAGGAGGGAGCCACATGGAATGAGAGAATAGGGAAGAGATTATCAACTCTAAATAGGATTTTGATGAGACTGGTGTCTTGGGGGAGGTTCCAAAGAGGTTTAGATTACTGTAGGTGGTTGCATGTGTTTAAGGGATTGAATTGTTGTTAGTGGTGGAGGGATCAGCAGAAGTCCATGGGCAGACTGAGAGTCCTCCTGGGTGATTAGGGAGGTACAGAGTGCTCATTCCACCCTATAAGGAGTCAGTGAGGGAAGATGGCTGGGGATTTCCACTTTGATGACCATATTGTCACTGTGACAGGGAGAGGAAGGTAGGGCAGAGGGCACAGAGATGGCCACTGCAGGAGTGGGAGGCACATATTGCTTCAGATTTCCACTTCTGGCATGGCGATCCCTTCCCTGGGCCCAAATGGGCAGATCATTGGATGACTTGGCCTCAGGCTTCTACTGGAAAATACCAGAACCTCATCCATTTACAACCTGATGGTGGATAAACACACAGAACTGGCATGTATTACTGAAACATGGATGGCTGGCAATGGGATATAGTCCTGTTGGTACATCAAGGTTGTGGGGGTGCGGGTGGGAATGAAGCAATGATGTTTTCTGAGAACTTAGCAGGAACCAGATATGCTGGTCTAGAAATTATCAGGCAAGAGTGCCTCTACATGAAACTGAGCTGTAAGCACAAATTGGGACTGCTATCATTGTATTATCCATCGAGAGCCCTTTCTAAATCCTTGGACCTCATAGAGGGCTGGTGTTGAAGCCTCCCAAGTTGTTTGTGCTGGGCAATTTCAATTTCATTCCCTTAGAGTAGGAAATGTATAGCCTCCATGAGCATGTTCCAGGTGATCATAAGGGTCAGGGGCACATGTTAGACCTGTTTTTTCTTCAGAGAAGATGGCATATAATCTGTAGATAGTAAGGAAGATGATATTGACAGAGATAAGCCAGATCCATTCACAGAGTGCAACTCAAGTCCAAAACAATCTGAGGGGAGGAGGAAACAACTTGGATAGATACCTCCTTAGTTTCTCAGGAGTGTGTGTGTGGGGGGGGGGGAGTAAAATACAGTCAGACTTGCAAGACTCTGTTACAATAGTCCATTGTAATAAAAGTAGTTTTAAACTTCCCTGGAGTCTGTTTCTTGGTCTGACCTATATTGTGGGGCTGACATAATCTGAAGATGGAAGAAATACAGTAGTCAAATTAGAAAGAAAAGAAAAGAAAAGAAAAGAAAAGAAAAGAAAAGAAAAGAAAAGAAAAGAAAAGAAAAGAAAAGAAAAGAAAAGAAAAGAAAAGATTGTAAAGATTGTAAAGATTGTAAAGAGGCAGCTTCCAATCACAGAGGTTAGAAATACATTTATATTTTACCCTCTCTCTCTAAGGTTACATCTTAATTTCCCTCTTTCCATAAGCTACCCTTTCTAATCTTCAAACCTATAAATCACGAGTCCATTTTTCTTTTTTTTCTTCAAAAAGTCCATAAGGGGTTTCCAGTCACTGATAAAGTAGTTACTGATCTTTCTCTAATCCAGTGCTTTCCAAACTCCCGCTGTTGGCGACACACCAACGGCGGCGGCGGCACGGCGGCGTGCGCGGCGGCGGCGGTGCCCTCATGTTTTGTGGTAAAACCCGGAAGCGCTGATGGTGCGCCGCTGCTGTCGCCGCTGCCGCTGTCGCCACTGCTGCCGCCGCCGTGCACCACACCGCCACATGCGCCGCCGCAGGAGCGGTGGTGACACGCCATTGCCATTTCCGGGTTGTGTCACGACACACTAAAGTGTCGCGACACACAGTTTGGAAAGCACTGCTCTAATCAAACAAGTTAATTTTGCCATGTGGGTCTTTCCATTTTTGTGCATATAATAGTCTCACAGCCGTAATCATATATAAAAATAATCTTCCATGGCTCTTTTCTAATTGACTATCCATTAATCCCAGCAAGAAAAGTTCTGGTTTCAGTTGAATGTTGATCTTTAAAATTCTTTGTATTATAATATGTATCTGAACCCAGAAATTTCTGGCCTTTTTACAAGTCCACCAGGCATGATAAAATGACCCTTCATGTTGTCCACATTGCCAACATAAATGTGAAGTTGTGATGTTCTGCTTAATGACTGTGCGTAATTTGCTTAACAACCGCAACCGGAACTGCTAGAACTACCATAAGTTGCCACAGTCACATGTTTTTTTTCGCTTTATGACCACATCGCTTAGCGATGGAGTTCCCAGTCCCAATTACAGTTGTAAACTGAGGACTACCTGTACCCAGTTCCCATTATCAACTTTTGGGGGAACATTTTATTTATTTATTTATTTATCTTTCAATTTCTATCACCACACCATCTCCCCCATAGGGGACTCTGGGCGGTTGAAGAAGCTGCTGGTGCATCAGCTATAGAGGATCCTAGATTGTCTGTTCCCTTCCAGCTCAGGATATAGATGTGGACACAGGACTGAGTCAGCATTGGTGTCCTTCATCATGACCAGAATGGGGGAAGTATGCCCTTCGTTATTTTGGATTGCTCAGTGGCCTTCAATATTATAGACCATTTATGAGTAGGGAATAGGGGAGCAATTGAGTCTTTGGCCACTCTAACGAAAGGTATCATAGAGCTTGGTCATCTCATTATGTTGTTTATCATCTATATGGTGAGAGAGGTAATCCTTTTGAGGTAAGATATCATCAGGCCACTGCTAATACTCAATTGTACACTGCTACTTCAGACCAGACTGGAGATTGTGTGTAGGACTTCAGCCAGTGTCTGGAAGCTGTGTGGGATTGGGTGGGACAAAACAAGGTCAGATGAAATCCTGTTTAATCTGTTTGTTTGGTTTTTTTGTTCATTCAGAAAAACCTTAGTTCTAATTTACTTCCAATGATAGTTCTGGACAAGGTTGTAGTCCCTCTGAAAGAGCAGATTCATGCTTCACAGTTCCTGCTAGATAAGCAGATGGAAACCGTGGCCAGGGAAGCTTTTGCTGAGTTCCAGCTTTTGTGCCATTATGACCCATCCTGGATCATAAAGCCCTGGTGACAGGGACTCATATCCTCATCACCACACGGACTACAGCAACATGGGGGACTACCTTTGAGGACAACTTAGAAACTACAATTGGTACAAAATGCAATGGTCACACAACTGCTGGTAAGACCTGCTTTTGAACCCCTTTCAAGCTCAACTCAAAGTATTGCTTATAATCTATAAAGCCATATATGATGCAGTACTGAGCTATTTGAGTGACCCTCTCCTTTAAAGCAGTTCTTCCTATCCTGTGAGGTCACTTGAGAGAGGTGGGTTCTAGCCCCTCATGAAGGAGCTAGTATCAAGAGAAAGGCTTTCTCCATGGTAGCCCCAGTGCTTTGAAATACTTTGCTTCCAGAGGTGTTTGTAATTCCCTTGTTGTTAGCCTTTTGCAAGGCCATCAAAACTATTTTGTTTAGATGACCTTGCGGTGGGGACTTGGGCTGGTGTTTTGGGAAATTGGTTTAGTTTGCTGTTGGGTGTTTTACAGTATATTGTCTTGATTTATGCTACAGTATATGCCACCCAGAGTTTCCTGATTGGGGAAGTATTTAAACAATTGAAACAAACAAACAAACAAATAAATATTTGGCGTGTATCAAAGATATAAACAACAGGATGTGAACATGTCGCTAAGATAGTAAACCCAGAAGAGAAGGTATGTGGCAATAGGAAAGTACATCACTCTTTCCTCACATCAGCAGATCCTCATGGAGAAATTCTTCTGAACATTTTTGACAATTTGGTGTTGAAATATTTAAGACACAATTGGTTTCATAATGATAAAGATACAAGAATCGTCTGTGGTTTCATTAAGTTACCTATTGCATTGGTACCTGAGGGTTTGAACCAAAGCCTGCTGACGTCAATGGAGATATTTCCATTGACTTCAAGGGTCTTGTATCCAGACATTAACTCTGCAAAATTAAAAAAGGAAACAATAATACAGTCTGCCCCAGGTAGAAACATTCTTGCTTCCTTCCTTATTCTCAGTGTGCATGTTGTAATATGAATTGTGTAGGAGACAGAAGAAATCTGGAGGGTAGGATATAAGATGAAAAAGATTAAAAATATAAGTGAAGGAGTGGCTTTTAACCATTAAGAAGAGGAACTATTTTTGCCAGTTACAGCAAGAAAGATGACATTCATTGTTAATGTGCATGTATTTGCAATGTGGCTTTGTTAACTTTTCAATTAGTGTTACTGGCATCAAGATTGTGAATGCTCTATTTGGTGGATGCTATTCTTCTTGCATATTGCCTCTAAACAAAGAAATGTTTTGTGTGTGGCAGGTTCCCCTTTTAAAAATTCATTCATCTCAATCAAAATCTTAGACATTTATTGGACTGGGTCCAGGCTTAGTCATAATTAGAGTAGACCTATAGTAATCAGTGGAACTAGAGTTGAAGGGCTATTTAGACCAATGTTTCTCAATCTTGGCAACTATAAGATGTGTAGACTTCAGCTCCCAGAATTGGCTGAGGAATTCCCGGGAGTTGAAGTCCACACATTTTAAAGTTGCCAAGGTTTAAAAACACTGATTTAGACTATCAAGCATAATCCTCTGTTCAGTGCAGAAATACAAATCGAAGCATCCCTGAGAGATGGCTATCTAGGCTCCACTTGAATAGATCCAAGGAAGGGGAAGCCCACCACCTCATGGGTTAATTAGTTCCGCAATCAAATTGCTCTGACTGATAGGCTGTTTTTCCTACTTTTCTTTTTTTTCCCATAAATTTTATTGAGTTTTAAAATACATATTAAAAGTTGAAACAGAAAAAAGAAATAGAAATACAAAGTAAGAAAAAAGTAAAGAAAAAGTGAAGTCAAAAAATAATAAACAAAGGAAACAGAAAATAGATGTCCTCCAATCTATCTTTGAACTTTAAATACAATAATTAACTTTAAATGTTAGTCCTTCATATAATACAAAGGATATACATATAATACTCTTTAATTTCTATAATCCAATCTTCTGATCTTCATATAAGTTTCACCTTTCTTGTTATCTTCCAATAGTCCATCTTTAACTTCCACTCCTTAAAGTAATAGTTAAATGTTCATTGCTGCATCAGTTTGATATTTTTTATTCGCTCTTTCCATTTTTATATCTATATTTATATCTTCAATAAAATAAAATAATAAAATCCAATTAATATAACAAATAAAAGCCTTATTTACTTCTAATTCTAATAAAATACAATATATTCTATAAACCGCCCAGAGTTCCCCGTTGGGGGAGATGGGCGGTTATATAAATTTAAATAAATAAATAAAAATAAATTCTATTCATATTTAAACTACATATTCCACTAATACATAACCTAACATATTACATAACATAATACATAATATACCAATTCTTATAGTATTCATACATACATATTCATACATAATATTGTAAAAATATGTCATCCTATCATAACATAATTCTAATTCCACCTCATCATCCCATTATCTTCATATATATATATATATATATATATATATATATGTTATATATATATATATATATATATATATATATATATATATATATATCTCTTCATAAAAAAAGATCCATCTGTAATTTCCACTCCTTGGGATAATATCCATTTAAACTAAATACATAACCTAACATAACACATAACCTAACACATAATATGCCAATTCTTATAATATTCATACATACATATTCATACATATAATTATAGAAATATGACATCTTATAAAAAAAATTGGTCTATAATATCAACTTCTATTTATGTTTGTAATCTTATATCTTACATTAAAATATACATTTTTATGTGTTTTTACAGTTTCTCATATCAACTTTCCAAATCCATATTTTCATTAACCTTGTATCCCACATATCGTTTTCCTGTTTAAGTTATGCCAAAGTCACAGTATTCAACTTGTTTTGTACTATAGCTCATATAGGATGACAAAATATTTTTCTTAGCCTTTCCCAGTATTTCACAATGGTTAGCAATTTGCACATTAAAATCTCCCTGTCTCAACTGCAACAATGTGTTTAAACCCAGATTGTAATATATACTGTAACTTGTTTAAACAACCCCTTCCTGTAGTATTTCAAAATCTTCTTCTGTATCAAAGTATTTGAAATCCTTTCTTCCTGTTTCTCTGCTGCCTCGAAAAATTTTTTTCCATATCTAAATCTATCTTTTGTATCTTTTGAATTTGAACCTGAGCCTCCAAATCTATTAATATAAATTCTGTTGATTTTTTAATTTCTGAAAGAGTTTCATTGAATTCTTTTTTTAAATCCCGAAGTACTGTTAAAAAAGCCATTTCTCATCCACCACCCCCTCCTTCAGGCTGCGTAGCCAGTCGTAGACAAAACAAATTGCTTTCCCAGGGAAGGAGCTGGTCTGTTTTATCTATTCAATAAAAAATAAAAAGATGAAAAGTTCCAATAATCCCAAAATTAAAGGAAAAGATAATATGGCTGTTGTGGGTCTTCCGGGCTGTGTGGCCGTGTTCTGGAAGTTGTGGTTCCTAACGTTTCGCCAGCATCTGTGGCCAGCATCTTCAGAGGGCAGGAGCACAGATAGAAGCAAAATCTCTGATTTTGATTTGATGACAGAGATTTTGCTTCTATCTGTGCTCCTGCCCTCTGAAGATGCTGGCCACAGATGCTGGCGAAAAGTTAGGAACCACAACTTCCAGAACACGGCCACACAGCCCGGAAGACCCACAACAGCCATTGAACTCCGGCCGTGAAAGCCTTCGACAATACACAGAAAAGATAATATTTCAAACAGTTTATAAGAAAAAGAAAAGAATAAAAAGAAAGGATAAATATCAATCAATGTAAAAAAAATGAAAAAAATTCATCAGTATTTAGTCCAATAAAATATATTTAAGAAATATATATATATATATAAAAAGGAGTTTCTTGTACTTCCAAGTAGAGCAAAGTCCACACTAAAAAGTTAGAAAGGTAAAAAGAAAAAATGCAAATGTTTCATTATACTTCCATTATAAAATCCATCATGTTTTCCACCATGATTATTATTATAGCAAAGAAAACACAAAATTTGCCAACATTTATATACAAAGTCCAGAGATAGATCATAGATGATAAACGATTAATTCTTGAAAACTAAAAAAAAGTGATAATCTAAAAGTCGTCTTTAGCTCTAATTTACTTTCCCCCATGAGAGCAATGCTGTAATTCGAGTCGTCTCACTATTCAAGCCTCTCACTTTCTCCGTGGTGGAAACAACAGAAAAAGCGGAGGGAAACAGTTCCAACGACCTTGTGATTAATCTTCCGATTCTCCCCTCTCCGGGGAAACATTCCAGTGATCTTATCTTGTCAATAGATCACTGCAAATAGGGGGAATCAAGCCAGGTATCCCGCAGTCTGGAATATTCTGACCTGTCGAGCTGCCAGTCCGACTTGGAGTGATTGTTTTTCCTACTTTTCAAATGAAATCTGACTTCCTGTAATTGAAATTTGTTATTCTGTGTTCTGCAACCTGGAATGCCGAAAAGAGATCTTGACCTTCTTTTGTGTGACATCCTTTCACATATTTAAAGAGAACCATCACTTAGTCCCTCAGCATTTTCCTCTTATGGTAAAATATACATTCTCTGTTCATAAGTCTTTTTTTCTAGTCCCTTGGTCATCCTTGTTGCCCTCCCATACTTCACAGTTGCCTGGTGGAACACTTTCAGTCTTCTCAAAGAAGAATGAACCGAAGTAAGGGTTTTTACAAGTATGTTCTCTTGATTTCAATGGGCTTACTCTAAATAAGGCTGTTTACAGATGTAACCTCTAAAGTGCCTTGATAACAATTAGTTACAGTAGATGATAAACCTTGGCTGATTTCAGAAAAGCTAATCAGGATTGGAACTGGTTAGGATGATGGAAGACTGCCAGAAAACACCAAGAAATTGGTGGCTACAACTAACTGTTGGATAAAGGTGCTCAAAACATGATACCTAGTAAATATGTGGTCATGTACTATTGTGGCTCTCTTTTGGGCAAAAGTTATTTTATAGATTAATTTTGTTCTGGAAGGCTCATTGTTTTTTGTAGATGTGTATTTATTTATTTGTTTACTGTCAAATTTATACATGCATGTTCCTGGCAAGACTCTTCATGGGAGGTATAGCAATAGACACCATTAAGCAAGCACAAGTTATGTCAGTCAAAGCAGCATTATCAAAATGAAATTATATATAATAACAATTAAATTTACATAAATCCAGACCAGCTATCATACAAAGTCATGCAAGTGTAAAAGTAGGAAGGGAATGCTTGCTTACAAACAGGTCTTTAAGTTTCTTTGAAATCAGCCAGTGAGGGTGGTATCTATACACCTGAGGATAGGGATTTCAGACTTGGGGCTGCCATTAAGTTGGCCCTGGCCCTAGCTGTTTCTAGCTGGTGTCTCCTTTCCAGTGGCTCTCATAATATATAGTATCTATACAGGATAAGTAGGGGGTCATTCCTTTAGGTGGGCTGGACCCATGCCCAAAAGGATTTATATGTTTGAATTTGGCTTGGAAGGCAATGGGAAACGGATGCAACTGAACCAGAACAGGTATCATGGAGAACGCCAGACAAAAGCCAGGCCTCCAAGTTCTGGACCCATTGCAGTTTCCATGTCTCCTTCAAATGCATCCCCACATAAAGCTCATTACAATAATCTATTCATGAGGTAACCAGTATATGTATCACAGACACCAGGACAGCTCTATTCAGGAAGATGTAGTTGGTGCTTATGTGCAGCAGAAAGTAGGCACCTCTCACTACTACACTTAGCTGAGCATTCACAGACAGTGTGAGATTAAGAAACTCCCCCCAACTGTAAACCTACTCTTTGAGGGGGAAGTAAATCTAAGTGTCATCCACATAAAGATAGCACCCAGCTCCACACTCCCTGATGATCGCACTCATGAAGAACATGGGGGATAGAATAGATTTCTGTGTTCCAAAGATTGCAAGGAAGAGCAGTAATCCCCCAATATTATCATCTCGAACCTCCCATCAAGGTAGGAGTGGAACTACAGCAAAGCTATGCCTCTGACCCCTAACTTCCTCAAGAAGTCCAGGAGGACATCATATTTATCAAAAGTCATTGAGAAATACAGGAGCACAGATATATACTCTCTCATTGTGCTCCCTCAGCAGATTGTCTATCAGGGCAATCAAACTCATCTCCATGTCACATCCTGGCTTGAAACTTGTCAGATAATCAGTATCATCCAGAAATGCCTTGATGAAACAATATGGAGTTTTGCTTTTATATATGATCACAGCTGCAAGAATTCTATATGCACAGAGTGTCGGGGTTTCTGTGAAAAAAACCAATCGGTTTCTTTACTGTATACTTTCTGTTTATTATTACTCTGCTCTGTTCTCGTGGTGACATGAAGTGCAGGTGGCCTGATAACAACTACCACGTGTGTATTGTTATGGCTAGTGCCTACACATTCTCATGGGAATAATGTCTCCTGATTTCCTCTGTGGGAAGCCTTGCTCTGTGTAGAGCAAGGGAGGGGGGGAATCACATGCTTGCTTAGATGCAGCACTGCTATGGCCTATGCTTTAGGCCTGGTGTGTGTCACACCTAAGATCCCTCCAATCAGAAAGCTGAAACAAGTGTATATCTCAGCTGTGAACTATGGGTCTATGCTTCTTGACTTCTGTCTGGTCTTGTGGCCATGTTGCCATGTTCCTGTATGTGATCTGTTCCTGTGCATAACTATGCCTGGCTGTGTCTGTAGGCCATGGCATCCTTCATATCTACCAATGGAACCAAGGAACCAAGGAACGAAACTCTGCTTATGGTTTGTTTTTTCCTTTTTTGCAATAATGTAACTATATGTGCATTTATTGCCTTATGCTACAAGTAAACACTTTTAGCCCTAAATGCTGCACTCTGTTTGTTTACTCTGCGCCTGAAACCTCATAAGCCAGCATATCCCAACACAGAGATGGAAAGATCCACAGATACCTACGGTTGAAGATTGGATTGTTAAATTAATGGATCTGGCCCAGATGGCTAAATTGACAGCATTAATTAGAGAACATTCAGTTTCTGGATTTTTATCTGTTTGGCAACCACTTCTAGAGTACTTGCTTGTGGTAGAAAAAAATGATGTTCTGATTTTGGGTTTTAATGATTAATTGGTTTATTTTAATAGAAATAATGTTACTATGGCTTAATCATTGGTAAGATATTATTTTTGTAAATTTATCTATATCTGTATTGGAGAAAGTTGGAAGTCACTTTTCCGTCTTTGTTTTCTGTCTATTTGCACTTTATAGTTTTTTCTTCTTTTTTCTTTAGTTCTATTTTCATGCTTTTCTGTAGTTTCTATTTTGTATTTTATCTATACTCTGAAAATCAATAAAGTTTAAACTGTAAAAAACAGAAATGCCTTGATGAGTCCTTAGCTACTGCCCACCCAGCCTTCTTGGCTACGAACAATAGGTTAGAAATGGACTTATAATTATTAAAAATTGAGGGATCTAAAGTTATTTTTTTTTGGGGGGGGCACCTCTGCTTCTTTCAGGGAAGACAGTCTGAACCTCTCCCTTAGGAAGGCATTCATAGACATAACACTTCTTTTAATAGAACCCTCCCAGCCAGAACTACTAAGAGGGTGCAGGATCTAATAGACAAGTAGTGGCCTAAACGCCTCCAAGTAACTGTCCACATCCTCAAGGTAAATAAACAAAAATGGATGCAACATAACCAGGCAAGAAGCCTGGGAACAAAGGCAGAAGGAAGACCCTGAGATTAGCAACCTCACAGGCAAAGAACAGGCAAATACAAAGACAGGACCCAGAGAAAATCCCAAACTCTTTATCTACATGTCACTGCTTTTTGAAATCAGTGGGCTGTGAGGACACTGAAGTCACAATTCCAAAATCTCCCAACTGTGGCATTCATCCATCATCACACATGCAAGCCCCTTGGCTTGGGCCTGGCAAGGAATATGAATCCTTTGCAATGATGGCAACAACACTTCTTCTCTAGCTCACAGGTGCCTCTGCTCCAGAATGCAGAAAAGGGTTGGGAGAGTCTGGGCCCAGATGGTATTGCCTATTGGAAGGGTACTGTGGGTATATGAGAACCAAGGACTAGCTGAAGCAGAGAGAGTCCATGTTTGAGTGGAATGTAACCTCTTTGCAGGCTTGCCTAGCAAATAACTTTCACAAGTAATCATGATGAATATTGGGCTTAATGAGCCCTATGATGAATATTCAAATCTAATGAAGTACATACAATCCATTTGTTTGCGCAGGTGAATGGAGAGTACAACAGTATGTTAAGGTGGGCAAAAACAATGGCATGCCATAAAATGGGGAGAAGATTGAAGTATAATTAATGGATAACAGTAACAATAAGCAGGACATGAACTCCCATGATCAAGAACTACCCAGGGACAGCTAGAACCCTCCCTAAATTGCCTTCTAAACATAACTCTATTCCATGACATGGTTGATGAAAACTTAATGGTCAAAGTCCAACACTTTTAGGTTATAAAGTAAGAGACAAAGAGGGGAGTAAGTCATGTACATGTGCATAGAATGGAAAGATGTGTTAGTTGCTGCTTTCTATCACTATTTCTTCTGCACTGGGAAATCTTTTTCGAAGCAAGGAGTTACAAGACAACTTGTGATTATTATCTGATTATTAGACAATCCCTCTGCTTACATTAGTTGTGCTGAAATTGAGAAATGTACCGTACTACTGTAAAGGGACAACTGTATTCAAGCTGTGATTCAGTAAACCTATGTAATTGTTGTATTGTACTCTGTTGCCATCTGTGCTGATTGTACTTACTGAGGCAAAAGTCCCAAGGAGGAGGAAAAAGGTATTCTCTCTGGCTCCCCTCCTGCCCCCGGCCCCCGAATAGTGGTGGAGAATGCAGGGAAATCACCAGCAAGGGGTGTTATGGACAAAGGAACATTGCATAGGCTGGGAAGTGGATTTTTGCTTTGGAATGTTTTCTTTTGAGATTGAGATATTTTGAATGTATTTTGGGATCTGGAGATATTGAAGTATTTTGAGCTTTGAAACTATTTTGAGACTTCTTTTGGAATTTTAAATATTTGTACTACCTGATTCAGAGTTTGTATACTTGTTATTTAGTTGTGAGGAGAATATATGCACCCATCTAACATTTCAGGGATGTTTCAGTGCTGTATGCAGGACTGTATGTCAGTAGATCAGGAGGGGAGTGCCTCTCCAGATTTTGGCTTAAAGCTAGCTCCTAAAACATTGCTGTATACCATTTGTGAGACTGTGGAACCCAAGGGAGGCTGTTGCGTACTGGAATATATGTGTGAATAAAATGCTTGAAAAATACAATAAATCTTATCATCCCAACTGCAAGATGCTTCAATGTGGGCTCACCCAACAAAGTCTTTTTAACACTAACCAGATTGGCAGCAGCATCCTGGATCAGATCCGACAGGAGGAAGGTCTTATTCGCTGACATTTAGCAGGAGAAGGGAATAAATATGAGAACTTTAATGGTTTGGAAACTAACAGGATGATAGTAGGAATGGATATTGCATGCTTTTTTTGTCAGATACAAAAAAGATATTATTAAATATAGAAAGGTAAGAATGTATCCCTCTATATTTAAACATCTCTTTTACTGCCAGGAGTCCCGTTCAGAGAACTATTTAGAAATGTGTATTGTATATATTATGGCAACCAGCTTGATTGATAACTGGCAAATAGAGGGAGAAAAAGTGGAGGCAGTGACAGACTTTGTATTTCTAGGCGCAAAGATTACTGCAGACGCTGACTGCAGCCAGGAAATCAGAAGACGTCTACTTCTTGGGAGGAGAGCAATAGCAAATCTTGATAAAATAGTTAAGAGCAGAGACATCACACTGACAACAAAGGTCCGCATAGTTAAAGCAATGGTATTCCCTGTAGTAACCTATGGCTGCGAGAGCTGGACCATAAGGAAGGCTGAGCGAAGGAAGATAGATGCTTTTGAACTGTGGTGTTGGAGGAAAATTCTGAGAGTGCCTTGGACTGCAAGAAGATCAAACCAGTCCATACTCCAGGAAATAAAGCCAGACTGCTCACTTGAGGGAATGATATTAAAGGCAAAACTGAAGTACTTTGGCCACATAATGAGAAGACAGGATACCCTGGAGAAGATGCTGATGCTGGGGAAAGTGGAAGGCAAAAGGAAGAGGGGCCGACCAAGGGCAAGATGGATGGACGATATTCTGGAGGTTATGGACTCGACCATGGGGGAGCTGGGGATGGTGACGGCCGACAGGAAGCTCTGGCGTGGGCTGGTCCATGAAGTTACGAAGAGTCGGAAGCGACTGAACGAATAAACAACAATTGTATATATTAAATTCTCCAGTTTTCCTATTAAATAAACTCTGTGAAATATAAATAATAGAATTGTATAAGTGTGCAGTGTGGGTGTGTGCGTGCACACAAGAGGAATTCTGATGGGTTCATAAGAGATGCATGCTTTTTTACTTGCCCCCCTTTCATATATACTGTAATTACAACAGGAAATAATTACACAAATGCTACATTGTGATTTGCAAACAGCAGAAAACCTAATGAAGGTTCATATCTGGATGCAATCGAAAATACATTTAAGATCCAACCTATTATGCTTTGTCTTTTTTTTTTTTTGCTATATCAGGGGCTAATTTCTGCTGACTCCCCACAACCATGCATTTAACAGACTGATCACTGAGGCAGAATATGTATATACGTAGCTCTCTAATGCAGTCAGGCTGCCCTGCTTGTTTTAATGGAAGGATAGTAACAATGTTTATGTAAGTACTGTACAGTATGTATATAGAAATATACTTTTATTTACTCAAGCAAATCTGAAACTTTATACATAACTGAAACTCCTGAATTCAAATACCAAGGATTGAAATCTAGAAGTCATTAAATAAAAATTAATCTTCATGTACCTGGTAATCCCAGTCATTATCCTACCCTTCTGAGACTGATTATGTGCCATCAAGTTGTTGTTGCTAAGAGTTGACAATGACTAGATGGCACATAATCAATCAATCAATCAATCAATCAATATCCTACCCTTTTACTGCCTGATAGCACAAGTCTGTAACTTGGACATCTGACAGACCAATTTCTCCATGTAAAGCTATGATCACTGCATCAAATGCAGAGCTTGTTTTACAGCAAAGATTGATCAGGTGTCAAGGTAGCCATTTCATGGTTTCAAGTTTTATGCATGAATAAATAAATGAGGAAAACAGAATATTTCAGTTAAAATCATGAGATGACTGGAGGAAGAAAAAGGTACTCGAAACAGATGTTTCTGAAGCAAAGTGAATAAATCCACTAGGTACTGTGTTTTAGTTATTCACATTCTACCAAAGGTAAAATAATTATTATTACATTGTAAGAATAAGAATTACACAAGTCTGGTTAAGTTGCTTAAATTGGATGATTCCATGCATCACTGCTGCAAAGTGAAAAGCCTATTGCCATATTTGATGCCTTATGCATAAGAGAAAACTATAAGTATCTTAGAGGAAAAAATCAGATTAGACTTTGATTAAACAGGAAAATGAGATTTTTAAAAATGTGTCATTTTGAGCAGTTAACAAATCAGCCATATACTCAGAGAATCTGAACTATTGCAGAGCTTTCCAAACTTTTCATGTTGGTGACACGCTTTTTAGACATGCATCATTTCGCGACACTCTTACAGCAGGGCATCATTTCGCAACACACTCTTACAGCAGGGCACAAGGCAGGCACTAGGACCTGCATGGAATCACAGCAGGTTTGGAGGCAGCAAGGCACAAGGCAGGCACTAGGACCTGCGTGGAATCCTGGCAGGGCTCGGAAGCAGCAGCAGCCGCAACACACCCAGACACTGCAGCCGACACACTAACGTGTCCTGACACACAGTTTGGAAAGCTCTGTCCTATTGAGTTGAAAGCTGTTCTCTTTACCCTGTTAAAATATCCAGTTAAGTGCTGTAAAGACCATAGCTAGCAGGAGTGACGGTTGGGTATGGTCAAAAAGTCAAGGTGGTGGCTGTGACCAGGTGATTGAAACTCCACCTATTTTTCATGGCTGTCATCATAATTTTTTTGACATATTTTGCAGACACTCCTGCTAGGTAGAGTAGCTTCTAGAAAGTCTAGTTCAAATTTAGATCAGAGGTTACAGTTTCTGACATTTATTTATTTATTTTTTATCCCATCTTTATTATTTTTATAAATAACTCAAGGTGGTGAACATACCTAATACTCCTTCCTCCTCCTATTTTCCCCACAACAACAACCCTGTGAGGTGAGTTGGGCTGAGAGAGAGAGTGACTGGCCCAAGGTCACCCAGCCGGCTTTCATGCCTCAGGCAAGACTAGAACTCACAGACTCCTGGTTTCTAGCCCAGCACCTTAACCACTAGACTAAACTGGCTCTTTGGCAAAGCATTAAGTAATCCCACTGGATGTTCTACTCAGGGTGTTCTGTTTTGTTTTGAAGATTAATTTAGAAGGAAAGCAAATGGAAAATCTAGCTCATCTGCTTCCTTCTTTTGATTTCTTTGCCTGCTAATTCTCTCCCTCTCCCCATTGTTTGTTTTCCTGTATTTTCTAATACTTTGTCATTTTTCCCAATGAATGAGAAGGGATTTTGTTTTGTTCCATGCATTCATGTTTGGTGTTGATTTACAGCTATAGAAATATAATTTAATACAGTCCTGATCCCTTTCTCTAAATTTCCAGTTTGGCTCAAGTTAAATCACGTAATCTCCCCAACTATGAATTGGAACTAAAGTTACACTCAGTAAATTTCTCTAGAATTTCCCTAAACATGTTCTATTAGTACAAGCCTTCTTATGAAGGCAGATGTCTTGGTTACCAGAAAATATGATTCTGAAATATTTCACCAACAAAATAAGATTCTAAGCAGTGATTTTATTATGGTGGTTTTGCATATTTCAAATGCAAAAAAGATGCAGATAAAGGGACAAATTAGAATCCTCCTCTTTGCCAACAGCTTAAAACAGGTTCTTATCATCAGCTGCTTTTTACCCAGCTAAGAAAACTTGAAGAAAAAAGTTGCAGGGTCTTGCTTGTGAGTCCGTGCTCCCCACCAAAGCACTAGTTATCTAGTTAAACTCAGAGTCTCTTTTCTTTCTTTGTAATTGAGGTTCTGTTTTTAAGAGAGAAGGATGCATTAGACATAGTTTGGTTCTATGTAACTGCCTTTAATCCAATATTTCAGCTGATTGCCAAGAAACAAGCCACACATGTTGAATAACTAGGAAGACACAAATTTTGTAAACAGGAAATTCTGACTGTTATAAAATATTGCATGGGAAGATCAAGTTACTGTGACCACAATTTGGCAAGTTACGAGGAGTATAAAAACTTACATATGAGGACAATGGTCAAAGACAAGTGAGATGATGGAAATGGCTGAGTCACTCATGCAAATCTTAATGGATTATCTAATAGTAAAGGGAAAATCCTTAACCACTAGCCAAATGGATCCATGTAGTCCTGCATTTTGTTAATAAAGAAACCAATATTTCAACATAGTTTTGATGATTCTGGTTTAAGAAAGAGACAGGAGGAGAGCCTTCTTCATCAGTATTCTTTTATCAGAAGAAATTATCATTCCACTCAGACATGTTCAATGCTTGTTTCATCTAACTCAATCTTTTATCCTTTGAAACGAGGCAATATTAGATTTTCAACAGAACCTGGATCTACCTCTCAAACCTGAATCCTATTTTTGAGTCCTGAGTCACATAAAGAGTAGGTTATGTGTTATGCCATGAACTGTAGGCAAGAACTAACTCATAAAACACATTATTTCGGAATTCTTTTTTCCACCCATTAATATCCAACTTTATCTAGGATGCCACTGAAAATTTACATAATAACGATGATTAAGCTTTGGCTAATTTCAATAATCTCCTGGACTACTACTATTTTTGTAAATCAGGCACCAATTATTTCTTATTTCTTGAACCTGAAACACTTAGTACAATTTTCCAGATTGCATCCAGGACTATTAGCATGTGCTTGAGCCTAAACTGTATGTGTGTAACTTCCTATTGTCACATAAGATTCTCGCTATTGAATAAAATCACAGAATTGGAACAAGATATTTAGACCCTCAAGGTTAACCCCCAGTTCAGTGCATGGATTAAATTGTCCCTGACAGATGGCTGTCCAGTCTTCACTTGAACACAAATAGGAGCTCACCATCTCCTTGGTAATTGTAAAACTGCTGTTAATGTCAGGACGTTTTCAGTAATACTCCCTTGAAGCCTCTCTTACTTTACATAAATATAACACTCCAGATCCTGCATTCTGGAACAACAAAGAATAATTTCTTCTGTATTGCATTTCTTCAAACAGAGAGTGCTATCATGCCTCCTTCAGTAAACGTTTCTCAAGGATAATTATTATATCTAATATCCTCAATCTCAGTTGTAAGATTAGGTGCGCTTTCCTATAAGGATTCTGCACCAGCTATGAAAATTGCTATGGAACTCAGTGTTCTCATACCTTCAGGACTGTTGCAGCCAATTTCTGGCTTAGTTGTGGTGTAGTTTAATTTGCTGCAAATTAGGCTACTAAATGGATTGTACTAAAATGGATTTTTGAATTTTTCTTAGGGTCAACAGCTACCTTTTTTGTGTACTTTCTTAGACATAAGAATGTATGTATGTATGTATGTATGTATGTATGTATGTATGTATGTATGTATGTATTTGCTTTATACTCCAAGAGGGGTTAAGATCTGTGCTATTCATATATTCTGAACAGTTCCTAGCACCTTATCCATCCAGCCATGTTGAGTAGAACTGCTCACTTTTCAGATATCTTAGTGCTCATATCTGAATGGCAGAGAACAGTGAATGTTACCAATAGCTTACTAGGTGGATGCTGGATGTAGTCCTTTGCTTTTACAAATGTATTTAGTCAACTGCTGTAACATAATTTTTTCCTAGCCTTTCACAGTATGAATTCATGCAGGAAATCCTGAATCTTTTTATGAAACGCAGAAAATATACACTAACTTAATGCATATTGAGCTCTACCACCTGTTTGGCCCTTGCATTGGGCTTGCTGGATATTTTCTGAGGGAAGTTGATTTATTTGTTTGTTTATAAATGTATATGAAACCCATTCCCATAACTCTATATTTATATTTCTCTATAGTTTAGAGGATGTGAATTGTATCCTGGGGCAAGCATATTTGAAGTACCAATTTTTATAGTTATTGCACCTATGAAGGGAACAGAGGGGATGACAGACAACATCCCTCAGTATTGAACACAATCCTATTACTGTATGTACACATTTTGGTCTACAGCATTCTCCCTACCGTGTCTGGACTAGGAAAAGGCCACTATCACTATTCTTTCTCCCATATCTAGTCTGGTTGCTGGATTCATTGCCTCTCTCATTCTTAAGGTCTTGGTTATCAGCTTTAGCACATGCATAAGGGATATCCAAATTACTATTTCCATACCAATAGTGTGTGTATGTGCATGTGCATGTGCATGTGCATGTGCATGTGCATGTGCATGTGCATGTGTAGATAGATAGTTTGTCTCATTATGATTTGATGGTTTTCTGATTAAACTTCATGGATTTCTTCTTTCTAATCAAACGTCCAAGACAGCTGGGGAGAGGTCTTCTTTTTGAGGGAGTCCAGATTGGGCCTAATCTCTCTTTCTTTCAGAGAATGCTGCATATATTATAATAATGGTACTAGTTCATCCCTTAAATTTACTACTACTAAATTGAAGGTACTACTTTGTCCCTTAAATAAAGCAAAAAATGCTGGCATCACTTACATTGAAAGTAGCTAGAATAATATCTCAATCTATGATGAAGCAGTTTCTTCTCAATCATTGTCTTCTTAGAATTGTTTGAAGAATGCCATCTAGTGGTTAAGACTGGAGACAAAAGTATTTTATCAGCTCCAAACTATATCCTGGATAGCCTTTTAATATTTTCAGCCCACTTTTTTGTCCGTCAAAAATTATTCATTCTAGTGATTATAATAGTTTAATCTTGATGCTCTCATTTTTCTGAAGAGTCACTAAATGTTATTATCTTTCCTCTAGAATTTCTGTTTCCAAGAATCTGTAGCTTGAATCATGTCAACTGGATTTCTATTTTCTCAGTGGAAACGTTTCGCTCCTTACCCAAGGAGCTTCTTCAGTCTGAGCAAAGTTAGTAAGGGAATCCTTAAATATGTTTCTAGGTGGCTGTGTGACCTTGCACCTGGGGCTAGGTCATGGTTATTTTGAGATGTTATTATAGGAAGTTATAGGAAGCTTATAGGAAGATTAAGACCATTTCGCAAGCTCAACAGCAGCATGGTAATCTTAACGATCCTCCTTTAGATGATAAAGGGTCTTAGAAATAACATCTCAAAATAACCATGACCTAGCCCCAGGTGCAAGGTCACACAGCCACCTAGAAACATATTTAAGGATTCCCTTACTAACTTTGCTCAGACTGAAGAAGCTCCTTGGATAAGGAGCGAAACGTTTCCACTGAGAAAATAGAAATCCAGTTGACATGATTCAAGCTACAGACAATTCCACCTGGATGACTGAGAACCTTCATAGACATGTTTCCAAGAATATTTCACCAGAATGTCACACATACTGAGAACAAAATGCTAAAGACGGATGTGTTTAACTAAGCTCTTTGTCTTTCCCAGAAAGTTATTCAGACAAAATAACAGTTCCATTCAGTTCAAATGAATGGAATGTGTAATAGCTATTTAAACTGAGCTGCTGACAGAGAAGCAATGCTTCATGCCATTTTGCAATCTTTAAGAAACTGGGTGCCATTATTTTCTTTTGGGTGGAGGAAGCAAAATTACTATATAGCCTTGGGGTACTGAGATTCATATAAATAATGTGAAAGTGGCAAAATATCAAGAACATCTCTCTCTCTCTCTCTCTCTCTCTCAGGCTACAGTGCCACCCACTTTATTAGAGGCCAAGTCTCATTGTGTCTGAGTTCACATAAAATGCTAAGCCAGAATCAAACAAACCATAATGCAACCATATAGATATTTCAAATCAAACTACACAAAACCTTGTGTGTATAATTAGAATCTAAACCATTTTTAAAATTATTAAATAACAAGCACAGGAAGCCACTCAGACTGGAGTGCACTAAAAAGAGAGTTGTAATTCCTTCTGCTCATGTAAACCTGATCAAAATAGACCTTCCTCACATGCCATTGATTGACTGATTATCTGTCGTCAAGTTGGTGTTGACTCTTAGCAACCTCGTACATAGATTTTCTCCAGAACAATCTGTCCCCGACCTGGCCCTTTCAGGTTTTTTCCAAGGTAGAGTCTACAAAGAGTTTTATAAACTAACAAATTTAATGATACTTCAGTTGAAATTGATGCTTCCAACAACTGTGACACATTCATAGAAATTTATTTATAATCACCATTCTTACATTCATTCATTTCTTAAAATCTGATCTGCACACCCAGACTGGCATAAACCTGACTGCACTTCCCAAATTCTGTTCATGTTACCTCTTGAATTTTTCAATCAGAAGACTGCCAAATACATTCCCAGGCACGCCTAATACCCAAATCACCCCCAGTATTCACTTATTTTTTTAAAATAAAGGAACAATAATGACATTCTTCAGATTGTCGGGCAGGGGTGCAGTTCTCAAATGCACATACACATTGAACAAGATGCAAAGCCTCTCCATAAGGAAACCACACCTGTATTTTAAGATTTCTTCAGTTACCTTACATCAGTCTGACTATTTTTCAACATTCTCACAGCATTCATCACTTTTTTTCTGGGACACTGACATTTATAGCATTTGTTTCAATTCCACTATTCGACATATCACTATCATTCCCACACAAATTTCCAGATTGCTCCTTCCAGCATTATTTCACTTCAGTTTCATCCCAATCATCTCTTTACTTTTATTTTGAAATCCATTCACACTGCTGTAGGCTCATTTAGCTCTTGTCACTTCCTTCCAGAACATTTAAAAAAAAAAAATCAATCAATATTGCTTTGCATTTTCTCTCCCACTTTTAATATTAATCATTGCTTGTTCTCTTTGATTTTTTTTTTTTTGCAACAATCTCTTTTTCACTGTAAACTGGACCCTGTTGTACTGGACAATTTTCATCCAGTCTCCCACCTTCCCTTTATGGGGAAGGTGGTTGAGAAAGTGGTGGCGTTGCAGCTCCAGAGGATTCTTGATTAAACGGATTATCTAGACCCCTTTCAGTCAGGTTTCAGGCTGGGATATGGGACAGAAACAGCATTGGTCGCACTTATGGATGATCTCTGGCGAGAGCGGGATGGAGGCAGTGCATCCATCCTGGCTCTCCTTGACCTCTCAGCGGCTTTCGATACCATCGACCATGGTATCCTTTTGGGACGCCTGAGAGAGTTGGGGGTGGGCAGCATGGTTTTGCGCTGGTTCACCTCCTTCCTCCAGGGCCGGTCCCAATCGGTGTTGATAGGGGAGGAGAGATTGGGTCCACGGCCCCTCCTTTGTGGGGTGCCGCAGGGCTCAGTGCTCTCTCCTCTCCTATTTAACATCTACATGTAACCACTGGGCAAGATCATCCGTCTCCACGGGATGAGGTATCATCAATATGCTGATGATACACAGTTATACATCTCCATCCCGGTGGAAGTAAGTGATGCTGTGACTACCCTGTCCAAGTGCCTGGGGGCTGTGGGGGTCCGGATGGGGAACAACAGGCTTCAGCTGAACCCTGGTAAGATGGAGTGACTGTGGATTAATGGCCCCTCGGTGTCTAGGAATTTATCATCCTTAGTTCTGGATGGGGTTGCACTACCCCAGACAAATCTGGTGCATAACTTGGGGGTCCTCTTGGACTCACGACTCCTGCTCGAAGAGCAGGTGGCAGTCATCGCCAGAAGGGCCTTTGTACAACTTTGTGTTGTGCGCCAATTACGCCCTTTCCTGGAGCGAGAGTCCCTTCGAACAGTCACTCATGCCATGGTCATCTCCCAGATAGACTATTGTAATGTGCTCTACATGGGGCTACCCTTGAAGAGCGTCCGGAGGCTTCAGCTGGTTCAAAATGCAGCCGCGCAGGCGATTTTAGGTGCCTCAAGATCGGCACATATAACACCTTTGCTCCGTGAGCTGCATTGGGTCCCAGTTTGCTTCCGGATTCAATTCAAGGTGTTGGTTATCACCTTTAAAGCCCTACATGGCATGGGACCAGGTTACCTGAAGGACCGTCTCATCCCCGTTCAATCAACCTGTCCCACCCGGTCCTGCAGAGAGGGCACGCTACGAACCCCGTCTGCAAGAGAGTTCCATCTGACGGGGTCTAGGAGGCGTGCCTTCTCTGCAGTAGCCCCCGCCCTTTGGAATATTCTTCCCCCTGAAATAAGATTGGCCCCCTCTCTCCTGAACTTTAGGAAAAACCTAAAGACCTGGTTATGTCACCATGCTTGGGGAGGGGAGGGGAATAGCCAGTCTTGGGGTTGGCTGGTCCCTTAGATCTGCCCTGACCAGCCTTATCGAGCGGTGGGATGAGATCTACCATTCCTTGATCGAATTGTATGATATATATATATATCATACAATATATATACTCTTTGTACTTTCACTTCAGTTTCTTTTCTTATATATATTGTTTATTATTGATGTTTATTGTTTTAATTGATTTTAAACCTTGCTGTGAACCGCCCAGGGTCCCTCCTTGTGGGGGAGATGGGCGGGATATAAATGTAATAAATAATAAATAAAATAATAATAAACATCATAACATATATTTCTGTCATCCGCATTTTATGTAGCAATCATCATTCTCTTATATACATTTTTTTCTCATCCCCCGTCTCTTTCACCTTCATTCCACCCGGCATCCTATTCCACATTTACCATTAATGTAGTTTCACATTCCTGTGTGCAGTCTGTTACTGAACAGTTTTCATTGTGTTTCAAGCAGCTTCCACATTATCTTTTCTTCTGACTACTTTCCATTCGTTCGGTTGGGAAATTTATCTATCTTCTAAAACTTCTAAAACTTACTCTTTGTACTTTCACTTCAGTTTCTTTTCTTATATGCCCATTTTTTCACAGGATCTACCTTTGACAAATGATCTGTTCTACATTCAGAACATAACCATTGCACCCTTCACAAATTATTTCAATCTTTCAACATAAACAATAAAAATACGTTTTTGATTTATTCCTTTCTCATATACACATATGAAGAAAGTTATGCTTAAGTCAACTACTTGAAACTGTAGCAGAATGAATGAGCCTGTAAGGTAACAAAATGGAAGGCTCAAACCCACTCCCAGAAGCCCTCTTCATATCCTGGCCACACCTCCTGCTTTGGAGAGCAGTTTGGTAATTCCTGCTGCCATCATCTATCATCCAGAGGTTCTTCACCCAACATTCTCCTTGTAACCCAGTGTGTGAGACAGGTAGGCCTATTCTGCATTCTTACGATTAAAAGGTAAAATGTACAAAATGGAAACAATATCAATAAGGTAAACTTCTGGCTATGTAATGTAATGACATGTGGCTAGAGGTTTCAGCCCCCCACTCCCTGAGGCATAAACTAATATAACAGGAGATAAACAAAAGGGAAAAAAAAGATTAGAAAAAGAAAACTTTATTTTTTTTCAAACATAAATATCAAACTACAACATTCAATACCACTTGGTGAAAAAAGGCAACGAAAATGCATTTCTTTCTTTAATTTCTTGCTCTTTACTATTTACTCCATTTACATTCTCAGTCACAATCTCCTGTAGGCCATGATCATCAGCAGATGATCCCATGGGTATTGACCTCCATCACCAATTATGGTGTAGATCAATCAAGGTGTTCACATAATGCTTTTTAGTAAGATAAAGGTATAAACCACTTTTAGTCACACCTGTGCTCCATGCAGCATTCCCTCCTAACAGTAAGGACAGTAGCAGTCAACGCTGGCACTTTTTGGCCAATATCCCACAAGTGCAACTAGCATGCTTACTGTATTCTATGCAAGCTAGGATCTCTAATCTAGAGACTATATTACCATAATGCTTTTGCCCACATCCCACCAACTTGGAGGGACATGAGTGTACTGACAGCAATCAGCACAAATCCATGTAGCAAAAGTTCTGATTTACAATTTGAGATGCTTGAGTTCCCGGGGTGGGGGGGAAGTAACTTTCCCTTTGGTAGGAACTCCCACCATCTCTGTCAGCCCTATAAGTCAGATCAGACCAAGAAATAGACTCCATGGAACCCTTAAATCCATTTATTTTAAAAGATTGGCTATAGTAACAGAATCTTGCAAGTCTGATTGTGCTTCCCCTCTTCCCTCTTTTACATTCATGCAACTTAGGGGGGGTGTCTGAGACATTTTTGTAATCCAACCCCATTGTCTGGACTCAAGCAAAGCTAGCCAACTATAGTTTATTTAATTAACTATAATCATACACAGTGACTTAGCCTTATGTATGAACCCAATCGTATATTAATAGATAATGTTTTTTTACCTAACATAGATAACATATGTTTCTCAATTCCCCCCTGTGCATGTTTAAAAAATCACAAATCATATTTATGCTAAACATCTTTATTGAATTAATTAATAAACAATATTAAGCATAAACACTTGCACACAAACCAGCATAGAAATAGAATTTAATGTACTAATACTTGCAATTTCTGTACATTGCTATTACATGCATAATGGAAAAGAGTTTACTAACTTAAATAAAGAGGGAGTTGGGAAGTAGTGAAAGTGCCTTTTATATTGTTATATTGCTTTTGCTGTCACTGCCTAATTCTAATATCATATTACATTATTGTCAACTTGTTTGTTGACCTTTGGGCTCTCTGACTATTTATAATCTAAAACAAATACTAATTCAGTAATATGAGCATGACTTTTGATGTGTTAAAGGCTATAGTTAGAGTTTGCTAATGGCTGTGGCAATGCAACTCTAGAGAAAGTACATTCTACATTTTGTCATCAATGCCAAAAGACCTGTGCCATTGACAGCAGAAGCATCTTCAGAGTTCCTCTCTTGCAGATCTGTTTTTAACATGAGAGATGGTCCCTCACATTTTTATTGCTTTATTGATTGATCTGGTATAAATGCTATTCACTAAATATGGTCTCACTCTGACTAAGATGAATGTAAACTTTGCCTCTGATTTTATGAGGAAAAAGGTGAAAAAATATTCTGCTGTTATATGTTTGTACCTTAAAACCAAGCTAATGTGGATTGATTGGTATTTTGGATCTGGATTTGGATTTGATATCATTCAACAAAAGCTAGAATAGCGATATTGTACAACAAACATAACAAGTATTCTCCTGCATCTGGAAGACTAATAACACAATACTATTCACATTTTGAGGGCTACACATAGCCATGTTAATGTGCTTTCCTACAAGCCTTGAATCAGAATGAAAGTATATTGACATAAATTATGCTTCCTCCACAACCAGCCTTTACCATGCCTCAGCAACAAGGTTGTGCACTATTGATGTCCTCAACAATTTAATGTGGGTTAATTGCAGCAATTAGTGGACTCCCTGCAATCCTTTCCCTCCCACCTAGCATGATCTATCAGTAGGAAAACTGGCCGCCAATTACTCTCCTGCAGATGTAGCAGGATAGGGGTTCAAGCCTTAATTTTTATTATTGATTTAGCCTTAATTTTTTTAGCATTATTACTCCATGCTTCTTCTGAGAACTATTGATTTCCCAGGAGATCAGTAGTGCTATAAAATGATTTCAGAAATGAAACTGCTTTATAGATCAATATTCCTGCCAGAGACAAAGAAGATTGATACACGTATGTCAAACAACCCTTCCCCAAAAGTCTGCCTCAATGATCAAAAGAGCTGATTTGAAATACAAAGCAGAAAAACCTGAATCTTACTTTGATTGTGCCTCTGGATCTTTCTTTCCATTCTCCCTCCTGTAGCCAATTTCTTCTTCCAATGATTTCTGGTCAAGCAAAGAGCCTCTCGCACCCCATTTCTTTCTCTCCCTCCCTCCCTTACAATCTTTGTCTACTTTACAATCTTGGTGTATACACCCTCCCCAAATACCAGGATTCCTGGTTGATAGATCTATCAATCTCTTGGGAGTTCATTATTGCAGTGTAAAGAGGACTTCTAGGGGACGAATGGCAAACTGAAGATGCCTCTGCGAAAGTGGAGCTGAGGACCGCAGCAAAGACCAAGGAACTGGTTCCTTGGAACCTCTCCAGATAGGGAGAGGACAGGAGATTGCCCACAGGTGCTCCGGACAGCTGCTCCTCATGAGGAGACCACAGGACAGTGGTTTTCCTCATGTTTGAGCACTGGGAGATGACGGGATCAGCCATCTTGCTCACAACTGCGATGGAGACTTACAGGACATTAAGTTCCCAAACCTCACTTTCTAATCATTTTCAGAAATGGCCTATTAACCATCTTAAAAGCTATTAGAGACCTTTGGAACAACAAGTTTGAAAAGTCTTCATCGGGTGAGTTTATCTTCAACTCTGAACAAAAGAAAAATTAATTATAAGCTTAAGAACTTAAAGAATTTGAAATAAACAGCAAAAAGCTAAATAAGATTTTGATCTAAGAAAGTTATAAATGGATTAAGGATCCAGATAAATTTGGAACATTGCCTTTTACTATAAGATTTTGGAATTAACTATAAAAAATAAACAGCTTCTTGTGGGAAACAAACTTACTTTGGCTATCCTGGCAGTTGCAAGTCATAACAAAGATAAGTGATGATTTTAGAAACTGAACACAAAAGGGGACTAAAGATTCTAAGCAGAAGAAGAAAAAATACAAGCCTGTTCTTGATGTCAGTTAATATTGGGGCTTACAAAATGTTATAATATCAGAAGTATTAAAGGAGATATTTGAAGAATGGAACCAGAAATTAGTAACTACAATATCAACACTGTCAGTAATGATGTCTGCTTCTATGGAGAGACTATGTCTAAAAGATGTTAATGAAGGAATGACAGATGTGGAACAAATTTTATCTGACAAGAAAGTACTGAAAGTGGAACTACAAATGAGGCCAAGATAATGATTTGGAAAAGGATGCCTTACTTCATAGACAAAAGAAACTGGCTGAAGTTTTAAAATTTAAAAGGGAAATACAAATGATAATCCAAGAGAATGACCTGGAAAATGTTTTCTTATTGGATCTACAAAAGAGGCTTGTTAAACCTTGAAGAAATCTATGCAATGGGATAAAGAAGAATTGAAGAGAAATTAAATCCTATGACAATATTTGATTGAATTAAAGATTAAGACCATGAGAAGTAAAAGGAAGGAATATAAAATCTGTCTGTCTGTCAGTCTTGGCAACCCGAAAAGTACCAAAAAGACAGTAACTGAGGCTTTTATTTCATAAATACCCTACTTTATTCATATAACAAAGCTGTTTGCATAACATACTTAACCATCAATTAGTCAAATTCATTTTAGCCTAGTGTGCAGGTCGGATTCAACCCCTATGGTTTGTTTATGGAATCATAGCATGGGAAGGGGCCTTGTAAGCCATCCAGTTTAACCTCCTGCTCAATGCAGGAATTCATATTAAAGCCTCCAGATAGATGGCTATCTAGCTTCTGCTTCAGCACATTGAACCACAAGGAGATCAGTAGCCTTCTGAATAACTGGTTCTTCTGTTAAACTATATGTACTGTTAGGAAGTTCAGTGCAATATGACCATTCTGGATACTTAGTAAAACATGAGTGAACATGGGGTGTGCACCCAGCCCAGCCTATCTTTGAAAAGTATGTCCCAGTTCTTGTATCTTGGTTTGGTTGTGCTTTGTAAGAATTAGTGGTGTGATAAACCAGACTGGAGTGGAAGGCGGAGGAAAAGTTGCCTAGAAGGCATCTCTGGATTGCTTTTCAGTAAGAAGAGCCGCCCACCTCTCCCCGATTTTGTGAGCCGTCGATTAGGGACGGCGGCGTTTGGGTTCTTGGGCGTTTCCCCTCCGCTGGTGCAGCATCTTTGCCGCTTGAGCTAAGCGCTGAGATTCAGCCGCCTGCGGAGCGACTGTCCTCAGCGCGGCCCGCTTGCCCGTCGCCATGGCGACCGTTCCAGCCACGCGGCACGTTCCAGCCGCTTCGCTCTCGTACGAACTGCCAGTCGCGGGCGGGAGCGACGAGAGACCCCGGAGCAGCGGGACGAGACCCCAGCGCTGCCTCGGCACGTCCGGCCTAGCCCTCCTTCACCGGGCTGGGAAGCGATGCGCTCGCTCCCCCAGTAAAAATGTCGAGAAGGCCCGTTGACACCCGACAGACTAAAGAAGCCTTCCAATGTGGTCCAGGCGGTGGCAAAGGAAGGCCTAGTACCAGTTTGGATGAACACCAAATTGTTAATGGGGTGAGTCTCATCACCACCCCGCTCTTTCTGGGGCAGTTTCGCAGAATCTTTAAGCCCTTTTCTCCTTTTTTTCCCTCCCCTTGTTAGGCTTGGGTTTAGGTTATTGCGGGAATTGTGGTTTGTAAATCAAGGGGATGGCTTTCTGCAATGTGTACACCCAGCCAATTGAAGTTTATTCGACAGTTTATTCTTGAGTTCATTCAAGCTCCTTTCTGAAAGTGTGCTATCCATACCCAGCCAACTGTGGCCTTGGCAGCAAACCATGGTTATGTAAAACACAGTTAAGGGTGATATATGAACCCCAAGCCATTCCATTCCTTCATTAAAGGGCCAAGCCAAGGGGCAGTGGAGAAAAAGCATTACTGAGGGGCTCTGGTGTCCCAAAGCAATTTAAACTCAAGGGAAAGAGGAAGTAAAAGAGGATGCGCTTTCCATTTTCCTGCAGGAGAAAGAAGTGAAAAAAGGGAATTATCAGCAGAAGACACTTGAATTTGCCCCAGAAAAAGCAGACTTCTTTCCTCAGAGTTGTTCTCAGCTCTGTTATCTGCGTGCTTTAACTATCAAGCTGAGGTTCAGGTGAGGTCTTTGGACCAAATGACAATGGATTCTCACAAAACGGTTGTTCTGAAGAGCATGGTCATCTAGCTGCTGCTTATATGATGTAGAATCTTTTTGGTGGGCTTATAATTTCTGACACAATCTATTTTCAGATTTTAGAAAAGCAACTGAACATTTGTGGCTATAAGAATGATAAAGAAGTCACAGATCTGTACCTTGGTGAAAAGTAAGTTTTTTGGAGCTGTTAATTAAGCTGTACTATGTAAGACTGATGAACCTTTCAGGTACCAGACAGAATTTTTCTTTTGGCTGTTTCTGAATACATGTCTTCCAGTATTTTAAATCAAAGTATGGTATGAGCTTGACTATTCAGTCTTTATTTTATTGGGCTAGTACTCATTTTAGCATAGTCTAAGTACCAGGATTTAGAAAATGTTCAAAGTTGATATGACACGAAGAAAAATAAATAAGAAATCATTCTGCTTCTTCACCAGCAAATTTATTTCTACATGTTCTTAAATAAATTGCTTACTTAAAAAAATTCTGCCACCACTCTTCTATATTAGAAAGTTACGGTTTTATTTCAAAAGGGAAGAGCTATTGAAGGATTCAGCTCAGCTGACACCAAATAATTAGGATGTAGGTCATTCTGAGAAAACAGTAGGAGATGCAGAGGTGGACGTTAAGTGCCGCATTGGGAAGGCGATAGCCGTTTTTCAGAGGATGAATAAGTTCTGTTCCTCATCGTCCATATTATTGAAGATTAAGTTTAATCTGTTCAATTCTATCGTGATCCCAACAGTTACTTATGCCAGCGAGACTTGGAAGGCATCAGCAAGTATCAACAAGAGGCTTGACGTCTTTCAACAGAGGTACCTCCGTCGAATTCTAAACATTCGATATTTTGATCACATCACAAATGAAGAGGTGCTCTGTAGGAGCAACTCATGTAAACTCCATAACATTGTTGCATGTAAAAGACTTCAACTGGCTGGCCACATCTTCCGCATGGAGAACAATTGGATCCCTAAAGTGGCAATGAGTTGGATCCCTCCTAACGCTAAATGACAACAAGGACGCCCTCGAATAACATGGTGAAGAACGCTGATAGAAGACCTGAAGACATTGCATATCACATGGAAAGACGCCAAAACAATCGCCCAAGACCAAAAGAGTTGGAAAACCCTTACTGCCCAATATGCTACATAGCATAGACCCAGGAGAGAGAGAGAGAGAGAGAGAGAAAGAGAGTGTGTGGAAGTGTAGTTTGACACTGTATTCAAATCAGCAAACTGTGATTTCCATTTTTCCTTTAAATCAAAATTTCTCATCTGTATTTAATCCTGCTTTTCAGGGAAGGAAATGAATGAATGAATGTTTGTTTATTCGGTCAATGACCAGCAACTTAAAATTAATAAAAATAACAATTAAAATCAAACTAATCAATTAAATACAATTATACATAGGTAACTATGGGATAAAACTATAAATTTAGACAATTATAATATAATCTATAAAACCCTATTACAATAATGACATGTTTATTTATCTAAACATTAATAGATCTATCATTTTAACATTTTAATAGTATGTTGTAAATTCAGGGAAGGAAAAGAAGAGTACAAGTGCCCGTTATTTCAAATCATGGTTTGTTGGATTAGAAACAGTACCTCCATATGACCTGAAGTTCTGTTGACTAGATTGGAAATGAAATTGAAAGTAAGCATTAAAAATGGCAATATCCAAAAAGCAGTGGGGAGATGTAATGCTCTAAAACAGGGCTTTCCAAAGTGCCGCCGCTGGCGACACACCAGTGGTGGCGGTGGCAGTGTGGCAGCGGCGCGCGCACAGCACCATGGGGGGGCGTGCGGCGGCGCGCACGGCAGCAGCACAGGGGGCGTGCGGCGGCGCATGCGTGCACGGCGGCGGCGGCGGCAGCCTCCGCTAAAACGCGGAAGCACTGATCCTGTGCCGCTGCCATCGTGCACGCGCGCGCCGCCGCTTCCGGGTGGTGTGGCGACACACCACGCTGTGTCTGGCGACACACTTTTGTGTCGCGACACACAGTTTGGAAAGCTCTGCTCTAAAACATTGTGACAAATCTCAAACCAGCCATCCTTAAAGGAATTACAAAGACTGATTTCATTGCAAAATAGCTGAGCTAAAATTTATTAGATTTAACACTGTTTACCAGAGATTAATAAGGTAATGCTCAAGATCTTGCAAGGTAGACTCCAGCAATTCATGAAGCGAGAATTGCCAGATGTACAAGCTGGGTTTAGAAAAGGCAGAGGAACTAGAGACCAAATTGCCAATATCCGCTGGATAATGGAGAAAGCCAGGGAGTTTCAGAAAAACATTTATTTTTGTTTTATTGACTATTCTAAAGCCTTTGACTGTGTGGATCATAACAAATTGTGGCAAGTTCTTGGTGGTATGGGGATACCAAGTCATCTTGTCTGCCTCCTGAGTAATATGTATAACGACCAACTAGCAACGGTAAGAACAGAGCACGGAACAACGGACTGGTTTAAGATTGGGAAAGGAGTACGGCAGGGCTGTATACTCTCACCCTACCTATTCAACCTGTACGCAGAACACATCATGCGACGTGCTGGACTTGATGAATCCAAGGCTGGAGTTAAAATCGCTGGAAGAAACATTAACAATCTCAGATATGCAGATGATACCACTTTGATGGCTGAAAGCGAGGAGGAGTTGAGGAGCCTTATGACGAAGGTGAAAGAAGAAAGTGCAAAAGCTGGGTTGCAGTTAAACCTCAAAAAAACCAAGATTATGGCAACCAGCTTGATTGATAACTGGCAAATAGAGGGAGAAAAAGTGGAGGCAGTGACAGACTTTGTATTTCTAGGCGCAAAGATTACTGCAGATGCTGACTGCAGCCAGGAAATCAGAAGACGTCTACTTCTTGGGAGGAGAGCAATGGCAAATCTTGATAAAATAGTTAAGAGCAGAGACATCACACTGACAACAAAGGTCCGCATAGTTAAAGCAATGGTATTCCCTGTAGTAACCTATGGCTGTGAGAGCTGGACCATAAGGAAGGCTGAGCGAAGGAAGATAGATGCTTTTGAACTGTGGTGTTGGAGGAAAATTCTGAGAGTGCCTTGGACTGCAAGAAGATCAAACCAGTCCATACTCCAGGAAATCAAGCCAGACTGCTCACTTGAGGGAATGATATTAAAGGCAAAACTGAAGTACTTTGGCCACATAATGAGAAGACAGGATACCCTGGAGAAGAAGCTGATGCTAGGAAAAGTGGAAGGCAAAAGGAAGAGGGGCCGACCAAGGGCAAGATGGATGGATGATATTCTGGAGGTGACAGACTCAACCATTGGGGAGCTGGGGATGGTGACGGCCGACAGAAAGCTCTGGCGTGGACTGGTCCATGAAGTCACGAAGAGTCGGAAACGACTGAACGAATAAACAACAACAAAAATTCCCTGTAGTAACCTATGGCTGTGAGAGCTGGACCATAAGGAAGGCTGAGCGAAGGAAGATAGATGCTTTTGAACTGTGGTGTTGGAGGAAAATTCTGAGAGTGCCTTGGACTGCAAGAAGATCAAACCAGTCCATACTCCAGGAAATAAAGTGGAGGCAGTGACAGACTTTGTATTTCTAGGCGCAAAGATTACTGCAGACGCTGACTGCAGCCAGGAAATCAGAAGACGTCTACTTCTTGGGAGGAGAGCAATAGCAAATCTTGATAAAATAGTTAAGAGCAGAGACATCACACTGACAACAAAGGTCCGCATAGTTAAAGCAATGGTATTCCCTGTAGTAACCTATGGCTGCGAGAGCTGGACCATAAGGAAGGCTGAGCGAAGGAAGATAGATGCTTTTGAACTGTGGTGTTGGAGGAAAATTCTGAGAGTGCCTTGGACTGCAAGAAGATCAAACCAGTCCATACTCCAGGAAATAAAGCCAGACTGCTCACTTGAGGGAATGATATTAAAGGCAAAACTGAAGTACTTTGGCCACATAATGAGAAGACAGGATACCCTGGAGAAGATGCTGATGCTAGGGAAAGTGGAAGGCAAAAGGAAGAGGGGCCGACCAAGGGCAAGATGGATGGATGATGTTCTGGAGGTGACAGACTTAACCATGGGGGAGCTGGGGATGGTGACGGCCGACAGGAAGCTCTGGCGTGGGCTGGTCCATGAAGTCACGAAGAGTCGGAAGCGACTGAACGAATAAACAACAACAACCAGAGATTAAACAGCTGCCCAGGATTCTTATTATATTACGTTTGTTGATCAGATCATCAATGGAAAATGTCTGTCTTATCTTTTATTAATTGTCGTTAACTCTTCTGTCTGATATTTCCTTCATCTCAGTTTAAATGTCTATGCATATATAGAATATTTCTTTCTTAGGACTCTACTTCATTCATTTAATGGAAGTTTATGTGGTACTCAATTGTTTAGTCTAAGATTCTATAAGACTTTTATTTTTATAGTAAAGTACTGTTGACAAAGAAAATTCTGCTTCAGAAAATCTAACCACAAGGAAATTGCTAATTTTACCAATACATCTGAATGCTTGCGGCCCAAAGGGCTTAGTTATATTAAAATAAAAGCATAGATTTGGATCTTTGTGAAAATGGGCATTTAAAAAAAAGGTTAAAATGAAATTCTGCTGGGAACAAATTAGATCTCTTTGGGTTCAGTGTTGAGATGTATTTATTCAGATTTTTGCCACTGATTTCAGTGAAATGTCTCAAGAGTAAGTGGTTTGAGCCTTGCAAGTTTGAGACTTGCAAGATTACCTAAAGAGTAAAAGTAGGCTGGAAGATGTAAAATAAATGAAAACAATTAGAACTAAATTTATGTTTTTGGAGGAGAAATAAAAAGAAGAAGTGATTGGCATGCTTAATTGTGTACTTTTGTATTATGTAAATAAAATGACAGCAGTATTAAACATTTAAAAGCAAGCACTATTGGCAATTCAAAATTAGTTATCTTAAGGCCAAAATGCAGGTTCTTTGCCATTTTATGGATTTAAAGACCATACTTAAGGTCACACATCTTGCTAAACCATAGTTTTTAAACTAAACCATACTTGGCTAAGCTTACAATGCTCCAACCCATAGCTGGGTTCATGAAACACACTAAGCCAAAAATAAATAAAACAAATTATTATTTAGGGGCATTGTGACACCAATCTGTATGGAAGACATACTACTTGTCATCATCTGTTCTAGATCCCATGTGGACTGGACAAAGTTGTTTCCTCTTCCACCACAGAATTATTTCAGATTATGACAAAACAGAAGTAATATTTGAAACTGGCTATAGTACATGGAGAGTTTTTTAATGTAAAAAAATAGTCTTATGATCCAGTTTCTCAATTGCAGCAGGTAAAATAAAAAAGAAAAAGAAACAGATAAATAAATAAAATATAAGGCCCAAGCCACATACATTGTGGACAGTTCTAATTGGTTGATTTTTTTTATTCTTCTATTGTATTTCCTTCTTTCTGTTTTTATTATGATTCTGTGATTTTAGTGCTTATGCTATATGGAGTACTATTTTAAACATCTTCTGCAGTGGTTTGGTGTCTAGATGGATATATACTGGTTTCATTTTTAAAAAATAAATCTGAGATCATCTTTTTTTTGTTTTCATTAAAATAAGTTAAAGGGAATCAAGGGTGGATATGGAAAAGCTGATGCGAATCCAAATCATGTTAGTGATGAATTTTCCAGTCTCTTCTGTCTTTGCCCTTTCATCATATCTAGTCTCTGTAGTTGTTAATACAGGTGGTCCTCAGTTAATGACCACTTGTTTAGCAAACTTAGGATGGCACTGAACAACTGGTACTTACAACCGGTCCTCAAAGTTCCAGCTGTCACAGCACCCCTGCAGTCACGTGATCATGGTTTGCAACCTACCCTGCCAGCTTCCCACAAGCAAAGTCAACGAGAAAGCCGGCAGGAAGTTGCAGTCACATGCTTAACGATGGTAACCTGGGATTGCCGGAACTGCTGTTGCTAAGTGGCATAGTCACATGACATTGTGCTTTATGACAGCATCGCTTAGCAGTGCAAATTCTGGTCCCAATTACTGTCGTTAAGCTAGGACTACCTATAACTATGAAAGGGTAAGAAATATAAATTATAAATATAAATATAAATATATATATATATATATATATATATACTGTAATCAAGCATGAGTACTGCATTACTGTAGCATATTTCAGTGGTCACTGCATACTAAAGTTATGAATTTCTCTTTTAGTGGATTAAAAGATGTCCCTGATTTATCACGGTTCCGGAAATTAAGATATTTGTGGCTAAACCATAACAAGGTAACAAATACTGGAATTTTCACAACCCCAATTTTTCCTTATCTCTGATGAGCCTTTTCAAATCATTCTTTCAAGGACAGCACCTTTGGCTGCATTCACAAGTAAGCCAAAATTTCATAATTATAATGAAAATTATAAAAGCTATAATGGCCTAGTTGAAACATAATTTTGTGCATGATGGATAAGTTAATTTATCATGCTAAGCTAAGATAAATATGCATGTTTAAGACTCTTCAGAAAACTCTATAGTATTCCATATAATTTAAAGGTAAAGGTTCCCCCCGCACATTTGTGCAGTCGTGTCCGACTCTAGGGGCCGGTGCTCATCTCCGTTTGTTAGCCGAAGAGCCAGCGTTGTCCGAAGACGCTTCCATGGTCATGTGGCTGGCATGATGTGCGCGGAACACTGTTACCTACCCACCGAAGTGGTACCTGTTAATCTACTTGCATTTGCATACTTTCAAATTGCTAGGTTGGCAAGAGCTGGGGCTAGTGTGGGAGCTCACTCCATCACATGGGGCTAGGGATTCGAACCTCCGAACTTGCGATCTTCCGATCAACAAGCCTGGCGTCTTACCCGCTGAGCCACCACGCCCCTTATTCCATATAATTTAACCATGCATAAATTTCAGGGATAGTCTGGCAATTTTCTGGGACATCACAAAGTGCTTCCAGGTCTGTTGATTACCTTTTGGAAAATGTCCAGACTCTGCCAGAACAGCCAGATTGGTGTGATAACAAAGGAGAAGTAGAATGTTCTGGATTTCTCGTAAGAGGGTTCAGTTCTAGAAAAATGGTTGTGTACATTTCTAATCTCTTTAATTCAGCAGACTGATTAGAATCAATTTCCCAAAGTATCCTAGCTAATATGGCAACCATATTATATACTGTAGAATAATTGTTCTTGTACATATATTAATAATATAGTATTAATACAATAATACATTAATAATATAGTATTAACAACATATTAATTATGTTAAACTCTGAACATTTGTTGGATCTTTTATATAATTTGTAAAAATATGTCATGTGTATGTATATGTGTGTGTGTGTGTATAACATATATAAATACTATATGCTGCAGATTATATATTTTTATATTCCTAGATTATTTATATTTATATATCTGTTATTAGGGAAATTAAAAAAAATCAACAAAGCCATTATAAAAGTGGCAACTTCTATACCAGTAAAATAACAAAATTTTCTAATTTTCACAATTTAGATTCAATATATAACTTTCGTGAAAAATAACTGCTGCTTGACAGAATTGTACCTTCATAATAATGATATCAGAACTATAACAGGTACTGTCTAAACATTATTTCCCTTGATTTGATTTTTCTGAGTAAGAAATAAGTTTAATATGTTTGCAAAGGACAGTAAGAATGTTCTCTTAAATATGTAGTTTTGTGAAAATATAGACACAAGAGAATAATCTAGAAGACTACTTTGATTTCAGTGGAGTGAAAAATAATCATTTGTTCATGGACAGAGTGATCTGTATGAAATGTCTGAGTTTTGAATCCTAATTCTTGACATTATAAATGCAAAAGAAATTAAGTTATATATCAGAAAAAGTAGATATATGTGAAGTAAATGAGTTATCTGAAAAAAATCAGTTTGTGGATTCATGTTTTAGCTGTGAAAGCTTAAGTGTGTTAGACAGGCAATACGTTAGCTTGGATGAGCCGGAAATTTGAGTTGGCCAGTGACAGAAATAACTGGGAATTTTAAATTCTGTAGCTTTGCTGAAGCTAAATGGGTATGGATCTGGTGGATTTTTTGTTGGGATATTATTAGGACCCCTGTGTAATAATAGAAATGTATAATAAAGGAATAACCTTCTTGCTGTTTTTAAAGGTATTATAGCAGTCAGGAAGCTACATTCAATACATGTAAACTATTTAGCTCATATCTTGTCACAACTTGTATGAACTGAACCCATATTCAGTGAAGAAGATATAATAAAATCTCCTTAGTGATAAATCTGCCTGTCCAGTTTTGGAACACCCTCCCTGTTGAGGCATGACTGACACCTATTGAGAGACTTTTTGCCTTAGCCAAGTTAGGGCTACCTACCAATCCTACCAAACTTTACTGGAGTGAAATTTGCTGTAGTCACTAGCAATCTCTATTCTGCCACAAGCAAGATGCTACCCTTATTTACAGGGCATGCTAAGGACAAAGATTGGTGAATTCCCCAGATCTATTTTCCTTCCCTTCCAGCAAATATTATTAGCAGTTGAGAAAACACCAGGCCCTCTCCTTAACATGGGCTTGGGGAGGAGGCAGGTTTTGATGGGTGAGTAGTCTGGCAGCTTTAAATAGCTGTCAAAACTAACTCTGCAAGTATTTATTTGATTCGTAACCCACCATTTTGATACAGGATCTCAAGGCAGTGTACATAGTGCTCTCTCCTATTTTTCTCTGCAGCAACAACCCAGCATGGAGTCTGGGACAGCTCAGGAGTTCATGGCCACCATAGCAACTGTGGACCTGACCCAAATTATTCGAGGGCCTGACATATAGTGGGGATTCTATGTTAGACCTGCTTTTTTTTTCTCAGGGCAGTTATGACATGATCTGGGAGTGGAGGATGGTCAGATCTCTCTTTAACTGCTTTTCAGCTCTCTGGGGTGCCTCCCCCCACCACAGAACCTGTTTGATTGGTCCAGCCCAGCAGACTAATAGAACCCTCTGAGGTTTCAGAGGGAGCTTATTTATTTAGCATAATTAGCATATTTATATAGTCACCCATCTCACAAAGATGTGACTCTGAGTGGCATACAAACATAGCAACAGTTAAAAACTACATAACAGTCTAAAGACAGTCAAACATAAATAAACATGGAAAAAAACCAAGATTGCAGGAGAACAACAGTCACTTGACCTCATACAGCCATCTTGCAGGCTCCCCATGGGGTTCCCCAAGGCTGATGAAAAATCTTTGTTGTAACGGTCTTCCGGAAGGCTAACAGAGATGGGGTTAACCTCGCCTTGGGAATGATGTTCCAGAGGCTGGGGGCCACAGCAAAAAAGGCACACTGCCTGGGTCCCACCAGATGGAGTTCCTTTGGAGATGGGACCCACAGCATACCCCTCCTGCCTGACCTGGTTGTTGTAATTGGGAAGAGGCAGTCTCTCAAATAACCTGGTCCCATGCTGTGTAGGGCTTTAAAGATCAAAAACAGTACCTTGAATTGCACCCGGAAGCAAACTGGCAGCCAATGCAGTTTGTGGAACAGAGGTATAATGTGCACCCTCCTGGGGCTCATATAACTTGTCTGCACAGCCGCATTCTGCACCAGCTGAAGCTTCCAAATCCTTTTCAAGGGCAGCCCCATGTAGAATGCATTACAGCACATTATAATCTGGGGGTGACCAGAGCGTGAGTGACTGAGTAGTGCCACCCCATCTAGTACTGGAAGTGATAAAGTCCCAGAATCAGAAGGCCCAAAACCCCAGAGCCACTCAGTCTTGCCAGGGTTCAGCTGAAGCCTGTTGTTCCCCATCCAATCCCCTACAGCCTCCAGGCACCAGAACAAGACGTCAACCGCATCACTTAGTTCGCCAGGGGTGGAGATATGTAATCATCTTATTGATTATAAGTTATACAGTATAATCAATACAGCATATTGATGACACTTCACCCCATGGCGACAAATGATCTCACCCAGCAGCTTCATGTAGATGTTAAATAGGAGTAGAGAGAGTACCGAACCCTGTGGGTTGAGGTTTGTTCTGAAGATCTGATAGGAAGTTCATCAAAAGCCCCTATTGCTGCTTGGAATAGCTATATGACGGGCTCTGGACTGGATTGCCCCTATGCAGCCTTTGTATGTCAATCCCATGAGGCCCCTACAAATCAAACAAACAAACAGATGTTGAACAGTGGCTGACAAATGGTGATGATGGAGGACAGTATGGTAAAGCTCTCTCTCCCTGCTGCTTGACGGCACAATTCTCAGCTGTTGTTCAGACTTGCTTTTGAATGCAGGTTTAGAGGTCTTCTGGAACAGCAGTAAACCTCTATCTAAAATGAGCCTGATTATTGGTTCTGTTTTGGCACAAATGTTTTGCACAGGAATATTCAAAGACAGCCCAATGATCAGTTCATATCAGCTGATCATCAGACTCCTTCCAGATAGTGGTTCAGTGCTACTGTATTCTGGCATAGCATATTCCAGAATACCGCTAAACACTTCCAGAAGAGTATCAGCTGGAGTCCCTTGGAACATACCCAGGCAAAACAGAGAACCAGTATGCCTAATAGTTAAGATGTTGGATTAGGAGCAGGGAGACCCAAGTTTGTTTGTTTGTTCTTAATCAAATTTATTTGGCTGCCCATCTCTAATCCAGCCTCAGCCATAGAAGCTCCCTGGGTGACTTTCCACCAGTAACTCTCTTTCAGTCCCACTTACCTCACAGGGTTGTTGCTGAAGAGAAAACTTGACCAAATGGCCGATAAAGTGAATCAGATAACACACACAGCAAAATTGCCACGGCTTGTCTGCTTAAAAGGGAAAATATTATTTTAACACAAACACAACTAAGGACTGCTTGAAGTTACTTCAGGTATGGGTTGGGGATAAGATGAAGGCAGTGTCATGAAAACATGGTAGGAAAAAAAGAGGTGTCCAGGGGCATATTTCTTTCATGGTTAGCTGGCAAATGAAGAATGGTCCTGAGTTACCCTCCTTGCACCAGGTAAAGGCATTTTTGCTCATCCGAAGTTATTTTCTTTTAAAAATGTGTTGTTGTATAAATTTTTATGTTGCAGTAATCCTTTTTATCTAATTTTCTTTATCTGTACTTCAGAAGTTTGAAATGCTACATGGATTTAACAATTGTTTTTACTTTAAAATAATTGTAGTTTTAAACTATTGTAATTCCAAAGTTTCTTTTAGAAACTTTTTGAATGGTGGCATAAACATTTCTAAAACAAATAAAATATTTTCATAGTATCCTCTCGGGTATCACTCTATTATGAAGATATGTGTTTTGGAATAGGTGGAATATTGGCCTAACTCAGCAATAAATTTTAAATCCCAATTGCTGCTTTTATGTGATCAAGATAAATTTATTCATATTTTTAGTTGAATCCTTATATTGGCTTGGTAACATGATATTTCTACTGCCTGAGTTTAATTAACATTCTAATCTCTTTACTTGGACCTTAATAGAACAGGTTTTGCATGCAGTAGACTAGATTTCAACAGCGATTTGTGTCATTTGTGTAAATGATGTAATTTGCATCAGCTATGTCACCTGCATAATGCTGTAATCGTGTAAATGATGTAAATGAACACAAAGACATAGTCTCAGAGTTAACTGATAATTGGGAATAATAGACATGTCCTTCCCCCCGTTGGTCCATGAAATTGAGATTTCATTATAATTTCTGTTAAACATTCCAAAAATAACTCTTTGCAATAATAACAGGCTAGCAGTTTTCCTCCAGGCTTGATTTCACTTGTTGGTGGTCACAGCGAGAACATGGTCTAGGCCAGGGTTCCTCAAAGTGGTCATTATCGACCCCCAAAGGTCGATGGGACTATCCAAGGGGCTGATAAATAGCTGGGGGTCAAAAGGGGGTCAGTAAGTGGCTGGGGGTCAATAGGTGGTCAATAAATGATGGAAGGTCGATTGGGGTCAATTAATCTTTTGAAGTCTCTGTAGAGCTCTATGCCAGTCCCTCATCCTGAAGGTGAGGTGGCTAGTGTTACCCAGGGTTGGATAGTCAGTCGCCAGCGAGAGCAGCCTTGAGTTTTCTCTATTACTATTATTGTTATTATTTGTAGTACTATTAGTTAAAGTAGTAGTTATTAAATTATTTTCATATATTAAATGTTGGGGGGTAGATGAACAATCTGAAACTTCATGAAGAGTTCGATGAACTGAAGAGTTTGGGAACCCCTGATCTAGGCTTTGGGTCCAGCTTTTTCCCATCCAGCCAGATGCCTTCAAGAATCTTATCAAGAGAACATGGAAGTCTTAACTGCTTTATCACCCTTCCTGCAATAGGTATTAAAGCACATGTTGTTTCCATAGTGCCTTATATTGATTACTGTTATCATTTTCAGGTGCTCTGAAAAATCTACACTCGCTGCAGATCTTGCTGCTTCACAACAATCAGCTAAAAAACTTGGATATGACTGTGAAAGAACTACAAGGACTGAAAACCTTACACACCTTAAGTAATAATGTGTGTCTGTGTGTGTATTTCTTATATAGAACAACATTACCAAGATACATATATTCATTTCATAGAGGTAGCTTTGGGGAAGGGGATGGGATAATATAATTCAGCTTTTTAAACTAGGTTCTTTTGTTGAGAAACAGTTTTTATAATTCAGCACACCTGTGTACTTTTTAATTGATGTGTGTGTGTTGTTTTACCATATTGGGCAGAGCAAGGGCCAGATGAAAATGCCTGAGTCTGAAACTTCATATTAAGATAAACAAGACAGTACTGGCGCCACTAAATTCTGCTGTATGAAATTGCCTGCAGGGAAGTAGGATTATAAACTGTTAACCTTGAAAGTAAGAGTGTAGGCAATCTTTCTCCCCCCCCCCCTTAAAGGAATGCACTCATAGATCCTGCTAAACTTCAGAATTCTAAGAAGTAGGAACTTATGCCTTGGAAAGTAATTATTGGAGGTGTTTAATAACATCCAACTCATTGCTAGCGTACAGAACATTTCATAGGAAGAAATCTGAAGCTGAGTCAGCCTGAAATTGAAAAGAAGATGAGTCATATTTATTTATTTATTTATTTATTTATTTATTTATTTATTTATTTATTTATTTGTCTACCGCCCATCTCACATGCAACGACTCTGGGTGGCTTGCAGATAATAAAATGAAAAAACACTAAAAACACTACAATATAAATAATATAAGTATAAATACATTAAAATACAGATAAAAATATAAAAATACAAAATATGAAATATAAAATTCAAGATGGCAATAAGATCTTAGCCTTGACACCATTATGGTGCCAACCACCCCCATTAATGGCTATCCCCCCTCCCACCCCAAGTAAGGTGGCATAACCATGTCTTAAGCCCCTTCCGGAAGGCCGGAAGAATGGGGGCCTGTTTTACCTCCGGGGGTAACTTTTTCCAAAGGGCGGGTGCCATGGCATAGAAGGCCCTCCTCCTGGACCCTGCCAATCAGCAATTCCGGGTCCGTAACATGCCCTCTCTGCCTGACCGGGTGGGACAGGTCGATGTAACGGGTGAGATGGTTCCTCAGGTAATCTGGACCCATGCCATGTAAGGCTTTAAAGGTAATAACCAACACCTTGAATTGGACCCGGAAGCAAACTGGGACCCAATGCAGCTTGCGTAGCAGTGGTGTTATATGTGCCTTCCTTGGGGCTCCCAAAACTGCTCCCACAGCCACATTCTGCACCAGCTGTAGCTTCCGGATACTCTTCAAGGGTAGCCCCATGTAGAGCGCATTGCAGTAGTCTATGCGGGAGATGACCAGGGCATGAGTGACTGTTTGGAGGGATTCCCGATCCAGGAAGGGGCGTAGCTGGCGCACAACACGAAGCTGTTCAAAGGCTCCCCTGGCCACGACTGCCACCTGCTCTTTGAGCAGGAGTTGTGAGTCCAGGAGAACCCCCAGGTTCCACACCAGGTCTGTCTGGGGGCAGTGCAACCCCATCCAGAACCAAAAATGGTAAATTCCTGGATACCCAGGAGCCCCTAACCCACAGCCACTCCGTCTTGCCAGGGTTCAGCTGAAGCCTGTTGTTCCCCATCCAGACCCCTACAGCTTCCAGGCACCGAGAAAAGGTGGTCACAGCATCACTTACCGTACCCGGGATGGAGATGTATAGTTGAGTATCATCAGCATATTGATGATACCTCACCCCATGGCGGCGGATGATCTCACCCAGCGGTTTCATGTAGATGTTAAAAAGGAGCGGAGAGTACCGAACCTTGTGGCACCCCATGAAGGAGGGGCCGTGGGCTGGATCTTTCGCTCCCTCTGGATCTCGGGATGGATCTTTCGCACCAATTGGGACCGGCCCTGGAGGAAGGAGGTGAACCAGCGCAGAATCACGTCACCCACCCCCAACGCCCTGAGCCAACCGAGAAGGATACTATGGTCGATGGTATTGAAAGCTGTTGAGAGGTCAAGAAGAGCCAGGATGGATGCACTGCCCCCATCCCGCTCCTGCCGGAGATCATCCATAAGTGCAACCAAAGCTGTTTCCGTCCCATATCTGGGCCTGAAACCCGACTGAAAAGGGTCCAGATAATCCGTTTCATCCAGGATCTTCTGGAGCTGCAACGCCACCACTTTCTCAACCACCTTCCCTAAAAAGGGGAGGTGGGAGACTGGACAAAAATTGTCCAGAATGGTGGGGTCCAGTGATGGTTTCTTGAGGAGGGGGCGCACCAGTGCCTCTTTAAAGGCCTCCGGAAACACCCCCTGCCCTAAGGATGAATTCACCATCACCTGGACCCACCCACAAGTCACCTCCCGAGCTGCCTTCACCAGCCAGGAGGGACAGGGATCTGGTTGGCAAGTGGTGGCGTTTACAGACCCAAGGACCCTGTCCACTTCCCCGGGCCCAACAGGATCAAACTGTTCCCAGATAACCGGTACATATGACTGTCAGATTAGTTTAAGATGCTTCTTTGTAGACCATTTTAAGAAAGGATTATTTCAAAATTTAAATATGACGTAGCCTGTCATATTTTGGAAGCCCTGGACTGGAAAAACTGATATAGAAAGGGGAGAAAGTTTATGGTGGGATGGGGATTTTTCAAATAATTCTGGGCTATACTGAGATTGGTTTAGAAGAGCAAACACTTTTCTTAAATGAGAATGTGTATTTAAGTTAATTTACAGTAAGTAGATCATTGAGAGCCAGTTCGGTGTAGTGGTAAAAGGCACCAGGTTAGAAACCAGGAGACTGAGTTATGCTGCCTTAGGCAGGACACCAACTGGGTGACTTTGGGCCAGTCGCTCTTTCGTAGCCCTAAGAAGGTGGCAGTGGCAACCTACTTTGAAAATCTTGCCAAGAAAACTATATGGACTTCTTCAGGCAGTTGCCAGGAGTCAAGACTGACTTGAAGACACAAAATTAGATCATTATGCTATCTGTTAAAAAAAAAGGATAGTACACAATATTGAAGTCACTATATTTCCCTCAAATTGACTAAACAAATGTAATTTCTTCAATAATTATAGAAAAGGAACTATTTTTGTTTTGCAAAAAGTTATTCATTAGTTCAGCAAAACTGGTTATTTATTAAATTAAATCTAGATATATTTGTTTATTATATTATTTATTAATTTTCTTTCTGTTGAAAGGCACCAAAATTATATACAACAATAGCATTCTCTACAAATAATTGAAATGAAAATCCATATTAAAACTAATAACAAAAATGTTTTGGTTAATATTGACATCATTTCTAAGTAAATTATAGAAGTAGTATAGTAGGTGTTCTTTCCGTTGCTGCCATCTAGTGGTTCTTTAAGGGCAATTTATTAGGATTTCCTTTTTGTGAAGGAGAAAAACATTTCTGAAAAATGGTTTTTCAGGATTCCTTGAAAAAAACCCACACTTCATTATCCAATATAGATATTCCTATTGTTCAGATGGACTAATCCAAAATGCTTTCCAAAGTAATGCATCTTGAAATCACAAAATTTTAATGTAATATGAAGCTTACTGTAGAGCAGTGTTTCTCAACCTCAGCAACTTTAAGATATGTGGACTTCAACTCCCAGAAGTCCCCCAGCACGATCTTGTCTGCCTCAAAGGACTGGCATCAACCTTGCAAGCCTGGCTGTAGTATTGAATACATCTCATTTTACTGAAGCCTGATGATGATCTTAATAAGTCACCTAGGAAGGAGTTAGTTCTACTGCAGCTGTAGTTTCTGTCTGCTAGATATGCATTAGCAAGTCTGCGTTTGCAAGGGGCAAAGAAACAGAGTAATACATATTGTGGAACCTGCGGATTACTTCCTTGCTTAAAGCAGTAAATTTTGCCAGTTAATCATAAGGTACAAGCAAGAACTTTAAAAGGTAATCACACAAAATATACCAAAAAGTAAGGCTGGGCCTTTTTTACCCATGCATTTCACAACGGGTCACAATGTTCAGGAAGGATGTACTTTCTGAATACAAAGTGGCATATTATGTTTGCACAGTTGAAATGAGCATGAGGTTGCCAAATTTTTGCTCAATAATTTTCTTCTCTGTTTCAACTTCTGCAGACCTGTTTAATAATCCTTTGTCACAAGAGTGCAGATACCGTCTGTATGTAATATATCACGTTACCTCAGTAACTTTGCTCGACAGAAAAGGTAGAAATTGTTTTTTTCTTTTCTCAAGAGACATGTTTTTGCAAATATAAAAAGTATTATTTTTGTGGTTAAAGTAATTTTCAAAGATTTAATATGCAGGGATGTTATAGCTGTGTGTTTTGTTGATGGAGCTGGCATGGGATGGTTGATGGATTTAATGAGAGTTTTATTGGGGCCTCAACATTGTTTATTATTTAAATGGTCTTTAGTATACAGGTAGTCCTCATTTAACGACGGTAATTGGGCCCGGAATTTCCATCACTAAGCAATGCGGTTGTAAAGCGAGATGGCATCACTTAGCAACGGCAATCCTGGCAATTCCCCTTGCTGTCGTTAAGTGAATTTTACGAGTCATTAGCCCGAAGACCCATCCCAATCCAAGCCATTCCAGGCTTGGTCCCTCCGAGCCCTGGACACTGCTTTCAACTCCCCCCACCCGCCTATCTCCACCCCCACCTCTGCCCTTTTGGAAGCCCTGCCCCCTGCCTTGAGGGGCGGCAAGCAGACCCAGAACCACACGGCTCTGAGGCTGCAAGAAGCCCCTGAGCTGCAGCACAGGACGAAACTGCAGCCGCCCCAGCCCAGGTGTCCCAAGCCGCCCCAGCCCGCTCCAGCCTCCCCAGCCCGGCCACGCAAAGAAGCCGCCCCGCCTGGTCGTGCAAAGTCAGCCTAGCCCAGCCGCCCCAGCCACACAAAGCCGGCCCGGCCGTCGGCGGCTTCTTCGCACAGCCGGGCAGGGCGGCTTCTTTGTGTGGCTGGGCTGGGGAGGCTGGAGCTGGCTGGGGCGGCTGCAGTTTCGTCCTGTGCTTCTTGCATCCCCAGAGCCGCACAGTTCTGGGTCTGCTTGCTGCCCCACAAGGCAGGGGGCAGGGCTTCCGAAAGGGCAGAGGTGGGGGTGGAGTTAGGCGGGTGGGGGGTGTTGAAGCACCCCTGCAGTCGTAAGTGTGGGCGGGCTGCCAAGTGCCTGAATTTTGATCATGTGACTGCGGGGGTGCTGCAACAGTCATAATTTTGGACACAGGTTGTAAGTCCATTTTTTCAGCGCCATGATAATTTTGAATGGTTGCTGAACGAATGGTCGTTAAGTGAAGACTACCTGTATTGTGTTTTTATTTTGTTTGTTGCCCAGAGTTCCTTCTAATAGAGGGGCGTTTATATAAGTTTGTTAAAGAAACAAATAAGAACATAATCATAACCATGCTGCCTCAGACCTCTGGGCCATCTAGTCCAGCAGTCTGTTCTCACAGTGCCCAGCCAACTGCAGAAGGAAGCCCATTAGTCTCCCAGCAGATGGCTTTCAGAGTAGGTAGTCCTCGACTTATGATGGCAATTGGGACTGGAATTTTTGTCACTAAGCGTCAGGCAAAGAAAGTTCCTGCCAGCTTCCTACAACCAAAATTCCAGGCTGGCAGGTAGGTAAATTATTGCTTCCAGGTGCGGGACGGAGCAAGGGGATGCACGGGGGAGGTGCTGCAAGGGTCGGGTAGGGTGCGCGAAGGTGCAAGGGGGTGTGCGAGCGGTGCAGGTCGGAGGGTGTGAAGGGGTGCATGAGAAGTGCAGGTCGGGGAGGGTTCGAGACAGTGCGCAAGAGGCATGGGTCAGGGAAAGTGCGTGAGGGTGTGGCGCTGGTTGGGGAGGCTGTAAGGGGGTCCGCGAGGTGCGGTGTGGGTTGGTGCGAGGGGGTGCCTGAGGGGCATGGCGTGGGTCGGGGAGGGTGCACAAGGGTGCGGCATGGGTCAGGGAGGGGGTGTGAGTGGACAGCGTGGCATGAGCGCAGAGGAGATGGGGGAGGGTGTGCAGGTGGGGGAGACGTGACCTTCCCTGCCGGCTTCCCCATTTACTTTTTGGGGAAGCTGGCAAGGAAGTTTGCAAATGGCAATCACGTAATTGCAGGACACTGCTACCGGTCCTAAGTGCAAGCCAGTTAGCAAGCACCCAGATTGCGATCATGTGACTACGGGGGTGCTGCGATGGCTGGAACTCTGAGGACTGTTCGTAACCACCATTAGTTCAGCGCCATTGTAACTTTGAAGAGTCACAGAACGAATGGTCGTAGGTCGAGGACTACCTGTAGTCACACTGCCGTCAAAGCTAATAGCCATTGATCCCCATGACTTCTATGAATTGGTCTAATCCTTTTCTGCAGCCAGTCAAGCTGGTAGCCATCACCACATCTCTAGGAGCAAATTTTGAAGTTTAATTACATGTTGTGTAAAAAATAATTCTTTTTGTCTGTCATTCTTCCAAGATTCAATTTCATTGGTTGACCTCTGATTCTAGTATTTTGAGAGGGGGAAAATAGATACTTCTTATCCACTTTATCCACACCATAAATTTCAGAACTTCTCAATTTAAATGTGTCAACCAACCCATTAAAAAAAACAACCCTGTGGAAGCAAGGTTTCAGATTGCCTCTGAAAGGTCAGCACTGAAGCTTCCTGTGAATATTCTAAAGCAGTGGTCCCCAACCTTTTTGGCACCAGGGACCGGTTTTGTGGAAGACAATTTTTCCATGGACCGTGTGTGTGTGTGGATGGTTTCAGGATGATTCAAGTGCATTACATTACTTCTCATAAGGAGCGCGCAACCTAGATCCCTCGCATGCGCAGTTCACAGTAGGGTTCGCGCTCCTATGAGAATCTAATGCCGCTGCTGATCTGACAGGAGGTGGAGCTCAGGCGGTGATGCGAGCGATGGGGAGCGGCTGTAAATACAGATAAAGCTTCGCTCGCTCGCCCACCACTCACCTCCTGCTGTGCAGCCCGGTTCCTAACAGGCCACGGACCAGTACCAGTCCATGGCCCAGGGGTTGGGGAACCCTGTTCTAAAGGAATAATCTCTGGGAGATTTTGTGGAATGTGATAAATAAGTTCTTAAAAATAAATAAAAAGCCAAAGAAAGTAGAGCATTTTAATGAAAAATGGTTAAATATTTTAAGGCTCCTACAAAACTTTAATTCATATTTCCTAGAAATAACTAGAAAAGAAAGAGAATCAGCTCTGCATATCTACAATCATGAGAAGACTCTTGTCCTGCAGTCCATAGGATTTGGGAAGAGAGTAGATATACCTCTGTTGCCAAAGGCACCATATAATCTGACTCCCACCAAAGTGTTGCGCTTGCCTCCAGGTATTTTAACAATAATTTACCAAAATAATATAGATTACCAATCAACACTCTTTTCCTCATATTCTTAATAACTTTCAATATTATCTAAACTTCTATAATTACCTTTCTTTTACCTCTCAACTTCAAGAGATCTTTCTTTGTAATTGTGTTGTATATATCAGTAAAGTAAATCAGTACTTTGTAAAAACAAATCCATGTTGAAGTCACTTAATTATTTTTAGCTTTTCTAGTTCTTCAAAAATTAAACTATTTGAGACTTTGAACCTTGATAAATAAAAAAAACACTTGTTTATTTATTGTAGGTATATACTGCATGAATATGAATATGAATATGAAGCAGTTCGTAAAAATTATTGTCTTGCTTCTAGACTTTGGACCTATATAAGTAGTTCCCCAGATTATATAGTGTTTTAGACCTTCAAAAATGTATAATTCATTAATATGTTTTAAAAAGCATGTGGTATAGAATTTAATCTGAAGAGCAAAAAAGAAATAAACCCTTTTTATGCAAAACACAAATTGTAAATAATTATAAAGGCTATAACCATTCAAAATTAAAATTCAATAAATGTTATTCAATAAACATTTTAGACCTAATTGTTAATTTTCTACATTTACTTTTTTAAATGAATGTGATTTAAACTGACTAGTTGTTTAGCAGTACAGTAAATTGACTAAAGGGATATACATATTCAATGTTTTTAATAATTATTTTAGGTTGCGAGTTTGGAAATCACTTAGTTAAGTAAGTAGCTTCTCCATTTTTTAAAAATTATATTTTAAATACAAGATGTCCTATATAAGGAAAAGGAAAAGTCAAGCTATAGCTCCTTAAATTGAACAGATAATTGTGCTTGTATAAAAATGTATACCCATTTTATAAACTACACGAACAGTTATCCTGTATTAGAAGTTTAAATTTCAAAATATATGCACATCTACATACATTCATATATACTTATTGTAAGTGACAATTACATATAATATCCAAATATCTATCTATAAATAATTGCAATAGCAGCAATTGGCAATAATTGCCATAGTGGTGTAGTCAGTTAACTTGGCTCCCAGAAACACAATCCTTGATTTAATACCTATAGCAGAGAAAACTTCTGTCTATATTCAAGCTAAAATAATATTTAATTTGAATCTAGCATACAGGGTCCTGTTTGCTTCCTGAAATTGTGCACAGTAGTGCTTATCTGTGGACACAGCTAGATTCACCCAATCTTGAATTGTGAGTGGTTTGCAAAAGGAAATTTCAGTGGAAGATACAGTTGGCTTGAATATATTGACTATACTATTTGAGTTGTGTATCATCTCTATTCTCCTGCTTACCTTGCATACCTTTTGTATAATTACATGGTACAAAATGTACTGAGAACCAATTTGGTCTAGTGGTTAAGGTAGTGGCTAGAAGTGGGGAAACCTGAGTTCTAGTCCTGCCTTAGGCACAAAGCTGGCTGGGTGACTTTGGGCCAGTCACTCTCTCAGCCCTAGGAAGAGGACAGTGGCAAACCACTTCTGAAAATGTTGCCAAGGAAATGAAACATTGGCAAGGAAAGTTCTTGGACTTGTCCAGGCAGTCAACAGGAGTCAGGGCTGTCTCAAAGGCAAAAACAAACAAAATACACTGATTGAAAAAATAATCTTGGGCAGAGCAGAATTCAGTTGTGAGTTTGGAGCAGATTTTGAGATTCTAGATGAAGAAGAGCTTAAGGGGAGTCTTATTTTGGAAATGGCAGTCCACTTGTATGATTGTTTTCAGATAATATGCTTAAATTCCAGTGCAAACACCTATTTAACCATTAGTTTTATTGCTGTATAGGAATATTGTCATTACTAACTTTTTTTGGGGGTGGGGTTGTTACTTTTAAAGAATTCCATTTGCAAATCCAGAAGATGCTGTCTTTTTGCGGGCAATGAAGCGTGGCATGATGGAATTTTCAACTGTCGATTGGGGGAAAATGCCCACCTGTGAAGAAAAGCGCCTTGGCAGCAATCCAGAGAAAAGGCCGGAGAAACTGACCATCAGATTCAAATAAGAGCCTGTTTCCCCCAGAAAGCTCTCTCTCTCTTATGAGCTTCTCTTGCATTGTATTCCTATTAAATGTTCCAAGTGTCAATTCAATATATTTCAAGGGGAAAATGCTATTTAGTTGTTTTAACACTTAATGTAGAACAACACTTTAAAATAAGGGTGATTCAGGAATGCAGTGGATAGGGCAATAATGTTACATTACTGAAAGAGGTCAGTCTTGGAGTTTTAAGGTATTATTTTTGGAAAGGATGGGAATATTTTGGAGTAGATGGAGGCTTAAATACCAATTTTTGTCACCAAAAAATAGCACAAAATGATGCCACCATATCACAGTGATATTGCTGTGAAACATCTTCAAAGATATGAGATTGCTGTTGGAAAGGCCCAGTACTTACTGCCTTCTAGTGTTAAGAAATATTGATGGTGAACCTGTAGGCAGAGTGGTCTGTATGAGATTGGTTATCTCATCCCACAAAGCTTCATCATAGTACTTAAAATCAGTATTAATATCTTTGTTTATAAAAATATTGAAGCCAGTCTAAATATAGTATTCAAATTTCATTTAGATCCACAAGTTGTAAATAATACAGTAAGCTAAAAAAAAATTATCTGGCATTTGCACAATCAGAGAAACTTCACACCTGACAATGGCATTAATTTTTGAGAAGTATGGAATGTATGGCCCTCTGGACATTACTGAACTCATTGCCAGCTGTCCCAGTTAGCATATCCACCGGTCAGACAACTTGGCAATTTCTGGATGGCCCTAAATATCTGCCACAAATTAGTTTTAGTTACAGACCGGCAGCATAACCAGTGTCATATTGTTTTCTTTGTCTTTATCTAACAAGTCTTAAGTAGACTTTATTTCACAGATCAGTTTAAGGCTGAACTATGATTTTCTATTCTGTAGATCTTAGATTCGGTCTCTACCATAGATAGTTAAAGACATCTAAGTTACTAAGATAGAATGACATCTTTTAGACAGCCCAATTGGGCAGCAAGCAGTCTGTGTCATATTATCTCAGCTAGGGATGACTTAGGTAAAATTTGTCCTGTTATAATATATTAGCTTTTGGAGGCAAATATTCAATCTGACAATGTTTTGCATGGATTCTAAAAAAAATTAAAATATATGGAAAACAGTTAGAATACTGAATAGTTTAAGGGACTGCCTACTTATTCTGTAAGAACAGCAAGTCCAGAACAATTCAGCATGTGTTGGCTTTGGGTTCGCAATAAAAAATATTTTCTGTTTTGTGTACATCCCTAGTACAGAACTTCCCAAGTTCAATCTCTGGTATTTCACATAGAAATAAGAGGAAAAGTATTATTTGTTACTTTGGAAAATAGCTGCAAGTTAATGTAGATAATAAAGACAGATGCAACAATGTTATGAGCTTTCTAATTTTTTCCCCCTAAGAAACTTTCAAGTTGCCTTACTGAATTATCCTTAAAAAATGTATAGGGGATGGGGAGAATGCATCTGTTAACCAGATTTTCCTATGGCTTGTATATGTTATCAGTCAGTGGTGTGGAGAGTTTTTTACATTGCTAATTTTGTCAGCAGTATAAGATTTTAAAGGAATTAACAGCATTGTTTGCCCTGTACATGGCAGTACGCAACAGAAATATTTTGAAACCTGCTTCTGGTCCTTTGCAGTATTGTAGTGTGATACATAGAAATGGTAATCCAGTATTCACCAACTCAAGAGTGTTTGGATTATTAATTAATTAATATTTATTTATTTATTTATTTTTCAAATTTATTCCCCGCCCATCTCCCATGCAAGGGACTCTGGGCGGGTTACAATAAATAAAATTTAAAAACTATACAAAATATCTCACAAACATAAATAACTCAATCTCTTTCCAATATGCTTTGGAACTGGATGTTATTAAAGTATTACATCAATAGCAATGTATATTTTAAGAGGAATTCCAATATCAATTCCAAAGAATTATTCTATACCAATAAATTACTGAGAAATAAATTTATGGCAACCAAAACCACTTGAATATTTTTGGCAAAACTGGTTTAATCTACCAGATTTTCAACTTTATCGCTTGGCTTTCATTTCAACATATATTCTTGTGAAATGATTTTTTTCTGAACTGGGCTCTTTGGGCCCAATTACAATGTGTGACCCCTTTGAAATCTCAGCAAGTTCTAGGGTGAAGATATAACAAGGATTTTCATTTCCAACCTTGAAAGCTGGAATGTATTTTGTTATTAATAGGTAAAGGTTTAAAATTTGATCCAGAACCACAAAGAAATTGACTTGAACAATCCAAATTTGAAGATACAAGGAATATGTCTTATTGCAAATCCTGGACCAAACAAGGGATCCGTACTTTAAATCAGTTGATTTATAATGGTTGTTTTAAAGATTTTTGAGATACTATATTCTATGATTTACCCATAGCTTCTGCTTCACAATAAATACAACTCAAAAATATAGTAACAAAACATATGGATCAGATGCCTTAGCATCTTCAGAGATACCGGGAATCTTACAATCCTTAAGAGACAGTGTTTGAAGGGAAATTAACAATTCAACAATTCAATTTTACATGGAATTTTAAAAATTAAATGAAGTGGAAATTAAATGAAAATTAGTATTATACACCTGAAATGTGGAATGAAGAATTGGAATATCCAATTTTGAAAAATCAATGGATCCAGGTCCAAGAAATGTAGAATGTACTTCTTGGTTTAAGAAAGAAGCTAATATATCAGAAAGTATATTTCACTCTCAAAGAATGCTTTTAAAAGAGTGGATATCAATTTTGTGTGCCTGTTTGTGTGTTGGCACTATGAGAAATTTGAGGGCTCTTTAACTCATATGATTTGCTCTTGTCCTGCTACAGCTCTCTTTTGGTTTCAACTTACAGCTTATGTTAATAGTTTTGGAAAGAAATATGTTAAAAGATGTACATGTAATGTTATATTCCTAAGATAGGGAATTTGTCATTTGTCATTTGATGAAGAGCTTTGGTTTTATCAAGCCTCAAGAATATATAAACATCTCAAAATAAATAAGGAGTAGATTCAAGCTATGTTTGTTATTTATTTTGAGATGTTTTTATATTCCAAAAATGAAAAGATGGAGCTATGCGGTCGTTAGGTGAAACATCGTGTGACTGCACCACTTAGCGACAGCAGTTTCAGTAGTCCCAGTGTGGTTGTTAGGCCATGACCATGCTGTCGTTAGGCAAGGACCTCACATTTCTCCTGACCTGCCATGCTCGCCTCTGCTTCAACCCCCCCAGCTCTCTCCCCCCTTTTGGCTGCCCTGCACACCTACCGCCCTGCGCTCCACTGCCTAGCTGACTCGCTGTTTTTTGTCCTGCTGCTGACGAGGCGTGCCGGGCCTGGCCCTTCCCGAGACCTTCTTCCCAAAGCCATGCACAGACTTCTTGAAGCCTCACGAGGCCTTCCTGAGGCTTCGGGAAGGCAGCCTTGTGCATCCAGCAGCACAAAGAGCTGGGCTAGGGGTGCCTTGTCAGCAGCAGCAAAAGACGGTGAAGGTCAGCTGGGGCAGCGAAGTGCAGGGTGGCCAAAAGGGCAGAGATGGGGAGATAGGCGGGTGGGGGGAGTTGAAGCACACGTTGCAGTTATAAATACAGGCAGGCTGCTAAGCACCCGATATTTGATCATGTGACGCTGCAACGGCCTTAACTTTGAGAACTGGGTGTAAGTACCATTCATTTAGTGCCGTCGTAACTTGGGTCGCTGATTGGTTGTTAAGTAGGACTACCTGTAGTCTATTGCACAGGTGAAAAATCCATATATGCCAATTTATCAGGGAGCCACAGTTGTATGTAAATGAGTTCTTCTCCACACCATAATACCTGTATTTCTCTCTCATTGAAAGGATAGGCACTGCAGTGAACAGTTCAACTTTAGACGGCTTGTACTATATTTAAAATGTGGTTCCAGTCTTTCTAAATAAAAAGCTGTCCTGCATAATTTGTACTTCCATTTGCAGAGAGGGAAATTGACATGACATTGACTTTTCTGAATAGTTTCACCACCACCAGGTTGAAAAAGTCTGCTTTTATTATTTTTTCCTAAAAGTAGACTCTGAGTGTTTGAGATATAACAAAAGTCCAGCATAGTTCAAGAAACCTTGTGGAATTCAGTTGTATTACCCTGATCTCCCACTACCCCCAAGTAAATCTGGCTTCAAGTTGTTACACACCTGTCTACTCCAGATCTTTATATGTGAGAACATATTGTTCAAAGATTCATTTTATTATATTACTAAAGCATTGCTAATGTACTTATTTAAATACAGCCAAGTTTTTGTCAATTTTTTAGCAAACACTATCCATATTTTTTTAAAAAAGCTCTGTAACTGAGAACTTTAACCTTATGATTAAAGTTAATTAAACCATAGATTAGCAGTATTGTTTAACAGAAACAGCAAGTAGCAAAACATGTTCAAAAACTAGATGAAGACTAGGAATCTCAATGTATTTATATTTCAGATGTTGCATCCCATATGATTATGGTAGTTTCTTTATTACACCAACATTTAAGTTGCTTCAACTGAATAGAAAGCTTTTCTTGTACTGCAACATGAATCTATTTTCAGCTGTTTTTTAAACGTATGTAAGGTATATAGGAATAAGGGGCGTGGTGGCTCAGCGGGTAAGATGCTAGGCTTGTCGATCGGAAGATCGCAAGTTTGGAGGTTCGAATCCCTAGCCCTGCGTGCGGAGTGAGCTCCCGCACTAGCTCCAGCTCTTGCCAACCTAGCAATTCGAAAGCATGCAAATGCAAGTAGATTAATAGGTACCACTTCGGTGGGTAGGTAACAGCGTTCCGCGCGCGTCATGCGGCCACATGACCGTGGAAGTGTCTTTGGACAACGCTGGCTCTTCGGCTAACAAACGGAGATGAGCACCGGCCCCTAGAGTCGGACACGACTGCACAAATGTGCGGGGGGAACCTTTACCTTTAAGGTATATAGGAACAAAAACAGATGGGTTTATGCTATTCTGATTTTAACCAGCTGGTTAAGCTCTTATCACAATCTACGATTCTGTGACAGTTACACTTGACAAAAAAATTGACATATGGTAGAACATACAGTATGTCACTGAGCACTCATAAGTATATAGATTGTAATCTAGATGACATCCTTTAAAAAGCAGTTTATTCTTCAGATTCTTGAATTTTTTCATTAACAATGTTTGCTGAAGTAGTTTCCTCTTCAAGGAAGTTACCAATTGCTGGAGATGACACAGTCGTTTTCATGTTGGGAATCATTTCAGTTTGGTCTCCTATACTTTTTATTTCCATGTCTTTATGAGTTTCAGGTTCAGAGGTCAACTGTTCTTCACTTGTTAAAGTAGATTCTGCAGTTTGTGCTGCATCTAGAGTGAAAACAACCATGTGTCAAGTGAAACATAAAACCATATACATTTTGATAAGTAATACAGAAAACTGGGACCATCCTATCTGAATTCCAACTAATACTGGAAGCAATTTTGTAATATCTCTGTCAATACAAAAATAAATTAAAAGGTCTAATTTAACCAAAATGTGATGCCATGTGTGTTAGTGAAATTCTTTTAACAGTACAAGTATCATGTCTCCAAAACAGAAATGTGGAAAGCAAATAGCTACTATTGGAGAATAAAATGAGTAGGCATGTGTGATTATGTTTCACAGTGTATGGGTGCAATCAGATTATGTAATAGTATGTGGGAATGACCTTGGGAGACAGGGAAGAACTGCAGCCAGGGCAATGGTTGGATAAGAGGCAGCTTAGCCCACAGCAGGAATGTGGGCATGGCAAACGTCTTAGAAAGGACCCTCCCTAGTTTCTTGGGTTGTAAAGGTGACGGGGGAGAAATGTACTTTCAGACTTGCAAGATTCTGTTAATGTAACCTTTAAAAAAGTAGAATTCATTCATCTGGGTGTGCTTCTTGTCTGGACTACTTCACAAGGCTCAAATATTATTTGTTGGATTGAATTTTATTACCTACTGCATGCATGGCATCTATTTGCCAATAAATCAGGGATCTTGCCAATAATATTGTGTAGAGAGTTAGGAAGATGCCCTTGACAGAAATATTACGTAGGCAACGGGCTGAAATATTTTTTAAATCCTGAGAAACAAGATATTCAGAAGTGGCTCAGGCATACATTTTCCTGATTCGCTGGAGAATAGTGAAGGTGTTTGTGTGTGTGTTTACGTAAATGCATGGGCACAAGTACAGCACAATCAGTTTCGTGAAATTCTGTTATAGCTACTCAATAAAAGTACAGGTGGCCTTCATTTAACAACTTCATTTAACAACCACTCATTCAGCGACCAAACTTGCAACTGCGCTAAATGAGTGGTACTTATGACTGGTCCTCTAAGTTCTGGCGATCACAGCACCTCTGCGGTCACAAGGTTGTGATCTGGGCACTCGCCACTCGGCCCGGATTTTGTACTGTCACAACATCCCACGATCATGTGATTGCAATTTGCGATGTTCCCTGAAAGCTTCCCACAAGCAAAGTCAATGGGGAAGCCAGCAGGAAGTCAGAAGTCACAATCACGTGAGATCCTCGCTTAACAATGCTAACTGGGGACTGCCAGAACTGCTGTTGCTAAGCAGTTGTGCTTTATGACTTCATCGCTTAGCAATGGAAATACTGGTCCCAATTACAAGCGTTAAGTGAGGACTACCTGTAGTCCTAGTCTTCCTGTGGAGTTGATTTCCTGTTCTGATCTCCTTAGTGAGGCTGACATCATGTACTGTTTGATAATACAAATGCTTAAGCTAATTTGTAAATTGCATATTTTATCATTCCTACTCAAAAACTGAATGAGAGCCAGTTTGGTGAAGTGATTAAGGAACCAGGCTAGAAACCAGGAGACTGTGAGTTCAAGTCCCACCTTAGGCACAAAGCCAGCTGGGTGACCTTGGGCCAGTCACACACTCTCAGCACTAGGAAGGAGGCAATGGCGAATCACTTCCAAAATAATAATAATAATAATAAACAAATTCAAAAACTGAACCCCTCAAGACACCCAATATAAAACCTTGATCAAGGAGACTGCCAGGTACCAACCAATATTCAGAGTTGTCAAAAATCAAATTTTCAGGTGGAAGTAAAACACCAAGAAAAAGATTAAAGATCAAGAAAGAATATTAGCATAGAGCTCAAGATTCCGAAAAGTCTTATCTGAAAAAATTTCATCAAGAAACTGCTAACGACAGTACCACAGTACAAAATGTTTTCTAAAGATAATCTGTCTGAAGGAGCTTATTATGTGGTATGAGAGGGAGAGGTATGAATTTTGACAAAGATAAAAATATAATAAACCCCTACTAGTGCAAAGATTTAGTCATGTGCTGTTTTTTTTAATACACCCAGCATTTGTTTTAGTTATTAGTTTGTTTTGAAGATACTTCCCACCACAAAGGACATGTTCCTAACTGCTCTTGAAATAACAATGCATCTCAACCTTTATTTTTTTCTTTGGCTGCTTCTACCATCCGCTTCTCATAAGTCGTCTTTAGCATGCCACATGATTTCTTGTGTGTAAACCAGTGCATTTTCTGGCAGGTCTGATCACAGTAAATGACCTGAAAGTCAACAAAAGTATGTTACCATTTTGATTTTTAAAATGAGCTATTTTTGAATTACCTAAGGTACCAGAAGCATCCCTTTACAATTTTTAAAAAATAGGACTGAGATCTTTTAAATAAACGAGTAACTATTTCTAACAGTCACTCATTTGTAGGTAATTTTGTGTACCTTGGTAAATATTTACCAAGGATGGGAAAATGGAAAAAAAATAGAACTTACAAGTGATGGCAGAAAAGTAGTAGGTAGAAATAAACTTTTGTTGAAAGAAACAAAAATGGTTGTGAGAATGGGTTTCTGCCACTGTTACATGGACGTGGGAGTTGTATATGTCAAGAAAAACATAAAAACTTGAATGCAATGGGGATGCTTATAGAAGTGTGTGAGATAAGCGAGATGGGGGCAAGAATGAACTGATGAGGGACCAGTATGAAATGTATTAAGATGATACTGCAGACAGAATGAATGAAGACTGAATTATAAAACATATGTGAAGGAAAAGTGAATGGGTCAAGAGGAAGTCCAAGACACACATGGTTGTGAAAACCTCAAAAAGAGAGAAATATGAAGTGTGAAGAACAAAAGGCAATATGAATTAGTGTATGGATATGGCAGAAGCATGAATGGTTTGTAAGGATAATAAAGTATGGAGAGGAGATCTCTTTTGCTCATATTTTGCATGTTGTGTTTTGCATGATGCTTAACTTAAAGGGGAATCAAGTGTTGATTATGTATATACAGTACGTGATGGAGGGTAGATTTGTTTGAGTTTACCTGCATATTCTTACCATTTTGCATATGGAACACCTTTTGCCTGCTCCTTTTTCCCCACATGTTGTACAAAATTCAGCTTCTACAAAACCTACTTGGCCAGTAACAGCTTGTGTAAGTACAGAAAAAGCTGTAGGATCAGAACCCTGGAGAGACAAGGGGAGACAAAACTGCAGTTTTCAAGTTTGCTTACAATTATAACTCCAAGCCCAAAGGGAAAAACTCTGCACTCCAGTATTTTTAAAAAAGCACCTGACATGCATCTACCTTAATACCAGGCATCCTGAATAGGATGAAATGATTTAGGGCAAATTTCTAAATTCTGTTCCCACTGAAAAGACCTGATAATGGTTTCATTTAAGAAATCTACACACAATAAGTAAATTAAGTAACTTTACTTGATCCCACCCTGCTTAATCTAGATCAGAGTTTCTCAACATTGACAACTTTAAGATAAACAAGGACAAGTCATATGGTCTCGGCCAAACCTACTCTGTCTGACAGCCTGGTCATGCCTGCAGAATTTAGGTTATTCATCAGTGGGTCTGCTTTCCTGAACATCTTTTTTAAGATATGTGGAGTTCAACTGCTGGCTGGGGAATTCTGGGAGTTGAAGTTCACATAACTTAAAGTTGCCAAGGTTGAGAAATCCTGATCTAGATGATCTGGAAACCAAGGGCACCAAGGCCAGGTATCTCCAGAATAACTATAAACTCTGCTTGTCAGAACTTCTGTGTTATTTAGAAATTATCGTAATAAAGGAAAAGGCATACAGAAGGCCCATCAGTCAGTCTGTCATGAAAGCCTCCAGCCATATGTCCCTGGCGGTGAATCTTGACATGAATTGGGACATTATGTGTCATCCTGCAGATAGTTAAATCGAAACAATCTGTTGGAAGGTTTGAGGGTTTGATGCCCACGCTCATTGCTGGATTATGTAACTGCTGAACTAATCAGCTAAAGTACCAGGAGTTCTTACAAGGTGTCCTGCCTTCTTAATATTTTTGAGCAATTATATCTTTGATCCATTACCTGACATGGGCTTCTTCCTGAGTTGGGCAGTTATGGAATGAGATTAACAAGCAGGTTACTACTCATCCTGTTTTCTATTATGTGCTATATTAAGACGACGTATTTTGTCTCTCTGGGATGCTGCTGCCATTCTTCTCTACATTGCTGCCCTCACTGCCTTCCATCAGACCTGTAAGGCATGATTCCATATCCCCTCGTGCTAATTGCAGAGGGAAGACAAGGACAAAGCAGCATAGGCTTGGAGATTCAGATGCTGCTGCATCATTATCTTTGTTGCCTGCTTGTTCTCAGGTAAGCTATCTAGCTGGATGTGGTGCTGCCTTTTAACAGAGGCACTGAAGCATCTGCTTCTATTGCTCCCCCCCCCCCCCCCGACAGCAGCAGCAGCCAGACTGATTCCTATTTGTGCTAAGTGCTAGTTGATTTGCCTCCAAATGATTAGCTGGGTGAGACTAGAATAATCCATAATATCATCTGGTATCTTAGGTTTTCATGGCTGCTATATGAGTCTTAGTAATTGAAAAGGTTAGCAGGAGGTGAGCTAAGGCAAAAGGAAAGACACATTTCTGAAAAACATCAGGAGCAAGTACAGAACACTTCTCTGAGATAACCACTCAAAGAACCAGTTGCAGAAACTAAGCCCCCCCCCCCCACTTTCTCACATTAAAAATTAGAATTTGGTTACAGTGAACATATCTGAAGAATGCACACCAAGAAATTATCTGGTAGGTTCTAAACGTTGGGCCAATTGGTGCAGAACAACAGACATACTGTTCATCAAGACACACTCACAATTTCAACAGGAGCAATGCTTCTCACAAGCTGCTGAAGCAAGGTAGCTTCACAGTAAGGAAATTTCCGAATAGATTCTCTGATGATCTTCTCTTGATAAACTGGAAAACCATCTCTCTCTCTGCCTTTTAACAGGCTGAAATTAAAGGTGAATACAACTGAAGTTACATAAATTGCCCACATTTCTTTCTTCCTATTCATGGTGCAAATGTTATATGTGCAAGGTCATAGCATAAGAAAAAGCTACGATGCACATACCTACTGTACATTAGAAGGGGTTTTGTGAATGCTGTATATTCATTTACCCTCAAAGATGATAGCATTGGACCCTAATTTCCAAATAATGTACTATGTATAACCATGTAATTTTCCTTCAGTTGCATCTAACTTATACAAAACTGAGAAGGAAGACACACCTTACCTTACCTGTCAAGTCATGCATCCATTCCAGTGACTTAATGGGAAGGCTCCAGTTTCATAGCTAGAGCTTAATACTAACAATATTCTATAACAAGGATCTGTACTTGTGCAGAGCCTATAATATACTATATTGAAAACAGCCATCTACTGAAAAACAACCATACCTTTTGATTAATCCATCCAATTTGTCTTCTCGTTCCTTAAGGAAAAGGATACATTTTTTGAAAATGCAGCTAATGTAGTGCATTTTCATTGCAAGGACTTCATTCAACTCTCTCTGCTTCATGCACTTCTCACAGATCAGATCCAATACTTTGTAGCATTTCTGCATTGCCTCAACTTCTGCCAAAAGAGGATTTTCTTTCACCAGCAACACAATCTATAGAAAACATTAACAAGAGATATACCCAATAAGTTGTACTTCCCCAGACAGAGCCGGTGCATAATCTGGGGGTTCTTCTGGACTCCTGCTCAAAGAGTAGGTGGCATTCATGGCTAGGAGGGCCTTTCTACAGCTTCGAGTTGTGTGCCAGTTGCGTCCATTCCTGGTTCAGGAGGATCTACACCAGAGCTTTCCAAACTGTGTGTTGCGACACAAAAGTGTGTCACCACACAGAGTCTGGTGTGTCGCCACACAACCCGGAAGCGCTGATCATCATCTCCCATATGGATTACTGTAATGCAGTTTACATGAGGCTGCCCTTGAAGAGTATTCGGAAGCTTAAGTTGGTGCAAAATGCACTGGTGCGGGCAGTTACATGTGCATCTACATCTGTGTTCTGCAAGCTGCATTGGTTACCAATTTGCTTCCGGATCCAATTCAAGGTGCTGGTGATAACCTATAACCATGATAACCTACATGGCTGGAGCCGGGTTATTTGAGGGACTACCTCTCCCCAGTGATATCTACCCGTACCATCAGGCCTGGCAGAAGAGGCTTGTCTACTAGAGAGTGTCATCTGATGGTTCCCAGGAGGGCCCTTTCTGCTGCTGCATGTGCCCTATAGAACATAATTCCCCCCAAGGTCAGGCTGATCCCAACCATGATGGCCTTCTACAAGGGCCTGAAGACCTGGCTTTGCCATCTGGCCTGGGGATCAGAGAGTGGCGTGGAGCCCATAAAATGGCTGTACTGTTCGTGAACGGCTGTGCTCTCCCGGTGACTGTACTCTATGGTTTTTAATTGTTTTGTTTTTAACATTTGTATTGTTTCTATGGTTACTTTATTTTTTGATTTTTCGGTATTGTGTTTTAATTGTAAGCCACCCAGAGTCACGAATGTGAGATGGGCAGCTATATAAACTGAATAAAATATTTTCTGAATTGTTTAAAGCAAGTATTACAGGTAACTAGTAAAGGCTCAGTTTTACAGGACTGCATGTGCTATATTTTTGTTTTGCTTAAGAAGAAATTAACTTTGGATGCATCATCTCCATCCACCAAATTGTTTCTTTAATGGTGCAGAAAAGAGGTGGGATCACCTGATGTCCTACTTTCCATCACTATTCTGCTACTGCTATATACGTAAAAGGGTTAAACTGGGAATAACCAAGGGCCACTCTGCCCATGTTAATTACCCAAAGTATTGTTTCCAATGGCTCAGCAAAGCCTTTTGATAGAGAGAAAAATAATATAAAATATTGCCTGTTGTTCCTCTCTTTCTCGCTGTTTTTCCCTCCCTTTTAGCCTGTTTCTGCCAGTGAAATATTTTGATGTTTGCTGATATTTAGTCAATAAACATCAAGCTGTATTTTTTGCCGGCGGAACTGAGTGGTGCATGGAGGCCGTGGCCAGAGGGACCTGTGCCCACCTATAGTGAGTGCACAATGGTGGCCATACCTGGGGCGAGAGGACCTAGCTACAGTAACCCATGCCCTCATTATCAAACATATTAAGTACTACAATAGTTTCCATGGGGCTGTCCTTACAGTCTGCTTGGAAACTGCAAATGGTCCAGAATGCGGCATCCCATGTGCTTACTGGCACCTATTCTGGGAGTATATAACACCAATTTTGTGGGCCTGCAATGGCTACCAGAAAGTTTCCAAGTACAATTTAAGATGCTAGTGTTGACCTATAAAGCCCTTTACGGTTTGGCATCTGTATTCCTTCCAGACTATCTGCTCCAACCAGTACCAGCCCAATCAGTTAGAACCGCTAGGGAGAAACTTTGTGTAATTCCACACTTCTGAGAGGTTTGGGAGGCTGAGGCTAGATGGCATTGTTTCTCTGTGGCAGCGCCAGTACTTTGGAACAGCCTCCTGATGGAGATCAGACTGGCCTTGTCCATGTTGGTTTTCCAGAACCTTTTAAAAACTGAGTTGCTTCAGTGGGCCTGTCCTTGAGTCAATAGCTTATGCCAACTTGCTTTCCATTTCTTATTTTTTGTTTCTCGTCATTTTTTGTGTCCTTACAGGTCTATGTGAGGGCTGTTGTGGTTATCATTGTTATGATTGGTTTGAACCTCACTGTGGATGTTTTAACTTTTTTTATATATATATATATATATATATATCCTGTAATCCACCGAGAGTCATTTGATTGAGGCAGAGTAGAAGTATAATAAAATAAAGAAATAATCATATTAAATGGATCTTTCATCTGGTACCTAAAAACAATGTTCTATCAGGCAAGCACATGCCTCTTGCTGAAAATATGCAAGAACTGTTTCATAGCTAAAATAAACCTCACACACACTTTGGCATATACTTTGTTTTAATGTGATTTTGTTTAGCAGAAGAAAGAACATGAGCCTACCTAGCCTAGTAACCTTCATATGTGTCCTGACTTCAACTGTAAAAATCCCAACCCAGCATGGCCACTAGCTAATCATTTAAGAATTTAATCATTTAAGAATAAACACTTCTAGAGGGCAACCAGTTTAGAAAGTGTGGTCTATATCAGTTTTTTTCAAACTTGGCAACTTTAAGATGGGTGGAGTTCAACTCCCAGAATTCCTGCAGGCTGGGGAATTCTGGGAGTTGAACTCCACACATCTTAAAGTTGCCAAGTTTGAAAAACACTGGTCTATACATTCAAAAATCTGTGATCTCTTAAAGATAACAAAACTGTGGATACCACAGCAGAAAAAATGTGTTTGTGAGTTTCAAGTGAGACCTATTTTACATACATACAGTATCATGTGAAAATGAGACACTAAAGCCACTGCAAAGAGGACTGGACTATACACTGATAAAAATACTCAGAACCATGAAATCGGCCAGAAGGTACAAATTAAGTGTGATACAGGATTAGTTTTATTCTTGCAGGTCCAATTTCCTGGCAACATATCAGGAAAGCATGTCCAAATAAGGGCATACTGTACCTTAACAGGATGCAAATTAGTTGTTGTAATGATCTTATGCAGAGGTCCAGCTAGTTTAACTGGAAGTTTGGGTTCTTTATCTAGTCCTTGTGGTTTTGTGTAGTAGTTTAGTTTTTCCCGAGAAAAGAAATTGTTGATAACTGTTACGCAGTCATGCTGACCTAAAGAAAGAAAATGATTTCCCTTTATGAAGTGAAAGACTACAGGATTATTAATTCATGATTAAAACTGGTCATTCAGTGATGAAGCATAGTTTGCTAAAAATACTGAGGAGTAAAAATAACTTATTAGCTAATAATTGATAGAATCAAATCAACTCTCATGTATAGAAAACTCAGGATCCCCAATAGATTCATTTTTGACATGTAATTTTAAACACATTCCCATTTTACAGGCTAGTGTTTGTTTAGTCAAATGCACTATACAAATCCACTCTAAAAACTATCTGTAACCAGACAAGGATTTAATACTTCTAGAAATAACTCACAACTTTATATGAAAGTAGCACATATTCAGAAGCAAAATGGACATGTTAGCTAAAAGGAAGAGTGAAAGGCTTTTCCTACCAAAAAAAAATCATATTTTGTCACGTTGATTTAATTTAATGTATGGTGCAAATCAAGCTCCATTCTCTAACAGTTTTGAAGAAAGGACAGAAGGCACCTTGAATATTTGCACAAGCAGAAGATTGGGCTATAAATGCAATCAATAAATGAAAAATAGACAGATGAGACACCCTTTGCCTTTACCCACAAAGGCGGCCATCTGAGCTGCGGTTCTCCCCACAGAATTGACGACATCCATCTCTGCTCCAGCCTCTAACATCATCCAGGTTATTTCTTTGTTGCCTAAATGAAGAAGCTTTATTTAGACTTTTTAAAGATGCTTGCACAAACTATTAGTGAAATATGGTTACCTCCGATAGGCATTAAAACCTAACCCTTCTACTAACAAGGATGAAACCAAACATTTGGTTTTTCAACAGAACCAATTACACAGGCTCAAATTCTTCTTTTCTCCCTCTACTGTGGCTTCAGTTGGAAGCATCCACACTCACAGAACATGAGCATTTGTCTTTGCAAAGATGAAACAAGCATCAACAAACTGTCTTCAACTCTTGCTCCCTAGAACTTTATATGGCTGCTATTCTCCTTCCCCTCCACCATTGCTCTGGTCAATTCTGATGCCAAAGACTTGATTCTGCATGTTCCCCCATTAGGAGAAAAATGTGTGATTATTGCACCAAAATCATCCTAATATATGGATGAGAAAGCAGCCAGGTTCCATGGACATGATTAAGACACATCCCTCAATTATTTATATTAAATCAAGCTCCATGATCTTATAGCAGATTAAAATACCCACAAAAACAAACTCCGATCTCCTCAAATTCCATTACCATCTGCTGTTTTTCTGCCAGCACAGCTCAAAGAAAAATAAAATATAAATTTTAAAAATATATGCATCATTAAGAGATTCTTATGACATCCGATCACACTGAGGATGACCACTTTGATATATTTAATAGAAAGCAAACTCTTCATAACACTGCTGTAGCCTCCCAGAAAAGAACTAACAGTGTTTCTTCTTTGCATAAATAGGTAGCTATAGGTAACAGAAAAGGGAAGAAGCTGTATTTACCTGAGAGCCCAGCAAACATTAAGGCAGTATACCCGTGTTCATGATCATTGCAGTTCACATCAGCTCCGTGCCGCAACAACAGTCTGCATATATCAACTTTACCTTTACATGCTGCATGCATTAGAGGGGTCATCCCATGCTAATGAGAGAAGGTATAAAGGCAAGTGTCCATTTGTTTTCCATTTGTAGTACCACAGCAAGACACACAATACTGATTTGTTACGTGGACTGACAAAAAAAGTATTAATTGTTAGAATCCTAAAGCTAAAGTATGAGGTAGCCCTAAACCAGGTGAGAATGCAAGTGAACAGTACACAGGTAGTCTTTGCTTAACAACCACAATTGGGACTGGAATTTTGGTTGCTAAGGGAACCGGTCATTAAGTGAATCTGACCCAATTTTATGACCTTTTTTGCAGCGGTCGTTAAGCGAATCACCACAGGGGTTAAGTGAACCACATGGTCATTAAGCGAATCATGCGGTTCCCCATCGATTTTGCTTGATAGAAGCTGGCCGGGAAGGTCGAAAATAGCTATCACATGATCATGAGACACTGTGACAGTCATAAATGCGAACTGGCTGCCAAGCGTCCAAATCATGATCACGTGACCATGAGGATGCTGCGATGGTCGTTAGTGTGAGTACTGGTTGTAAGTTGTTTTTTTCAGCACTGTCGTAAGTCTGAACCATCGCTAAACGAATGGTTGTTAAGTGAGGACTACCTATAACAATGTAATATTCATTTTGTTATTTTTTCCCTCTATTTTTAATTTCATGATTGCTACTTTTATTCACTTTTATGAATTTTCTGTTTATTATATCATAGATATTTTCTATAACACTTTAGTGTCTATTTTATGTCAATTTGCTTTAGCATATTGTTTAATTATTTTGAATTTTATTGTAAACCACTTTGAAATTTTTAATGGGAAGCAATATTTTGAATAAGTACTGTTAATAGAATATAGGCTTAGAGTTCTAAAAAAGTTGGTTGCTTAGACCAGGAAAGACTGTTTAAACTATGGGTGGCAATACTTTCCTGAAAGTCCAATAAAGACTGATAAGAAAATGTGTACCTAAATGTACATCCAAATCTGAATCAGAAGGCAGGTGTGGTCTACTAGAATGAGCTGCCTTTAGTAGCATCATCATCATTGGCGATCACTCGTAGCCGAGTAAGATTGTCTTCCAAAGGTAAAATTTTAACAGTGGATCCGTAAGTGGCTATAAAGGCCAATTCTGGATCCGCACAACCTCCCACAATGAGGGCATAGGTTTCCGGGTGGGAGACGGTCATGATGAGAGTTTGCCTGACGTGCCTTCCTTTTAGCTCTTTTCTCCCTTTCGCCCTGTACTCGTGCTTCTTCAAAGTCCATAGCACCATTAATAAAGGCTGACCTCCAATTGAAACGCTCATGAGTTAGGGCTTCCCAGTTCTCAATGCTGATATTACATTTTTTTAAATTAGCTTTGAGAGTATCTTTGAATCTCTTTTGCTGTCCACCAATATTCCGTTTTCCATTCTTAAGTTGGGAGTAAAGTAGCTGCTTTGGAAGACGATGGTCAGGCATTCGAACAACATGACCGGTCCAGCGAAGTTGATGTTGGATGATCATTGTTTCAATGCTGGTGGTTTTCGCTTCTTCTAATACACTAATATTAGTCCGCCTATCTTCCCAAGTAATTTGCAGAATTTTTCGGAGGCAGCGTTGATGGAATCTTTCAAGAAGTTGGAGGTGGCGTTTGTAGAGGGTCCATGTTTCACAGGCGTACAGAAGGGTTGGTAGTACAATGGCTTTGTAAACAAGCATTTTGGTCTCCCTGCGAATGTATTGTATTGAATTTAGTAGCACATGGCTTCTGGATGGATTCAATCAAATTATCTTTTGATAGCCAGCTGGGGCTCTGATGAGGACAGGAGCATTAACGATTGAGGGAATATGACACATTTCATATTCAGGTCTTCTCAGAACATATGAACTGAAAATACAATATCCTAAGGTTTATTTGAATATACATATTTGGAATTAAAGACAGGTTGAAGAGGCATTTGGACTTTATAGCTTGGAAAACTAGAAGCTTTAAAAATGATCTCAGGAGACCATTAACATTGACATTAACAAAGGAAATAAAGAATATATTTTAAAAGAACTAATGCACTTGGAAAAGTTACGTTGCAATCTTTTTATGGCTACAAATTCAGCAGGGCTTATTTATGAGTAAACATGCATATGATTACATTCTAAAGATGATATTATTTCATTCCAACAAAATCTGTATACTATCTCTCTTCAAGCATTTTACATTTCTTTTTCTTTTTAACAGCAAAGAATGAAAAAAGTAAGGTTAAGTAAGGAATAATAATTTAACTACTGTTAAACAAAAAGGTAGAGTTGGCCCATTAGAAAAGAAAATATCCAAAATCCATAGGTAGATCATAACTGTATTAGAACCAACTAAAATGACACAAAAGTTTATAAACTTCCAAGTTTTCTACTGGAAAAATTCTGGAGAAACTAAAACTTGTATGTGCTTTTCTATCGTTTGTATTAATTCTAATAATGCTATTACTCATCTAAAAGTTATCATTCTTACTCAAGATTAAATGCAATTCAGATACTTGCTACTTCCTGGGTCTTAAATTTGTAGTGAAAATTCTTGGTAAGTTTTATTTGGCTTAAGGAAACCTACCAGTGTGCAGACTTACATTTTACCCTGTTAGATCAAAAATATAATTCCCACAAATGTTACCTCATCTAAACAATTCACACGGACAGTCTTGCTGCCAAGGAGTCTTGAAGCTTCTTCAGTGTTTCCTAAAGGGAAAAAAAGTTCATGAGAAGGAATAAAAAAAAGTGTGTTATATTTGCATTCTGCATTTTCTTCCAAGTTGTTTAATGTATTTATATAGTTTTTCTCTTTCTTTTTAACTGAATCCCCACAAACCTTATAAAATATTAAAATATAAAACCTTTATAAAAGACTGGGCCTTGAGTCTTTTCCAGCTCTATTCCAATATTCTAATCACTATACCACACCTTTAAACTTTAATAAAAATCTTTAAGACAGTAAATTAAAATTATTCCATGTACCTTATTATTAAGAAATAATAGTTATATTAAGAAATAATAAACTACAAAATTATTTTAGCTAAAATTTGTTCAAGGTTTTTTACATTAGGTCTTTTCTCTAATTCTTAATATAGACTAAGGCTGCAATCACAAAACACACACTTAACTCAAATGGCCACCAGTCACATCACCTTACTGTTGGAAGAACACAATTGGGTCAAGGGCCAACTTTTGGGGGATTTGGCCTTTGCCTAACTTCAGTCCCCATTAGTGAGGCGGACAGCAGAACTCGCTTGGGGTGCTTCAGCCAATCAGCATTTGCGAAGTGTATTCTGTGACTAATAAACATTGACAGTAAACGTTACAACTGAGAGCCTTGCATTTTTGGTTACTCTATTTCTCCAACTTATTTCCTTCGAGGACTGATTGGGTAGAGCAGGACCATTAGCTCAGAGGTCATGTTTCTGATTTCATACAAACAAAATGTCCTCATTGGACAAAGATGCTTTGAGTAATGATTCATACATGTTGTTTTGGGTTAGATGGTCCCACTCTGATCCCACTGACTGCGTTTCTGGGTTCATAGAAAGTACTAGAAATTATCTTATTAAAGTGGATTACAAGAACATAGCCTGAGCATAAGATGGGCAGATAAATATTTTTTCCTGCTGTAACTGCACTTAAAGGATACAATCTTAACTGCATTTAACACTATTTGCCAGATTCCTTGTTCACCAGGATTTGTTCAGTAGTCAATTAATTAGAGCTATGGCAGGTGCTGATATCCTTTAGAAACAAAGAGAACTGACTATTTTTGGTCAGTCTGCTAATCTGTACATAATTCTTTGAACCATTTAGTATGCAAACAACTTATTAAGTGCTAGGTTGCTCTAAGTACAGTGGTATAAAGTGGCATTTGCTAAAAAAAACTGTGTGTGTATGAAAAAAAATTGATGCAAACCACAGTTACCTAACAATGCCTACTAAGAAGAATCCCCTAGTGGAGTTCATGCATTAAGTCTGCATAAGAATTTTAGTCTCTCATACTTCTATAAGGAGAAAAATATAAGCATATAATCTAAAAAAATGGTAGTACTTAAAAATTTCCATCAACCCCACTTCACAGTACCATGAAAAAATCATCAAGATAAAAGGAAACTATACTTGATTTTGTGGAAGGGGGATTTTTTCCTTTCACTAGTATCTCTTAATTCTATTTATTACATAAATAAATAGCATAAATTAATGCCATCCCTCAATTTTATTTATTATATTTAAAGCTACCCCGTGACCATATTTCCCTGAGCTATATTAAGCAAATCAAATAAACAGTTAAATAAAATAATTAAATCTACAGAAGAACATAATAGTTGACAGCAAAGACATCGAGTCAATCATCTAAAATGAGTTCCTAAAGTTAGGTCTACTGTTGGAGCCAAAAATACCATAATTCTGGCAGCAATCAAATTTTTCTTGGGAAGATATTCCATTTTTTACCATTACTTAAAATACCCTCTGTTGTAGCGACTCCACTGCCTTATCTGGCAAGAACATTGAAGGAAGAGCCTCAGATGATTTTTTCTGTGTGAAGATGGCATAATATGATCATGCTACCCAATGTCAGTGAATATTCCGGCTGAAGTTTCTGAACCATTTTCAAAGGCCACCTGTATAGTAGATTTCAATATTCCAAATGGGATGTTTCCAGAACATCAATAATTGTTAAAAGACTACTTATGGCCCAGTACGGTCATTGCTGACGTATCAATCTAAGCTGATGAAAGATATCTCACTTTAACCTCTAGGAGTAATGATGAATTTAGAAGCCCCTCAATATGAATCTAAACCTTAGGAGCATTAAGGACAATGTAGTCCAACACGTCTGGAGCAAACCAGATTAGAAAGTCTGAGGTACACATACCAGGTTTCACAAAGCAGCCCCCTGTTCAGCTCAATGCAATTTTGAGCTTGCAGTTGGCAAGAACATGGTTTAAAACTCATCATGTCAATGATTTGCAGGTAGCATGAACTGGCTGTCACAGAGGGAGTAATTATAAAAACAGAATCAATATATTATTATAAAAGAATCTAGAATAAGGGAAACAATCTGTCATCAATTACAAGTTTTGCCACCACCAGTCCATCTGTTCTCCAAGAGAATGATAAAGCAGGTAATTTACGGTTTTAAATCCTTTATCTGCCAATATCTTTTTGCAACTAGAGCGATGCACATGAACAAGGTAACCAGACTACTTAACTGGAGTTATGGAACGTGAGATGGGGAGGCTGATTGTTGGGGAGGGGAGGGCAGGCAATAAGATAAGGTGGGAAACAGGAAGCCACTCTCAGGGAAAGCAGTCGTGGTGTTTTATACCAATATGGCATTCCAGCCTCTAAGCTCTGCCCCAATGCCTAGTCATCAGACCTTCAGTGGTGTGGGTTTCCAGCTACTGCCACTGAATGCCAGGTCAACTCACAATAAGGCTTGTCTCATCCAGGATTGAATAACAGACTATCCTGGCATGTATCACTGAAGCCTGGATAGAAGTTGGGGACTGGGTTGTTAAGGTCGGCTTTAGGTTTAAGATGGGATTGCTACTTTTGTACCAGCCTCCCTGTTGCATAGCGGCTTCCCCATTTGAGTTGCTTGATGTTTTGGCCAAATTGATAATGGAGTTCCCCAAACTTATGCTACTGGGGGACTTCAATCTGCTTTCCCTGGGTGAAGAGTTGAAGGTTGCTCAGGAGTTCATGGCAATCATGGATTTGATCCAGATTACTGAAGGCCCAAGTCACTGTAGAAATCACATGTTACAATATATCTGGATTTTGTCTCAGGGTAGTGGCAGCATTAATGTATGGCTGTGAGAGGTGGACCATAAGGAAGGCTGAGCGCCGAAGAATTGATGCTTTCGAACTGTGGTGCTGGAGAAGACTCTTGAGAGTCCCTTGGACTGCAAGGAGGTCAAACCAGTCAATCCTAAAGGAAATCAACCCTGACTGCTCATTGGAAGGACAGATGCTGAAGCTGAAGCTCAAATACTTTGGCCACCTAATGCGAAGAGAGGACTCTGGAAAAGACCCTGATGCTGGGAAAGACTGAAGGCAAAAGGAGAAGGGGACGGCAGAGGATGAGATGGTTAGATAGCATCACCGATGTAATGAACATGAATTTGAGTAAACTCCGAGAGACAGTGGAGGACAGGAAGGCCTGGCGTGCTATGGTCCATGAGGTCACGAAGAGTCGGACACGACTAAACGACTGAACAACAACAAGTGGCAGCATTATCTGGAGGTGGGAAATGTTAGCATCATCCTTTGTCATGGTCAGATCACTTTTTGACAGCCTTTGCAATTGCTCCCAACTGCAGAGAGGAAAGACCTATTTGATTGGTCTGCCCCAGGCACATAATGGATTTTGCTGAGTTTCAGAGGGAATTTGGGGTTGTTCCTGACAATCTGCTGCATGGTTTGACTGAGGCCTTAGCTAATATTTGGAATAGAGGAATGCCAGATGAAACAGCAGAAGAGACACTTGGAAGAAAATGAGGAGCTAACTCAACCAAGCATGGTTAAGAGAACTTATTAAGGATTACCTTGGCTAATAAGAGTGGCAAAACATAACTATTTTTCCATTCTTATTACATCTGCAAATAGGCAGCCAGCAGCCCTGTTCAACGTGACCCAATCCCTCCTAGATAAGAAGGGGCCAGAGGAACATCTGTGAGAACTATTTATTTATTTATTTATTTATTTATTAATTAATTATTTCAATTTATTCCCCGCCCATCTCCCCTGCAAGGGACTCTGGGCGGGTTACAACAATTGAAAGTTTAAAAATACAAAAACAGTATCTAAAATATATCGAATAATAATAATAAATTACATAAAATCCAAGAAGGGGGGACCGTAGGATGGATCATATTACTACGGGGCCAGCCAACCCCAGGAGGCACTGCCGCCTCTGTCGTCCCAGGACCGGCGGCAGAGCCAGGTCTTAAGGGCCTTCCGAAAGGCCAGGAGTGAAGGGGCCAGTCTCACCTCCGGGGGCAAGATATTCCACAAGGCGGGCGCTATCGCAGAGAAGGCACGCCTCCTGGACCCCGCTAGATGGAATTCTCTTGTTGAGGGGGTCCGAAGCATGCCCTCTCTGCATGCACGGGTGGGGCGGGTCGACGTTATTGGGACGAGACGGTCCCTCAGGTACCCTGGTCCTATGCCATGTAGGGCTTTAAAGGTAATCACCAACACCTTGAATTGGACCCGGAAGCAAACTGGTAGCCAATGCAGCTCGCGTAGCAGAGGTGTTACATGTGCCGATCTCATGGCACCCATAACTGCTCGCGCCGCGGCATTTTGCACCAGCTGAAGCTTCCGGATACTCTTCAGGGGTAGCCCCATGTAGAGCGCATTACAGTAATCTATACGGGATATGACAAGGGCGTGAGTGACTGTTCGGAGGGCCTCCTGATCCAGGAAAGGGCGTAACTGGTGCACAACACGAAGTTGTGCAAAGGCCCTCCTGGCCGTGACTGCCACCTGCTCTTCGAGCAGGAGTCGCGAGTCCAGGAGGACCCCCAGATTCCGCACTGGATCTGAGCGAGGTAGTGCCACCCCACCCAGAACCAAAGATGACAACTTCCCGGATCTAGCGGGGCCATCAATCCACAGCCACTCCGTCTTACCAGGGTTCAGTTGAAGCCTGTTGTTCCCCATCCAGACCCCCACAGCCTCCAGACACTGAGATAAGGCATCGACCGCATCACCTACTTCACCCGGGATGGAGATGTATAACTGGGTATCATCAGCATATTGGTGATACCTCATCCCGTGGTGACGGATGATCTCGCCCAGTGGCTTCATGTAGATGTTGAACAGGAGAGGAGAGAGAACCGACCCCTGCGGCACCCCACAAATCAGGGGCCGCGGGTCAGCTCTCTCCTCCCCTATCAACACCGACTGGGAACGGCCCTGGAGGAAGGAGGCGAACCAGCGCAAAACTACGCCGCCCACCCCCAACTCCCTGAGCCGTCCCAAAAGTATACCGTGGTCGACAGTATCAAAAGCCGCTGAGAGATCTAAGAGAGCTAGGATGGACGCACTCCCTCCATCCCGCTCTCGCCAGAGATCATCGATAAGCGCGACCAATGCGGTCTCCGTCCCATATCCCGGCCTGAAACCTGACTGGAAGGGGTCTAGATAATCCGTTTCCTCCAGAATCCTCTGGAGTTGCCACGCCACCACCTTCTCAACCACCTTTCCCAAAAAGGGAAGGTGGGAGACTGGGCGAAAGTTGCCCAGGATGGTAGGGTCCAGGGACGGCTTCTTGAGGAGGGGGTGCACCAGCGCCTCCTTAAAGGCCTCCGGAAACACCCCCTGACTCAAGGACAAATTAATCATCGCCTGGACCCATCCACATGTCACCTGACTGGCCGATTTCACCAGCCAGGAGGGACAAGGGTCAAGCTGGCATGTGGTGGCGTTCACAGTCCGAAGGATCCTGTCTACTTCCTCAGGTGCAACAGGATCAAACTGTTCCCAGATAACATGGTAAGTACGAGCCCCTGGCATCTCCACAGATCCTGTCTCACGCTTGGAGTCCAACTTTGAATGAATCTGAGCGATTTTATCCTGCAGATGCTCAGAAAACTCTTCCGATAGGCCCTGTAGGTGGGTCTCCCTCTGCTCCCGACCCAACAATGATCTTGTAATTTTAAAGAGGGCCGTCGGGCGGCATTCTGCGGATGCAATAAGGGCGGAGTAATATTCACGTTTCGCCGCTCTTACCGCCACAAGGTAGGCCTTAACTGCGGCTCTAGATTGTGTTCGGTCAGATTCAGTCTTCGTCTTTCTCCAGCGGCGCTCTAGACGTCTCTTAACCCTCTTCAAGGCCCTTAACTCTTCGGAAAACCACGGAGAGCGGCGGGCCAAGCAGGGCCGGAGAGGTCGCATAGGCGCGATCTTGTCCAGGGCTCCAGCCGCGGCCCTATTCCAGGCCGCGGCCAGGAGCTCAACTGGACCGTGAAGCAAGTCCTCGGGAATAACCCCCAGCTCCTTCTGAAACCTCACTGGGTCCATCAGTCGCCGGGGGCGGACCATTTGAATAGGTCCGGCCTCCCTGCGGAGTGGGGCAGCACAAGAGAGTCTAAGGGTCACCAGGGCGTGGTCTGACCATGACAATGGGGAAAGATGTAACTCTCCCCTCAGATCACATTGCCACTGCTCAGACAAGAAAACTAAGTCTGGGGTGAGACCACTGTCCCGAGTCGGGTCACGAATAATCTGAGACAGGCCCATAGCTGCCATGGTAGCTATGAACTCCCGAGCCGTCTCCGAGTCCCGTCCCAGAGATGGCAGATTGAAGTCCCCCAGAACCATAAGTCTGGGGAACTCCACTGCCAACCCCGAGACAGCCTCGAGCAGCTCAGGCAGAGAGGTTGCTACGCATCTGCTGGATAAAATCACTTGGGTCCCCTCGGAGCTGCACTCTGTCTGTGTGGGCCCTATGGCACTGACTGAGGCATACGCTGGTTTAAAGGGAAAAAACTCGAGGCCTGAGAATAAACAGACAAGAATGCAGCTTGTAGGGCTAACAGTGTTTACTGGTAGCATAAGGCAATAATGTATATACAGTACATTATCGCAAAAATGAAAAAGTTGAATATACATGATACAGCATTGTAAAAGGAAAACAAAAACAAACTTATAAGCAGAGTTCCATGTATTGATCCCAGGGCCAGAGCTCCTGCCAAGGCCTATACCCAAAGCCAGGCATAGCTCACACAGCCCAGTCCTCAGCTGTAGAATACACGTGAAGAACTACATGGCTAAAAGACACTAGAAATCAAGAAGCATAGAACACCATTTTGCATGGTTGTATATTCAGTTCTTCTAGCTTTCTGATTGGCTGGATGTTAGCTGTGGCACACACTAGGCCTAAAGCATTAGGCCTAAAGCACATAGCATGACCTGCTATTGGGTGGCAGTGCTGCATCTAAGCACTGAGTTCCCCCCCTCCTTGCTCTCACAGGGCAAGGCTTCCCACAGAGGAAATCAGGAGGATTTGTTCTCATGGGAAGATCCAGAAACTAGCCATAACAATACACACGTGACCGTTGTTATCTTGCACCTGCATTTCACGTCACCATGAGAAGCCTTTGCTTTGTAAAGGATGCAATTTGCCAAGACACTTTTGCTTTGTAGAAAAACCCAATTTGATAATCTCATATGGAAAATCTGACAGGTCTGACTTGGTTATCTGAAAAATGTTTGAATCTGTTGGTCTTCAGGAATTGTATAGGGTCCTTAAGGCTGTGGGTACAGCTAGTTGTGTATTATATTTATGTTCCTCCTAGCAGGTCAAGGCTTTCTGGGAGACCAACATGTGGTTGGATCCAGGCAATGGTAATCCTACTGGTTCATAAAGAGGCAGTGGTTCATCCCCAACTCAAGAAACTTATTGGATCCAATGGTACTGCACTATTTTTGTCCTGTCTCTAGTTTTCCTTCTTAGGGAAGGATCAAGTTGCAGATTCAGAGGGCTCTGGAAGAAATAGATTATCTGGACTTTTTTTCAGTTGGGTTTCAGACAGCATTGATCATACTTGATGATCTTTGGCAGGACTGGAATAGAGTTGGTGCAGCCATCCTGGCCCTCCTTGATCTACCAGTGGCCTTCAATGACATCAATCACAATATTCTTATTTATTTATTTATATTTATTTATATTTCCAACTTATATCACCGCCCATCTCCCCCCATTCCAGAGGGGACTCTGGGCGGTTCTTCTCAACCAACTTAGAGGATTGAGAGTAGGAAACATGATGTTGTTATAGTTCTCTTACATACAATAAACAGTCAATTAAAACAATTAAAACATCAGTTAAAAACAGACACAAGTACAAATAAAAACAAAATAAAAAAAATAAAAACGTGGGAGAACAGACCAACATCCTACATACGGGCTGCTCATCAGTTTGGTCTAGTGGTTAAGGTGCTGGGCTAGAAACCAGGAGACCGTGAGTTCTAGTCCCGCCTGAGGCATGAAAGCGGGCTGGGTGACCTTGGGCCAGTCACTCTCTCAGCCCAACTCACATCACAGGGTTGTTGTTGTGGGGAAAATAGGAGGAGGGAGTATTAAGTATGTTCGCCGCCTTGAGTTATTTTATAAAAATAATAAAGGTGGGATAAAAATTATAAAAATACAGGCTCCCCAAGCCTGCTGAAAAAACAAATGTTCAGAGATTTCCGAAATGTCAGTAGTGTTGGGGCTAATCTCACCTTGGGGGGAATAATGTTCGAAAGGGCGGGTGCCACGGCGAAAAAGGCCCACCTCCTGGGTCCCGTCAGATGAAACTCTTTAGCAGACGGGACCCGTAACATGCTTCTCCTTCCTGAGAGGCTGGTTCCAGTTGGCGTTGGATGGGGAGCCTTCTCTTTTGCAGCACCTTCCCTGTGGAACAGTATAACCCCAAGATTCAGGTAGCCCTGATGGCCCTCTGTAGGTGCCGAAAAATCTGGGTTTTTTTCCTTGGGCAGTGGCATTAGACGAGCCTGTTCTGTAATGGTTAAGAGTGGTCGGTCTTGAATGCGTTTGTTTTTTATTTCTTTATTTCTGTTTTTAAACCAACCCTAACCCAATTCAATAATAAAAATATAGTTTATACTTGCTACTGCATTTAGGTGTATGCATTAATCAGATTTGCCACAATTTTGGGCAAAAGGTGGTTGTTTTTTGCTTTGACCACATCACAAGTTCAGCTTACAGTACTTCTCTGTAATTTACAACAAAATATTCCCTTAAATAAGCACTTGCTGGCATGATTAGCAAAATTTGGGAATAATAAAATAAGATGGTTGTTGTGGGTTTTCGGGCTGTGTGGCCGTGTTCTGGCAGTTTTGGTTCCTAACGTTTCGCCAGTCGCTGTGGCTGGCATCTTCAGAGGACAGGAGCACAGCTAGAAGATTCTCTCTGTGCCCAAGTATCTTGGGCACAGTATCTTGGGCACAGACATAATCTTCTAGCTGTGCTCCTGTCCTAGGAAGATGCGACACACAGCTACTGGAGAAACGTTAGGAACCAAAACTGCCAGAACACGGCCACACAGCCCGGAAAACCCACAACCACCATCCAATAAAATAAGAATTGATCCTCCTCTTGTAAGTAATTAAAATGTCTGATAACACCAGGAAGAATAGCATTACAGGTCAAAAATAAAGCAAAAACATATACACGACCAGGCCTAGATTTAATGGCACCTGAGTAGCGGGCTCGCGCTGCTTAAGTTCAGTACCCAGAAAGACCTGAATTAGCAACCTTTCCGCCGATCTGCTAATGCTATCCTCCATTAGCTGCATCTGGCTAAATCTTAGGCTCACTCTCGGAGAAAAACAGTCTTAAGAGCCACCTGGGCCTAACCCACGAGGTTTGCTTAGTGACTCGCCGCAATCAGCAAAAAGAGACGCCTCCAGCCATTCCAATTGCGAGAGACAAAGGCTTCGCCGTCTGGGCCTGAACAAGCAACCAACCAACCAAGCGAAAGCAAACTCAGACGGTAGCGCGTTGCAAGCAACTCACCTGTGCCAATGACATCCAGCAATGCTTTCTCCTCCTCATTCAAGTCACCTTTCTTTGGAAGCGCCATCGCCTATCTTGTGCGTTTCCTTCCTTCTTTTCTCCCCGCTCCCCCAACAGTAATAAAATGGAGCGTGCCTCAGACTGGAGGGCGGAAGAAACAGACCACTGCCGATCAGCTGGAGCAACTTGGAGGCTTCCTCTGTTGCGCTTTACGAGAGCCTTTCCCCGCGCGCTCCGACCTCATAGCTCGCGTCACCTTGAGAGGGGGGTTCAAAGCCAGACTAGCACACGGGGGGAAATAATATAGAATGCATCCCTTTACGGCGCCTGAGCGGCTGGGTCGGTCACGCATATGTACGCGAGGGACAAAGCAAAAGCAGAAACATTGGAATATGCTAAACTGGGCCTCTTGCTCTTCCACCTGGCTAGGATCAATCTCCCCCTCTTCAGCTATAATGGTGTGGCCCGGCGGTGAAATAGGCGGAGCTCAGGCTGCTTCTGCTTGTCAGCGTGCTCTTCCTTCACTGCTCCATTGTGTGCAGGCGCTGGTGTGCTCTTTGGTGCTTCTCCTTAGACTAGGGCCACTTCCCCGGGAGAGGTAAATGACTGCTGGGGTGAGGGCAAACGGCGTCTTGGGCAAGAAAAGGGGCAGAAAGCGAAGTGGGGGGGAAAGCTGAACAAAAGGGGTTTGTGGCTGCTGCAAAGCACAAAGGGGGTGGGGGGGCAGCAGGCATTTCCACCCCGGCTTTAAAGGACATAGAAACAGAAAGACGCTGGTCTTTCCCCACCGGTTCGGCGCCTCGCCTCAGTTAGCCTGGCTTTGGGCTAAAGGCTTTCAAGCGACTGCAGCTGCGGTGAGGAACCTTCGCAGGCGAGGCGAACTTTGAGGGGGAAGAGGGTACACGTGCGCGTCTTTAGCAAGGTGACGCGGGACATGCTGGGTTGGGAGCAGCGGTGATAGCTTTTAAAGCGTTCGTTTGTGTAGCTGCCTTTTGCGGGAGGGCGGGCCAGAAACCGCCTTTCCGTGGGGATTTAAAGGCCCCGTTGGAGGGATTTGGAGGAGGGGAAGAGAACAGTTTGCGGTCCCGTGATTGCTTCCAACTGCTTGCTAAAATACGATGCGAAGAAACGTGTTGAGCGCGGAGGTGGCGCCGAAGGGAAATCAAAGACTGCCATCTCTTTCTAGACCTCTTTGGGGAGGCTCTGCGCCTGGTGAAACGTTTGCAAACGAAGCGGGTGTTTTGATATTTTGCAATACCCCAAAAGCAGGCGCGCGCTGCTTGAAGTGAAAACTGGCTTGTCTGCAGTGCTGCGATCCGATGGTTGCCTGGTTTGGGAGCCTTTAAAACCAACCTGTGTGTCTCTGTGGGGCAGCTGGGTACGCGGTTTTATTACAGAAGCGCCGTTGGCATCCAGGAAACCTCAACCAAAGGTGTATAAATTTCATTTGTGGTGGCATTTCATGATACGCTCAAATTTTAGATTATTTACCTGACAGTAAATCCCATTAAACCCACTTGGTCTTAATTCCGACTTGTCATGTGGGTTACAGCCTTGAGAAGGAACCAGCGAATAAATTTGGAGTGTAAACCATTAATGTACAGGTGTTTTTAAAAAATGTGTGTTTCAGATTGAGATTTGTGGTAAAGTTAGCCTAGGGGATAACACATGCCTTGAAAATCCCTTGTAGGAAACAAAGTTTTTATCTCTGTCACTTGGAATGCTTTTTTTAAATAATGAAGCTGCGTCCTGTCTGTTTAGATTTCTATAGGTTTTTTGAGGGCATTCAGGTTTACTATCTTTTACCTTAACTGAGGAGGGGGAGACAAGCAGGTTATAAGTAACAGATTTATTAAAATTATTCACAAGGTTTTACTAATCAATTAAAAGGTACTGTAGCAATCAACAAGTAATGTAGAGTCATGGATTTCAATAAGATTATTTAGGGAGATTGAATGGACTGTGGGATGAAGCCTGGATGAATAAGATTGATTTATAAATTAAGTGGAGACAGTTTCTTGCTACTTTTATTTTTGCTAAGGATTAGTAGAATTTCTGTTTGGCAATTGTGAATTATTGAGTGGAATGCCTTTTGAATATGACTTTGAACTCCTTACTCTAGCTCAGGGCTTTCCAAACTTTTCCCGCAGCGACACACCAATGGCAGCGCACAAAAACCCGGAAGTGCTGCTGCGGCGGTGCCGCTTTCGTTTTTTGCGCGCTGCTGCCACTACGGCGCTTTTGGATTTTTGCGTGCCGCAGCCCTGTCCTTGTGTGCTGTGCGAAAACCTGGAAGCGCTGATGGCCCGCAGCCGCGGCCCACCAGCAGCGCCTCTGGGTTTTGATGCAACACACCTGGGCCCCGCAGGCAACACACTTTTGTGTTGTGACACACAGTTTGGAAAGCTGTGCTCTAGCTAAACTACTGTACAGAAAGAGGTTTGAATATCAAAATGCTTCTGTGAAATACAACCTAATCCTCAATAGTGTTATAGAGCAGAGCTTTCCAAACTGTGTGTCGGGACACGTTAGTGTGTCAGCTGCAGTGTCTGAGTGTGTCGCTGCTGCCTCCGAGCCCTGCTAGGATTCCATGCAGGTCCTAGTGCCTGCCTTACTGCCTCCAAACCTGCTGTGATTCCGCACAGGTCCTAGTGCCTGCCTTGTGCCCTGCTGTAAGAGTGTGTTGCGAAATGATGCATGTCTAAAAAGTGTCACCAACATGAAAAGTTTGGAAAGCTCCGTTATAGAGAAATAAGTCTCATTATGGATTATATTCTGGAGGTGACGGACTCGACCATGGGGGAGCTGGGGATGGTGACGGCCGACAGGAAGCGCTGGCGTGGGCTGGTCCATGAAGTCACGAGGGAGGAGTCAGAAGCGACTGAACAAATAAACAACAAAAAAATGGGGACTTGATTCCTGCTAAGAGGTCTAGTCTATGGTTACAGTGTTTTTCATTTAGATATTTATTAGATTCTAATAGATGGAATATTAAACAGATTTCTGAGTAAGGAACCCAGAGGTATGATCAGCTGGTTTACATGTGTAGCAGAATAAAATGCTGTACAACATCAAAGAATCAAAACAAGCACAGCAAAGGAAGAGAGATTTTGTTCTTCCTCTGCTAGTTTTACCTGCAGAAAGCTTTGCAAGTCCGGGATATAAAAACAAAACCCCATAGTCTATATTTATGCTACCATCTCATCTCAATCTCATTTTCCTTAAGGTATAAACATATCAGACTGAGATTTACAAATTTCCCAGCTACTGAGCACTGTTGCGTGAAGTAAACTTTCATAACTGAATGCCTTCCAAAGCCTCTAGTTAGTTTGTCTAATGGTGATACTGGTCTGGAGTGATTAAGTTTAAGGAAGCCTGTTCTAAGGATTCTCTTGAGATTTGTTAGTCTTGTGCAGAATTACAGAATGTTTATTTTACCTTATTTGTATGAGACTGTGGTTGGTGTAAATACTATCTTTAGGAAGGGACAAAACAAAAAATCTATTTTATAATAAAAGTACTTTTTTAAAAAAAAATCAAAGTAACTCTGGCTTGATAGTTGAATGTTTCAGTATTAAACTTAATAAAAGTTATATAAAATAGTTTTCTATCTCATGTGGTTGTTAATATTGTGTACAGTATACCAGGCAAATGGCGCTGAATTATTCCAAATACACAGACAAGATTAACACTTCCTTTTAGTTTCTAGAAATTCATCCTAATCTTTTTCCTAGACCAGAATCTCCAATTCTTTTTTAGGAACATGATAATCTTTGTTTAATTATTTAATAAAAGCATTTAAAATACCACCAAATGCCAGATCAAAACTACGTAATGTAATAAAAGGTAAAGGTTCCCCCCACACATTTGTGCAGTCGTGTCTGACTCTAGGGGTCGCTGCTCATCTCCGTTTGTTAGCCAAAGAGCCAGTGTTGTCCGAAGACGCTTCCATGGTCATGTGGCCGGCATGATGCACACGGAATGCTGTTACCTTCCCACCGAAGTGGTACCTATTCATCTACTTGCATTTGCATGCTTTCAAATTGCTAGGTTGGCAAGAGCTGGGGCTAGTGCGGGAGCTCACTCCGTCACGCGGGGCGAGGGATTCGAACCTCCGAACTTGCGATCTTCCGATCGACAAGCCTGGCGTCTTACCCGCTGAGCCACCATGCCCCTTTAATGTAATACCTTGGTTTTATCAAACAATATAGTAAAACATAAAACTACTTTTTAATATATCTGATTTTTTTTCAGTTGTAATTATTGTTTGGCTATTAGAGATTTTCCTATTACTTGCAGATAACTCTAAGCTGCAGTTTATACTCCTGATTCTGTTAGGCTAATTACGTAAGTCCATGGTATTTCCAAGTAGATGCACTTCTTCAATTCTGCATCTAACTTGCTCTACATCCAACATCATATGAACAAGAATTTTCCTGGAGAGCTGCAAAAGAGGGTAGGGATGGGGGAAAGAACTGCCTCTCTTTCAGATAGATGTGGTTGGATGTAACTCTCTGCATGGAAGTCTGTGTGAAGCCTTCTGGTTGGGGTAAGGATCTTATTTAGATACCGTTTGGTGTAGTGGTTAAGGCACCAGGCTAGAAACCAGGAGACTGTGAGTTCCAGTCCTGGCTTAGGCACAAAGCCAGCTGGGTGACCTTGGGCCAGTCAGTCTCTTAGCTCTAGGAAGCAGGCAATGGCAAACCACTTCTGAAATCTTGCCAAGAAAACTGCAGGGACTAGCCCAGGCATATACCAGGAGTCAACAATGACTCGAAGGCCCACACACACACGGATCTTCTAGTTTGTTCTTTGTTCTTCTTTCCTTTTTTCTTTTTGCGCTGTGTGTGTGTGTGTGTTAGCCTACGTTAGAGCTTATGTTGCTGTCTTTGAACATTTCCCACATCAAGGCAGCAAAAACCATATTACCAACCAGCTGTTAGCAACTATGGTCAAAGGTGGTCCTAGGACCCACAAGAAAAGGGTTTAGGGCATCTTGCAGTCTTAGGGCTGAAAGTTACCCATCCCCTGTAGTGAGGGATTATAGGTCTTTCCATGTTGTATTTAAGTCTATCTGGTTTTGTGCCAGAAACACTAATTTAAGAACTTTAATCCACCAAAATAAAGGTCTTATATTGTTACATGAATGTGTAACTTTTGATCATTTACTGCATTTTGTACAGCATTTCTCTGTTTTATAATTCTTGGGCCATTATTTAAGAAAAACCCATTATAGTTGCATGGTGCTAAACTAGGTGTGCAGGGGAGTGAAGATTATTCATTTGTAGATTGACAAACATACTTGTTTTGGAACAAATAGAAAGACTAAAGGTGTCAACTGTTGTGTTCTTCTTACTAACACTGAGAAGGCAATCCATCATCCTGTTCTTGTGTGCTATATTAAACTACACAATGTAGTGCCTAAGGCAGATAAATGCAACTTCTGCTATTGTTTTAGTCTTTCTCCATTGTGTAACATTGGGAAAACACAAGATTGTCTTTTCAGTACTGCTTCCTTTCCATTGTGCTTTCTTTTCAAAAGGCACAAAACATACCTCCCCCAACCCCTTGGGGGAGTTGGGCGGTGATAAATCCAATAAATAATAATAATAATAATAATAATAATAATAATAATAATAATAAATGCCACTGAAGACTGAAGGATGAAATTGTACAAAGCATTATTGGTGCCTATTTTTGGCAAGCACTGTGTTGTTTCGCAAATAGTAACTATTGCAAATATTGATTCAGCTGTAATGAGTTACACGTCTAGATCCAAATTAAGTTATAACTGGAATAGACCAATTGCAATAAATAGGACTTAAGCTACTCAGGACTTCCCAAGGTCTGTTTAAAGTATGTTAAATGTAGATTCAGTTTGCTTGGTAATTCAAACATGCAGATTTAATGCCTAACTTTATTCTTCCATAAAGAGTATGTATGTTTTTTATATCAAAACCACAAAATTAGTGTTTTTTAGGTGGGCTTGAAAGATTAAAGTAGATATAGAAGTAGATATTCCTGTTCAGAAGAAAGCCATTGAAAGATAACTGGTCATTGAAGAAATTTGTCAGAACTTTTCCCAAATAAGTCTTCTCCACCAAAACAGTAAAATGTATTTAATTTATTCATTAGCTTTTACAGTAAAAAAAGTGTTCTAAGTGAGTGCCCACAGCAAGTCACTAAAATCATACCGTCTCGTCCCGATGACGTCGGCCCGCCCCACCCGTGCATGCAGAGTGGGCATGCTTCGGACCCCCTCAACAAGAGAATTCCATCTAGCGGGGTCCAGGAGGCGTGCCTTCTCTGCGACAGCGCCCGCCTTATGGAACATCTTGCCCCCGGAGGTGAGACTGGCCCCTTCACTCCTGGCCTTTCGGAAGGCCATTAAGACCTGGCTCTGCCGCCTGGCCTGGGACGACAGAGGTGGTAATGCCTCCTGGGGTTGGCTGGCCCTGTAGCAATATGATCTGTGCTACAGTCCCCAATCCATCTTGGATTTTATTTATTTTATATTGGATATATTTTTATATATCTTCTAATCTGTATAGTTTTTTAAAAAAAATTAAATTTTTAAATTTTAATTATTGTAACCCGCCCAGAGTCCCTTGCATGGGAGATGGGCGGGGAATAAATTAAATAAATTAAATAAATAATAAATAAATACATGAAATAAGGTAGATACTTGATGAAAATGTCAGTCCTGTTGTGAAAGATCATAACAAAAGGAATCAAAAGCTCCCAGTACAATAATGGCTTTCTACCCATCTGTATAGTAAGGGGATTTCTATGTTCATAAAAATATATTGAAGTACAGAAAACAGTAAACCAAAATGATCAAGTAAACCAAAATGATCAAGGGGTTACAACAACTCCATCTGATGAAATGTTAGTGTTTTGCCTTTTTTTTTTTTTTTGCTTCATGGGAATTGGGGAAAGGAAATGGTAGACTTATATTATTTGTATCCTGGATACTCAGTGAAACTTAATTATGAGTTCAGCACAGGCCAAAATAGTTTGAAATAATTCTTCATGCCATGCTTAATTAGGCTATGGAATTTACTTCCACAAACTTTTATGATAACTATGAATTGGAATAGTTTAAAAGAGAATAGCCAAATTCATGGAGAGTGAGGTTATCATTGTATTAGAGAGAGGGTTAAAAAAGAACAATATCATGGGTGATGAGATAGGCACTTTTAGACAACTTCCTTTCTTTGGAATATACTTCCAAGCAAGGCTCTTAGTTCTGGGATGTCGCATAATAAAGGCAGGCAACCCTTTTATCTTCATGCAACAAATCTAATCCTTGTCAGTGGAATGGAATCATTCCTATGGGCCATAACCCTAACCCTGCACCCTTCCGGGGTGCCCCTTCGAAAGGGCACGCTCCGGAGACCCCGAAAATGCCCTTGGTTCCGCGAAAAAACGCACTGAGCGGCAGGGAGGCGAAAAGCCTCGCCAGCAGCGCCTGCCAGGGGGCGGGGTTTGCAGGTGGCAGCCAATTGTGTGGGCTGGGGACCCCCAGAAATAAAGTCCACAATAAATGTAATGCTCCCGCCTGCAAACCCCACCCACCGGCCCACGTGATTGGCTGCCGCCTGCAAACCCCGCCCACCAGCCCTTGGAAAAAATTTTCCCACAGAAGTGGTCCCTGGTGCCAGAAAGGTTGCCGACCCCTGTGATAAGGAGTTTTTTGAGATCTACCATGGCAGCAGTGAAATATAAATTACTATATATAAATAAATTATTATTACTTATATACATTAACTATATTGTATATTTTATGTGTGGCCCAAGACAATTCCTTTTCACTCAGTGTGGTCCAGGGAAGCCAAAAGTTTGGACACCCCTGCTGTAGATGTTTGCAGTAAGCATGCAGATCCTATAGGGAAGCTGATATCTTCTGAGAGATCTCAATAGTGAAGTGGGGTGTATCCAGAGCACTCATATGGTGAGCGCTCCAGGTTAGAGAATATCTGAATATTGTCTCAGAAATAGTGTTCAAGGAAAAATGTTTCTTCAGACATAAGGAGATCTCTTTCCTAAGAAAGAGGAAACAAAGGAGTCAACATCTGCTTCTAACTCAACATGCTACAGTAATTTGGAGAGTGGGCTTGGGCTAAAGCTGAAGATAGACATAAAGAATTATATGCACCTGAAGTTTGCTCCATGGATAGGTGTCAGGAAATCAGCATGAGAACATACTGTACATCTTAATGCTACAGAACTCCTACACATGGTAAGATGAGGTGAAATCCATGTACTAACTTGGTGCTGCCTCAGCTTTATTTCTTTGTTACTGATGGCTGGGTTTATACATCATGCTAGCCCATATTTAGTTGGATAAGTCATAATAGCTGAATTATACACTGTGTTAAGCTATGAACCATGCATTTCATATCACAGAGCCTAGGTTTGCATAATGAAGAAAAAACAACAATTATTGAAGCCTTTTTCCATGCCCAGTTTACATTATTTTAGTCTTATTTTTTATTTATTTAAAAAATAAATGCATGCAGACGAGTTCTAGAAACTTGAACTCTTGCTCACAATTCTGCTGGTTTAGGTCAGCTTGGTAAATAACCTAGTTTGAATCAAGTTTTTGTTGCAACTTACTCTCTTGTAAATGAATCTCTAATTTGTGATGAAGTAACGGGTGCAATGGCTCAGTGGTTAAGACGCCAGGCTTGTTGATTGGAAGATCGCAAGTTCAGAGGTTCGAATCCCTAGTCCCACATGATGGAGTGAGCTCCCGCACTAGCCCCAGCTCTTGCCAACCTAGCAATTCGAAAGCATGCAAATACAAGTAGATGAATAGGTACCACTTCGGTGGGATGGTAACAGCGTTCCGCGTGCGTCATGCCAGCCACATGACTGCGGAAGCGTCTTCGGACAGCGCTGGCTCTTCCGCTAAGAAACAGAGATGAGCACCGCCCGCTAGAGTCGGACAAGACTGTGCAGGGGGAAACCTTACCTTTAACAAAGGAATCAACTTTTGTTGTTTGTTCATCTTTTTCTGTTTCTTCCCTCTTTTAATTCAGTCTTTGACCATAAATTTATAAATAAATACAATAGTTACTACTTTGTAACAGCGTTCCGTGCTTGTCATGCCGGCCACATGACCGCGGAAGCGTCTTTGGACAGCGCTGGCTCTTCGGCTAAGAAACGGAGATGAGCACCGCCCCCTAGAGTTGGACACGACTGTGCAGGGGAAACCTTTACCTTTACCTACTACTTTGTAAAAGAAACAAAAATGTACCAGCCTCTTTGCAGAAGAGGAATGCATTGCACTTCTGTGACATGAGTCCACAGCTCCCCAATATTGTTTTAGTTAATTCTAATGAAGCTACATTTCTTTTTCTGCTTATTTCCCTCTGAAGGAACATTTAACCACAGCACAGTAAAGTACTGAACACTCACACAAACCCCTTAATGCAGGGCATGATCTTTTTTAAATAACACTTAAAATGTTGAGACAAGATTTATCTTTGGAAATAGTTTTCAGCAGTAAATGGTTTGTTCTGCATTCCCTCTACCAGGGTGCCAGAACCTTGCGGTGCCAGACAAATGCTTCTGCTGGCAATCTGCACAATTATTGTAACCTCTGATTTTCAGATTGGAGTGGCGAAAAGCATTCAGCTTTAAAAGGCTAAGGAAGTCCAGAGTGATCCAAAGTCTTTCCAACACTGTAAGCATGGAAGTAAGGAAAACTCAACATCTTCCTATTTAAAGAAAAAAATTCTTTATCCTATTTAGGGTTTGACTTTCAATCCAGTCATAGCCACGTTTTAACTCATTTGCATGGCTTATTCCATTAACCATGGTTTATTGAATAAAACAACTATTTTATATGGCACAATTGAAGATGCATATTTGAATATTAATTGAAATGTATATTTTAGTCTGTACTGACATATATGGAACATGGGTTTCCTTGGAAACTAAAAATTGTTTTGGGAGAAAGTGTGAGCTATACAGTATATGTTTGGTATTGTATTGCAGTAGTTATTTTTCTGACTGTGGAATGGATGGCACAAAGACTGCATTCACCCATCATGTTAAACCATAATTTAGTTCATTGATTTTTGGCTTATTCTGTGGTATGAGTCCAGCTAATGGGAGTTTATTTAATAAACCATAGTTGAGCAAACAATATCTTAGCATGATGTATGACTGTCCAGTAAAAAGAAAATTGATGTGTTCTAGTCTTAATATATCAAGATGTGATTTAAAACAAAAAACAAACCTGCTCCATGTAATCCTGATTCATCCTATCAGATTTCAGTAGTTCCCTTTTTCTTAAACTATGTGATGCAATTTCTTTGTTTTCCCACATACTTTAGTTAATGTCTAACTTTGGGAATATAATTTATTTTTATGTGCATACAGGCAGCAACTTTTTGTATTCCATCTTTTTCTTCCCAGTCCCCTGCAAATAAAGGTCTTTTTCTGGCTTCCTCTCTCATTAGGCTATGAGTTATAAAGACTAAACTTTTAAGAAAGTAATTCTTGCATGTCAGAAACACAGAAGAAAATAAATGAGGCATTTCCCTTTCTCTCTATCCACCCTTTTCTCTCTTCCATCCTATGAAAAAGCTATTTTTTCCATCCATTCTCAAATAAGAATTAGTTCATTGTGGCTAGCAAAGACTGAGTACACTCTGACATACCTCTGTCAGATGTCTGTCATGCCAGGTCAGCTACAGCATTGCTAGTAACTGCATTTGATGGCAGTTACATTAATTAAAGTGTTGGAGGGCAAAGCTGGTAAGCATTGTCTGTAGCTTGAATCATGTCAACTGGATTTCTATTTTCTCAGTGGAAACGTTTCGCTCCTTATCCAAGGAGCTTCTTCAGTCTGAGCAAAGTTAGTAAGGGAATCCTAAATATGTTTCTAGGTAGCTGTGTGACCTTACACCTGGGGCTAGGTCATGGTTATATTGAGATGTTATTTTAAGTCCTTTTATCATCTAAAGGAGGATCGTTAAGATCACCATGCTGCTGTTGAGCTTGTGAAATGGTCTTAATCTTCCTAGGCACAGAAGACAAAGCAGGGAGGAAGATGGGGGAAAGATTGTGCCTGAGGCCCCCACCTCTATTCAAGGAAGGATTTTCCAAGTTGGCATAAATGGATTCCTTGACCCCTCTCTCAAACCACCTATCTTCTCTGTCTAAAATGTGAACATTAATGTCCTCAAATGAGTGTCCTTTTTCCTTTAGATGAAGATAAACTGCTGACTCTGGTCCTGTGGTGTTACTTCTTTAAAAGGACTTCTTTAAAAGGACTTAAAATAACATCTCAAAATAACCATGACCTAGCCCCAGGTGCAAGGTCACACAGCCACCTAGAAACATATTTAAGGATTCCCTTACTAACTTTGCTCAGACTGAAGAAGCTCCTTGGATAAGGAGCGAAACGTTTCCACTGAGAAAATAGAAATCCAGTTGACATGATTCAAGCTACAGACAATTCCACCTGGATGACTGAGAACCTTCATAGACATACTGGTAAGCATTGTTGCTTCGGGGTTGGTCTCCTCAGACCCTTGGGGTTTCAAAGCAGAACACCCACAGCTTCCCTGCCATCGTGTGGTCCAGGCTCAGTCATTTCTCATTCATATGTACACTTGTCAAGTTTGTCAACTTTCCAATTTCCTGCTGCTTTTTCTGCTTTTCCATCTTGCAGTCCTCATGGGACAGCATGTGTGAGCTTTGCTACTTTGGCAGGATCAAGCATGCTGTTCTTTCATGACCTATCTTCAACTGTATTGTGTGATTATAACTTGTCTTTAGTGCAGTGTGTTAACAGCTTCCTTTGTCCTGAGAGTCTTAAATCAGGCCTTTAAGAATTACAAATACTGCTGATCTTAAAGCTTCTATAAAAAAAGATAAGACAATTAGCATGTTTGGAAGGAGAGAAAGATACAACTAGGGCTAGCTAGTTTATTTGTCTTTTTAATTAGGAGATATTGCAAGTATGCCAATATTAGTTGTAGGCCAGATACAATATTTTACCTGAATGCATCAACATGGATTTTCTGTTCTGTTCTGCTTTCTCTCCTCTTCCTTAAAATCAGTCTTGATTCCTAATGACTACATAAACAAGTCCCTGCGGTTTTCTTGGCAAGACTTTTAGAAGTGGTTTGCCATTGCCTCCTTCCTAGGGCTGAGAGAGAGGGACTGGCCCGAGGTCACCCAGTTGGCTTTCATGCCTAGAGCAAGACTACTTGGAGAGCCAGTTTGGTATAGTGGTTCACATGCTGGACTAGAAACTGGGAGATCATGAGGCCGGTGCTCATCTCCGTTTGTTAGCCAAAGAGCCAGCGTTGTCCGAAGACACTTCCACGGTCATGTGGCCGGCATGACGCACGCGGAACACTGTTACCATCCCACCGAAGTGGTACCTATTCATCTACTTGCATTTGCATGCTTTCGAATTGCTAGGTTGGCAAGAGCTGGGGCGAGTGCGGGCGCTCACTCTGTCACGCGGGGCTAGGGATTCGAACCTCCGAACTTGCAATCTTCCGATCGACAAGCCTGGCGTCTTACCCGCTGAGCCACCACGCCCCCTTTCTGCCTACATGCTATTTATTTATTTATTAATCAAATTTGTATAGCTGCCCGTCTCACAGAAAAGCGACTCTGGGCAGCCTTCAACAATCCAATGCCCTTGGTCTTGTGCTGACTCATCTGCCTTCCCTAAAAAGCATCTGTGAGCTTGGTATGGACCCAACCACTTTCCTCCAGCTGGGCACTTCCCCCTGCCACATACAAAATAAAAACAATATAAATGTCATAAATAAGTAAATAAAGACTAGAACTCAGGTTTCTCCACTCCTGGTCCATCACCATAACTACTAGCTGGACCAAGTTGGCTTGAAAATGTGCATGAAAGTGCAAGGGAGCATGGCTTCTGTGAAATGGAGAAAATAAATTATGCATTCTCATTCTGCAAAATGAAAATACCCTAAATGGAGTAGATTTAGTCCCTTCATCAGCGATGCTCCCTTTAATTCTTACATGCACAGTTCAATTCACCCTTTTGACTTAAAGTGTGTAAGAAGGCTTCCAAAGTCTGCTTGGACAGAGAACCTTGCCAAAATATGATACTGATTTACCAGAAGAACAGGCCTTTGACTAGGACATAATAGCAACTGATCATAATGTATTGGAGATGCCAGTTTGGTCTAGTGGTTAAGGTGCTGGGCTAGCCCGCCTTAGGCATGAAAGCCGGCTCAGTGACCTTGAGCCCTAGGAAGGAGCCAATGGCAAACCAGGAGACTGTGAATTCTAGTCCCGCCTTAGGCATGAAAGCCGGCTGGGTGACCTTGGACCAATCACACACACACAGCCCAACTCACCTCACAGGGTTGTTGTTGTGGGGAAAATAGGAGGAGGAAGGAATATTAGGTATGTTCGCTGCCTTGAGTTATTTATAAAAATAATAAAGGGATAAAAATTAAATGAATAAATAAATAAAATACTGCTCCCATAACTGTTCTGTGATGTCATCTGCCACTTTAAGAGATTTAAAAATGCAGCTCAGAAGCATTCAGTTTAGTGCTTCCTACTGTCCTTACTTTCTCCAGTCTTTAACCACTTATCCTATTCATGTGTCCCTGATTAAATCACATTCCAGCATGTAAATAGAAACATTTTTGTTTCTTTTCCTTCCATATGCTCTGTTTATGCCGTGCTTCTCAGTCACTGTACTTCTGTTTGACCTTGAACATATGTTGCTCTTTCTGCAATATATTGGGTGCTTTGCTTTGAACTTTTAAGAACTTTCCATGTCAACAGAAATGCTGTTTTGTTAATTTTTTTTTCACATTTTGAGCAATGAATCTCGTTAAGGAAGTTTGTATCGTTCAGTGCAATAGAAATTAAACTGCTGAATGCCAGTGTCCACTCATTCTGAATTCACAGTTCAATCCTAAATGTGTTTAATCAGAACTCTCGGCCATAATGTGGTTTGGTTTGGTTTGGTATGTTGTACAAAGCCAGACAATTGTGTTTTATTCAATAAACTGCTGTATGGTTAAATCATATCTTAGGCAACGTCTGAATCCAGTCTCTGAGGCAAGCGTGTTTAGGATAGCAGTCAAAGCTTGTAATTACATACCTCATTCTTTCCAAGTTTTACATCAGTGGCTTTTAAACATGAGTTCCATGAGATTTTTTGAAGTTTAGCATAGTTTGCCAACTAAAAGCAAATGAAGACAAGCTTCCTGCGGGGGGGCGGGGAGCAGATAATCTTCCTCTACAGTATGTAGATTAAGGACACCATCCACTCACCTGAAACAAGAACTAGATACACAGCTTCCTTACTGTACTAGTGTTGATGTACTTCTCAAATGTGTAGTGGGGTACTCTGCAATATGTTGACAGTTCTCAGCAGGTATTTAAGAATGCTATGGCAAATTAGCTAATCTAGACCAGGGTTTCTCAACCTTGGCAACTTTAAGATGTGTGGACTTCAACTCCCAGAATTCCCCAGCTGACTGGCTGGGGAATTCTGGGAGTTGAAGTCCACACAACTTAACGTTGCCAAGGTTGAGAAACACTGGTTTAGACAATAATCCCAGAAAGTGAGAAAATGATGATAAATTCTCTAAAGTCTAAAGGCAATACGCTTGAGTGCCCTTTCCTCTTCCTGCTTGTCTCGGAATTGCTTCAGTACACAAATAACGGTCACAAAGTACACCTGCCTTTATCCTGACTTGTCTCCAAAATCTCTCAGATTGGTATATGAAGCTTTTCTTACTAATACTGCTCATTTTATCCCCACAATAAACTGAGCGTGTCTTTATCACAATGTGATTTTCACAGCTAAGTGAGGACCAAATCAACACTCCAGCCCAGCAATGCTTTCCACTTGTGTTGTACTACAATTCCTCTTATCTCTAGTTATAATCAAATGCATCTGGAGGCCAACTGGTTGGGTGAACCTGCTCTAGCACCTTTCTTGCATGATCTGTAATTGTGACAATGGGTAATCCATTTGCTCTTCACCAGAAGTCTTGTTGTTATATTTTTTCCATCTACCCTAGCACTCAATACAAAATATTGACTTAATATATTTGAAATATTTTCAGATTCAAAGTGAGATATACTTTCTTCCTTCAGCTAGGCATTATTGGTGTAGAGTAAACTTTTATTAAGGTATATTCAGCAGATCTAGGTCTAGTGGGGCTTACTCACTAGTAAGTGTATATCTGATTATAGTTTGTTAGTTTCTAGTATAGCTTTTAGTTTAATTTTTTTCCTTATGTGAAGAGTTGTAGCTGTTAACTTGATGTACATAAAATATGCTTAAATATCACAACATTTTGCATTGTCGTTTGCTCTGGCTGCTCTTTCATCAGATTTTGTGACTAATGTTTTAGTGACTACATTATAAAGCCTGGCTTAAAGCAGATTATAGTGTGATGCATTTTAGAGCTAAGTACAGAAGTAAGATAATAATCCCTGGAGTGACACTTCTGCTTTGCAGTGAAACAATTTGTTAAATCCACTATAAGTGGTGAGTTTGGTTTCTTCTCTTGGGTTTGCTTCAGGTTTTTTGTTTTCCTTTCACTTTTAGAATTTATTTCCATGCATTATTTTTAGTGTTTCCTTTTACCCTGACCCTGGTTACTCACAAAGAATAACATGTATTAATGGATGGCAGGATGATGAATATAAATCTGGCCATCTCTTTAAATGTAATCTTAAGAAAAATACTTCATTGATCCATCTAGCTGCCTTAATTCAACATGGATTCTTCTTGGTCCCATTGATTATTTTATGTATTGTTAGATTTCTGTTGGGCAGCACAATATCTGATGAGTTTACTTACTTTCTTGGATGCATTGGTCTTATATTATTGGAACTCTAATTTTTGCTACACAAGGAAAATGAAGATTCAATTCAAAAGATGATGGTTAAAATAATTTTTTAAAATCCTTCTCCCTAATGTGTTTGAGAAATGTGTTTTTTAAAGCAAGAACTTTACCTCTTTTGTGGAAAAAGGTATTACTCATTGCTAACCCAACAACTACAGTCAGGATTTTTTAATGAAAGAAACCCAACAGGTACAGTCAGGATTATTTGTGAAATAAAACTTTTTAAAAATTCTTTGAACCATACTGAAAGAGAAGAAAGCTGAGTGGTTCCTGTTCTTGATGTATTCTGCTTTAGTCTCTTGCCGAACTAGCCGCCTTTCCCCTCAGGCAGTTCTTGATTAATATTATTATAAAAACATCATCAAATTGAACTCAACTTCTGGTGATTTCATGGATACGTCCATGTAGTGTTCTTGGTAACAGTGTGCAAGTAGTCTGCCATTGCTTTTTCTCCATATGTTTTTCTAATATACAAGATAGGACTGTATAAAGCGTTGCAGCAGTCGGGAAGGCAGGCAAACCACTTTCCTTTGAATGATGAAATGCACAGCACAGACCAGAGATAGTCCAGAGCAGCTTATAAAACATCTGCACAAACTTGGAACCATGCATAGCTGCTTTCATAATTATAAAAGAAATGCTTGGTTTGCACCTGTATGCATTGCCACACAGCTCTTTCAAAGGATTTGTACAGCCCTAGTATTTGGACTCAAATCTTTTTAGAAATTCTTGGCTCTGGTTTGAGAGCAGTTCTTCTGTTTACCCTTTCAGATATAATTCCATTGTCATATTCACAGAAATTCTTCTCCTTCCTATTATGACATCTTTCATTTTCTTCTGAAAGAAGTTGTAGAGATGGGTTGCAGAACAAGTGTGGACAGATTTTCGGGATCTGATTCTTGGCTGGCTGTTTTCACCAATGTTCTAGTGTCCTTCAACTGGGTAGGGATGTACAAATAGTGAAGGCAGGGGAGACAGTTGCTTTGGGCTTAAAGCTGATTGTGGTTTCTCCCTTGCCCCACTCAACACTTCTTCAACAAACCTGGTCGTGTAGACCTCATTTAAGACATTTATGAAGATGTTGAAAGAATACTAGGCCCAGGACAGAACCTGAAGTACGCCACTGTAATACCTCCCTTCATGTGGACATAGAGCCATTAAGGACCATGTGTTGGCTATGGTTTTTCAGCCAACTACAAATACATATGGTAGAAGAACCATCCAAGCCCCATTGTTCCATTTTATCAAGAAAAAATCTATAGTCTGCTTTATCAAATGGCTTACTAAAGTGAAAGTACACTACATCCCCAGCTTTCCCTTGGTCCACTAATCTAATCACATTGTCAAAGTAAGCAGTAAAATTTGGCTGGCATGACCTGCTTTAAAAAATCCATCTTGGCTTCAGGTAATAACCCTTGCTAGTTTCTAACTGCTTGCAAGCCCACTGTTTGCTTACCTTGTCTAGAATTTTCCAGGTATTTATGTCAAGCTGATTAGTTTCCTGGGTCCACTTCAATTCTCCCTGACTGCAGTTTGGCAAATACAGTAGGGCACTCTTTCCCAGGGTTCCTACCACTTCCACTTTTTGATCACTTCTTCTCTCTTATTAAGTATTAAGTCCAATATAGTTGATCCTCTAGTTCAGAGCTTTCCAAACTTTTCATGTTGGTGACACACTTTTTAGACATGCATCATTTCGCGACACACTCTTACAGCAGGGCACAAGGCAGGCACTAGGGCCTGCGCGAAATCCTGGCAGGGCTCGAAGGCAGCAGCAGCCGTGACACACCCAGACACTGCAGCCGACACACTAACGTGTCCCGACACACAGTTTGGAAAGCTCTGCTCTAGTTCCTTTCTCTACCTTTTGGATGATGAAGTTGTCTGTAAGGCACATCAGGAATCTGTTGCATCTCTACTTGCTGCAGAGCTTGATTCCCTGTTGATATCAGAGTAGTTGAAATCCCTCATTGTCACAGTGGTGTATTTCCTGGATACCTTGACCATCTGGTTTGTGAATAGTTCAACTATATCTTCTGCTTGGTTGGGTGGACTATAGTACACACCCACAACAATGTCATCTTTGTATCTGTTTGCCTTAATATTCACCCAGACTTTTTCAGCAGAGTTTTCATCCTTGGGGTCATGAATTTCCTTGCAGGTGATGTCGTTCTTTACATATAATGCATATAATAAAATGGTATATTCTTGAGTATTTCCTCCTCCTTACCCTTTCCTTCCTTGTTGTAGGATTTACTGCCTTTGGACTTATGTTCTCAGTGTGGTTCTTGGTAATGGTCTCATCCCCCTCCAGATTTAGTTTAAAACCCTCCAGATCACCTTAGCAAGATGTCTTTTCCCTGAATGTTCTTTAGCTTATGTCACATGTTGAAAGTACTTTATATTAACTCAATAATTCTTAAAATAGTCCTGCAAGGAAGACCTGAATTATTCTCATCCTGTGGTTTGGAGAGAATGGAAGCCTGGTGACTTGGCCAACTTGTACTGTAAAGTTCACCTTGGAAGCATAGCGGTGAAGAGACAAATACTTAACAGCAGGCTTTGGAGAGTGAAGAGAGCTGTTTTGACCTGAAGATACAGTGATATGGTAGAGTGGCTGAAAGCAATACATGGGAGTAAAAAAGTTTTGAATGCTAAGGATCCATGTGTCTGAGAGTAACTGGAATGAAGAAGATAGTGCATGTGTGTGGAATGCAGGAACCTAAAGTGGATTTTGGATGATCCATGTTAAACTGCATGGGGCAGAACATGTAGAATCAGTGTGGCTATCTGCAAAAAGTGTGATAGCATTACATGGAGGTAATTTGGCCTCCCTATTGCAACAGCTGTGACATTTTCTGGATCATTTTCCTAAATCAAGAAGCAGAGATAGAATCATTTGTACTTTTAAAACTAAAAAAAAAGTATTTTAAAATACTTATGTTTAAAATAATATTTAAAATTTGTATTCCAGAAATTTTATGAATAAGCATCAGAAGCCGGTGCTAACAGGCCAGCGGTTCAAAACTAGGAAGAGGGGTAGGCTTAACAATTTATCTTTATTGTAGTAGTACTGAAACCTTTATACAGTACTGTATGTTTTATTACTTCCCTCAAACAAAACACAAAGTAACAAAGTAATGATTTGCTTTAATGCTGGTGTTTTTTGAAACATACTGCTGTGATCACACAACCAAGAGAAGTTTGCTTATGTCATAAGCTTGGTTAAAACAAACCACATTAGGATTTACTGTAGCATAATTACCAACTATTGAAAGCCGGCTGGGTGACTTTGAGCCAGTCACTCTCTCTCAGCCCAACTCACCAAACAGAGTTGTTGTTCTGGGAAAAACGAGGAGGAGGAACGAGTATTAGGTATGTTCCCTGCCTTGAGTTATTTATAAAAATAATAAAAAATCTAAAAAAAAACATTATTGCCCATTGAAATAAGCTAACTTCAAACTATAGTAATATTGGCTTGTTTCAATAAATTATTAATGCTAAGTATAATTCCTTTTGAACATAACAGACTGTACGTAGCTGGAAACAGAAAGGTATGTTTCTAATCTCACATGTTCTTCACATGAAAAAAAAGTGCAGTTCTAAATAACAATATAAACTTGATGTGACCTGGCCACCTGAGGGGTTTTAATCACTAAGTTTATTTATTGCTGTTATTAACATATGAAGTACACTTGATCAGAGAGGAGAATGCTATCATCTGAAATGTTTAATTGCCCTTCCAGTCAATCTTAAGAAGCTGATTCAGTGAAAAAAACTACCATACAAATTCTGTTTGTGCTTTGAAAGTATGGAAAATCAGTATTAAGAATACTGCTTTGAAATTCTTTAACAAGGTAACTTTAAAAGCATTTGAGTTAAAACTGATTAGAAAAAGGAGAACTAGCAGGAAAGTGGAATACAATGTGTACAGTGTTCTCAGCTGTATAGCAGTCTGGTAAATAGCTGAGAAATATAGGTAGGCACGTAGATGTATAAAGTGATTAGTACTAGTTTTCTATTACAGATGAAAAGGAGAAGTTTGAACCCACTGTCTTTCGGGATACAATTGTCCAAGGTCTCAATGAAGCTGGTGATGACCTGGAAGCGGTAGCCAAGTTTCTGGATGCTACGGGCTCAAGGCTAGATTACCGACGCTATGCTGACACTCTCTTTGATATTTTGATAGCTGGCAGCATGCTAGGTACGTATGTCACATAGAAAACTTCAACATTTCCCTCAAAGCTAGCCCTGGCAATATGTCCCCTTGATTCTGTCTAGCCGCAGGGTTAAAGAACTGTTCCTATCTTGATTCTGCTCCTTGTGTGCGGTGTATATCTTAAGCTTGTTTTACAGACTGGATATCCAAGATTACTGTAAATATATGAAGTAGTATTTAATGTAGGAGCTAAAACTGATTTGTATTTATATTTCCTGTCAACCCAGCAGTTCGAAAGCCTAGCAAGTAGATAAAATGGGTACCACCTTAAGTGGGCTAATTTGCTGGCGTCCTGTCGGGAAGTCGGCTCCACCAAAGGAGAGGATCGGAGGAAGATTGAATGGCAGTGGTGACGACGGACCCGGATGTGACAGCTACAGGATGTCAGCAGCCGGCTCAAGGCATCCTGGGAATTGTAGTCCAGAGCCTAGTAGAGTCGGTTCCCTCACCCCCCTTCCTTCACACGCGGTGAATTGAATTTGGTGAATTGTATAATTTGAATTGTATATATATGAATGTAAGCCGCCTAGAGTCCTCCATTAGGGAGGGGATAGGCGGGGTATAAATATCACTATAAATAAAAAAAAAACTAGATTCTGTGTTATAGGCAGTGTTATTGTAAGCTTTGACACCCGTACCATGTTGTAGTCACATGGTTGAAAACTCTTTCTATTGAGCCTTATTTCATTTGGCAGATGCCTCCATTCTGAACACATGTACTATGTAAGTATGTATGTATATACAAAAAATGGATGCTGGCTGTTTCTCATGTGGATAATATTATAAGGTTTAGTTGTATGATTAGTTTGAATGTGTCTTTTCAGCTCCAGGTGGGACAAGAATAGATGATAATGATAAGACCAAGATGACAAACCACTGTGTGTTTTCTGCAGATGAAGATCATGATGCCCTCCGACACTATGCTCAGGTTCAGTCAGAAACATTGGAATAGATGATGAATAGACCATAGTCGCTTTTATTCTGAAGTATTACTAAAATATATATTATAAATGTTCACTACTGCTTTATATATTTTAATAAATGCACACATACCCACTCATCAAAAAATACCAAGATGATGAACGAACTTACTTACTTACTTACTTACTTACTTACTTACTTATTAGGGCTTATGTGCATTCCAGTCCAAAAGGACTTTGGCTTGCATTCTCCTCTTTCAGAAAGAAAGCTAATAAAATCATCATCATCATCATCATCATAACAATTAGCATTACAACTGAAATTAAAGAAGATTTCAACATCTGAGAAATACTCTAACATCAAAGCACAACCCATAAATGGAGTTTGCTGCCCATATTAATTCCACTCCTAATCTGTTTTTATTAGCTTTCCTGAATCTGAACAGGGTGGAAGCTAATGATTCTGTAGCTTGCAAGAAACTTTGATTCCGTGGCCCTTGAAGATGACAATCCCTAGGAGAAGGGATGCGCAGAGTCAAGCCTGGACTGAGCCTATCCTTCCCAGTATTACTGGGTGGGCAGAAGCCATTGGGAGAAGACAGTTCCATAGATAACCAGGTCCTAAGTTATCTAGGGTTTTAAAGATCACAACCAGGATCTTGGATTGCACCCAAAAGCAAACTGACAATCAGTGTAGCTCTTGGAAGTGTAGCTTTGATTCTCCCATCAGTACTTAAGCAGCTGCATTCTGAACCAGTTGAAGCTTCTGGGTGATATTCAGAGAAAGATGCAAATGGAATGAGTTGTAGTAATCCAAACGAGGTGAATAAGGCATCAATGTCTGTAAGCAGGGCCTCCTGGTCCAGGAATGGTCATAACTAACTGGTATACCAGGTATAACTGCAAAAGCCTTCCTGGCCATAGCTGTCACCTGCTCTTCAAGCAGGAATGAGTCCAGGAGGACTGCCAGATGATGAACCAATTCTGCATGAGGAAGTGCACCCACTCAAGAACCGAAGATGGAGGATCCCTGGAATCAGAGTTTCCATACACAGAGCCACCCTGTCTTGTTGGACCTTGTTCTTCCCCATACAGATTTGTGTGTGCAGGTGTGAGACTGGGTTCATACATCATACTAAGCTATTGTAATTTGTAAAAGATGGTCTATGGCCTAAAGTGTCGTATAAATCCAGTTAATGGTGGTTCAGTCAATAAACTATGAGATAGCATGTGTGAAAAAGGATGGTATATGAGAATAATTTGCGTAAGTATCTTGAAGTGACCCTACTAGGAAATAGACAAGGCAATTTCAGGAGCTTCTTTGTATCAGAGTAATATAATCCCATTTGGCCAGATCACTTTCTAGCAGCTATATTTTGTACTAACTAAAGCAGCTGGGGCGTGTGGGGCGTGGTGGCTCAGCGGGTAAGACACCAGGCTTGTCGATCGGAAGATTGCAAGTTCGGAGGTTCGAATCCCTAGCCCTGCATGCGGAGTGAGCTCCCGCACTCGCCCCAGCTCTTGCCAACCTAGCAATTCGAAAGCATGCAAATGCAAGTAGATTAATAGGTACCACTTCGGTGGGTAGGTAACAGCGTTCCACGCGCGTCATGCAGCCACATGACCGTGGAAGCGTCTTCGGACAACGCTGGCTCTTCGGCTAACAAACGGAGATGAGCACCGGCCCCTAGAGTCGGACACGACTGCACAAATGTGCGGGGGGAACCTTTACCTTTACCTAAAGCAGCTGGATCATTTCCAAAAGTAGTCCTACATTCAGTGTTAATTTGTTAAATTCAGGATGCTAGAATACAAACCTCTATGGCCAGGTTATCCTTAACAAGGAATCATCTTACCTGGTGAGCCAGCTAATGCTGGTAAAGACAATCTGAGCCATCCCTCCCTTTGAAGGGAACTCCAACCTTGTTTTGACAGGCTGCACAGTAAATTCACTGACAGGAGATTCGCCAACTTGAATTCTCCTTGTCAGGATTCAGCTTGAGTTACAAAAGGACTATAAATGGTTCCTGAGTTAGTGGTTTATCTTTGAGAATACATGAGTACATTTTATTAGGATAAATCATAATCAGTGGAGTAATAAATTGCTTAAAGCTTTAGGACTGCAAATACTGATTTTATTTTTATTTATTTATTTATTTATAATTCGATTTATATCACCGCTCCATCTCCCCCTAGGGGGACTCTGGGCGATTTGTGTTCCTGCTTTCTGCTTTACTCACTGCATTGGGATATGGTGGTTGGTTTGCTGTAACAAGAATGAACTGAACATAACACAGAGAAATAAACTGAAGACCAGTGAGGGTAGTGTTACACATCTGTCTGGATAAATAAAAAAAGTTTAGATGACTTAATAAATAAGTACATGAATATATATGTAATCTGCATTTTAGTTTTATCATAGATTGATTGTAAGCATTCTTACAGATGACAACTGGATAACTGGGTTCTACTTGTGTTAATGTTTGTTATTTTTATGTTTAGGTCTTCAATAAACTCATCAGGAGATATAAATATTTGGAAAAAGCATTTGAAGATGAAATAAAAAAGGTAACCTTTATTTTCTTATATCACTAATATTTCTATTATATTCTGGGAATGAGTTTCTAATACGTAGGGACTTCTTAATGTGCTTCAGTTAGAATAAGTAACTGTTTTGGCTGCTAAGATGTGAGGTATTACAGTAGCTTCATATCTGCATACATTTTCCAGGGTTTCGGGGTGAAGGTGAGTAAAAGTTCTTTTGCTTACATCTGTAAACTAGACTTCCCTGTATTTACCCCCTGCAAGTGCATTGGGCATCAAATCCAATAATTTCCATTCAAAGATTATGCTAAGAAACATATCTGGCAAGCACCAGAATTGGGGAGTGCATTCTAGCTTACATTAGACAATAATGCAGGTAGGTCTTGGTTAGTACGGTTAATGAAACCCACGAAATGGTCGCATTATTCAAATTTGCACTATTTGAAGTGATATTTCTATGGAAAATGGGGTAATTGGTTCCAGCTCAAGAAAAATAGGCAATGAAAAAAATTAAACATAAATGTTTATATGTATATTAATGAAATATTACAGTAAAGGATAAAAAGAATATACTTATAGTTTAAATTTATGTTTAACAAAGTCACAGAATAGTTATAGAAAGCAAAATAAAAACAAAAAACTTCTAAATATCATTCCTAAAGATAAGCTTATACCGACGAAAACATCTTTATTGACACTCGGTGTCCTTGTAGATGTTTGCAAACCACAAAAAGCTGATGTGACTTTACCTTTTTTTAAAAAAATTCCCCTGTGTGTTTTATAATATTGAATATTGATTCAGCCATTCCAACATCTCGTCCTATTTTAGCATTGCTATGACCACGTTGATGTCATTCAAATACATCAAACTTTTTCCCTAATGTCATAACAAGCCTCTTTTTCAAACTTGTACTGTTTTCTTCTGACAGAATCTTCCTTTTCTCCATTTTGCACACATGAAGATGAGCAGCATCTAAAACCCCAATTGCAGTTGTGCATGCACTAGCCCCGATTGCGTGCATGCTAGCCTTGCATTATCTGAATTTTGGGTTGCATTAAACGCAACCTGGTATCAATTTACAATTCGCGCTAAATTGAATATTGCATTATTCGAACTCACACTAACTACCTGTAATAATGATGATGACATTTGTTATTTGGTCTAGAACTATTTTACAAGCACATTTACTGAAGGTTACATGAGTACCATAGCTCTGTGATTTTCATTAAAAAGCAAGCTTCTGGCTCTTAGAGTCTGCATATAAATTTGCCAGAGTGTCAGGAATGCATGTTGAAATTAGAGGGCAGTTGAATAGGTTTTCCAGCAATTAAGACAAGTTATCATTCATTTTCTCTCTTCTTCCCATTATTAGATTTTAAAATATGCAAAATAGCAGTATACAGTACAATGCAGTTCGCAGAGCTGGTTTGAATTACAGAACCGAGCATTCCCTGGTGCGGACGTTCTTCATTCATTACAACTAATCAACAGTTTAAACTGTAGCTACCAGTTTAAGCAGGTAGGTCAGCCAACCTTGGCTGATCATAAAAAGCTAAACAGAGTGTGTTTGGTTGTTTATTGTTTAGTTTAGTCTACTTGGTACTTGGATAGGAAACCACTCAGGGCTGTTTTGGAAGTTGAAAAACCATCCTGGAAGAATGCAGTGGCAAATTACCTCCTTATTGCAGCCAAGATAACAAAATGAATGGGTGCATGTAGTTGCCAGGAGTTGAGTTCAACTAAAGAGAGTCTCTCCCTTTCCCTTAACTTACGTTATGACTTGAATGAGAAACAGGTATTGGGCGGAGAGAGGTCCCCTGGAAAAGCTCCACAATTAGAACAGTAAACAATACATAAAACAGTGAAATGAAGCTACTGGGGAAAAACCTTTCTGCAAAAGAGGAACTTCCTGGAGTGAACTTGAACTTGTGAGTTTTTAACAATTGGACATTTCTAAACAACTGTTTCCTCTTAGAAGGAATATGATAAATTGGGAAGTCTGAAGATGTCTCAGATGTGAACTAGCACGGAGAGATAACATGGAAACTCTCTTATTGCTGGTTCCAGACCTAGCTGTTGCCATTTCTCTCATTCTTCTCCCCATTAAATCTACAGCCAGGTAAGGATAATTTTAGCCTTGATTTGCCCACTGCACTGATCTTGAGCAGCCATTGAACACAAGGTCAGGCAAATGTCAAAGGACAGGGAAAATAACAAGGAAGAACTAAAACAGCACTTAAGGTATGAGAAAGCTGCTGCTGCTGCTGAAATTTTCCTCTATAAAGGAGTGAAATATTAAGTATACTTATGCAAACCTTGTAACTATATGCTGTTCTTTTGTACTTTCACTGATGCTTGGTACACATTGTTGCTTTTGTAAACCTTAAACAGGCAGCTTGCTAACTTGTAAGATGAACTTTATTGTTAATGACAATCATCTATTTTCTATTTCAACAACAGAAATTACTTTTTCCCCTTTCAGCTCCTATTTTCCCCCATTGCCGCCCTCCCACTGACCTTAGCTGGGGAACTCAGCATACAGAGGTGAAAGTGTATTTTAACACTTCAGGCTTCAAGTTTATACAGTATAAAATGGAACTGCCTTACATATATTTTAGATTCCCTTTCAAGTTGCAGCCATTTTACCTCTTTAAAAAAACAAAACTCCAAATAATTTCCCCAGTTTTGAGGGTTTTAAGGACCAAAACTTAAGGGCCAAACATTGGGGAAGGGGATCATATTATACTGGAAATCTTAAGTTTAAGGGGAAATAAGTTGAGTGTAATAGCATGCATATCTTAGACTGTAAAAAAGCAGATTTTGATACAGTCATTGATTCACTAGATCTCATCTTCAAGGATGCTTTAGTTTGGATTGTTGCAGTGAGCAGGGTGATGTACCAATGGCTATTTTCAAATCTATGAAATGGGTCCTAACATAAGCAATGCCCTGCTGGATCAGATCCCTGGCCCAACTAGTCCAGCAGTCTGTTCTCACAGCAACCAGTTGCTCTACAGTCATGTTACTTTGCTGTTATATTTTCTGAAGTCACTATTAGTTTGAGAGAGATTAAAATAACATTTAACTATATTATATCTATTTTTTTAAAAAAATCCAGATTGCTTGACAATTGCTAGATCTGTACTAGAAAGTCATTGAAGATTTATGCCAGTTATATATCTAAAACCACTTATAAGCAATTGCTATAGTCTCACAGAGCTGATTTAAAGTTTAGAGATTATTGTTCTACCCCTACCATTTAAATTTTCCATGTACTACTATTACATGTATTACGAATGGTTTGCCATTGTGTTCTTCTAGAATTTCTGACTTCTGACTTCCACCCATCCAAGTACTAATCAGGACTGACCCTGCTTAGCTTCTGAAATCAGCCAATAGTGACTAGGTACTTCCATTTGCAGAGGCTGGCTTTACGAAGACTCGCAGGGGTTGGAGGTCCTTGGTTATAATTTATTCTACCTTAGAGGTTCTTTTTCCTACCTTATACTTTGTTTCTTAATTTCCATTTCTTATTAAACAGGGTTTGTACTTTTCCAGACAAGGCAGGGAAGCATAAGTTCTTCGTTCATTTTGCTCTATTTAATAACAATATATATTCATTTTTTTCAACAGCAGCTAGGCTCAGGAACAGCATATGAATTCACATATTTAGTATCAGCTGGTAACCAGCAATATCTTTAATAATTTAGGTTTCTCTTCCCTAAATAGATTGAAAAAATCCAAATGTTCATACAGATAAGAGTACTTTATATTTTCACTTAAGCATTAAAATAGAGTATTTTCAACAGCAACTAGGATTTTTTTAGGTTTTTTTAATTCCCCTTTTAAAGGTCGTCAGAAGCCTGGGAATGGGGGTGGGGTGGGAGTTATGTCCATGTGGTGCATTCTGTTGTCAGCAACACTGCGATGTTTATCCAGTTTTGAATTTTTGATGCAAAGCCGTGGATCAAAGTGTAACTAATGCTCTGCTTTGTACTCTGGGTTCTGCTTGTTCTGAAACAAAATAAATACATCTACCCTGTTTGCTCTTCATTATGCTGAATTCCTTTCAAATCGGGGGTGAGTGCAGAATAAAAAATTAATTGGATTGACTTTAAGTTACATTCAATTAATTTAATACAGATGTCATTCTTTCCCATGAAGTGCTGAACTCTTTAAATATTAGGGTAGTTTTTGATAATTCTGAAGTCAGATTTATTGCGTTAACTGTTTTTGGCAGCCCTGGGCACCTCAGGTTGTTTTCTCTTGTGTGTTTACATGCTTCCAAAAACATGTGCCTCTTTTTTGCCTCACAGCTCCTGCTGTTTCTTAAAGCCTTTTCCGAAACTGAGCAGGCAAAATTGGCAATCCTCACTGGAATCTTGCTAGCTAATGGGACACTACCTGCTACCATTTTAACAAGCCTTTTCACTGACAACATTGTCAAAGAAGGTAATTGGGGATTCTCTCTACCCCCTCCAGGGATGTACATTATCTTCTCCCACAGGATAGCCTTGTTATCTTTATATAAAAAAGTAGGATCTTTGATGTTGTGGCCTTAGAATTAGGGATCACCCTGTTGAGAAGCTTTTATATTTTCCATTGTCTTCTCTTAGAAATTAATAAATTGCAAACACTATATAGTATGCATTTATAAATTTTTCTATTGATAATTTTGTTATTTAATTTTGTTAATATTGGATGACTAGGATTTAATTTGAGAATCCTAGATTTCATCTTGTGGATTTAAGTTGCAGTTTTGTCTAATGGGTAATATTTTTGCATAGTTTGGTACATTAAAAGGTAAAGGTAAAGGTTCCCCCCGCACATTTGTGCAGTCGTGTCCGACTCTAGGGGCCGGTGCTCATCTCCGTTTGTTAGCCAAAGAGCCAGCGTTGTCCGAAGACGCTTCCACGGTCATGTGGCCGCATGACATGTGCGGAACGCTGTTACCTACCCACCGAAGTGGTACCTATTAATCTACTTGCATTTGCATGCTTTCGAATTGCTAGGTTGGCAAGAGCTGGAGCTAGTGCGGGAGCTCACTCCGCACGCAGGGCTAGGGATTCGAACCTCCGAACTTGCGATCTTCCGATCGACAAGCCTGGCATCTTACCCGCTGAGCCACCACGCCCCCTACATTACATTGGTACATTAGGGTAAAATAATTATCTCCCCAGAAAAAAGCTGGGGGTGGGAAGAGGAAATCAGGAAATTAGTATTTCCAAGAAGTAATCTTGGATCTGATGGCCAAGTAACATGTTAGGGCAATTGTATTCATAAAATTGAGTGTGCTTAGTAGTTGCTGGTACATCTCTCTTACCAAAAACAAACAGCTACTGGGACTTGTTGGAAAGAAAAGAGATAATCCTCTTTCTCCTGCTGTTTTTCCACTAAAATTGCTCTTTTCCTAAAAAATGTTTAGGCAAAATATGTTTGAGGTAGAGATAACATTTCAAGCAAGAAAAATGTGAGATTAAAACCTACTATCTTCTGCATTGCAGTTCCAAGATTTTGTGGCTCTTTTTTGTTAAGAGAGAGTTATTTCAATGTACTCTTACTTTAAAATGCAATTTATCTTTCAGAGAAGCCTAGGAGGCAGAGCAGATTTTAACAACAGATGAGGCAATGCCCAGAGGTATAGTGACTTTTCATTGTGGGATTAAGAAGAGCTAAATAATTCCTCAACAAACCTCTGAACATTGTTTCTTCTATAACAAGTGCCTGGACTGAGGGAGAGGTAGCAAAGCCATTTCTGTTCTCTTCCACTTAAGTTACATTTTTGGGTGTGCTTGCAATACTTTCATCCAAGTATTTCAGGATGGATGCAACGTCTTGTAACAGGGACCGAAGGGAGGATTCAACTGTGCCTGTCCATTGATGAAATTCCCCTATGAGCAGGCACAGTTGAATAACCTGTTTCGAACTCAGATGAGCTTTTCTTGTGTACAAAAAATGTTGGAAATATGGTATGGCTAGGTATACTTCTAGTTGTTCTCAACAGATGATAACTATGGTAACTCAGCTGCTTAGATTCTGTGTTTGCCCAAATAACACATGCTGTCCATTTGTGCTTGCTCTTGCTCTCTTGTTCTCTTCCTCCTTTACCATCTTGTGGAATAAGATCTTTTAGACATCCAAATATTTAGTCACCTCTGAAAATTTATCTGACTTACTTTAATTGTATAACTATGTCTTGCATTATTGCAGACACTTTAAACATTACCGTTTTAGGAAGACCACAGTATGGGCTTTCAATAAAAGCCTTAATATTATAGTATGTGAGAAAGACCACCAGCCATACAATCTTTGCTGACTGACCCATATTGAATCTTAGAAATCACATCAGACCTCCCCAATTTGTTGTCCTCTAGATATTTTGGACTGCAGTTCCCCCCAGAGCCAGAGAGTTGTGCCAGCTGGAACTAATGAGAATAGTAGTCTAACACAGTGTTTCTCAACCTCAGCAACTTTAAGATGGACGTCAACTCCCATAATTCCCCAGCCAGTCCACACATCTTAAAGTTGCTGAGGTTGAGAAACACTGGTCTAATATGTCTAGAGATCACTAGATTGTAGAAGGCTGAATTAAATAAATACCCGGGGCCTTTTGCTTATGATGCTTTCATTTTCTATAGGTATAGCAGCCTCTTTTGCTGTCAAGCTTTTTAAAGCATGGATGCTTGAGAAAGATGCCAATTCCGTTACCTCTTCGTTAAGAAAGGCTAACTTAGACAAGAGACTGCTTGTAAGTATTAGTATTCTTATAATTGATTACAGTGACCAATAATCAAGCTTCTCTAGGAAGCCTGGAGTAAAAATGTAAAATTGTAGAGAAATAAAATATGAATATGAAGTTTAAAGTGGCAAAAGCATAAAGTGAAAAGAAAATCAGCAATGGGGAAGAAATATCAGTACAAAAACTTTAAAAAGCACCAGCAGGGGGAGAACTGAACAGTGGGCAAATGAAATCCTCAAGTAAATAACACCCTATCTACTAGTGTGACCAGTATGAAAAAGGCCCTTTCCTCTGTTAACCATTCACTGCATCTCCCATTTAAGGAATTAATTAATTAATTGTGGTCTTAGACCAGTCATACAAAGAAATACAAAAAGTATGATAAATAAAAGAATAAAATTATAAGAAAATCTTGAATCGGCATTGAGAAGGAGGTACCTGGTAATTTCTGAAAGCTATAGCTATTGATCACATAAAAGCAAAGCAGTGACCTCCTAGTCACAGGAGCAATTAAAATTACTGACAATTGGGGCTATAAGTTTCAATTGCCATTGGGGCATTCCTTCTCCCAGTCTCTGGGCTTGGGTGATTAGAGCCCCTGCTGTGTGTATGATATCTGTTTTATTGTTGACCAGATTCACCATCTGTTTACTGTTTTAGGTAGATTGGTATTTTTCTATTGTCTTTTCCTATAAGCTGCCCAAAGTCAGCCTGGAGTCAGATAGCACCATGAATGAAGGAATGGGATGGGATGGGATGGGATGGGATGGGATGGGATGGGATGGGATGGGATGGGATGGGATGGAATGGAATGGAATGGAATGGAATGGAATAATGAAATGAAATGAAATGAAATGAAATGAAATGAAATGAAATGAATGAATCGTTTTATAAAACATTTGATACAGGTTCAACCTCTACTATATCTGAGCATAAGCCAGTTCCTGTTTCATATGGGAGGATAATGTGTAGTCATCCTAGTGGGTAACTTCTCAATTTGTGTCAGGGTAAAGCATCTCCTGTGGGGAGCATGTAAGATTTTAAAATATCTAGGGACAGTATTTTATAGAAAATGCTTCAAGCCCCCAATTAGGTGGGCAATCAAATGTAAATTTATTGAGCAGATTAAAACTTTTAAGTACTTAGGTGCCCATTTCCAATTATCTACCTGCTGGTCAGTTCAAGCAAGAGAGTTGTTTATATGAACCCCAAAAGCTTATCTTGTTGTTGTTGTTGTTGTTCAGTCGTTTAGTCTTGTCCGACTCTTCGTGACCTCATGGACCATAGCACGCCAGGCCTTCCTGTCCTCCACTGTCTCCCGGAGTTTACTCAAATTCATGTTTGTTACATCGGTGATGCTATCTAACCATCTCATCCTCTGCCGTCCCCTTCTCCTTTTGCCTTCAGTCTTTCCCAGCATCAGGGTCTTTTCCAGTGAGTCCTCTCTTCACATTAGGTGGCCAAAGTATTTGAGCTTCAGCTTCAGCATCTGCCCTTCCAATGAGCAGTCAGGGTTGATTTCCTTTAGGATTGACTGGTTTGACCTCCTTGCAGTACAAGGGACTCTCAAGAGTCTTCTCCAGCACCACAGTTCAAAAGCATCAATTCTTCGGCGCTCAGCCTTCCTTATGGTCCAACTCTCACAGCCATACATTACTACTGGAAAAACCATAGCTTTAACTATACGGACCTTTGTCGGCAAGGTGATGTCTCTGCTTTTTAATATGCTGTCTAGGTTTGCCATAGCTTTCCTCCCAAGGAGCAAGCGTCTTTTAATTTCATGGCTGCAGTCACCGTCTGCGGTGATCTTGGAGCCCAAGAAAATAAAATCTGTCACTGCTTCCATTTCTTCCCCTTCTATTTGCCAGGAAGTGATGGGACCAGATGCCATGATCTGAGTTTTTTTAATGTTGAGTTTCAAGCCAGCTTTTGCACTCTCCTCTTTCACCCTCATCAAGAGGCTCTTTAGTTCCTCTTCACTTTCTGCCATTAGGGTGGTATCGTCTGCATATCTGAGGTTGTTGATATTTCTCCCGGCAATCTTAACTCCGGCTTGTGATTCATCCAGCCCGGCATTTCTCATGATGTACTCTGCATATAAGTTAAATAAGCAGGGTGATAATATACAGCCTTGTCGTACTCCTTTCCCAATTTTGAACCAGTCGGTTGTTCCATGTCTGGTTCTAACTGTTGCTTCTTGACCCACATACAGGTTTCTCAGGAGACAGGTAAGGTGGTCTGGTACTCCCATCTCTTTAAGACTTTGCCACAGTTTGTTGTGATCCACACAATCAAAGGCTTTAGCGTAGTCAATGAAGCAGAAGTAGATGTTTTTCTGGAACTCTCTTGCTTTTTCCATGATCCAGCGAATGTTGGCAATCTGATCTCTAGTTCCTCTGCCTCTTCGAAACCCAGCTTGCCATTCAGTCAAAATTCTTAAACTATTTTAGGATTTCCATTCTTGCCTGAGACCTTGAAAAATACATGATGTGTCTTATCAGTGCAACCAAATTGGTTCTAACTAGGATATTCTTCATATGACTTTAGCATTTCTTTAAGTTTTTTTCTTCTTCCAATTCTTGCTTTTGACTGTTGTGATCTTTTGAAGTAATAGCTTTTTGGAGTGTGAGATAAACAACCTTCTCAGTTTAGCTTTGAATTTGTGACTGGATTGGGCTGTCACCAGGGAACTTTCAAGTTTGCAGAAGAATGACAAGTTGAAAAAGTCAAATGGTTCATTCCAGTTATGCAAAATCTCATACATAAGAAAAGATTCACATAGATAGTAATGTATACTGATCAGATTAATGCTTATTTGGAAATAAATACCCTCTTGGGTTTATTTCAAAACAAGCATATCTAGGATTGTAGCTAGAGCCTCTTAATCAATGAAGGTATGATACCATAGTACATTGTGTTAGCTCAGTGGTAGTGCACGTGCTTCACATGTAAAGGTTCAGTCCCCAACATCTCTTGAAGATTGGACTCAGATCTGAAATTCTGGCAATCTAATGTGATCAACAATACTGGCCTAAGTGGATCAATGGTCCAATTTTGTATAAAGTTCCTTCCCAATTTCAATGATGATTTAATCTAAATTTGTCCTTGATTTCAGAATTAAATGACTGAGCTTGAATTAGTATAGCTCTCGACATATAGAGTATAAAACTAATAGTAGCAAAACAATGTAACTTGTATGGCTCTTGCTCAGAGAATTCTGCAGAAAATGTTTAAGGGATTGAAGGATTATATTCATAAATAATCAACCCTATTGATAGGCATTCAATTCCTTAAATATTTTTCTGCTGGGTGATACATAAGAGTTGTCAGTTATCCCATTTAAGTCTCAGTATCCTATTACAATCCTACAGGAAGTAGTTAATACCAGTTCCTTGCTCCTATCACCTAAGGACCACTGCTCCATTCCATCCTTCACACTTGTCTCTGTTGTATAGCACTGAACCTGATACCTTTTGCAGGCAATGCATGCTATCTGCCTACTGAGTAATGACTTTCTCTGCAATCATTTATTTATTTAATTTATATGGCCATCCAATTCACACACAGTGACTCCGGGCATCTTACAAAATTAAAATCCACAATATAAAAAACCATCAACCCATACCCCCCGCAGCAGCTACAAACGCAATCAAATCAGCCACTTGATAATCATGTTCAGTCCCAGTCCTAAACTCATTTAGATCTTGTCATATATTCTGGCTCTCAGAAAGAACAGACTGGGCTTGGTCTGCTGGAAAATATTTCCACAAAAAAATAATTGGGAGGGTAGAACTGCCTCCCTTCTCTCTGTTTCTCATGCTGAAAGTCCTGGAGAGAACATAGCAGAGGTTCTGTTTTTCCTGTATACAGCTGTGCTTTGCATTGTTGTGGGTTTTTTATGATGTTTTGCTATAACTTGGAAAACAGTTTGGATTATTCAAATGGCCCCTGGCCAGAACTGGGTGCATATGTCAGTCTCCTTTATCCTGAATCCCTTCTGCTGTTTAAAGTGCTTAAATCCTCCACATAGACTATCGGGAGCCATGTAAGTAGCTAGCAGCCATGTTCAGCCATTTAACTCTAGACTCAGTGGCCACCCCTTTGCTGTTTTTGAACTGTGGCTACTTCTGTCAACTAGGTTCTCCATGACAAATGTATACTCTCTTGCCTCTTTCTGCAACACAGTGAAGGGTTTTGTGTGTATGTGTGTAAGGGGTGTGTGTGGCATATACAGTCTTTCCTTATCTCCTTGGTTAGTTATGATTCTGAACAGGACTTAAAATGGCTTTACAAAAATAAATAATATTCTTTCTCCTAGGAACTGTTTCCAGCCAACCGGCAGAATGTGGAGCATTTTGCCAAGTATTTCACAGATGCTGGCCTAAAAGAGCTTTCAGATTTCCTCAGAGTCCAGCAATCATTGGGGACTCGGAAAGAACTACAAAGAGAACTCCAAGAACGTCTTTCTCAGGAATGTCCAATTAAAGAGGTGGAAAAAATAGTTTTTCTCTTATTTAAGCTACAGAAAGAGAAAACGATTTCAGATGAATGCCACAAGCGAAAAATAAAATGTAGCTTCTAAGTACAGGATAGCTCCATGTAATGCTTATTCCATAGACAATTGAAGTTACTGCTTTGATTTTCATAAGAGTTTGCATGCATAAAATTAACCATGTAAAAACTGGACATGAGTAATTGTAGGCTCAATTTTTAAGTGAATTTTAGCACTTTTTTTTTTACAGTAGCAAATAAAAAAAAATCTGAGACTTGTAGCAATGTCTTCCAAAGTCTGAAGAATCCAAGCAAGTGAAAAAAAAATCCAGTAAAAATTTCCCCAATGCATTCCTGTGGAGAGGCAATTGGGCACCATCTCGGAATACTACCAGTTGCTCCATGCTTAGTTCTCCATCCCAGAGAGTGGGAGGTGCTGTTAAGGTGTTGGAAAGAATTCCAGAAGCTCTGCTCTGGGGTCTTTCCCTACCTTGTTTCCTTATGCAAATACAAAAACAGGAAACATACTTCTTAATGCTGAGAAATGTTGTAATACGTTCTGGAGAAGTCAACACCTAAGTATGACATTATATTTAAAGAGAAAAGTGAAAGGTCCTCTGTGCAAGCACCGAGTCATTACTGACCCTCTTTTGTACAATACTTTATAAATAGCTCCAAAATATTGATACGGAGTTTAGGGACAAGGCAGTCTAGAATAATAGCATCCAGGATCATTGAAGCCCTATAAATTACCTTAAGAAATTCATGTAGAATGCTTAAAAACCACTGCAGATGTTGGAATATGAATTGCCAATGCCACTTACTGCAGCAACTGTTGACTCTGCGCATTAGCAAGACTGAGTCACTGCTTACAGTGCAAGAGAACAGTCATAACAGTCATTGTATAAGAACTGGAGGAAAAGGTGACATTTCTGCACTTGCAGTGACAGCAATCCAGGGATAGTCTTTGTCAAAGGGATGGAATAGCTTTGTGTATCAATGAAGATTGCCCTCTAGTGATTATCAAGGAAACAAAGCTGCCTCTCCATATGGAGTCTTGCTGCTGTATGAATACGCACTCACTATGTGGTGATAAAAGTGCAATGAACTTTTTATATATGCTGTTGAATATTTCCTGCGGACTGGGTCTGGTGTACGAACACAATCCTTCAAAACCAAATAAAAACATATAGCAATATGGCACGCTTCCTTCTTTTTTACATTTCTCTCCCGGTTTCTGTTTTCTCTGTACACCACTGAGAATTGGATCAACAAACTGCAAAAATATCATTAGTGGCAGACATTGGCAGCAGGCAGGGAGGTGTTACTTAAGGTAATGGCTTGAAGATGATGTTTTTTTTAAAATTTCCCACTCCAGATGGTGCTTTATGTAAAAGAAGAAATGAAAAGAAATGATCTGCTGGAACCAGCAGTGATTGGACTCCTGTGGACTTGTATAATGAATGCTGTTGAATGGAACAAGAAAGAAGAGCTGGTTGCAGAACAAGCACTTAAGCATCTGAAGGTGTGCATGTGGGAAATGTTAGTACATTGAGAACGCAGGTTTGAATCCTAAAGCTCCCTTTGTAAGCAGCTGTTTGGGTAAATGTATGACTGTCAACTATGGGAGGTATGGGACATATATCCCAACAAAAACTCATTCTTTATAAGCCTGCATGATGTCAGTGATGATAAATTGCATCTGCATCTTTCAAAAACCATCAGGCTCTTCAAACTTACAACAATGCTTATATCATGACAATTTCTCAGTTCTATTGACTTTGGGGATGATTTGAGGATCATTCAAAGTAAATAGTTGATTGTGGCTTAATTAATTTTACTTTGCAATTTCAATTTCAGTTGCAGACTTCAGCTGTACAAGGGACTGAGAATAAATGAATAATGAGTGTGCACACCTATCTCCCAGCTTTCTAGTGCTTACATATTATAAGTGTGTCTAACAGCCACTAAAACCCTCCATAAAATGCATTAAAATTCCAAAAAGTCTCCTAGTGTGTTCTGAAAATGTTGTAAAATCAACTTCTGTCAGCCCTTACTTTAGATTCTTTGAAACATTTGGATAATATTCTCCTTGGCATTTGTCTGTAAATAACTAAACCAATTTCTCTTTTGATTGTTTTAGCAATATGCTCCTTTACTGGCGGTGTTCAGCACCCAAGGCCAGTCAGAATTGATCCTTCTCCAGAAAGTTCAAGAATACTGCTATGATAACATCCACTTTATGAAAGCCTTTCAGAAGATTGTGGTGCTCTTTTATAAAGGTACCTCTTTTTATCCATCTTTTATTTCATTTAAAATATTGGTTATATTTGTTATATTCAATTACTTTCCATCCATAATATTGTAAGATTTTAAAAACACAAAATCATTCTAAAGCATTATTAGTACACTATTTATTTATTACTTTTATAAGTGCAAAATTGCCTTCCCCCAACCTTTCAGACTGTAACTCTGTGCATTAAATTGTTATCTTGATTTAAGGGGGCTCCAATGTTATGAACTGGGATCCACCATAGCAAGTTCTGTCAGGATCTGAACACTATAGGTCAGTGTCTCTCAACCTCAGCAACTTGAATATATGTGAACTTCAATTCCCAGAATTCCCCAGCCAGCATGCTGTCTGGGGAATTCTTGAGAGTTGAAGTCCACACATATTCAAGTTGCTGAGGTTGAGAAAAACTGCTATAGATAATTAAACATGTATATGTGTATATATATACACATATACATATACATATACATACACATACACATACACATACACATATACAGTACACACACACACATACACACATATATATACACATATACATATACATACATATACACATAAACACACATACACATACACATATATGCGTTTATATATACGAGACCCGAGCGCCGTGTGATGGAGTGAGCTCCCACACTCGCCCCAGCTCTTGCCAACCTAGCAATTCGAAAGCATGCAAATGCAAATGCAAGTAGATGAATAGGTACCACTTCCGTAGGACGGTAACATCATTCCGCGCACGTCATGCCGGCCACATGACCGTGGAAGCGTCTTCGGACAGCGCTGGCTCTTCGACTAAGAAACGGAGATGGCTCTTCGACTAAGAAACGGCCCCTAGAGTCGGACACGACTGTGCAGGGGAAAACCTTTACCTTTGTATGTGTTCTGGATATCCAAAAGGTTAAACTATAATTAACAACCAATATATACCATTTATTAAAGAATGTTTGAGGCAAATGGCATACAAAGCAATCACGCAGTCATTTGGGATTCAGCAGATAAAATTAACAGTTTGCAAGCTAATACAGAGTTCTTAAAACAATTGACAGTCTCAAGGCTAACACAGAGTTCTCGATTAGTTAGCATAAAAATTAGCAGAGAAATCTTAAACTATAGTGATCAATGCCATAGGTTGACTATAGGAAAAGTAGGAAGGCATGTGAATAAAGCAACCTTAAGAGAAGGAAAAGGAGAGGTGGAAGGTTGCAAAAATTGAGTTCATGGAGAAAATGTTAAAAAAAAGGACATACAGATAAGAAGTTACTTAATTTCTGGATCAGTTAGGAAAGGAAAAAAGAAAGGAGTTACCTGTCATTGACTGCTGGCTTCTATGTAATGGAAGCAGACTTAACTTCTTTTGGATAACAAAAAGGTGAGAGAGAAAAAGAAAAACACTGATGAGAATGTATAGTCGAAGGCTTTCATGGCCGGAATCAAACAAATATACAAACAACTCACACAATAGATGTGCTAATCCCACACACAGCACCACACCCCCTAATCACCACAAAAAACCCTCTCCCAATCTCTTGCAAATGACCTCTCAGCAGCTATAAACACCAGCAGGAACACACACCCTCCACTTGGGCACAGAGAGAATCTTCTAGCTGTGCTCCTGTCCTCTGAAGATGCCAGCCACAGCTACTGGCGAAACGTTAGGAACAAAAACTGCCAGAACACGGCCACACAGCCCGGAAAACCCACAACAACCATCAGACTGATGAGAGTTGCCCATTTGAGCAGAAGTCTTCCCTCTATAAAAACAAAAGAAAAAAGAGTGTAGGAGTGTAAATATCCTTTGTTTTCCTCTGAATGAAAACAAAAGGGAGAAGAAGAAAGAGCGAAGAGAGTTGGTTGTTAAGGTCTTCTCTGATTTGCTGGGTGGGTGAGGAAGGGCCATTTTGATTCTTTCCTTGGGGAATTTAGCGATAAAAAAAGAAAATGAAGACCTCACCTTGGGAAGTTAGGAAATCAATGAACTGCCAAATGGAAAGAAGAAAAGGGGGGATGCTTTTTTTCTTTCTCCTTCCTGGGCTTAGGGAAGAGACAAACAATAAGGGGATTCTTTACCATCATGACTAATGATAGACAGGACCTTGTCAAGATTATCCTAAACAGAGGACTTTACTGAAGTGATCAGATTTAGCAACAGGAGCAGGACATGACAAACTTGAACATGGCAAGTATCTCAAGATTTGATCTCTCTTTTTACATTCAACATAAGAAAAATAATAAAAGTGTGACAGGTGTGTGTGTATTTATATTCAAATTCATATTCCAATTTTCCTTCAACAGGAAAGTTCAAATCAGCATAGATCCTTTTTGTTGACTACTTCTGTGGCTTTTGATCTTACACAAGGTCTATAATTTTACAGATGTTGACAAAAGAGCACAAGCTTTCAGCGTTTATCAGAGCAGCTTCCAAAAGCTCAGTACATTGCTCAGGGCATGTATTGCCAGAGTATCAATACTGAAAGGCTTTTCCTAAGCTGGAATGGAACTTTATTTTCAGCTGCAGACCATGTTTAACAAAAGGCGTGTGAGTTTCCTGGCAATTCCACTCATTGGGACATATGCATCTCACAATAACATCCAGGAGACTAAAGCTCTCCCACTTCCTATAATCACTTGCATGGGTATTATTACCGCACTGGGTTAAATGCATTACAGAAAAATTAGGTTTCAGCCCAAAAGTCAAAACATTAGCAGATGTTTCTACTTTGGCTTAATTACGATTGACTAGTGACTTGATCAGCCTAATCAACTAAATACTGTGTCAGCTAATTCAAGTAACTCTTGCTGTAAAAAAGATTTTTAAGGGTAGAGGGAGAACAAACCAAGATATATCAGTTACAAAGTTTTACATTTTGATGGCCTATTGATACAAAGGAGTAGGAAAAATATATCCCAGCACAAATCTGAAATTACGAAAACAGTGATAAATGAAGTGAAGGATAATGAAAAGGTCAGTTTGAGAAGAGTTCAGTGTCTGGCTTGGTTTACCAAAGAAGTTGCTAGAGGTTGACAGACCCTTTGTTTCTAGCTTGTTTATCAAAAAGATTTACACAGGTAGGCCAATGCATCATCATAAGAGCATGTCAGATAGTTCCTATTTTATTGTCATATATCTAGCAAACAAATTTTATCTGGAATATCATGTAGTGTACAGTAATCTGATACACAAGGAATTGAGTTCTGTGGACAGCATGAACCCATCAGCATCTCAAGATTGCACTGCTGAAATTTGGCAGCACAAAGGCCATAGTGCAATTTTGGGTGATTTTGAGAGGGGGAAAGGGAGCCTCCAAGAAGCTTCTCATTTCCAACCGACTCATAAAAAATACCAAAATGGGGTGAAAACCATAGCTGCTACCCTCCTTGTGCAGTCCCCCAGAAGAATATGAGGCATAATTATAGTTCCTATCACAGATTCATGGACTTTACTGAGGACTGAAGGAGAATAGTCCTTATTCTTTGGATTCATTCTTACTGCTCTATAGACAAGACCAGCTGCTGTGACAAGTCTTCTCCAAGAGGGTCAGACATGTTCTCAGACCAGCCTAACAAAGAAGCATGGTAGTCCATAAAAGCCTACTGACTTTATTTATTTTTGTTTTGTTTCCAATTTTTTTTATATTACCTTCTATCAAATATGTCTGTGTGTTGGGGAACAGCAGTGGGGTAGGATAGGATTCATATTCATATTGCTCTGTTTGGCAAGTTGGGATTCTTGGAAGCATCTTGCTGGCCACTATGAGAAACAACTTTGGACTGGGGTTTGCAATTTTCTTGGGTCAGAGGCCATGTCAGTCTTTTAAATGGTTGTGGGTCATGCTGCAAACTAAGAACTAAGACAACCTGCAGTTGACATCCTTGTGGGCCTCATGTAATATACCTAGGGCTTAGAAAGTATAATGAACTGAAGTATCCAGAACATGACCATGTTCCACTGAATGGGCTCTTTACTAATTTGATGAAAGGTAGCTGTAGATACCAAGGCAGGCATTCCATTCCATTACTTGTTTCTGGGCAGTACAGACATTTTCTTGACTTGCTTCTCTGCTGGCTGAGTTGGACTTGGTTCCAAGCACAGCTACAAAGGCTTGAAAGTTGAATGTGAGCGTTAAAAACATTAAACAGGCTATAATGTAGGGGAAGAGGTTTCCGAAAGGAACAAGCCATTTATCTTTTTGTTCAAAAAGGGTACATGAAAGGAGTCAATTCTTTGGCTAAGCTGTTGGGTTTCTTCCTTTCCCTGTTTTCAGTTTTATATAAGGATTGTGTTCACATCAAGCTTGGATTAGGTTGTCATGGAAACCAAAATTCTTTGGCTGGATGTTATATGGGATTCCTCTATAAATACTTGAAGGGGAAAAACAGCTTCAGTAGAACAATTTTATAAAGATTCTGTTTGTATTGTATTGAATGGTATAATGACCACTGTAAATGGAAGGTTGAAAGTCACTGAACCTATTTTTCCTTTACTGTTGTATTTTAAAAATAAAGAGATGTCATAAAGAATAAGGCTACTACCTTAGTCAGGTAAATTTAGGTTAAACGCAATGTGAAATCAATCTCTTGGAATACGTGTCCCCTCACCCCCTTTTCACCTGCATTTCTAAGCATGAAAGAAGCTTAGAATATAATACTAAGAAGCTTAGAATATATACGGTATACCAGATCAAGATCCATCTTATTCCAGCATTTTGTTTTCATAGTGACCAACTAGATGCTTCTGAGATGCTTACAAGCAGGAGGTGGAGAAATATACTTCTTTCACTGTTTTCCCGTGCAACTCATATTTGAAGGTGTGCTGTCTGCAAAACTGCTGAGCCTTCACAGACCTTCATGCATATATTCAATCCTCTTTCAAACCCATCTAAGTTAATGGCCCTTGACATGTCTTGTAGTAATGAATTCTACAGATAAATTATGGTGCTGTGTGAAGATGTGATTTCTAAATCTCTTTCCAATTAGCTTAATTGGATACATTCATTTGTGGAATATATTATTTTTTAAACTCTCATTAAATTAAATATTATTTTGATTCCCGTTCTTCATAAATCAGATCCTTGATCATTTGTTGACTGAAAGTCTGACTTCAATAATCTCACCAAATCTCAAACTCTTGTAAAATTATAATTCGTCTAGAAATTATTCTGTCCTGCCCTTCATTCACAACTACTGCATGTTCAGTTTTAAAGGATAAACCCTGCCAACTAATTTGGTATTCTTTGCTCTTGTCCTCCAGCCATATGGAAGTGAACATAATTTATGTTGACTTTTAACTGGTTTGATCTTAATTTTGCAGGTCAGATGTCTGCCAATTTTTTACAGCTTATCTTGCTATATGAGTGTGCCTTTTCTTACATGTCTATTGCTCTTCCTTGGAGATGTAGAAGATGGCAGTCTCTAAAATTTCTTAGTGCATCAGTTTGTGTGCTTTGTTCCAAGAGATGATTCTTCAGAGCTATTGTGAGAACACCATATCCCATAAAAGTTCATCAAAACTTGTAGTAGCATTTAAAATATCTATATCTTTAAATAACTACAACAAAATGCAAGCTTGAAGGATGTTCAAAGGTGCATGATTGCTTAATTGAGACAGAATCTCCCTCTTGCAAGAAGTTATATATGGAAAGCAAACAAAAATTACAATCAGAGTTTCTCAAAATAAAAAAAAAATCAGTTGGCCTTTGAATTCCTCTAGGTGGCATATTTCACTTTTGTGCTCCTTTATGGTCTGTTAAGATCCCTCTATTCTCTCTATTCCTAAGCCAGGGGTGGGGAACCTTTTTTCTGCCAAGGGCCATTTGGATATTTATAACCGGGGGTGGGGGGCGGGGTTTCTGGGATTTCCACGGACCAGGGGCCGGAGTTTGCGGGAGGGAGCCAATCACAATCACTGGGGGGCGGGGTTTGTGGGTGGGAGCCAATCGCGTGGAAGGGGCGGGGTTTGCAGGTGGGAGCCCCGCGGGCCTTAGGTGGGAACCCCGCGGGCCTTATATGGCCCACGGTCCTGACGTTGCCCACCCCTGTCCTAAGCAAATAATGCATGATATAAGCAGGTCTTCTCCACTGCTCTTTTAATTAGACTTCCCTTCCCCTAGTTTACTTGTCTCCTCTGGAGGACTGTACAACTCAGCCTTCACCAGCCTGGAGCTGTTCAGAAGTGTTAAAATTAATTTTTCTCATTTTCAACCAGCGTCATTATTAACATGTTAGTTGGGGATGATGGGATACAGAGGACTTTAGGCTGGTAAGGCTGCTAATATATAAGCAGTTTCATTTTGTTCTTCTGAGCAGAAATAATAAATTATTATTTAGCATCAATTATTGAATGCTAGCAACTTAGCTGAAATTTCTTTCATGTTAATTTCCATCTATAGCCTTGTCCATCTTTACCCACAGTAGTAAAATTATTTCAGCGTGTATTTTTTTTTTCAGTAGCATTAGTATTTATGGTTTAACCCTCTGTCCAGAAACATCTACTAATGGTTATTTTTCTGGTTTTGAACTGCAGCTGATGTCCTAAGTGAAGAAGCCATTTTGAAATGGTTCAAAGAGGCACATCTCGCTAAAGGCAAAAGTGTATTTCTTGATCAAATGAAGAAGTTTGTGGAATGGCTGCAAAATGCTGAAGAAGGTAATTTTTGAATCAAATGTATGGTCAGCAGTCAAGCTGTTCTTTGCTTATCTGGAGCGCTGAGATTCTTTGGCCCAGGGTACAGAGTCTTTTGGATTGTCCATTGCCCAAATAGACTGTGCATTGGCTAGTCCCTGGGTAGAGACATGGATCAATGGTAGAATCTTTGCTTGGCACACAGAAGGTTCTAGATTCAGTCTTTATCATTGCTGGGCAGGGCTAGAAAGTCTTTTTCAGTCATTCAGATCAGTAATTTGATTCAAGAGAGTTGAGCTTCCTATGACATGAGTGGTCTTCTCTCTCATCCCCAGAAGCATGAATATGTTTAAATAACTGCTGTGGCTTTATAACACATTGCAAAATTTTAGTTGGTTCTTAATTGTGTTTGGCATTCTTGTTTATAGATGAGCTGTAGGCCATCTTTTTTCCTCCAAATGATTAGCCGACAGATTACTTATCCCTGCTGTTGGTGAATTTAGCACTTTCTGTAATTTCTAAATGAGGTTTTTTACTTTTTTTCGTTCTTCCCAGTCTAGTAACCCCTTCCCCTTCCCTTCCCAGTTACTCTTTCCACTCACTTCATCTCCATTCTTTATTTTTCCTTTTCCAGTTTCTGCTGGAGGGAGGGAGAGGAAAATGTGTGAACCTGTATGTGACAATTGTGGGTGTGAAAATGACAGAATGGTTGCTCTATGCAGTTGAGGGAACCAGTAATTTCATAAATGGTCTATCTTATTTTACAGGCGTTTAATGTTATTCCTCATAGTTATTAGTGTGTGCGCGCATGTACACACACACACACACTGACCATGCTGTTTTATTGAAGTTTTTGGCAGTTGTATTAGAGCTCGGCAAATCCTTCACAAAAAGTGCTTTGAAATGCACAAGAATGCCTGCAAAGCATTTCCAAGCAACCATGTCTTTTTATAGGCTTACACATCTGTTTCCAAAGCTGCTCCTGTCTATCTCCATATGATGGGCAGCCATACATAGCCATGTCATTTTACTGAGCAAAATGCGCCCACATGGAGACAGCCTGGAGCAGTTTCCAAAGCAGCCCTGTAAGCTGGAAAAGGACATGGCTGCTTTAAAAAGTTTAAAAAGAGGTCTTTCGTATATGCTCCCACCTATTCCAGAAGGCTGTTGTGGGTCTTCCGGGCTGTGTGGCCGTGTTCTGGAAGTTGTGGTTCCTAACGTTTCGCCAGCATCTGTGGCCAGCATCTTCAGAGGGCAGGAGCACAGATAGAAGCAAAATCTCTGTGCCCAGGTAGAGTGGCAATGTTCTATTTATAGAGCTAAATTATAGGAGATTAGGTGGGGTTTTTTGTTGTGTTGAAATGTTAACGAGTGGCTGATGAGCGTGATTAGCATGTTCATTGTGAGAAGTATTCCCATGTCCTGGTGGTTGGACTGAGTTCGTTGACCTTTTGCAGGCTGTGTTTTTCAGGACTGGTAGCCAGGTTTTGCTAATTTTTAAACTTTCTTCTTTTTTATTGTAACTGTGCTGGTGTTTGTGAATTTCAATGGCTTCTCTGTATAATCTGGTGTAGTGGCTTTTGGTGTTGTCCAGTATTTCTGTGTTTTCAAATAGGATTTTGTGTCCCGTTTGCTTGAGAGCATGTTCAGCTACTGAAGATTTTTCCGGTTGCTGTAGTCTGCAGTGTCTTTCATGTTCTTTTATCCTGGTGTGAATGCTTCATGTCGGAAGACCCACAACAGCCATTGAACTCCGGCCGTGAAAGCCTTCGACAATACATTATTCCAGAAGGATTTGCATGTACATATATAAGTACACATCCACTTATACACATACAGTACATATATAAGAGTTGCACACATGCATTGATTGAGGGAGAACTACAAGATTGTCAGCTGGAAGATGGCGTCCCACATTGACAAGGTAGGGAAGCAGAGCATAGTGTTTTTTTGTCTTTAGATGTTTTATTCTTTTGGGGAAGGTGACAACTTAAATTTTGCATCATCCTTCTGGGTTACCTGGAAGTAATTTTTCTAAATACATTAGTTATTTATACACATTTCAAGAAATAATGTGGTAGAATATTTCAAGCAATCTGTCACTGAAATGCATTGCAGCTCTGATTCTAAAATTTGTCTGTGACTAGCACATCCAAGGGCATTCATTTATTTCACTGTCGCTTCCCTGAAGCTGAGAGCTCATCACCTTATTTACTGGGTATCATTTGAGCTGAAATGCTTAAAATATTTTTAGTAATAACTGCAAGATTGGCTGCTTCTGCTCCTAAATCAAAAGGTATTGGACAGTTCCATTGTGTACAGAGCCATAAATGAAAGAATAGGTGTTTAATGCCTTAGCTCCCCTGTATATTCTACCAAGAGTAAAATGGAAATAAAAACTTTTCTTTTTTTTTAATTGCAGTGGTTGATTTCATTCCCCCTTTGTCTCCATATGGTTGCCTCTTATGGAGAAGTAATGGCAACTAGATTTCTTTCTTTTGGTTGAAACGTTTCGCTGCTTGTCCAAGTAGCTTCTTCAGTCTGGGCAAAAGTTTTTATTTATCACATTTGTATCCCGCCCATCTCCCCCACAAGGAGGGATCCCATATATGTCTTCTAGGGTGGCTGAATTGACCTTACACCTGAATGGCTTGTTAATTGGGCAATTGAGGTGTAGGTGGAAGACATATATGGGGTTCCCTCACCAACTTTTGCCCAGACTGAAGAAGCTACTTGGACAAGCAGCGAAACGTTTCAACCAAAAGAAAGAAATACAGTTGCCATTAAATAAAGATATTTAGTGGGAATAGGTACATGGTGAAATAAGTCATCTCCAGGTTTATTATTTTTTACTTTGGGGAGATGATTGCCAGTACTGGCAATTGACAGAAAAGTAACTGCTACACCCCTCTGTTGGGTCTATTATTAGTCTCTCCTTCCCAGTTTTTCCTATTAAAATATAGTATTTGTGTTACAATTTGCAGGTTCCCAACATATGAAGGTCCCCACCTGTTTTTTTCCCTTTGTGAATGATTAATTTACAGCCCAGCCTTAATCCAGGCATTTGTAAGCCTATCTCTCCCGTCAGATGCCCTCCACATATATTGGTTGACAAATTCAACATTCCCAACAGCACAGCTTAATGAGGAACATAGGAAATATCCAGGTTGGAAAAAACTATTCTTGACTATAGAAGGCATTTACATCATTGACTTAAAATAAATGCTTCTCACTCTCAATCGCCTTCTTTTTGTTTGTGGCTCGTACGTGCATGCTTATGTGGCTGGTTTTTATGGCTATAAAAAATTACTATTGTTCTCTCTGTTTCTTAGAATCTGAATCTGAAGGGGATGAAAATCAAGATGGCTGAAGAAAGCACAAACCGGATATGATTACAGCTGGCTGCTCTTTCAGAACTTTGTACTGTCCAAGCAAGACTCTTCCTTCAGTGTCATACTGAAATTTTCGGTTAGGTTTTTTTTTGTTTTGTTTTGTTTGTTTAGAAGAATAAAATATCGGAGCCCTGAGGCATTAGATGCTATACATGAGCCTCTTCTGGCAAGCTGTATGCTAATGTAGACAATGGCATTCAGCAAGGAGACATATAGGGAAATTGAAATTAAATGCTTAAGAATTTTCAGGTACTTCAGTGTCTGCCCATAACGTTTTTTGATCTGTGTACGTAGCTCAGTATTTGCTCGTGTAGGTGATTCGACATCACTACATTTTTAAAAAATTAAATGGCTTTTATATATTCATCTTTCCAGCCTCCTTTGTTTCAGAAGTGGCTTGTTTGGGATTAAACTACTGCTGAAGTTCTGCAGAAGGATGGTCGAAGACTAATCTCTAACTTTACCTGATCCTTGTGGCAAGCTTCTTCCTTAGTGTAACTCACTCTGCACCCTATCAACATGGAATGTTACCAAATCTGAGGTTGATGCCTCCAATAAAATTTGATACTAGGGTGGAAACCACCTGGGTTAATGAGAGATTCCACATAAAAACCCACAGTGAACTAAAGGAGAACCAGTGTGCCATGTGTGCAGGTAACACATAACCAGCCCCAAGATATCTGCATTAAACCAGAACCTGCTTTCTTTTATTTTTTAATTAACAATTATGTGACTGTTCTTCTCACATAAGAGATACAGTGATAAATCACTTCCATCGATAAAAGGTTTAAAACTTTTAATTGACTCACTGGTTATATTAATCAAAATAATTTTCAATCAGTTAAAGAGGTCCTGTGCTTAATAATTGGGTTGATTTTTTAAAAAATTATCTTGAATGATTTTTAAAAAAATTATCTTGAATGTAGATACTTAGGAAAGTTGGAGATGGCAAACTTTAAAAGAGGTGTTCCTTTTTTCTTTCTTGTAGGAAGAATTATTTCTTCCCAAGTTAGGAGTGAAAACTTGTGACGCTCCAGATATTGTTGGATTCTGACTGCATCATCCCTGTTCATTAATCATGCTGACTAGACTGATAGAAGTTGAACAACGATTGGCGGACGCAAGTCCCCCCCCCCAACCGTTTTAACATTATGCCATTACCAACATAGAGGCAGACTTATTTCAAAAATACTATGTTTACCTTTTTGTAGATGTAACTGAATAATGAACTTCAGCAGAAAATGCCAACAACTGTTAATTAGCTTAATTTTAAAATTTTACTCAAAAGGAAGAAGGACAGGGATCAGTTTTACATTTGCTGCTGAACTGTGAGATTTAAATGAGCAAGGTAATGACAAATATACAGTATGTGATAAATAGATTTTTAAAAATAACCACATGAAACACACAGAAAAGAACTCAAGGATATTTGACAAAATTGCTTGAAAATCCTGTTCCTTATCCTGCTGTTGAAAAAGAATCTGTTCTTAGTCACAAAGAATATGTACCAACAACTGACTGGTGCAAGTCAAATGTAGATCTATCCCTCATATTTATATTAAACAAAGGAGGCTGTGGAGCCTCTGTAGCAATCCAAGGAGGACAATTAGGCATTCAGGAATATCCAGAACCAACCCAAATAAATAGGTTTTATCAAAATGGGATGCTTGAGTGAAGTTTCTGGATTCAATACATTAAGGTGAGTAGGTCTAATTCAGATCACCGGTTAAATTGTGATAAGTTTGTACGTATAATTTTGTATTGAGTTCCTTGGTCCACTAATGGGTCTCTGTATCAAGGATCTTATTGGATTCTACCAACATAGTGTCTAATGTTGAGCAAATAAATGAGTTTATTTTCAAAATGCCTAGCAAACAAGTCACAGAAGCCTGTGGGAAGATCTTCCTGCTCATCACACTCAAACAGGGTATGGTTTACCTTAAACAATACTACCGGATGACATTCTTAAACAATACTACCGGATGACATTCTATTTATGCAGTAAGACTGGATAGATTTTAATGTTTTGCCATCTTTATCACCACTGTATAGGCCTAAACTTGGGCTTGTACCATGTCCAATCATATTCCTTGTCCTCTGTCTCTCTTGCTATCACCCGAGGCATCTCTTCTGCCTCTTCATTCCCTGAATGAATGAATGAAGAAAGATCAATACGCAACTGCATGAGTCAATGCACATCATTAGTGGGACGATATGACCTACTCCCACATACTGGCTGCCTGTTTTGAGCCATATACCACCTCTGGATGCAAGACGAAAGAGCGCCCTTCTTCAAGAATAGCGGAAGATTATTGGTAATCCCCAGCTACCAATACTAAATGACGTAGCCTGCTTAGAGCGAAACAGGCTGAGATCGAGACATCTAGCCATTTCTACCGCTAAAGATCTTCTAGAAGACGGTTTCAATATCCACAACACGTGGAAACAACATTGGCTAGGAAACTGCCCTCCACAATGTCAAAGCTTGGCCTGCATCTTGGAAAAACCACCTGGATTTGACCAGCCCCGTGTGATATGGACAAGCTTGAACTGAATTTGCACGAGTCATGGTAGATGTGCAGATGCCCTTTATAAATGGGGCAAAACAACATCATCGAATTGTGTTTGTGGGGCCGAAAAACGAACTATCCAACATATAGTGACAGTGTGTCAAAACCGAGCCTACAATGGAGACTTTGCTGATTTCCTGGCACTGACAACTGAAGCAAAAAACTATATTTGTAACCTAGACATACGTTTGTAATTTTCCTGTCTATATTTTATATTTCATATTTATTATGCTCTGTTTTTCTATTGTAACGCGATGTGAATGTGCCATACGATAAATAAATAAATTCCCTGAACCTACTCAGTCTTGCCTCTGTATCTCCATCAAAGAGGGGCCTTTCAGGGCCAATCACACACAATGACCTTGTCATCTGTATCATTTTTGCCAAATTAGTACAAATCAACAAAAGGAGCTGTGTCGCTTCTGTCACCACTTCTATGTTAGGTTGCATTAATTTCTACTCTAAATTATGCATCTGAACATTTACAAACCAGCAAAAATATTTTATATCAAGAAAATATGGTAGTTAAGCAACACATCTGAAAGGCCCCCATTTGGCAAAGGAGGTTTTAGTAGATTAAACATGTTAAAGCCTTTAATCTAAACATGGATCCTGGCTGCCCTCTAGTGTGAATTACTAGAAGTTACACTCAGGTTCCATTTCAATTTTTTTTCAATTCCTGGACCCTAAAACACATCATGATTATCAGGCAGGTTGTACTCTTGCTGTCACATTTAAATGAAGTGCTTTACTGTCCTTATAATCCTCCAGATATACACTGCCTTCTCCCAGAAAAAGCTTGTTTTATTTTATAGGAGGGAAGTACTATAGTGTTTACCCCTTGACTATCTTGTTTTAAACTACAACCAAAGACATCATCAGGCCTTGCAGAATAAAACTCCCCCAGGATCAGACTGCCTTTCAGATTGCCTTTTCAAAGGGAACGCTTACTTAATCCTTGCATTTTAATTTTATTATTTAAATAGGTGGTTTTATTGTTGATTGTCTTGTTTTTAATAGAAGCTTATTTTGCAATTGGAGAGGCTTGATAGAAAAAGGAAAGGCAGTAAATCAACATCATGAGCCTAGCTAAACTACTTATTTATCACCTCTGTGAATGAACTTCTGGATTTTGGCACATCTTCAGAATTCAGTGCAGAGAGGGTGGTTGGGGAGTTCATCGGGGCCTCCTGTTTCAGCATTCTCGTGAAGTCCTTGTTTCTGTTTCTCCATCTCCTCTTCCTTTTACTCTGAATATTTTCGTCAATTTTATAGAATGGGGATAAATGAAATCCACTCTTTCGGGGGAGGCTGTTGCTTTCTTAATCAAGAAAAATGAACTTCCAGATCTAGCCAGCAAACCAGAAAGTGTCTATGGCTAAACCTACCTGCCAAACAACCTGTCGTGAAATTATGAAGATGGTCTTCACCAGTTGTGTGATTGTAGAAGTGGGATTACATGGAAGAAGCTCTTTTTTGGAATCGGAAGCTGAATTCCATCTATTCTAGACACTCAGAATGAGGTCAATTTTTCTGATGCTTTAGGGGGCACTGTTTTGCCATACTAAAATCTAGGGAATTCACACACATTTACACATCCCTCCTTTATTCCAGCAGAAGCAGCAGAAAAGGTTCTCGGATGGAGATGGGAAAGAAAAGAAATGGAAGGGGACCATACTTCATGGAGATAATGGGAAGGGAAAATGTAACTGGATAGGGAAGGGATAAAAAAGGAAGGGCTATTTATGTATTACAGCATAGTTTTCCAAACTCTGTGTCGCGACACACACTGTCGCGACAAAACCCGGAAGTGCTGATGGCGTGTCACCGCCACCCCTGTGGCAGCAGCGGTGCGCCATCAGCGCTTCCGGGTTTTAGCGCGACACACGAAGCCAATGCCACCGCCCCGCCACCACCACCGTTGGTGGTGTGTTGCCAATAGCGGGACTTTGGAAAGCACTGTATTACAGAGTTAATTTCAAGGCCAAACTAGGGCTTGTTTTCAGATTAATCTTCACAGATATACAGGTAGTCTTTGCTTGACGACCCTAATTGGGACCGGAATTTCTGTCAGTAAGTGGTGCGGTTGTTAGGCAAAACATCACATGACTGCACCGCTTAGCAATGGCAGTTTTGGTAGTTGCGGTTGTAAGGGCAGGACCACACCGTTGTTAGGTGAGGACGTGACGCTTCTCTTGCCCTGCCACGCTCGCCTCTTCGACTCCCCCCACCCTCCTATTTTACCCTCATCTCTGCCCTTTCGGCTGCCCTGCGCTCCACTGCCCCTGCTGCCCTACACCCCCGGCGCCCCTGCCAGCCTTCGCTGTCGTCGTCTTTCCACTGCTGATGAAGCGTGCCCAGCTTGGCCCTTTGCAGGGCAGCTGCTGGTGGCCCGAGGCTTCCTGAGGCCTTGCGTGGCTTCAGGAAGGTGGTACATGGCCTCAGGAAGGCCTCCCGCAGCCAGCAGCTGCCTGGCAAGGGGCCAGGCTGGGAGCACCTTGTCAGCAGCAGGAGGAGGAGGATGGTGAAAGTCAGCTGGGGGTGGCAGGGGTGGCGGAGTGCAGAGCGGTGGGGATGCAGGGCAGAGCCCAGGGTGGCCAAAAGAGCAGAGATGGGGGGGCCTGAAGTGCGCCCTGCGGTTGTAAATGTGGGCGGGCTGCCAAGCAACCAAATTGGGATCACTTGACTGGGGGGGTGCGGCAACAGCCATAACTTTGAGGACCAGGTGTAAGTACCATTCGTTCAGTGCCGCTGTAACTTCAAATGGTCACTGAACAAATGGTCGTTAAGTAAGGACTACCTGTACACGCTTTTCAAGCAGTGCTATTTACAGTCCTTTAAACCTTCTGTTCATTTGTTCAATCTCAACCTTCTTTTCCCATCGACAAACATAAAAGGACCTTCTCAGATCACACGCAATTATTTATGTGGGGGGGGGGGAATCCTCAACTTTAAAATGTAGTAAGCCAGTTGGGCTACATTCAGGAGCCTCTCCTGGCAGGAGGCAGCACCTGGCTGGCCGCCTCTGAGCCCTGAAGCTAATCGGGTGGGTTCAGGGTGTACTTGGTTGGGAGATCTCCAGGGATTACAAGGATTACGAGTGCTGTAGTCTAGAGTGGGAACTAAAAAACAACGTCCTAAAAGAAGGCGGGGGCAAACTATTTCCATATTGCTGCCTAGAAAACTACAAAGATGCCTCCATGAAGTCAGCAGGAATTTAGCTTGATTTGAAGAAGACTTTCTTTACCTACTGCAGTGGGCCTTATAGACTGCTCACCATGACGAGACTGCACAGACTTTCTTGCAAAACAATGAGCAAGTTTTCCGACATCCTAAGGATAAAAAACCTACAGTATTTCAACCTAGGTTTTTCTGGACTTTGAGTGGCATGTTCCCGCTGCTGCTGAAGTTGCTGATAATGAAGAGAGGCAAAACCATTTTCAGTTGTTGTATAAAGACAACACCCCTAATTTTACAGCATTTTGCTTTATCCCACTGGATTTTTGAACTGTTCAATTAAAAACCACATGCTTGTGTAGGCATTCCTTACTATTTTTTTCTTTGTGTAGGAAACAGCTATCGTATCAGGTTGGTTTCGAGACAAATAGAAGCTATCTAAGACCAAAACATAAATGACCCTACGCACTCCAAGGTGTGAAACTAGAGGAAGGATTCCGCTCAAACCAGAATTATTTTTGTTGGGGATATTGGATTTACAAATAGAAAAACACCTAGTTAGAATCATACAATATATGGTTACTGCAGCAAGACTTCTATATGCACAATTTTGGAAAACTCAGATTTTACCAACGATACAAGAATGGTTGTTAAAATTGATGGACATGGCAGAAAATGATAAACTCACTTGTTTATTAAAAGAAAGCTCAAGTTGTTGTTATCTCAAAGAGTGGAAACCACTGGTGGACTATTTGCGAAATGCAGGAGGGGCGAAGCTTACATGGGGATTTGAAGATTAGGCTATAAATATAATAGGGTATATTAGACAAAGAATTATTCTTATCTATTGCATGAAAAACTAGCACTTAGGATGGATTTTCTTGTTTTCATGACCAGGGATAGATTGGAAGTTACCTATGTTTCATACTTTTTCTTTTAATTTACTACACTTTTTCTTTTCTTTTGTATTTCTATTTCTTTTTCTATTTCTAACTTTTAACCCGCCCAGAGTCCCTTGCATGGGAGATGGGCGGGGAATAAATTGAAACAATAAATAAATAAATAAAATAAAACTTTGAACTATGTATTGTAAAATTCTAATAAAATTTATCAAGAGGAAGGGCAGCCATTGTGAACTCCAGTGACTCCCAACATTCATCACTCTCTCCCATGATTCCTTAGAGCAGCCTTTCCCACCTATGTTCCCCTCCTGCTGTCTGGTCTACAACCTCCCATCATCTCTCATGACCAATGGCAATTCATACTGGAAATCCAACACACAGGGGGAGAGAGCGCCTGGTCAGCCTTTGACTGGGTTCACACATTGTGCTACATAGTTTGTTTTAACCATGGTTTGATGAATAAAACACAGTGGTTGGGTTCACATGTTATGCCAGGGTGGAACCGAATCTTGTGAGATCATTAAATCTCGTAAAATCTCAGTGATCATACTTTGCAAAGACATCTTGTTAGATGTTGTGAGACTTTGGCCACTTTTCCATTATAAACAGTCCTTTCCTGAAGAACACTAGCTCAACAATATCCTGACCACAGGACATTAGCTTCTATGGTTTGTTAACAGTCAGTCAAATCCATTTTTCCTTTTACCTACCCACACACTGCTTCAGTGAAGAAATTGAAGCAGAAAAGAGGTTGGATCTTTCAGCAAGTCAGTGATTTAAAACCTAACTCCAGATCAACTGTATTATTATTTATTTTATTTATTTAATTTATATGACCGCCCATCTCCCCCCAACGGGGAACTCTGGGTGGTTTCTTTACTGTAAGTACAGTACTTACAGTAAAGAAAGATAAAGGTTTTGGAATGCCCTTCACAGTGTCTAGACCTGAATATTATTGAAAATTTTGGGGGAGATACCAAAAATGCAATGCAGGTAAAGATGCCTAACAATATTTTTGAGCTGGAAGAGTTTGGCAAACAAGAGTGGGAAAAAGCAAGAATAGAACCTCTCAGCTGGCTATACAAAATGTTTGGATGTTGTTATTTCTGCCAAAGGAGGTGTTACCAAGTACTGACCAAAAATATGTTCCAACATCTAGATATTAATTGTTTTCTTATTTTGAATTTTTACACAACTGCATATAATTAAGAAGTGTGCATTCACATTTTCAGAAAGATGGTATGTTAACTTTGTGTCATATAGAGGTTGCATCAGTTTCTGTTTACAGGTAGTCCTCATTTAGTGACTGCCTCATTTAGCAACCATTCGCAATTATAGCAGTGATAAAAAAAAGCCTTATGGCCAATCCTCACGTTTACAACCTTCACAGGTCTATAAAGCAAAGGGAAGCTGAAGTAAGATCATAAGCACAGTTGTGGTTTCACGTAGCAACCACTTCACTTAATGACCGAGTTGCCAATCCCAATTGTGGTCGCTAAACAAGCACTACCTGTACTTAGGAATTCAGGAAAACACATAATTTGACCAGGGGTGCCTAAATGTTTGCATGCAACTGTAACTCTATATACTCCTGATGCTTACGCAGAGCAGCATTTTTCCTTGAGCAGGCAGAGGGGCTGTTTTTTTAAAAACCATATGGTAGCACAGCAGGAGGCTGGCTGGGCTGTTAAGCACCTCTCCAGCTTATTAAACAGATCTTTGCTTTCAATTTGTGATGTTTCATTTAACACTGGTCATGTTTCATTTTCTCTCATCTGTTGCCATATTTCTGGATGATGTCAGCCTGTCACCACTCAAAGAGGCCCAGCTTGTGAATTATGGTTGCAATTGGCTTAATCTGGTGGCTACGCTAAGGAGATTTGCTACCTGCAAAATAAGTAGTAATGATGAACAGGCAATTTATGACTGCCAAGATAACAGTAGCTCAGCCGATGGGGACATAACATGTATGAGAAAAGGAAGAGAAAAACAATTTTCAAGGCGCTGTGCTAAAAATAGAAAAATGACCACATAACTATAAAATCCTACATCTTTTAATTTAACCTATGCTGCTGTGTCTCTTGTCACTTAGTATTTGAATATGTTGCCATTTTAATCTGATCTTCTAATTTTGTGATTTTCCATCCTGTTTTGTACCCCTATTCAGATTACTGTTGTAATAATAAGCAGGTCAGAAAAGTTAGTAAGAAGTTTGCAATTTCTAAATTTGCAAAAAGAAGTAAAAAGTACTGGATGCTATTATCTGCAGATGTACAGTAATTCAACATTTTCTCTTCAATACCCACTAGGTCAAGGGTCAGCAAACTTTTTGAGCCGAGAGCCATTTTGGTATGCTCGTGCACATTTTTAAGTGCTCGAGAGCCAGGGGGCGGGGTTTGCGGGCAGGGGCCAATCGCGTGGAAGGGGGTGGGGTTTGCGGGCGGGAGCCAATCGCGTGGAAGGGGGAGGGGGTTTGCGGGCGGGAGCCAATCACGTGGAAGGGGGCGGGGTTTGCGGGCGGGGGCCAATCGCGCACACTTAGGGCCTGCTGCCGCCATGCCCGCTGCAGTGCCCGCCGCCGCCATGCCCGCTGCCACGACTGCGCAGGCGGAGCTGCCTGCCTGGCACTCGGGCGCTCTGGCTGGGGTGCAGTGGGACGGGAGCATCGCCGGCGGCCCGCGAGGACCGGCCAGGGAAGGCACGCGGGCGGAGCTCCCGTCCCGCTGCACCCCAGCCGGAGCGCCCGAGTGCCAGGCAGGCAGCTCCGCCCGCGCGCCTTCCCTGGCCGGTCAAGATCCTTTCCCCGCCCCCAGCAGAACCAAATATGTTAAAAAGTGGGTAGGTAAAGCACGCTCGTGTAAACATCCTGGTTCCTTCATGATCAGTTGAGCAGCAGCCACGCAGCAGCAGCAAGCGGGAGTCTTCGACAAATTGCTCTGGAAGGGGGCGGGGGAGGTTTGGAAGAAGAAGGGAAAGAGAGGCTCGACTGCTCCAGTCGCTTCTCTTCCGGAGCCTCTCACGCCCCCAGTCCAGGCAAAGTAAAGCTGGTGGGGAATCCAGCGCGGGAGCGGGGTTTGCGGGCGGGAGCCAATTGCGCACACTTAGGGCTGTGGGGTGGAAATGTGCTGCTTTTGCATGGAGAAAAAGAGTAAGCAGAGCAGCAAGGAAGAGGTTAAGGCAGGGCTTTCCAAACTTTTGCCGTTGGCGACACACCAACGGCCAGCCCACAAAAACCTGGAAGCACCGGCGGTTGTGGCTGCAGCGGCAATGGCTGCCCCTTCGAAAGGGCAGGCTCCGGGGACCCCGAAAATGCCCTCGGTTCTGGCAGGGAGGCAAAAGCCTCTCTTCCCCTCCCCGCACGCACACACTGCCCTGGAGTGGGGTGGAAGTTTTCCCCGCAGAACAGCTGAGCGCTGCTTGCGCGCAGCCTCCCTGCCTAAACTGAGGTGCTGCCCCTTCGAAAGGGCAGGTTCCGGGGACCCCGAAAATGCCCTCGGTTCTGGCAGGGAGGCAAAAGACTCTCTTCCCCTCCCCGCACGCACACGCTGCCCTGGAGTGGGGTGGAAGTTTTCCCCGCAGAACAGCTGAGCGCTGCTTGCGCGCAACCTCCCTGCCTAAACTGAGGTGCTGCCCCTTCAAAAGGGCAGGCTCCGGGGACCCCGAAAATGCCCTCGGTTCTGGCAGGGAGGCAAAAGCCTCTCTTCCCTTCCCCGCACGCACACGCTGCCCTGGAGTGGGGTGGAAGTTTTCCCCGCAGAACAGCTGAGCGCTGCTTGCGCGCAGCCTCCCTGCCTAAACTGAGGTGCTGCCCCTTCGAAAGGGCAGGTTCCGGGGACCCCAAAAATGCCCTCGGTTCTGGCAGGGAGGCAAAAGCCTCTCTTCCCTTCCCCGCACGCACACGCTGCCCTGGAGTGGGGTGGAAGTTTTCCCCGCAGAACAGCTGAGCGCTGCTTGCGTGCAGCCTCCCTGCCTAAACTGAGGTGCTGCCCCTTCAAAAGGGCAGGCTCCGGGGACCCCGAAAATGCCCTCGGTTCTGGCAGGGAGGCAAAAGCCTCTCTTCCCTTCCCCGCACGCACACGCTGCCCTGGAGTGGGGTGGAAGTTTTCCCCGCAGAACAGCTGAGCGCTGCTTGCGCGCAGCCTCCCTGCCTAAACTGAGGTGCTGCCCCTTCGAAAGGGCAGGCTCCGGGGACCCCGAAAATGCCCTCGGTTCTGGCAGGGAGGCAAAAGCCTCTCTTCCCTTCCCCGCACGCACACGCTGCCCTGGAGTGGGGTGGAAGTTTTCCCCGCAGAACAGCTGAGCGCTGCTTGCGCGCAGCCTCCCTGCCTAAACTGAGGTGCTGCCCCTTCAAAAGGGCAGGCTCCGGGGACCCCGAAAATGCCCTCGGTTCTGGCAGGGAGGCAAAAGCCTCTCTTCCCTTCCCCGCACGCACACGCTGCCCTGGAGTGGGGTGGAAGTTTTCCCCGCAGAACAGCTGAGCGCTGCTTGCGCGCAGCCTCCCTGCCTAAACTGAGGTGCTGCCCCTTCGAAAGGGCAGGCTCCGGGGACCCCGAAAATGCCCTCGGTTCTGGCAGGGAGGCAAAAGCCTCTCTTCCCTTCCCCGCACGCACACGCTGCCCTGGAGTGGGGTGGAAGTTTTCCCCGCAGAACAGCTGAGCGCTGCTTGCGCGCAGCCTCCCTGCCTAAACTGAGGTGCTGCCCCTTCAAAAGGGCAGGCTCCGGGGACCCCGAAAATGCCCTCGGTTCTGGCAGGGAGGCAAAAGCCTCTCTTCCCCTCCCTGCACGCACACGCTGCCCTGGAGTGGGGTGGAAGTTCTCCCCGCAGAACAGCTGGCGCAGCTTGCGCGCAGCCTCCCTGCCTAAACTGAGGGCATTTTCGGGGTCCCCGGAGCCTGCCCTTTTGAAGGAGCAGCACCTCGGTTTAGGCAGGGAGGCTGCGCGCAAGCAGCGCTCAGCTGTTCTGTGGGGAAAACTTCCACCCCACTCCAGGGCAGCGTGTGCGTGCGGGGAGGGGAAGAGAGGCTTTTGCCTCCCTGCCAGAACCGAGGGCATTTTCGGGGTCCCCGGAGCCTGCCCTTTCGAAGGGGCAGCACCTCAGTTTAGGCAGGGAGGCTGCGCGCAAGCAGCGCTCAGCTGTTCTGCGGGGAAAACTTCCACCCCACTCCAGGGCAGCGTGTGCGTGCGGGGAGGGGAAGAGAGGCTTTTGCCTCCCTGCCAGAACCGAGGGCATTTTCGGGGTCCCCGGAGCCTGCCCTTTCAAAGGGGCAGCGGCAGCAGCAGCAGCAGCGCTGCCCCTTCGAAAGGGCAGACTCCGGGGACCCCGAAAATGCCCTCGGGTCCGGCAGGGAGGCAAAAATCGCACGTGCAGGCTGCCGGGCTTCCCGACGCACAGCTGATTGGCGCGGAGAATTTCCACTCCTGGTGGCCTGGCAGCGCGCGCGCACCCGATTTTCACCTCCCTGCCAGAACCGAGGGCATTTTCATCAGCGCTTCCGGCTTGTCACGCGACACACTTGGGGGCCCCGGCGACACAGTATTGTGTCGACACACAGTTTGGAAAGCCCTGGGTTAAGGCGATGGGCAAGTGCCCGTCGTCAAGATGGCTGCCGGAGACGGAGGCTTCCAAACTCTCGCGAGACTGTGTGAAGCCCGTCCCCGGAGGAAAAAGAGAGGCTGGGCCTAGTATGCCCACAGCCACGCACACCATGCCCGCTGCCGCGCCTGCCCCGCCACGCCTGCCTGCGGAAGAGCCACACTCAAGGGGCCAAAGAGCCGCATTTGGCTCGCGAGCCGCCATTTCCGACCCTTGCACTAGGTCACCCTTCCCAGCCTGGTACCCTGCAGATAGGCATGACCAAAGAAAATTCTGGGCACTGCAGATCGAGCATATCTGGAGGGTACAACTAAAAGCATTTCCAGAAACCAGTTGAGGAGTGTCTGGCTCTCTTGCAAGGTTCCACCCAATAGAGTATGTATTTTGCTAAACAAAAACTATCAAAGTTTTGAAACCTACTAGTTAGAATGTCAGGATGTCATCCATTTAATTGGGGCTATGCTGTGCATAAATGATGCCTACTGAAATGGCAAAGTCTGAAGTGGTTACAAAATGGACAAATCCCTTTACACCACTTCATTTATTATGCAATTTATTCAATGACATGTAGAGAAACCACAGATTTGAAAGAGAAAAGCTCCTGCCCTTTCCCATGGAACAAACAATTCATGCTCTTTAGACACTAGCCACTTACTAGCGATGCTATTGAAAGAGAATAAAATGGTCTGAAAGAAACAATGGACACAGAGGGGATGGAGTGAAGTCTCTAACAAAACAAGCATTAGGAGCAATACAGATGCTGCACAAACCTGGTTGTATCAACAACATTGCATTAGTGCAATAGATATACGCCAGTTTTAACATCAGATAACAGATGGTAGGCGATGGACTGCTTCTGGTGCACATCCTCTGCTTGAAAACATTAGCACTTTTGTCTAAAAAGTGTTGCAACTATCGAAGTCTGTATTTCTAAAATTCTGTATGTAGCTACAAAGTGACTTGGTGCGATTCAGGGGCATCGGAGCCACCCTGTTATCCTCTGTAGCTGCTGCTTAACGAAACAACAAAGACTGAATCCTGTACCATTGCTGTCACTGTAATTAGAAGCAGGATTCACAAAGTTTCACCTGGGCTTCTCCAACTGGCTGCCTCCAGATGTGCTGGGGCAACAATTTTTTAGAGTTTTTACCCAGTCAATACTGATGCTGACTAGGAATTGTAGTCTCATTATATCTGAAGGGGATCGGATTGGGAAAGGATATCCTACCCTTATAAATGGGTGGCGGATTCTGGGGAATTCTGGGAGTTGACGTCCACACAGCTTAAAGTTGCTGAGGTTGAGAAACACTGTACTAGATCAACTTTTCACAGCCTTCCTTTCAGACCTGTGAAAGTACAACCGTCATCACTCCCTGCCAGATGTATAATGCCAACTCTGGTAGCGCCCAACAGATTTCTTACCTGCATTTTATTACAACCATAATTGTAGGCATACAAATCTGAAGTAGTTTGGAGGGAGTTTGTCTCTGGCAAAGCTACGCAAGTTGGCTTCTCCTGACTATTTTTCTGAGAAATAATCTTCACTTTTGCTAGTATTTGTCTCTATTCTTGCTCTTATAAAGCATGTAATGGATGGATAACATCTCCACTTAAAGATGGAGAGAGATCCAGGTACGTAAGTGGTGGATTTTATATTCATAAATGGGCAATGGAATTTTTTGCATTTATTTTTTCTCAGTAGCTTCCATCCTTAAGTTGACATTAAGTCAAATGGGGTTTAGAACGATTGTGTTAGCTTGCTTTGTCCTCTTATAGGTGACTGAGAAAAATATTGCCATTAACTGGTGGGGAAAAAAATAGCCCTCTTAATAATGCACGATGAAAAAGGATCAGGACAACTAATGGCATATGCTGAAAAATTCAGAGCAATGACAAAGAGAACATTCCTCCAGTTATTTGACCTCTGCTTTGGCACTGGCTCCAGCAACACACAAAGATTTTGGGAAAGGAATTACAAACTGTGCTACTATCTTTAGACTATCATCCTTTCTATAAATTGATGAAGCTGTTCCCCCTTTATTCAAATGTCCTTGCAGACAAAGGATAAACCAATCGAAGAGAATATTTGTAGCTCAGGGTTGAACTGGGGAGTCTTTGGTGCTCTCTGAGCCTTGTTGTTTTCTTGCAGACGTTTCATTGCCAGGCTAGGCAACATCTTCAGTGCGAAAAGGGAGTGGAACTTGCTGTCTGTTTATATACCATGGCCTGTCCTGCTTGTGTTGGTGGGGGTGCTGTACTCTCCTTGGTAGTTCCTTGATTGGGCTGTTGTGTGCTGTTTGGGTGATTGACTGAGTTAATAGTTCCTTGATTAAGGTCTATTGTGTTGTTTGATTCAAGGAACTATTAACTCAGTCAATCACCCAAACAGCACACAACAGCCCAATCAAGGAACTACCAAGGAGAGTACAAGACCCCCACCAACACAGGCAGGACAAGCCAGGCTATATAAACAGACAGCAAGTCCCACTCCCTTTTCGCACTGAAGATGTTGCCTAGCCTGGCAATGAAACGTCTGCATGAAAACAACAAGGCTCAGAGAGCACCAAAGACTCCCCAAAGGATAAACCGTGTTCCCATTTGATAAATTGCATGCAAAAATGCTTGGTGCACACAAAATAGCAGTTCTATCGGTGGATCCTTGCATTAGATTCTACTGTGCCCCGAATAAAGAACCCGTCCAAAACTCAACCTTCTTCATTAGAATATGCAAAATGTCCTATCACATAGCCTTGTGGGAAACTCATGCAGATCAGAGACTTACAAAAGGCAATTGCTTTTGGAGTCATATAAAACCTAACATCCTTAGGTGCCAGGAATCTTGCAGGCATGTAGAAAAATGGGATGCCTTAAGTAGCTCCTATCATGATTCCTTGTGTGCAAAAGCAAGAGGGAATAAAAATGCTATTAAAAGGACCCAAGAATGATCTTTCCAAACTAAGACTGGGCAAATGCTCAATTCTCCCAATTTGATCACTGATGCTGGGTCTTGGTTAAAATTGTGGCAGATATAGCAAAGGAAATCTGCATCGGGTAATGTTACCAGAAGCATAAACTCTTCCTGGGCCATTCCTTTGGTTAGTCAGAGCAATAGGCATCTGTTCTGGGAAAAGTTGAAGGCACAGCTTTTCCAGAGGGCTGTTGGGACCTGGTGTGAAATGCTGCTTTGGGGCAGGAGCAAGGCTAATTGTATTGATGTGCCGTAATATTATTTGCATATTTTTATAAGTTGCCAAGAGTCTTTGTGATGGATATAAATTTGATAAATAAATGTTTTTCAGTAACTCATTGGTTTTTCTTTCAATAAAAGAATGGGTCTGGAAACCCTTTTTCAGAGCTATCAGCCTTTTGGTAATTCCGTTGATCGGGCCAGGAGGAAAGCCATTAACTCAGCATGGCCACCTGGCTCAATCATTATTGCCCCATTCTCCCTCCGATTTCCTAGTCTTGACCCCCTATTTTCTTCCCCCTTTTTTTCAGATAGGCTACCTGGCCCATCCTAAGGAAAACCTCTCTTTGAGTTTTTGTATCAATGGCTGACCTCTCTCAGGAAAACTGCTGAGAGGAACACCCATCGGTGAGACTTGCCCACCACTTGCCAGCCTCTTGCTTATCCCTAAGAAAACCTTGTTTGAACCATATGAGGCCAGATCCCCGCATGGACTGGACCTGAGCCCAGCCAAGTTACCAGAGGCCTGTCAGGTCCCCCACTTCGTTGGACTTGAATTACAGCCCCTAGGAAGTTGAGGAGCAGCAGCTGGACTTACCTCTCCAGCACACTGCTTGCAATTGGAAGTTCAGTCTTCCAGAGGCCCTGAGGCAGCCCTGCTGAGCTGGGTTTCACAGTCTGGAAGAACCCGCTGGTTATATCTGATCAGCTGAATCCAGAAGCAGGTAATGGAAAAACCCACCCTTTGGAACTAGTCTGAGCCCCCCGATTCACAGGAGAACTGTGGAACTGTGGAAGAACACTGAGCAGACCCAGCCCAAGATTACCAGCAAGCAACTATTTAAAGGGACCTCCTATCTTCCTTCCCCTTCGACTGTTGGAGTTCCACCTAATATCAAACTTTGAGGACAGAACTATGCGCAGCCCAACGCTGTCAAGGAAAGGTGATTCTTCCCCCCACCCCTCTCTCTGCCTCTCTCCTTCTTCAATCCAAATTCCTTCTATCTTATTCCATTCCCAAGCAAATGGGGAAAAGGTACACATGCATGTATGTGTGCAGTTGGTACATCTTGTAAATTTATCTCCTATTTCGCTGTGGCAGGAAGCCTCAAAACGTCGGCTTTCTTTGTTGTGGCAAGAGGCTATGCTTTTCTCTTTATGCCTTCTCCTTCTATAGCTGAACACTGTGTAAAGTTCTTGAACTCCCTACTTCTTCTCATGTTTTTGAACTCCTGCTTCACCTCTCATTGAACTGAATGTGCCACTCTCCGAATCCCTTGTCTTTCTCTGAATTGAATGATTGCTGCATTCCCATAACCTTTAACTCCTTATTTGATTGCTTTGTTTGCAATTAGACTCAACCATACCCTTGTCACCTGTTTATTATTTGATTTCTTGGTATATCATTAGTCTCAAATATTATTTAATAAGTTGTATTCATTGATTATTAAATATACTTTTATTTCTAAAGTTCAAGAAAGCATAAGCCTGTTTAATAAACTAAGTACCACAACAGAATTGGTGCTGTGGAAGGCCCTAGGTCACAATAGAGGCACACTGTCCCTATATCTATATTAACTTAGCTAGTAAATATATTATAAGAATGGCAGGTTTCAATCAAATCAGTCAGGTGGAATCAAAACTGGAGGTGGAAGTACTAAAACATTTGAGATATGCACATGACACTACATCAGCTGAAAGTAAAGATGACTTAATAGAACTCATCAGGAAAATAAAAAAGGGGAAGTTAAACATCTAGGTCAGCTTTTCTTGACTTTTTGACCCTGGAGGAACCCTTGAAATATTTTGCAGGCCTCGGGGAACCCCTGCACATTCAGGCTCAAATATAGGCCAGAAGTTACAAAATTATTATATTCGTTTCATGGGTAGGCCTGTATATATGCATTAACAGACTGAAAATAAAGAATGAAACTTACTTCTTTAATGTGACGTTGCCCAAATTTGAAATAATTTTTTAAACAAATTGTGATCGCCCAGGGAACCCCTAGTGATCTCTAGTGGAATCCTAGGGTTCCACGGAACCCTAGTTGAGAAACACTGATCTAGGTTAATGTTAAATATTATGAAGACTAATATTTACAGGAATCAGGATTATAGATTTGGAAATTGTGACTAACAGCACTAAGGGCACTGAATCAGTTTCCTGGGAGAAACAAAGACTTACTGCTGCCTTGAGGTAACTATTAGCAAACTGAAAGTCATATACTTTGGGCAAATGATGTATGTGGATGACAGATCAGAAAAAAAATGTTTGGCAAGGTTGAGGGAAGACCACAGGTAAGTTGGATGGATGAAATCAGAAATATCCCTGAACGTGGACAGAAGAGTTGTGGATTGTCACGGGGACAGGTAGCAGTGGAAGGCAATTTGTCCATTCACTTTTGAGGAATCGGGTTTGACTCAATGGCTCTGTCGGGTTGTAGTATCACATTATTTGTTCAAGTATGTAATGTAGTATCACATTATTTGGAAGATGTTTGAATACATTCATTCATTCTGTATATTTTATACTTTTTTCTTCCCTAGTATCAAATAGGAATGATTACTTAATAGTAAAGGATTATTGAACAAGGGGAAACTATTTTTATAAGCACAGAATGGTGGCAAAACATCAAAGAACAGGCAGCAAATGCAGAATGAATAGAGCCCAGTATCTCTTTCAGTGAAGACAAAGTCAACTGGTCAGCAAGTTTACAGTAGGTCTATACACATCCATTAAGACATAATCTGGTTGGCATTGTTTGGATTAGTCAATCCAATCTGGGAATTTAACCACTGGAGTTAGATTTTTTTTTATCTCTTAATGTTGTATGTCAAACAAAATCACTATGGCATTTTGCAGCAAACCAAATCCATTTTATACACTTACAAGAAGTAAAAGGGCTGTAGGACCACATTTCCAGTACAAATAGTTTCTTTCCTTGCAGTTCAGTCCCAACTATGCTGAATTTAAAACTCAGTGAGCAATTTCCAGTGGGATTTATTTCCACATTAAGCAAAAGTCCTCATCAAAGTCAGGCATATCTAGAAGGCCATGTTTTTGATGCGTAGATATACTTAATGGCATGGAGTTAAGTTATAAGTATGCTTCAATTTGCAGCATTGAAACTCCAGTCCCAAGAGCCCAAGTGGATGAAACATGAGAGATATGTCCACTTTTTAAAATTTCTTTTAAAAACTGGTGTGGGAGAAATCTACAAATCGTATGAGCAGCTCTGCAGTGTGAATATATGTTGAAGGGCACTTTTTCTTCTGAACTGTTTCTCCAGACTAAAAATGCACACAGCTGCTATTCACCCACTGAAGGAAAATGGTGCATCTCAAGAGCCAGGATAAGAAAAACTGCACCAATATGATATATGATTAATGCTACAGAATAGTAGAATACTGAGAATGCATTTTTCCACTGTATTTGCACATTACTTTTCGACCACAAAAATTTCAGGCTAGTTTAAAAGCATTCCTTCCTTTGCATTTGATCAACCTATTTAACTTTTTATACCTACTGCATTTTTGTTTTTACATTTATGTAAAAACTCTATGCCATAAAGCATAGAGTTAACTCTATGCCATTAAGTATAAACCATGACTTGTACCTGACACATCATCTGTAGCAGCTTGTTCTTTAAACTGTGAACTTGCTGCTGCAAATATTTATATTTGCCTTTATCTAGCAAACTGGACATTTTAGTACAAGAAAGCACCTTGAGTGTGCAGATAATGAACATTGCCTGTGTTATCGCAACCATTTATAGAAGTGTGTACAGAGTTCATAAGGATATTAAATACAGTCTGCAGTTGTAACTCTATTCCAGCTAATAGAAAAAAAAAATCTAATGTTCCCTTTGACTTTGTCCACGTTCAATAATTTAGGCCCAGATTTCTAGACATCTCACTCCCCATATGCATATTTTTCCATTTTAAAGGGGGGGATGTTGAGCATAGCTGCACAGCAGAAACAAAAGAATTAAAGACCATCAGGAGTAACAAATGTATCGACTTCCGGTGGGGACATGGCCAACTGAACAGCTGTGCCCGCGAACTCCACGGGCAGATCTGACAACGCGGCTTTTTAATGGGTTCAGGCAGGCTTTTCCTGAAGCCCTAGAGCATTTTCATGGACAGAAAATGCTTGGAATCATCCCATTTGTACTCCATAATGGCGCCTCGCAGCCAGAAGATCGTGAACAGTGTTAGCAATAATCTGGTAAGAGACGCCGGGAGGCTGGGACGTCATCATTTCCAAACCGTGCTGTAGCCTTAAGGGGACACTAAGTCGAGCCACCCCATTTCTAAATCACCCAATTTATAGTATATTTTTTAAGTTTATGTACCCCAAGAGAGGCTTTCTACAGCAAGGAAAAGTGATCTCTCTTGGTGCTTATTGTTATTTTTTTGGATTTTTAAAAATCTTTCAAAATTTTGGCTTGTTTCTCCATTTAAATATTAAGGAAGACTGAGAATAAATAAGTGCATCCCTGCTATTATTTTTGTACTAAATTTGAAGAACTTGATTTTCCCCAACACATTGAATCTGCTGTTCTGAAGCATCATCTTTCTGTTGCTATTTTCCCTGGGAAGTTGTCCCTTATCACTTTTACTTTTGTAAACATTGCCGGAAATCTTCTATTAACTCTTACTTTTGCCAGTTAAATATCTAGGGGGCGCCATAATCTACTGCCTGTAACATGGAGGATTTTAAGCAGACATTCTCAGAGCTTTGTTGTGAGATTAAGCAGATTTTCTCTGATTCCTGTTAAGCTATTATGTAAGATATTTGGGACATTGTAGAAAACATCAGCTTTAAAATGTTTCATCTGGCTGAGGAGGTTGTGGAAAAAGTTGATTCTAGTGAAGATGGAGATGTTTCTACCGACAGCGAAATTGAAGCTTTTGTTGTGCCGGATGATGATAACCAGATTCTGGTCCTGAAGGAGTTAAAGGCACAGACCGAATTGCAAATCACAAATGGAATTGCTTTTCTGGTGGAATGTTATGGGAAAGAAGAGACTTTGCTCTGTGGGAGGTTATCTGCTGAGAAGTCTGAGTTTCTAAGGGGGGCAGTTGGGCTGTTTGACTTTTTTATGAAAAATGCCTTGTGTGTATTATGGAGATATGTAAATGCTCTGGTATATTTTGAAGTGGGGTAAAGATTTAAGTGGAAGTGGAAGGAAAGTCCAATGCTGTAAAGAACAATATTGCATAGGAACCTGGAATGTAAGATCAATGAATCAAGGTAAGCTGGATGTGGTCAAACATGAGATGACAAGATTGAACATCGACATCTTGGGAATCAGCGAACTAAAATGGACAGGAATGGGCAAATTTAATTCAGGAGACCATTATATATACTACTGTGGACAAGAATCCCTTAGAAGAAATGGAGTAGCTCTCATAGTCAATAAAAGAATGGGAAAGGCAGTACTGGGGTACAACCTCAAAAACGACAGAATGCTTTCAGTTCGAATCCAAGGCAAACCATTCAACATCACAGTAATCCAAGTCTATGCCCCAACCACTGATGCTGAAGAAGCTGACGTTGACCGGTTCTATGAAGACCTACAACACCTTCTAGAACTAACACCAAAAAAAGATGTCCTTTTCATCATAGGGGACTGGAATGCTAAAGTAGGAAGTCAAAAAATAACCGGAATAACAGGCAAGTTCGGCCTCGGAGTACAAAATGAAGCAGGGCAAAGGCTAATAGAGTTTTGTCAAGAGAACACGCTGGTCATAGCAAACACTCTTTTCCAACAACACAAGAGACGACTCTACACATGGACATCACCAGATGGTCAATACCGAAATCAGATTGATTATATACTTTGCAGCCAAAGATGGAGAAGCTCTATACAATCAGCAAAAACAAGACCTGGAGCTGACTGTGGCTCAGATCATGAGCTTCTTATCGCAAAATTTAGGCTTAAATTGAAGAACGTAGAGAAAACCACTAGACCACTCAGGTATGACCTAAATCATATCCCTTATGAATATACAGTGGAGGTGAGGAATAGATTTAAAGGATTAGATTGGATAGACAGAGTGCCTGAAGAACTATGGATGGAGGTTCGTAACATTGTACAGGAGGCAGCAACTAAAACCATCCCAAAGAAAAAGAAATGCAAGAAAGCAAAGTGGCTGACTGATGAAGCTTTACAAATAGCTGAGGAAAGAAGGGAAGCAAAAGGCAAGGGAGAAAGGGAAAGATATAACCAACTAAATGCAGATTTCCAGAGAATAACAAGGAGAGATAAGAAGGCCTTCTTAAATGAACAATGCAAAGAAATCGAGGAAAACAATAGAATGGGGAAGACTAGAGATCTCTTCAAGAAAATCGGAGATATCAAGGGAACGTTTTGTGCAAAGATGGGCATGATAAAGGACAAAAAAGGCAGGGACCTAACAGAAGCAGAAGAGATTAAGAAGAGGTGGCAAGAATACACAGAAGAACTATACAAGAAAGTTATTAATATCCCTGATAAATACGATGGTGTGGTCACTGACCTTGAGCCGGACATCCTAGAGTGTGAAGTCAAGTGGGCCTTAGGAAGCATTACTAACAACAAAGCTAGTGGAGAAGACAGTATCCCAGCTGAGCTATTTAAAATCCTAAAAGATGATGCTGTTAAAGTGCTGCACTCAATATGCCAACAAATTTGGAAAACTCAACAGTGGCCACAGGATTGGAAAAGGTCAGTTTACGTTCCAATTCCGAAGAAGGGCAATGCCAAAGAATGTTCAAACTACCATACAATTGCGCTCATTTCACATGCTAGCAAGGTTATGCTCAAAATCCTACAAGCTAGGCTTCAGCAGTATGTGAACCGAGAACTACCAGAAGTGCAAGCTGGGTTTCGAAGAGGCAGAGGAACTAGAGATCAGATTGCCAACATTCGCTGGATCATGGAAAAAGCAAGAGAGTTCCAGAAAAACATCTACTTCTGCTTCATTGACTACGCTAAAGCCTTTGATTGTGTGGATCACAACAAACTGTGGCAAAGTCTTAAAGAGATGGGAGTACCAGACCACCTTACCTGTCTCCTGAGAAACCTGTATGCGGGTCAAGAAGCAACAGTTAGAACCGGACATGGAACAACCGACTGGTTCAAAATTGGGAAAGGAGTACGACAAGGCTGTATATTATCACCCTGCTTATTTAACTTATATGCAGAGTACATCATGAGAAATGCCGGGCTGGATGAATCACAAGCCGGAGTTAAGATTGCCGGGAGAAATATCAACAACCTCAGATATGCAGACGATACCACCCTAATGGCAGAAAGTGAAGAGGAACTAAAGAGCCTCTTGATGAGGGTGAAAGAAGAGAGTGCAAAAGCTGGCTTGAAACTCAACATTAAAAAAACTCAGATCATGGCATCTGGTCCCATCACTTCCTGGCAAATAGAAGGGGAAGAAATGGAAGCAGTGACAGATTTTATTTTCTTGGACTCCAAGATCACCGCAGACGGTGACTGCAGCCATGAAATTAAAAGACGCTTGCTCCTTGGGAGAAAAGCTATGGCAAACCTAGACAGCATATTAAAAAGCAGAGACATCACCTTGCCGACAAAGGTCCGTATAGTTAAAGCTATGGTTTTTCCAGTAGTAATGTATGGCTGTGAGAGTTGGACCATAAGGAAGGCTGAGCGCCGAAGAATTGATGCTTTCGAACTGTGGTGCTGGATAAGACTCTTGAGAGTCCCTTGTACTGCAAGGAGGTCAAATCAGTCAATCCTAAAGGAAATCAACCCTGACTGCTCATTGGAAGGACAGATACTGAAGCTGAAGCTCAAATACTTTGGCCACCTAATGAGAAGAGAGGACTCACTTGAAAAGATAGCATCACCGATGTAATGAACATGAATTTGAGTAAACTCCGGGAGACGGTGGAGGACAGGAAGGCCTGGCGTGCTATGGTCCATGAGTCGGACACGACTAAACGACTGAACAACAACAACAAAAGCAGCTAAGACTCTAGTATACCTCACCTAAAACCCTGGAGGGAAGATACGTCTACACTTTTTGTGTACGAACAGACTTTCTACTGATATTATGGGAATCTCATTTGCGTAGTTAAGATTTATTTGCTTGTTTTAAGATTTGAGTTTCATTTTACATCTAATAGTTTTAATATGTATTACTTTTTTTTGCTTTTGATTATTTTGTTTTGGTTTTCTGTATTTATTATTGCATTTGGTTTTTTCTTTTATTATAGAATTTAAAAAGCAATACATTAATTTTTAAAATATATATCGATACACAATACTTTTCATTACAATTCATTACAACCTCCAACCACATAGTGCCAGCGACATCTACTTCATTAGAAGCCAGACTTCTCCAAAGAAATTCTTCAAAGACATATTGGACTACAATGCCCATCAATCTTAGACTGGAAAGAAATAATGGGCAGTGTAGTTCAATGTATCCGGAAGGCAAAGAGCTGCTCTACATTTACTCTAACCCAAAGTCAACCAACCGGTACGTGTGCATGGGAGTGCGTCAGTGAGACTTTGACTTCCAGGGTGGCAAATGTCTCCCCAGGAAGTCGCAATCTTGCTAAAATAAAATAAGACCGACAACGGGAAGGTGCCAATCGCCTCACGCTCTTCCAGGACTTCGTTCCACACCAGGTCGCCGGGCTGGGCGCATTTGCATATTTTTACCTTTGTCTCCGAAGAGCAGCCAATGAGCGCCTTGGCTGCCTGCGGTCCACCCGCCCCCACTGCCCCCGGAGGTTTCTGAGCTGGTGCTGGCGGCACCGTTTCGCTAGCTTGCTGGGAAATCGGGGTTTTGCGGCTGCTGTTCCTAGTGCCGTCGCGGTCACGCTGGTTCTACCTGCTCTTTTCCGCGTCCGGGCAGGGGAGGGAAAGGTTCCGACACAGCCTCCGGCGAAACGAGGGTCGCCCTTTTCCCTCCCTTGAAAGAAGGGCTGAGTTACCCAGATTAGGATACGCTGCAGCAGCGACCACAACCGCAGGGGCGCGATGGTTTGCGGCGGCTTCTCCTGCTCCAAGAATTGGCTCTGCGCTCTCAACCTACTCTACACGGTAAGTCCAGCCGCCGCCCGGATTCGTGAGCCAGGTGGGGACCGAATGGAAGCCTCCTGCAGTGGGGGAGCGTTGGAGACCTACTTGCCGCCGCCCCGAAGTGACTGGGCTTTTCTTCCCACCGCCGCAGGCCTGGGCGAGCCCCATAGCCTGCAGGGGGTGGGAAGCAGCCGTGAGAACTAGAGACCCGCCCTCGCTCAAATGTGCGCTACTGTAGCCCTTTGGGGGAAAGGCGACGCACCTGCGGCGGTGAGGAAGAGCCTACGCGAGGGGCTGCGGGGGCCTCGAATCTGCTAGAAGCCCCTTTCCTGGCTGTCTTGGGCGCCTAGGCAACGGGCGGTTCGGCTGAAACCGAGATTACGCGCTGGGAGCTCCACCGGTGTGGACTTCGGGGCGACGTCTCACTTCGTTCAGCAGGTTCATCTGCCCAAGCAGCTCCACGCAGGGCGGCAATTCGGATTTCTTCCTCTCCGGATATAGAAATCCAACGGGTGGGGAAAGCTTCACTTGTTGAACGTCTTCCTGTTCTGTATTGGTTAGTCGTATAGGCGGATCACTGCTGATAGAATAGCAAAGTTAGATAATTTTGCTGCTGAGAGTATTTAGCTGAAATATCTAACCTATCAGGTTAGTATTCACCTTAAAAAAAAAAGTTTGACCCTTTATCCAAGCCTATGCATGTCCACACAAACTGTAGACAACATTTGCATACATTATGAAGTGAGTAATAATCCATAAAAACTTATGCTGTGTTGTTTTAGCTTCTATAACTCTACAAGACTCTGGCTGCCATCTGTGCACAAGCACCTGGAAATAAACTCTGTCACTTGCTTCTGAGGAGGGAGACGTAAGGTCCCATGTCTGCCTCTTGCTGCAGCAAACTATCATGCCCCCCCCCCATGGAAGGTGTTACCAAACCCTTTCAAACCAAAGATGGAGACATTTGCAATTTCCAGGATATGGACCAGCCACAGGATCCTTTGGGGCAAGGAGGGCTGCAGAGAGAAGTAACCATGGCTACTAGTGGCCGGGGTATCTGCAGGGGTCAAGATAGAGACTTCAGCTGCATGGTTGTGGCTGCCATCGTGACTTCTTTGACACACACACACACACACACAACTAGAGAGGACATCATAACCATGACCATGTTAGATTACAACTTCCATCTTCCCTGGTCACAGGCTGGGACTGATGGAAGCTAGAATCCCACAATATCCAGAGGGCCTCAGGCTTTCCAACCCCGTTTCAAACTCTTAGAGGAGAATATTCTTTTCTTTTGTGAAGTGTGATTTAAATTGCTCTTTTCCCACTTTTTTTTTTAAAAAACAGGGATAGAGAAACTACTTTTTCCAATTTTTAATAGTTTAGATTAGGAGGCTCTTAGGAAGTTCACACAACATGTTCAGCAAAGATTTGCTTAACCATAGTTTCCTAAATAAATCACAGCTTGTTAAGCCAAAAGTACACGCCTGAGGTCCCTGAGCAACCTGCAGCCAAAAACCATGGGTGCGCCCCTCAAAGTTCTTCAAAAGTTGTTACCCAATTATTAAATACATAAGGAATCATATTAGCTATGATTAATTTTAATTACCATTACATGAAAATAAAATGATTTTCTAAAATTTTGGAGCAGAACTTTAGTACCCTATGGACAGGCCACATGCTATCCTCCGTGTAAAAGAGCATGCATACCCCTGTGTTAGTCCATGAACCATGATTTACAACCAGATGGCTGAGTTTGCGTTTCACATTTTGACTTAGTGTGTTTCATGACCCCACCCAATATGTATCTAAATGTTTTTGTTTATTTTGCTACCGTTGCCTTGTTGTACCTGTAGCTTTTCTTGGAAGCAGCTGGTTGGGTATCACAGAAGTCCAGATTGTGGATTAAGGTAGACTTCTAGTCTGATCTGATCCAGTAATATTCATGTCCATTGCTGGAGGTGTGTGAAACTTTTTCAGATCAGTAAATCCTAGCCTCAAAACATCCCTTTGCAGGCCTTTTCCATGTATGACCACTTCCAGTAAGGCTGCAATAAGTTGTTTTGACATTGAAGCATGTTTGATAAAGACAGAATAGGTCTTTTCAGGATCATTCTCAACATGAAATTACTTTCTCCATGACTTTTGAGCTACAGACTATTCCATACTACAGCTATTGCAACCTTAATCATATTTTGCTAGTTTTTTCCTCTTAGATTAACTTAAAAAGAACATTAAAGTTCTAATTTTCAAAACAACGTTAGAAATGTTGTTACTATACCTTAACTTTGCATGAAATTATTAAGCTTTTCAAAATAAAACCTAGTTATGCAATGTCATTTTTGCAGTAAATTTGAAAGTCTTGTAGCCTCTGACATCAACACATAGATGAAAAAACATCACATGCAGTCAAACCATGTGATTCAGGCACACAGATGAGGAAGTAATGGAAAACTCTGTATCTTGCCACATCATGTGTGAAGCATCCTGGAGGCTGAATAATGTATGTTCTTGTCAGGGTTTAATTACTCAAGGCCTGTGCTTCAGGTCAGTTTCAATATATGTCCTTATGTTCTTACACTAGGAAACTGTAGAACCTGGGAAACAAGATCAAGTTGGCAAGTCAACATGGGATTAGAGCAGTGGGGGTTACTGGGGCTTGCAGACAATTACTGGACCCTGATGAAACTAAACATTCATATTAGATAAAATTCCAGAGTTTGAGAATAGGTTTTTAATTAGAATAATGTATATGTTACCTACCATTATAATTGCAGTGCTGGGGGGCAGTGTTATTTCATTCCTCTTTAATGGCCCAGCAAGTCAACTTTTAAAATAAACATTTGTGTTATTGACTTCTTGTACTTGTGCCTTTACTGCACATAGCTAGTTGAAAATGAGTTTTAACTGTTATTGCACTGCTTTCCTGCTTTTTATATCTTGAGTCGTTCCTTCTTTTTCCTGGAGTGGACAAATGGGCTATGAATTTATTGAATAAATTTCAACAGTTTGAAACCATACACTCAATCAGACTAATAAACCATTGAAAACTACAATAGAATAATAAAAATGGAAGTAATAGATGTACCACTATAAATCTAGAAAGAATCCTAGAGTGCACCTGCAGTGGAGTATGGTTTCATGGGCATTTCAAGAAGCTGCTCAGGGTGTTTGTGCCCTTTTGTTGTGGATCAATGGCAACAAAGCAGTACTGGGCACTGCATAATCCTACCATCTTCTAGCAAGTTGGTGATATGCTGCATAATTGTGCAAGCCACTTTTGCACACAGGTGGCCAACCATTTGGCATCTATACTGAATAGAATGGAAGCATCATGGGAGGCTATGTGTCATGTGATGCCCTAGGAGTCAAGAAGTTGCCCAACCTGATAGACTCCACATGTTTTGGGATTGCAACTTCCAGAATTCCCAGCCAGCATGGCTGACAACTATGTTGGCTTTTAAGTTAAGAGTCCCATCACAACTGGATGGCACCAGATTGAGAGTGCTATTCTGTACCATGATAGCTCAGTCTTTCAGTGCATTGATGTTTGTCCCTTTTTTTAAACAGAAACAGGAAAGGTGGGGGCTTCCTGCATATAAAAAGTGATTTCCTCCATTTAAAACATGGCTTGTCAAGTGTTTCTTTGCGCCAAAGCTGTCCTTTTTGAAATGTGATGCTAGAGAGGAAAAGTGGCTGTGCACTTTTGATTAAAGGCCTGGCAAGAGTAAAGACCTTATAGGCAGTCCTTGTTTAGTGACCACAATTGGGACCGGCAACTCAGTTGTTAAGTGAAGTGGTTGCTAATGATCTTACGTGCTTATGATCTTACTTTAGCTTTCCATTGCTTTACAGACCTGCAAAGGTCATAAATGCAAGGAATGGTTGTAAAGTTACTTTTTCATCACCGTCATAACTGCAGATAGTTGCTAAATGAGGCAGTGGCTAAACGAGGACTACCTGTATTCCACTCAAGAAGTTTGATATGGCATCATATAAGTGACACAGGTTAATCTCTTGCTCTTCATCACTAGTGGTAGAAATATAAAGTGTGACAATGATAATATACTGATATACTTCTGCCTGCCACCTGCTATACAGTAATAGTGTGAGATTTCTGAAGCTGTCTGGAAATTAAATGGCAATTCAGCTTCAATGTGGCTTTAGGGCTGTGGATTAAAGCATTAATTTTCAGTTGTTTAGAGGTGTCAAAATATTTCCTTTTTTATTAATTAAGGATATATGGTATTTTGCATGTTTTTCAAAGGTTGATCATCAGGTGGTCTTACAAAGATTAATACAAAATTAATTTAGGAACTAGATGGAGGCACTTATCTGACCTTGGTTGATCTTAAGGGGAAAAAAAGCAACTAATCAGGTCAGACCAGATACATGAGAGACTGCCAGAAAATTGCAGGACTGTAAGCTAGATAGGGAGTTAAAAATATTCTGGAAGAAAACAATGGCAGATCACTTCCATAAAAGGTAAAGGTAAAGGTTCCCCCCGCACATTTGTGCAGTCGTGTCCGACTCTAGGGGCCGGTGCTCATCTCCGTTTGTTAGCCAAAGAGCCAGCGTTGTCCGAAGACACTTCCACGGTCATGTGGCCGCATGACTTGCGCGGAACGCTGTTACCTACCCACCGAAGTGGTACCTATTCATCAACTTGCATTTGCATGCTTTTCAATTGCTAGGTTGGCAAGAGCTGGAGCTAGTGCGGGAGCTCACTCCGCACGCAGGGCTAGGGATTCGAACCTCCGAACTTGCGATCTTCCGATTGACAAGCCTGGCGTCTTACCCGCTGAGCTGTCACGTCCCCTACTTCACTTCCATACTGTTACCCATAAAACGTGGGAAACAACATATGAAATTGATTTTTTCCTCTGATTTTTTTCTTCTGATTAAAAAAAAAGCTATAAATTTTGTTTATAACTATCCCACTGTGTTTGGTGGGACTAACGCCAAAGGAACTCTGCACAGTTTTAAAACTGCCATAGGCATCCCAATCAAGGTAGAGTAAAGTAGCACCTCAAATAGGAGGTTTTTAAGGTCATGAAAATGAAGGTAGATTTAACTGTTTAATTTATTGTCAATATATTTTATTCCTTGGAGGAATGTTTGTGGGAATTTATGTGCCAGAATAATGTGGCTGGTTTGGAAAACCTTGACCTTTGACTTGGCTAGGAAGGGAACCCCACGCTGCTCTAACATGTCAGCAATACTCTTCTCCTCTTCTCTTTCTTACAGTTGGTCAGCCTTTTGCTGATTGGAATTGCAGCCTGGGGCATTGGCTTTGGCCTGATCTCCAGTTTCCGGGTTGTTGGAGTCGCAGTGGCAGTGGGAATCTTTCTGTTCCTGATTGCTCTGGTCGGACTGATTGGGGCCCTCAAACACCACCAGGTGTTGCTCTTCTTTGTATCCTTTGAGAACAATCTAACACATGTAGCTATTTCTTTGGAACTCCTCTGAATACGCCATAATGGTTTCTTGTACTTCATGGCAGGTTCATTAAAATGAGGGCAGTCATTTTGGTGAAATCATCTAAAGTACAGGGAAAGAAGTTTTGTTATTTTTTAAACCACTTCTATCCTAGTTATGACACTGTTAAAAACTAGATAGTAGAATAAATATTTCTCCAGTGGTATAACTGGTTTCTTTCAAATGGCTGCAGATCATGGATATGGATTCCTGGCGTATCTCCTATATCAACAGAAGCATTCTGAAGTATTTACATGCTACTAAAAATAAAAGTTTTTGAGGTTCTGCACAAGCCTGTAAGGGAGAGGTAGGCTGTATGCACCTCCAAATCCTGTGTTTTTGGCTCCCAGAGTCCCCAGAGAGTAAACTGATTTGACAGCCAACTAATAAGAATCCATTGGAGTTGAGTGGCTAATACATTTGAATAAATAAACGAATAAGTCTTAGACACCAGATTTTTAAAAGATAAACATGTAGAAGAAGTGCTCACTGCTCACTATAACATTATTGTATTATTGCCTTGCACACTGTTCTTAGCTGTCAGTTTTTTTTTTAATACACCCCCCAGGGTCAAAAAGTAGCTATAGGACGTATCTGAACTTTAGAACTCCAGTGTAAGAAAGGTCCTTATGTGAACCTTTGTTCTTTTTGCTTCTCCTGTGTCTAACACAGTGATGGCGAACCTTTTGGGCTCAGTGTGTCAAAAATTCGGAAAATGCCTGACTTGACTCTGCTGGCATGTCACACACATGTACCCCGAACAAAAGAGAAACAATTCTTTACATATCCATTTATTTTAAAAAAAAATACAATCCAATTTTGGGCGGCCAAAAGGACAGAGATGGGGGGGGGAAATAGGTGGGTGGGGGGAGTTGCAGTGCCTTTTGTTCAGTTTCTTTGGTAACACAAACAGGGAGAATAGTTGTCAGGTGTTGGTGAATGCTGGCGTGTCACCCATAATGTTGTGGCGTGTCAGCTTTGACACATATGTTATAGGTTCGCCATCACTGGTCTAACATGTCTATGACTCCTTAAATATAAGGAAAGAAAAGAGCTCAGTGTATGGCATCTGACTGCAGAGTCCAGTTTTATGCGAATTAAACTTTATTAAATCCAGAAAAGAATGCTTGCACAAAAGGTGCCACACGCTTACTGCATGGCAGGTGAATTGCTTCACATTCTAGCGAACTCTAACAACCACCCCCTCTTATAATGTGTAAGGGTAGCATTCTTCACTTTTTTTTTAACCTGCAAATTTAGGCATTTCAATTGTTAGGAAATAATCTAATTAGGATTATTCAAGGGGTGCAAGGCAAACAAGGGGCTGCCGATACAAGAAGCTAGTCCAGAGTCAGATTGAAAATTACAACTGCAGCAAAGTATAAGCTTAGAGTGTTTTGGAGGCTGTGGATAGAATGCTGTGGAGTTGCATGTAGCTGGCAGGTTGGCTACCCCTGAATTGGTTGATGGAGCAGGTGGAAGTTTTGCCATAATCATAATCCAAATTGCCCTCCATCACCTCATCTCACTATCCAGCTGGGCTTCCTTTCAGTCAAAGCAAAATATCTTGGCCTTTTGAATTGGTATCTCCATTTTGCCCATAAGGTTATCATGTGCATGTGGCATGTGTATCACTTCTGCAAATGCAGTTTTGATGACCTTAACTAAGTGACTTCAGTATATGATTATACTCTTGCTAGTGTTTGTTATACAGTTCTCAGTCTCCTGTGCTTGTCTGACATTGAATAAAGAACAGCAGGTAAGACATTTCTTATGATTTCATTATATAAAACCTATTATTATTATTATTATTATTATTATTATTATTATTATTTTATTAATGTTCCATTATGTTTATCAGTAGGATAATGAAGAGGATGCTCACAGGCAAAGTTGTGGTGGGCCTGCAGAGGAGCATTTGTTTGTTAATTGGAAAAAGCAACAATTATAGAACTCAGCATGTATCCACACAGTAGTTGGAGAATACAGGCAGCAGTTGAGCCTCTGTTGAAGAGAAGGCAGAGGATAGGTCTATTTAATTAGGTTGAGAGAAGTGTGCCGTGAAACACTCATCCAACAACCTTAACTTCTCTTCCCAGTTCAAGATACTCGGGACTCAGAACCACTTCAAAGCTAAACAAGCATAATAAGGGTTTACCCTAAGAAAAAGACCAAAGAATCCAAAGAATCTTTTATATGTAAAAGGCAGAACTTGTAACAGCTCAAGACATTCTAGAATAGACTAAGCAAGGGTTAGGATATGTAAATCTTAGACCTTTTACAGCTCAGCTTGAGGACTTGAAACTTCACTAGTCTAATATCTTAAATGCAGTTTCATGCTGAGCTGACACTGCTGTCTGAAATACATATATAAAAAAAGCAAATGCAGCAGCAAATGCAGTATTAGGAATTTCTGGTTAAAGGGCTGAAAGAAAAATTGTAGACAACACAATACTGCTGTAAAGGTTCATGGTACATTTTATGGGTTGGATCCATTGAAGCTGGTTGGACTATGAAAGGTCCAGATAGTCATGGCTAGGGTCTCGAATCTACCAATGTATGACCAGTCAAAAGGTATTGTGGAGTTACTTCGTTTTTTCTTCTTAAAGTTTTTTTCCCCCTGATAATAAAAAATAATGAAGAAGTTGGAAAACATGAGAAGGATCCCCTCCCTCATAAAATGTTGTAACATTAAATACTACTACTGTTAATCTGTTTTGTGAGACCTTGGTTGTTCCAGTTTAGGGGAAAAAATGAAAGGAAAAGTTACAAAATAAGGAAATCCAGTTATCTGAGGACTGAGGTTTTTCACTTTAATGTGATAGAAAAATCAGTTGAATAGGATAGTGCATACAGCTTTAATTTGGCTGAAGATCACACAGGCTTTTGAATAGCATCTTTTAACACATGCAGTTTTAACACATGCACCCACTTAAGGTAATCCCCATCTCCTCACATCCTTAGTTTATGCCTGGGTTTAAACCAGTATTTTGGCTGGAGGATTCTGGGAGTTGAAGTCCACACATCTTAAAGTTGCCATGTTTAAAAAACTGGTTTAAAATAAGCATGTGAGCAAACAGAAACCAGAATAAAGTCATTTTCCCTCATACACACATATACACCGTATATGGGGAAAGTGGTAGAGAAATGAAGCAGCGGCAGCGGAATAAATTTTTGTTAGCAAGCAAAAAATGGGAGGGAGGGCGAGTGCAGAATGCACCTAAGATACAAAAGGAAGTATTGATAGCAAGAAACGGTGATTTTCTACATAAGAAAAAAATTGATATTGTCTACCGGTGATCAACAAATCTGACAGTGAAAGGCTTATAAAGCTATGAATGAAATAAGGGAAGTGAAATGAATCATTAAACTACAGGGAAAATGATATCCTTTTTGCATGGGTGGTTCCAATATAATTAGCAAACCAGACTCTGTATGCAAAGGTTCAGACCAAGCCAATAGCAAAGAGTGGGCCCTGGCTACTAAACAACTTCCTTGTATTTCTAGATCAAACTCCTAGAGGTTGGGTGGAACAACACAAACAGTGCAAGGCAGGATATTGAGCGGAATCTAAACTGTTGTGGCTTCCATAATATCAGTGAAGATACCTCTTGTTCTGCTGTAAGTTGACAATGTTGTATGTTCTGTTTTAGAACAATTTTGTTACCACATATCTACTTTGCCTGTCTGTCAGTCTGTCTTGGATCAGTAGTTGTCTGTCTTTGAAATCCATAATCCATTTCTTGCATTTGATTATAATAGATACAGTTATGGTAGAATTCTTGGAGAGAAAACATTACAGGTAGTCCTCACTTAATGACCATTTGTTTAGTGATGGTTCAGACTTACGACGGTGCTGGAAAAACCGACTTACAACTGGTGCTCACACGACCGTTGCAGCATCCCCGTGGTCACATGATCATGATTTGGGTGCTTGGCAACCGGTTCTCATTTATGACTGTCGCAGCATCCCATGGTCATGTGATTGCCATTTTCAATCTTCCTGGCCGGCTTCTGGCAAGCAAAATCAATGGGGAACCGTGTGATTTGCTTAATGACCACATGGTTCGCTTAACAGCCGCAGTGATTCACTTAATGACCGCTGCAAAAAATGTCGTAAAATTGGGTCCAATTCGCTTAATGACTGCTTTGCTTAGCAACCAAAATTCCAGTCTCAATTGTGGTTGTTAAGTGAGGACTACCTGTAATACAAAAAGTTGCATTCATATCTTCTTATTGCAGGATCTGTGTAAAAAGCAGAATTCATGGGCACCATGGCAACCCTGGACCTAATCCAGCTTATTGGGGGTCTACCTCACAGCAGAGGTCACACCCTAGATCTGTTTCTTGTCTTCAGAAAGCAGGAATGTGATCTACTGTTGGAGAATGTTAATCCGTCCTTTGCCATGGACAGATCTTGGCCCTGGAGTTCTGGAAGGAACTCTGCAGGGATGAAGGGCCTACTCATTCAGCCTATTTCAGGCGACTGATATACCCAGTGGGGTTTCAGAGAGAATTGGGGTTATTCCCAAAGCTCTATGCACAGTTCGACCAAGGCCTTAGTGGATTGCACCTATGTGGACTCATTGTGATTGTGGATCCAGTAGAGCCCCCTGGTTCACAGGAGCTCTGGGACATGAAACAACACAAGAGACACCTAGAGTGCTGCTGGAGGAAGACAAAGAACAAATCTGTCAGGGCACAAGTGAGAGCCTTTATTAGGACTTATCTTGTGGCAATAAGGGTGGTGAACTGGGTAGTGCTCTCCCGGACATTGTTGGTATGCAATTTGGGAATTCTCCTGCATTTGTGGCCTCTGCTCAATGTATAGGTGGCAGCTGTGGCCAGGGGGGCTTTTGCAGAAATCAATCTTATGGGCTAATTGCACCTACAGTATTTGTGGACTGGGAGGTCCTGCTACTGTCATTCATGCCTTAGTCACTCCTAATTGGACTACCGCTATATTTCGCTGCCCTTGAAGACCACCCAGAAGCTTCAACTGGTCCAGAATTGTGTTCACAATTGTGTTCACAATTCTGGTGCTCTGAGATTTGCCTGTTACACCACTTCTGTGCGAGCTGTACTGGTTTCCCATTACCTCCCAAGTGCAATTCAAGGTGCTGGTTATCATTTTAAAAGCCCTTCATGGCACAAGGCGAGCTTATTCGCAAGACTGTCTTTTGTCAAGGGTATCTGCCCATCCCACCAGATCTGACAGGGTGGATGCACTGAAGATCCCCTCTGGCAAACAATGTCTTCTGGCAGGACCTAGGGGTCATGCTTTATCTGTAGTGCTGCCTGCCCTGCAGAACAGCCTCCCCCTTGAGATCTAGATGGCCCCTACTCTCTCGGCCTTCCATGAAAAACTGACTCTTCCCCTAGGTGTTGGGCCCAGGCCATGGGCAGTTGGTGCGAGGTTGTTATGGTGCCTGGTTAGAGTGTGATGGTCTTTAATTTGGGGGGGGGTTGTATTTTGTAATACATTGTTTTGATTGTTATTAGCTGCCTAGCGTTACATTGTGTAAGATGGGGGGGAGGGCTATAAATCTTTTAAATACATATATATATATCTGTCCGTGTATGCATAGATAACATCCTAATATGAATTTAAACAATGATTGTTTACAGAAGTGTTTTGAAACACAGTTGTGTAAACCCTGTGCACCTATAATTAAGGAATATTCCGGAATGGTGTTGAGATTTGTAGGAGGGATTGGTCTCTTCTTTAGTTTCACAGAGGTAAGTGCAAAATCACTGGCCCTGGCTAGTAATTTTTTCAAGATCAACCAGGGATGGCTCAGTGGTCTTCCAAATCTGCTGAAGTTATCCCTCCATAGTTTATGTAGCCTCTTTTATAATTCAATTTTCTTAGAAGCAGCAAACATTATAGAGGATGGAGAAGACAAAATGAAGAAAATGTGAATAATAGCAACCTTAACTAATTTATGCAGCGTAGAGTATAATGAGTAGGGCTGTGCACATTTCTAAAATTTCTGAAAATAATAGTTTTGGACCTCATCCAGGTACAGCACCTCTCACGAAAGCAGACGTGTCTTTTTTTTTTCAGATTTCCTCATCCTGAAAAAAAAGTAAGCTAGTCTTTCTTCAGGCTTGTGCAGAAGCCTGAAAAAAAAGAAAACACCTTTAGTGAACAGCAGTGAGGTCCAAACCACTTTTTTTAAATCATTTTTTAAGTAAAGTTCTAGGAAAAAGCAAAAATCCAGTGATAAAATGATGCAATCTTGTTTGTGACAACAGGTAGTCCTCACTTACTGACCACAACTGGGACCAGCTACTCAGTTGCTCTGCGACATGGTCATAAAGTGAAAAATCACGTGAACACACCCGACTTATGCCGCAGGTCATCAGTTCTGGCTGTGATTGTTAAGCGAACCACTGGTGGTCGTTAAGCGTGACATCACATGATCATGAGTTGTGACTTCCTGCTGCCTTCCCCATTGACTTGGCTTGTCGGAAGCCAGCAGTGAAGGTCGCAAATGGTGATCACATGACTGTGGGATGCTGCAACCATCATAAATGTGCGCTGGTTGCCAAGCGCCCAATTTGCAATCATGTGACTGCCGAGACACTATGACAGCCACAACTTCAGGACTGATCGTAAGTCTCCTTGTTCAGCACCAACGTAACTTCAAATGGTCACTGAATGAGCAGTTGTTAAACAAGGACTACCTGTATTTATGAAACAAATACATACAGATACGTATTCACACACACACATACATACATATAGCAAAAAATGAAGATAGTTTCATTCTATGTATAAAATGGTATCCTGAGCCGTTCCAAGTTCAGGAATGTCAGGAAAAGTAAAAGTTCAATTTTGTAGATTGATTTTTAAACAAAGTCCTAGGTTGAAGATTTGTATATTATTTACTCATAAATATTACTCCTTTATATATGAACACATGATTAGTCAGGAGCATTGGGTATACAGAATGTTTATAAATGGAGTGGCAGAGTATTGAAAGCTGATATTGCAATATATTATGAAGTTTTAGCAGATGATCTCTTTCTTCCCTTCCTTCAGATCTTAGGGGTGTGGCTCACCTACAGATACCGGAATCAGAAAGATCCACGTGCAAATCCTAGTGCATTTCTTTGACCTGGAAACTTTCTCAGGGACTGAACATTTCTTTTCCTGTGGTTTTAAAAAGGTGAATTCTCCACTGATCTGTCTACTCTCTGTGTTAACTGGGGGCTTGTGCCTTTGAGATAAGAATACAGATCTAGAGCTGCTTCTCATCTTATTTTCTAATGTTCTTTGAAGGAACTAGCCTGAAATGCTTGTTGTCAAGTGTAACTAAACAGAATATGAATGCTATAGGAATGTAGTGATTCAGTAGAATTATTCGTGTCATTTTTTTCTGTCAGTGGGTTGGTGTTACCTTTAATTTAAAGCAGGATGTATTTCTTTCTTACGATGTATTTCATTTGTCAGAAATTCCTTCATTGGTCTATTTCTTCCTCTTTTTTTGAAAGAATAATTTTATTGGCTTCAATGCGTTTCATTTGAAATTTACCATAAAGGAATTGTGCTTTTGTTTCCAATATTGGTATTAGTTTGGGAAGAAACCTCCTCAAGTAATCATTTGGGAGTTGAAAACTCATCATTTTTTATGACTTTTTTGTGCCTATCAATTCCCCTCCAGTTTTTGGATCTGTTTAAGATGTGAATGCAAATCAGTTCAGTGTTGTCCATTGATTTCAGTATTGGCCACATAAATAGTGATTGTCTTTCAGCCCAAGAACAGATTGTGTGTGAACCTCCTGGTTTACTTCAGCTCTAAAAACACTAAAGTCATTTGACTGGGGTGATTGGATGTCATTCAACATTATAATTTTCAGTAGGTTGACTATCAACTTTCTTTGTACCCTGTATATGAACAATAGTAAGAAAAAGAGATGAATTTTCACAGTATACTAAATTTGTACAAGTTGTGTAACTTAAAATTATAAATGAGGAAGGATAGTGTCAAGTTGGCTTGTCACAGTAAGAAATTGATGCCCAGAGATTTTTTGGGGGGCAATAGATTACATTTCATCAGTGTAGTAAGTTAACTGTGGTACTTTAGATTTAATTAACTATGTTTGTTCCCTGATATCTAAAATGTTTGACCATAAATGTGTACTAGACTATTGTAAATGTTATCTTTGTAGTTCTTCTATTTAAAAATAAAACTTTTGAAGAATTATGTTTAAAATTCAGTTGCAAGCCTGTATCATACAGTATAATGTAGCCCTTGTTGAATTGCCAAACTGTAAAGCATTTGTGGTGTTACTTTTAAAATGATATAAATGTAGATTGTTCAAGCAAATGAAATATTTTAGTTATAAATGGATAATTGGATAAAGTCTGTAGAGAGTAGAAAGCTTACAAAGAAACATAATAGTGACATGATGGGGGGGGGACCACAGATTACCAAGAAGCAGTATCTCTGGGAATTTATTTTAAGATGGGGTGGGGAACTTGTAACCCTCCAGTTACTGCTCTTCAAGAGGACTCAGATTTGAGCTGCAGAAATCCAGACAGTCATTAGAGAGCAGCAAGGTATTATGTTTTGTCTTATCCCTTTGCTACCATCTCGTGGTTGTCTAGATTCTTGCAGTCCAGATCTTGTAGCCATAGTATACAGTTTCCATAATCTCTGGGGAGTTGGAAATTGGCAGCACAGCTTTGGGACTGATGGAAACTGGAGTCCAAAAACATCTGAAAGCCCACATAGTGGAATGGAATATGGCAAGACTTAATTGAAGAGATAAAACTTCCCATGAAGTGCTATGCAGATCTGATCCGAACTAAGATCTATAGATTCAGATCTTAGGCTGCAGTCTGATATTCATTTATGTGGCTGGGAGTAAAACCTCTTTGATTTGGTGGAGCTGATTTTTGAGGAGCCCAAGTTGTTCTGTTTAACATAGCTAAAAAGAATAACAATCCATAATACAATCTAAACACACATTAAAGTTCAGTAGAAAGATTTCTCCTCTGTGCCTCATGATGTTCTTGCTCTGGACTATCCTGAAGTCTTGAACGCAGTTTGCACTTGAGTAAGGAATCACTCAAAAATTAGTAGTATTTAAGCACATCCCCTGCCTTCTTTTGGCATTCAGTGGTCTTGACTTGGTTTTCTTTTTTACTCTTGTATTCTTCCCATTCCTTGCCTTTTCCAATGATGACATTCAGACATTCAGCTTGATTACAGTTCTTTGTCAGAGAGGAACTTAAGGATTTTTGTGAATGTATACCAAATTATTGATATGATTGATATGGATGCCCTTCTCAACATAGTGAGCCTGGGTAGCTAACAATATATAGAAACATGCCAAGAATATAACACAAAAGCAAAACTGGTAAGTTATTTATCTACAGCCAAGTAAAACAGATACATTAAAAACATAATAATTAAATGCACAGAAACAATCCAATCCAACTGAGGCTCCTAATAACCCGTCTGGGGGGAAAAAAACTAACCAAATTTACATACCAGGCTCAGCTGACATCCTGAGTCAATGCCTGAGGAAGGAGAGAGATCTTCAAGGCCCTACAGAAAGTTCAACAGGGTTGGGGCTATCTGAATCGGGGGGTGGGTGGGGGTGGGGATGTTGTTTCATAGGTCATGTGACATGACAGAGAAGGCAGGTCTCCTGGGTTCCACTAGATATCATTGTTTCACAGACTGATTATGTGCCATCACGTAGATGCCGACTCTTAACAACCACATAAATTTTTCCAGGAGGATCTGTCCTCAACCTGGTCCTTCAGGTCTTCCACTGGTGCACCCATTGCTCCTGTAATTGTCCATCTACCTTGTGGCTGGTTGGCCTCTTTCTGTTTTCTACCACCTTCCACAGCATAATAGACTTCTCCAGAGAGCTAGGTCTTCTCATAATGTGTATAAGATAATTTGAGCCTGGTCATTTGTGCCTCGAGAACTCTGGGTTGATTTCTCCAATGATCCATTTGTTTTGTTTGTTTGTTTGTTTGTTTGGCTATCCGTGGTATTCTCAGGAGTCTTCTCCAACACCAAGGTTCAAAAGCATCAGTACTCTTTCTATCCCTACCCTGTTGGATCTGATGGGACAAGCAGAAGAGCCGGAGAAAGGCAGTCCTGCAAATAACGTGGCCCTGTGCCACGTGGGACTTTAAAGGTGATAACCAGGACTTGAATTGTACCCAGAAGCCTACTGGGAGCCAGTGCAGCTTGTGAAGCAATGGTGTTACATGCCCTACCAGGGTAAATAGCAAACCACAACTACTCATGGTTTGATCATCCTCTTTATTTGGAATGGCAGCAACCTTAGCAGCAATTGGCCTACTAGTATTCCCATTTGTTTTGAAGCATAAAAATAAAAGACCCTGAAGTGGCATGAAAGCTGGGGAAGTTTGAGTCTCCTCCTCAGCTATTTGTGTTCCCAATTCTCCTTCAGGTTGTCTGTGAATGAAACAACAAAGGAGAAGTAGAAATGGTACTGCAGGAGAGGTTCCACTTCGCATCATTATTTTCCAGGAGAACTAATGGCTTTAATGTGTTTCATACATCATCACCCTCTACCATCAGTATTCAGCAATCGTGCTCAGTGGTTGCATTGGGAGCCCCAAAAAGAGGCTCCGGGGCCACAAGTTTTCTCCCCCAGCTTAGCGTATCATACCAAACAATTTTGAGGCTACTTTCATATATCATACTTTGCCATAGTATGTTTTAGTTTAGTTTAGCTAAATAAACCACCATATTTTATGTGATTTATGCAGCATGCTAGGCTAAAAAATGTGTGTGAACCTTTTTTATGTACATAAAAATACTTTTGTCTTCTGTACTGAACAAAACTACGATTTGCCAGTTGACTTTGACAAATTTCATTTGTGTATTAATTGGAAGGTTGCTGTTCTACCTGGATTCCATGATTGTGGGAAGGTAATGTCCTGCATTAATACTTAAACAAGTTAGGCTAATATTTAATAGATGACCATACTTCAGTTACAGGGTCTTCACTTATACATTTCAATGTAGCATGTGTAACATAAATAGGCAAGTCAACCATTAACTATTCAACAGATTTTAGGTAAATTGAGACGGAGGTAATGGAGCCTTCACAGATTGATGGAAAATATCTGTTTCACTTCACTTAGTTATTTAAATGCCTGTGTTTCTTCCTCATTATAGAAGTGGTTTGAAAAAGGAAGTCAAAGCAGAATTTTTGATATATTACATTGATGGGTATTGATCTTCAGATTTTCATATAGAAATCTTTCTCATCCAGGCTGAAGACACCAAGGATTGATCTAAACACACTTTGGCATTTATGGTTTTATACAGTTCATTTTCTGACTCTCATTCTCACCTCTATCAGATATTTCCCTGTAAGAATCTTACAGATAGATCTATAAAAGATGACAAGCAGGCAGGCTCCTTTTTTGGTAAAGATATAATATAGATTTATTTTTAAATCCTGATTTGTAGAAAAAGGGATACCATACGTTGGTCTTATTTTATAAAAGCAATCAATACTTAATGTCATAACATTACAAATGAATATTTATAACATAGTTTTGGTATTAAAAGGTAGCATATTAGCAAATCACATCCTATGCAAATCCGAAGCCCAGACTGCCTCCATTGTGGGGAGAAAACTAAGCGTTTCTAGACTGTCAGGAGCCGAGGACCTGAGAGTGGGTCAGTTTTCTTTCTTCACAATTCCGTCTTTAGCAGATTCAGAGCTTTCTGCATATTCGAATACACTAGGAATAAATAACTTGGAGTCATTATTTTTTTTTAAAAAAAAAAGTCATTTGCTACTAAACACAATTTTACAGATACCAATTTGATTTTTTTAAAATTAAGCTGAAAATAATAAAAATCTCACCTTAAATTTACTTAAAGTAGCCTGAGCAGGGAAAACTTCACAGCATGCTTATTACAGAAGGTCAGATTCATAGCTTGGTTAAATTGGATTATATTAATTTTGACGAGCTCCTCTTTAGTTTCTCTCAAATACAAATGCTTTATCTAGGAATGGCTTGTGACTTGTATAGTGATTTGCACACTGCAGGGCAGGGGTGTAAAAAGGGTAGCCCAGAGATTCCCTGAAGTTTGCCAGCACCACTTGTGTGGGCCATTCATTCATTCATTCATTCGATTTATATCCTGCTTTTATTTTGTACAACTCAAGGCAGTGTACGTAATGCTCCCTCCTCCTATATTTCCTGCAACAACAATCCTTTGAGGTGGGTTGGGGTAAAAGAGAGTGACTGGCTCAAAGTTACCCAGCCAGCTGCTGGGACTAAGGGAGGATCAGAACTCCCTGTCTCTCAGTTTCTAATCCAGCTCTTTAACCACTACACCAAACTGGCTCCTCTTTATGGTATGGCATGCTGGGGGCTTCAGGAGCTTTATCCATTAAAATGCTCCCTCCCAAAATGGGGCCTGGCCATAGTACTTTAGGGGTGTAGCCCTCAACATGCCACACAAAGCCTGATACGGGCCTTGATCCTACAGAAGTTGCACATCCTTAGTGCAGGGCAATATTCATACCACACTGAGTCATACAACTCTCAGGATGAGACCTTTCAACTGGCTTTCACCAGCCATGTAGTCCATTTCTATGAACTATCATCTTCTTCGATTGGCAGATATTTCCAAGCCACTGAGGTTTTAACTGTTCTCTTTTGGAAGATAGAAGACTCTGGGGAAAAGATCGACCCGTACTTGCACACTGTATATGTATATTGATGTGGTCATGTAACAATACATTGCCAACATTTAAAAGTGAACACGTCTATAATACAGTGTGTGATTGAACCATGTTGGTCTATGGATGAATAACAGCATTAAGTTAAAATAAGTTTTAAAGTTAGCAAATGTATAAATTCTTGTAACATCTGTTCAAATAAGAATTTATAAACCACATTTTTCAGATCTTCTGCACACTTTTAAAATGTCCCAATAACTTTTATAATTAACAAACTCTTTTGTAAAATAGGTCAGCTTATTGTTATCTAGAAGTACCAGGGCTGAGCAACATTGGACAGTGCAGTAGTGCAAAGTGGGCTCGGGTATAGAGACACTTGGGAGAGGAACCAGAATGGTGAGGAACCTTGTTCTCAGGTCTCAGCAACTGTAGTATGAAGGGACTTCGCAGATTGCAAAAATAAAAAATAAAAAAGAGCTTCAAGACCATAGGTGGTTCATTTCTGCTACTGTATATAGAGATAAAGGGCAGAGGCTAGACAACTAAGTGATTTATTTATTCTGTTTTTGCAATTAAAGTGAGTTTTAGAGTGGGAAATCGCTTGTGATAATGTTGCAGTGTCATCCTACACATGAAAGCCACTTCGATCTAGTGCAGTGTTTCTCAACCTTGGCAACTTGAAGATGTGTGGACTTCAGCTCTGGCTGGGGAGTTCTGGGAGTTGAAGTCCACGCATCTTCAAGTTGCCAAGGTTGAGAAACACTGGTCTAGTGGTTAAGGTGCTGGGCTTAGAGGAGGGGAACGCCAGTTGTAGTCCTGCCTTAGACCCAAAAGCCAACTAGGTGACTTTATGTCAGTCACTTGCTCTAGGAAGAAGGAATGACAAAGCACCTCTGAAAATCTTGCCAAGAAAACTGCAAGGGCTTGTCCGGGTAGTTGCCAGGAGTCAAGACTGACTTTAAGGCACACACATGCACAAATCCTGCACATACATCATTAACTCCAGAGGTATTTACTGCTGGTTAAGACTGTACATCTTAGTAGTCTCTCTCTGTCTGTAACACAGGAATGGAAATGGTGTCTAATTAATTATGAGTGCTTTTTTTGGTGACAGAATTCTAACAGTGCACTAGAATATTTGCTTATAGAATAAGTCAGGTGGATTTCCCTTTGCTACATCTGCTAAAAGCTGTGATATGAAAGAGAAATTACTTACACAATGCAGCATCTTGAGGCTCGTATGCATAGAGGCGGTTGGAATATCTTCCAGTAATATCTGCTCTAACTGTCAGTGAAGGATCTAGAGACAGGGAAAGGTGGGGAAGGTCATTTTCTACTAGTAACTATATACTGTAGGAGACCTAAAGTTTTTTTTAAAAAACCTTCTGTTCTTGTTGCGTCCAATATTCTTGGACAGAAAAGATTACACTCAGTGGTGCAGCCCCTACCAGACCTCATAGCTATAGCCAAGCACCAGGCTCAAATTTTGTCTCAAACAGTAGGTTCCCCATGTTTATCCCAATTAAAAAACGAGAGAATGTAAATTATAAGTGTTAGAAGAAGAATACCACCTGAAATGTAACCCTTAAATGCTTTCTTAAAATTACTTAACATACTGTACATTTAAAACAGTGGAGCTTGGCTTCAGAGTCCAGTTCCTGCTAATCAGAAGTAGCTGCTCTGACCCTATGATATATTTAGCCTAGGAAAACTACAGACTACGGTTAAAGGCGAAGGTAGACAGGGAAAAGATGGCAGCGCAGACATTTCAATTAGTGAGCCTGGTTGGCTTAGCGTATTATGTAAACCAGGCCTACATATTATCAATGATAATGTCATTACCGTAGGACAGAGCTTTCCAAACTTTTCATGTTGGCAACACACTTTTTAGACATGCATCATTTCGCCACACACTCTTACAGCAGGGCACAAGGCAGGCACTAGGACCTGTGCGGAATCACAGCAGGTTTGGAGGCAGCAAGGCACAAGGCAAGCACTAGGACCTGTGCGGAATCACAGCAGGTTTGGAGGCAGCAAGGCACAAGGCAGGCACTAGGACCTGCGTGGAGTCCTGGCAGGGCTCGGAGGCAGCAGCAGCCGCGACACACCCAGACACTGCAGCCGACACACTAACGTGTCCCGACACACAGTTTGGAAAGCTCTGCCAAAGGATAACATCTGAATTTTCTAACAGCGATGCCTAAACTTTTTTGAATATTCTGTCATGCGAATAACTATAAGAAATCAAAACTTTCCCCAGTGCAGCCTTCTCCATCTTGATCCCCAAACTCTGCCCAAAAAGGAGACATGTCTTCCCATCCTTGCATTAAAATTTCCCTCAAAATAATGAACATGAGTTTGGACATCCTGCAAACAGCCTATAAATTAGGCCATTCATATTTCTCCTATCCTCCTCTGATGAAGTACAGATTCCTAATGAGAGGTATATCATGAATTAGTACATACTGAGGAACATGAAAACTGATGTCAAAACATTCAGATGATATGATACCACATGTATGTGGTTCTTCTTTCTAGTTTTTCCACATTCATATTGAATAGTGAACAAAACTTGTTTGCACAATGAATATTTGTTGAGACTGTTTTTATCCGCTTGATACCAGTTTTTCAAGTAAATATTTTCAACTCCCAAAGCACTCACCTACAAACAAAATTCTGGGGACATATTGACCATCTGGTGCAAGATGTTTGTCTGTAGTTTCATACTAGAATTAGAAAAAGAAGAATATTGATATTCCTATCTATCATTTAAACTGCAGTCTCTCTCTCTTTCTCATGCACTTACAACAAAACCAAATTCACCTCAATATAGTTAAAGGGAGAGAAGAACTAGGCCACAACTATTCCAATGTTTCACATTTCACAAAATTCACAGTTAGAATTATAATTGCAAGCTGTTCAAGATAGAGCAGCTTTGCCCAACATGAAGCTGTGGACAAATCCCCATATTCTTCAACCAACATGGTTGACATTAGCTACCATAATCCTCCAGCCAACAAAACTGACAGCAACAACTGGAGGGCACTGTTGGAAAAAACAGACACACACACACCACATTTTGTTCACAGTATTTTTCCTATATGTGTATTCATGTAAGTAACAATATTACTGAAAAAAACATATTGTGAATTATTGTAAGATTACTATTGGTTAATGTGCTCCATGAATTGAATTCTCAGCTCAGGGAAACAAAGCAAATTATGTGCTTGGACATTTTAATAAGTAATAGCTTCCATCTCAAATTATTTGCAGGTCATCCTCATTTTGGAAGAAATGCCTTGTGTAAAATAGATCAACATAGCATTAAATAAATATCCAGATATAATAATAATTCAAACATCAAAACTTACAATAAGATTGAGAAGAATAAATTTCTCTGCCAAGTTCTGTATATCTTTGTGTTCAGAAAATACCTTCCTCAGTGCTAAAATGGAATAATAATTAGAAATGTTATTTGAAAAAAAATAGAAACAAATGTCATATATCTGTTGATAGTACAAGTCAAGCCAAACTTGTAAACTGTGTTAATGTCTAATATATCTCAGTGTATACTATAGAGGAGAGCTGGTTTGGTGTAATGGTTAAGACACCAGGCTAGAAACCAGGAGACCGGGAGTTATAGTCCCGCCTTAGGCACAAAGCCAGCTGGGTGACCTTGAGCCAGTCGCTCTCTCTCAGCCCTAGGAAGGAGGCAATGGCAAACCACTTCCAAAATCTTGCCAAGAAAACTGAAGGGACTAGTCCAGGCAGTCACCAGGAATCAAAAACTGACTTGAAGGCACATATTGTACACAAACAATACTATAGAAATTAAGCATAAAAATGATTTTAAGAAAAAATGCTTAAACCTATCATGATAGTTGTCTTTGGATTTTAAAACTTGGATTTATTATTATTATTATTATTATTAATAATAATAATAATAATAGGACAGGATTAATATTGTTTTTTTACAAGTCATGACACTTCATTTCTAATTACGGCCATTTGTTGAAACAAAAATGGCTGCTCTAAAAACTTTTGTTCAAATTAGTTATATCTTACATCTTTTAATTACAAAGGCAAAACAGGTTGCTTTTTCAGGTGATTTTTAAAAACAACTGATGAAAGGAAGGAAGTAATTTCCTTAGAAAACTTCATTAGTTAGAAACAACAGTACCTTGACTATGAGGGCAATCTTCTAAATGGTGGATGATCATTATAGGCTTGTTGCTGAAAAAGAAAAAGTGCTCCATGATAGAACTTCACAGTTAGCTAACTCCTCCAAACTCAGCTCCTCTCATTGTGTTGGCCTACAACTCCCATCACTGTAGACAGCACAGTCAATGTATTATGTTGACTGGGAGTGGTGAGAATTAGCACCAATGTATCTGGAAGGCATCAGGTTGGGAAAGGTTTCAGCTGATTATAGAGAAAGCAAAACTCAAGACAGGCATTAAGTCAGGGCTTAGGTTTTATCTAACATAGTGCTGAAATATATTTTCCCTAAATTTCTTCTCCTGCAAAAGATGTTTCTGTATTCTATCTCATTCCCAGAGTGTTTTAGAATTTCTTTAGCATTTCTTTTGTGGTGTTGTGAGATGACTTTACTGTTGCAAGAAGCAGTAAATTCTACAGTGCTCCTTAATCCCTTCTGCCTATTACTCTGAAGTCTGTTTCCTGTTGCTTCCTGATCCAAAGAAGCTCCACAAGAGGAATTTCCTCATGATGTAATCTTCTTGGAATTAATTGAAATATGGGAACTCAGGAAGCTGAAGACTGCTGTAGTGGTGATAGTATTGTGAAAGAAAGGAAGAAAGAAAGAAAGAAAGGTCAGGGCAAGAGCCCTGCAACCCACCCATAAGAATTTCCCTAAATTGTTCTTATCCTCCGGGGGGGGGGGGGGGGGGGGGGGATGAAAGCAAGTTCGTTTGCATAAAATTGAAAGAGAGTGAGCAGAGAAAGAGAGAACGATGCAATGATAATGCACAGTATCATTATAATAATATTGTAGTATACTGGGAAAAGACTGAAATATTTTGTCAGTATCTCACACTAGAAGTCAAATAATTTTGCATGAGACAATGAAAAGCACTTGGAGATGGGACTAACTTACCCTGTCCTGGATTTAAAAAGAGCTTCTTCATAAGTCTGAGTCCAGATTAGTTGATCACCCCAGCCTGAAGGTAAATGATGAATGGAATTTAGTTTAAATATGTAAGTGTTGAGGAAGTCTTAAATGCATAACTTCACTCAAATCTGAACAAAGACTAAAGGATCCCCCATTAGATCTCTCACATAATGCACTTCTTAGCCCAAGCCTTCCCCCATGTTTTTAGGGAAATATCTTTGACAATATGGATTACCAGCAAGCATTTATTTGAATTTATTCATTAATGTGAATTCAGGGGCTCATAATCATAGAGTGGATTTTTGGATAATTAGCTTCTAATAATTACCATCTGCTAAGACTGTTAAGCCCAGCAAGACTGATACATGGTTAATAGTTCAGTTCCCAATTTTTTTTTAAAGGATATTTCTTGAATGCTGTTTATACAATATCTATTTTTCTTTGGCTCTAGGACTGTGTTTCGCAACCTTAGCAACTTCAAGATGTGTGGACTTCAACTCCCAGAATTCCGCAGCCAGCATGGGGAATTACGGGAGTTGAAGTACACACATCTTAAAGTTGCCAAGGTTGAGAAACACTGCTCTAGGATTACATGCTCCAGGTCCCATCAGCTCTAGCCACCACAGCAAATATCCAATTACCAAATTAACTCAAACCTTATTGAACTGAATGGAACTTACTTCTAAGTAAGTTCCATTAAGTAGAACATATAAGTATCTATGTATAAGGGTGATATGCACTGTACGTTTTCCACAGTGCTTCATATTCCTGAGTCCCTAGATCCTTGGAATAGCTTTATTCCCATTTTACACAGTACTTTCCATTTTGTAGATAACTGTTTCTCAACCTCAGCAACTTTAAGATGTGTGGACTTTATGCAGGCTAGGGAATTCTGGGAGTTGAAGTCCACACATTTTAAAGTTGCTGAGGTTGAGAAACAGTGTTGGCGACTATCCCCTGGTCAAACATTTGCCATGTACACTTTGTTTTTTAACTGATATTAAAATTACATAATATCCTTCCTGTTGAAAATTGTATGAAGGAAAATGATCATATCTTACTATGGCAAATAAATAGATAAATAGATAAATATTACATGCCAGAAATCACTTTTTAAAAATAAGCAGGCCTGAATAACAATTGAATAGGTGACTGGTATAAAATACACAGCTTCCCACCAAGTTCAGCTATCTTGGCTTTACCTCTTGACAGAGTCTGTGGAAGTTTAGGGCGGGTCTCTTTGGCTTCTTTTGGGTCTTTTCTTCCATCTTTAGTAGTGGTTTCCTTGGCCAGAGTATGCAAGACAGCAAGAACCAAAATCAGGATGGATGCTAAGTTTTTCTCCATCGTTAAAGCTAAGGGGAGAAAAAAAGCATTAAGTTTATTTATCCAATAGAACAAAATACTAGAGAGGGAAGGAACAATAGTAGCAAAATGTAAAAAAGAAAAGGTGCTTTAAATCTCATGCATTGGTATAGAATTCCTCTATTTAGGGAAGAACTGAATGCCTAGGCAAACTTATAACACAATCCTATGTATGTTTCTTTGGAGCTGAGCACTACTGAACTTAATGAGACTTCCTCCCAAGTATGGTATTTTTTTTTGGGGGGGGGTACCTTCAAGTCTGTTTTTGACTCCTGGTGACTGCCTGGACTAGTCCCTTGCAGTTTTCTTGGCAAGATTTCAGAGGTGGCTTGCAATTGCCTGCTTCCTAGAGATGAGAGAGAGTGACTGGCCCAAGGTCACCCAGCTGGCTTTGTGCCTAAGGTGGGACTAGAACTCCTGGTCTCCCGGTTTCTAGCCTGATCCCTTAACCACTACACCAAACTGGACCTAAGGTATTCTTAGGCTAGAATAATATCTGTAGGCCTTTACCAAGTTGGATCTAGATCACACTTTGCACCCTAAGAATGCAATATTTTATGCATATTTATCAGGGAATTACCTCCATCAACACAACAGGACTTACATCAGAGTAAACACATTTAAAACTGGCTGCACCAATCCACGTGCATGTGAGTGTGGCCTTGCATTTAGTATTTTGATCTAAATTGGTCTTTTCTTAAAAATGGCTCCCCCCAAATGAATTAGATGCCAACTCCCCACCTGTCAGTCAGCTTTTTGCCATTTGTTAGCAGATTAAATCCAATATTTCTACAAGGCCCCAGGTTGGGAAAGACTGATTTTTATCTAGGTTTACCCTGAATTGTTTTCAGGAAGATGTACTCCATTTTAATCTAATTACCTAACTGGCCAACTTAAAATATTAATTATTAAAAATAACATATATACATGTTGTTGAGCATTGATGCTAAAAAGAGAGTAAGTTCAGCATTTCTTACCCTTTAGATTGACACACCAATTTATAGGTCATGGGGGAAATACATTTGTCTAGTTTGCTTCCACCAAATTTAGTTCAAAACTGATGCTTCTGAAGAATCAAAAGATCACTAAGGACCAGTGTTAGAAATTAAGCAGAGCTAGTGTGGTTGTGATATTATATACAGTATAACACTGTCAAAATCAGAAACTTGGGTATATTTCTAGTATTTAATATTTTATCAGTATTTCTATCACCAGTCAGGAACACTGGAAACAAAATGCTATTTCTGGGCCTTTCGTCCTTAGCACATCGGGATGGGTATAAACTTAGTCATGCTCCGAATAAACTCATGGAAATCAGTAGGTCCTTAGCTAATCATGAATTGTCCTATTGATTTTGAGATATCTACTGTAGTCCAAACCTTGAATTATCAGCTGGCTGAGGAATTTTAGGATTCGAAATCTACATATCTGGAAGGTTGCCTTAGGTCTGTTGTAGCCATGATTACATCTAGATCCAACTCACTAACTTACAAGTAGATTTAATTGCAATACAGAGGGATTGGTTCCAGACAGATCATCATCATCATCATCATCATCGTCATTTTTTTAGGAGACAAAATTGTTGCAAGCAGTAGATTTTAACTTTGAATAAGCATGCATTGGACTAAACTTTTAGTCAGATCACTATGGTAATACGTATATCAGGAAAATCAAAATGGGGATGGTTGGAAGGAGGAATAAGATAAATGTAGGCTGCAAGGCTACTGTGTCTAATTTTTGAAGCCGGGGAGAATTAAAGTAGAGTGTGTGTGCGTACCTGATTACACATGCCTACCTGAGTGTTTTTAGAGTGTGCCACAGTGACAGTTTGCATAAGGCAGTCCCATCATCCCCAGCCAGCATGGCCTATGGTTATTCTGGATGGATGATGAGAGTTGAATTCCAGCACATTTAGAGAGTAGTAGATTGGAGTTTGAAGCAAGTAGTAAGAAAAATATGAATGGAAAGAAAATGGGGAGAAACTGTAGACAGAAAATTCCCTTTTTCCTCCAAGCTTTCTCAGAAACATGAAAAGATACAGAACTTCCATTTTGTATAATACAGAAGCCGTCCCCTTTCAAAAGGAAGTGCAGCCTTAAAAGATATAAAATGGATTTGCCCTTGCCAAGCAGGAAATCAAAGCACAATACTGTAAATCAAGGGCTGTTGGCAGGCTTGAAGCAGAAAGCAAACAACTGAAAATATTGCATCTTGGCTGTAAAATATTTTGTATGCTTGCAAAGCTCTATTCTGTTTAAAAAATGGATTTTTTGTGTGTCAAAAAGAACATTAGGATTATCTAGACACTTTGCAAGTGTCTAGATAATTTAAAGTTAGGATTCTCTAGAGCAAAGAACCCATAGAACATTTCCACTCCGATTCATCTCCGCTCTCCTTGTTACCGCTGCTTATTAATAAGTAACCTGACTCACAAGCATAGAAGACTTTGAACAGGGCCTTTGCTAAGCCAGCAGGATAGCCTTACCTTTTCTGCCCTCCCTCTTCTTAGAGCAACTGCTGAAGTGTTCTCAGTTTCAGTGTGAACAAGAAAGGTGTGGAATGCCTATTTATACACCTGGGCGCACCTGATCCCACCCACGAGGTTGGTATTTGAATGCTGCTGTTATAAGAAAAAGTTGGGGGGAAAAGTAGAAAAGTATTAGCAAGGATTTTTTCAAACAATGTTGCGCCATTCCAGGCTTTGGTTTATTTAATAATTATTATAGAAAACTAGAATGTTTGAGTTTATGTGAGTCGTTCAGGAAACATATTTGGCAATGAGTCAAATCCAAGTGCTGTATAGTAAGTGTAAATGGAGACTTCCAATTTGCCCAAGGCTGATTTGTCTCTGTATGATTGGAGCAGCCTTTATGCTAAGGCATAGGCGTATATTTTTTTTGCCCCAAAGTGCCAAGTAATACATCCATTAAAACATATTTGGTTATCTAGAAAAGAGTCAGCAGCTTTAAGTATTTCAGACTCCTAGTACTAGAAAATACACCTTTTTTCAAAATAATAAGCCCATAATAATTTATAAATATTTATTCAAATACATTAAATTAGATATTCAAGTGTACAGATTGGCATAGAATAAATGCTCTATACATGTACATCACTAGAAGACCATTTTGGCATTTATTTTTCACATTTATATAGATTTTAAATTACTGTTAAAATTAGTTCATGTTTATTAGATATCTACACATCTTTTCAGGAAGAAATTGGTAAGTTAAGCTAATTACTAGAGATGTGGCACTCAAAATGCAGCATTAATTCATATAGCAGGGCTTTCCAAAGTTTTCCCGCGGCGACACACCAACCACCGTTGGTGTGTCGCCGTGGGAAACCTGGAAGTGTCGCCGTTGCGGCAGCGCGCAAAAACCCGGAAGTGCTGCTGCTGCTTTCGGGTTTTTGCGTGCCGCCGTTGGTGTGTTGCCGCGGGAAACCTGGAAGTGCCGCCGTTGCGGCAGCGCGCAAAAACCTGGAAGTGCTGCTGCCGCTTTCGGGTTTTTGCGTGCCGCCGTTGGTGTGTCACCGCGGGAAAACCCGGAAGCGCTGATGATTATCAGCGCTTCCGGGTTGTGTGGCGACACACCAGACTGTGTGTGGCGACACACTTTTGTGTCGCTACACACACTTTGGAAAGCTCTGTCATATAGTATGATCATGTATATAGTTGTTCCAGTTTCAACAGAAGCCATTTCACATAACACATTTTATTCTGGAAGACTTAATAGTTCTTGTGTTCAATGCTGTTCTGAATGTCAATAGTTTGGAATCAACAGGAGAACAATGGAATAGATATTTATAATGGATGGATGGATGGATGGATGTTAATAAAATTGTGTGTGTGTTTGTGTGTGTGTTGTAAAAAGAGCCAAACACTGAAGCCAAAAGATTTGTACTAGAAATGTGTTGAGCTGAATCAATATGCTTCTTTGTACTTGGCAGTTTCCTCCTCTTTTTCTTATAGTGTGGTATTAGCAATATGCATTTCTCTGTCATGGTGCTATGTTCTTATGTTCTGCACTGATGACATAGCCATATCCCATGAACATGGTGAAGGATGGGGTTGGAAATTACATGGGATGGTTCTATGGTTCTGGGGCCATCTCTGTCCATTCAAGCCGAAGGATAATACACACATACAATATGTGTGTGTGTGTGTGTGTGTGTATATGTGTATGTGTGTGTGTGTGTGTGTGTGTATACATACACACACATACATACAATGGCATATATCTGTCTTTTGAAAGGGCTTTCAGATACATAGATGAATGCTTAACATAATTTGCTAATATATCAGATTTCCCCAATCTGGTGCCTTCCAAAAGTGTTTATTATGGGAATATGACCCATAATTAACCAGCATGAGTAGTGGACTTGCTAACCAAATTATTGTATTTGTAATTCAACATGTCAAGAGAGCACCAGATTCTTTATGATTCTTGTCAAGTTATTATGCAAGATATTCGGGACATTGTAGAAAATATCAGCTCTAAAATATGTCATCTGGCTGGGGATGTTGTGGAAGAAATTGAAGAGCTTGACAACGATAGAAATGTTTTTACTGACAGCAAGATTGAAGCTTCTGTTGAAATGCCAGACGACCAGACTGTCGAGTTGAAGAAATCAAAGGGACTGACCGAATTGCAAATCTTAAGTGAAATTGTCTTTCTGATGGAATGTTATGGGAAGGAAGGGGTTGTTATCTATGGGAGGTTTTTTGCTGAGAAGTCGGAGTCTTTAAGGGGGGCAGTTGGGCTGTCTGATTTCTTTATGAAAAATGCTTTGTGTGTATTGTAGAGATATGTAAAAGCTTTGGTTTATTTTGAAGTGGGGTAAGGGTTTAAGAAGGTTCATATGGATTGCTTTTAAGGTTTGTTTGATTTCATTTCTTTCTAATGATTTGGATTAAGATTAATAAAGTATAACAATAAATGCTTGGTTTTAGATTTAGTTTTAGGTTTAATATGATTAAGATTGTTATAATTGTAGTATTATTAATTATGTTTGCCTTCCGGATACATTGAACTACACTGCCCATTATTTCTTTCCAGTCTAAGATTGATGGGCATTGTAGTCCAATATGTCTTTGAAGAATTTCTTTGGAGAAGTCTGGCTTCTAATGAAGTTAGACAGCAGACAATTTATATGCTTTTTAGTTTGATCTTTATTATAACGGACAGAAATGTATAGAATAGCGGTAGGAAGGAAATAATTAAATAAATGTTGTCTTTGGAGGGGAAGTTGATTAGGAGGTTTATATATTTCCTTTTCTTTTAATATAAGGGGAGGGAGCAATTGTATTTAGTGATTTTTATAATGTGCTAATGGAATGATTTATAGAAATAATGTGATTTTGGTTCGATATAGAGTAAGGGATTGATTATGGAAACTGTTGTATATTCTTGTTAAAAGTTGGAAGTCACCTCTTTATGTAATACTCTTGCTTTAAACCTAATAAAATTCTTATTAAAAAAAACATGTAAAGAGAGCACCAAATTAGAAGTTTGGCATATGTGATTGGAGAGCCAAGCTTTTTTCAGGTCCTAGCTGCACAGAGAATGTTTATGGCCACCGAAGATTTGCACATATTTAGATGAAGTTACTTTCTACTGGAATCAAGGTAGTCTGGAGCTGTGACAGTGGTTGTGTTCCAAACTTCTCTTCTTTATGCATTCAGCAAATGTGGGAAAGGCTTAGGGAATGAAAATATTCATTAATTCCATGTAGCAATTTCTTTTACTCCCAAAATTCAGAATTGAGGTCATCTAAGGGCACAGCTGACATATTCCTTTCATTTAATACAACTTTAACCATTCTAGTTAGACATCAGCAAAATTATTCAAACATTAAGGTTAACTTCATCAATATTCTTGAAGCAATTAAGCATTTGTCATATTTACTTTACCCACTCCAGAAATTTCACTTGATGATGTGTACATAATTTCAGTAGCAAATCCTGTTGTGTTTAGCTCTGACGGTGCACTAGTTTTGCTGTGCTATCAGTGTGTCCCAGCCCTAAAAATAAATAGTGACACATGCTTTATTAGGTATTAAGGCCTAGTCATCTTTCTAAGTTCTCCTAGATAGCTGTCATCATCTATGATTTCTGAGGTTGTCCTAAGTTGTATTTTAATGTCAGCACGCACTTCTTTTCAAGCCTGAGGATTTTTGGAAAGGGGCAGTTTAAAATTGCTTGAGAGTTGGACTTATTTGTGAGTTTCCCTTATTTGTTCTGAAAATAGGCACTACAGAATTTTAAATACATTCCCTACACCTGCAACACTTTCTCTTTTCCTCCAATCATCAGCCTAACTTGATTATTGTTCAGAGATTTCATAATGTGAGTTCTGTTATTGGGAGCAAGTTTAGGTGTTCTCCATATTCTAATTGTTGAGATTACCTGCTTTCCTCCCATACCTAGATTTTATATGGACAGTGGAACGTCAAGTGAGAGAGCTATACTTGATTAATACATCCTAAAAATAGGTATCATTTGATAAAATATTATTCCCGCAAAAAGTCTTTAAAGGAATAAAAGATTACATGCTCTAGGGTTGCAGTCTTGCCACCAGCTGTATTAGGACTTATCAAGAATGTTGGAAAATACTTATTTGAATTGATCAATATGTTTATTGATTAATTTGATTTATAGCCTGCTTTTCTGCCCAATTCAGAACATACCCTACTTAGTTCTACTCAAGTAATCTCTCAAGACATATAGCAATAATTAAAATAATTTAGAATGTAAGATAAAAGCAGTGCAAATATAATTTCAATAACATAAGCCCAGCTGCTCAGAGAAAATAGGACTAAATACAACTCTGGAAACAGTACATTCCACACTGGGTGTGATGCAGAAGAAAACCCTCTCTCATGTGTCAGGTAAAAGAGGCTCTGCCAGGTGGGCCATCTTCAAAAGGGCCTTCTTCTCCTGCAGATCTTAACATCTGGTCAGGTTTGTAAAGGGAGAGGCAGCCAGTGTTAAATATGGGGCAGATATTGATAAAGGGAAGGAAGCACATTGTAGAACAAATCTCTTCAGATAACTACGGTGTTATTAGTATGAACCTATTCAAGAAGGAACAGTAACCTAACTTTTGAACTAAAAAAGGGCTGATCCTAAGATGAAATGGTATTCTTTCTTGCTTTTTTCCTCTCCATATTTTAGTTTAGAATATTTTCCTCTCCTTAGCCAGAATGTGTACACACTGAGTTGAATCCAGACTTCAACATACTTTGAATAAACCTGTTGAAATAAATATGGCATTAAGTTGTTTATAACAAATGTAAGCTCCATTAATTTTAATGGAATGATTCAGGTATGATGAATGGAGTCTACCTTTTGTTTAAAATAAAACATTGTTTTTTTATTCCATAGTTGATCACTATCTTTGTTCTCTTGTATCACAGATTAATTCTTAACTGTGGAAGGAGCCCAGTGAAGCATAAGGATGAATGACACTTCTGGATAGGTGGAATTAATTAACCAAATTTCTCTCCTTTTCTATAATTAAAAAAAATGCTGTTAGCTGCTTAGAAACACTAACTCTTTGCTTCTTGATGTTTTTAGTGGCACCAGAGAAGCAATAGTGGGTTCAGGTGTGGGAGAAAGAGATTTCAGAAAGTTAGCAATAATTTATATATTTTTTTATTTATTGCATATACTCATTGCCAGGGTTTCTGTGGGACAGCAAGGGGCAAATGACATCACACACATCATGATATCATCATGAAAATGACACAATTATGCATCATTTGCATGATGACATCATGATACATGATCATTACTTTTGCTATAAACTATAGAATGCAACAAATAAACCATGCTAATCTTCTCTGTATCCTTCCAGTTTTAGTATATGTGCTGCCGAAGCGAGCACAATGAAGAAACCAAGGAAGGGCTGTAGCTTGATGACAGAGCACTTTCTTTGTGTGCAAAATATCTCAATGTTCAGTTCCCAGCAGCTGGAGTAGGGTTGCAAAAGCTTAAAAACCTGGTGAGTTTCTACCAGTAAATAATGTCAGACCTTTGAGTAGACCACATCAGGAAGTAGACTCCACAAATCTGGCTGGAACTATACCTTATTGATATTCACTATAATAACAGAAACTTGAAAGCCAATCTGAGTTTTCTCCTCCCTCCCTCACACCCATCCATTTATACTCTACTGAATTAGGGAGGAATCAGTCTGAACTTCTTCCTCACGCTTTCTCTGTTTCCTGGGCTTAAAGCATGGTTCTGCAACTGTTGTCTCTGCCTCATTTCTCCAAGGTCATCTCCTTGCTCCTCTGCAAAATAGACAATACCCAACTGGATTGGCAATGATCTGCCTTGGTGTCAAGCAATTTTCTTTCTTGTCTGTTTTTAGCTGAAATAAGAAATAGGTATATAAGTCATTCTCCCTCAAGTCTTGTTTTCCTGCCTCATTGTGGTGGGGTGGTGGTGGTGAGGGTGTTCCTGTAAGGAATGAGCAAAGAATGCTTGCAAGGTACACCAAGATAATATACTCCCAGCAGGGTCACCCAAGGTATGAAGGTGATTCCAGCTGTCAGCTAAAGCAAGCTGGCACTTATATTGGGAGCAGCAATACAGAAAGATGTTGGAGGCAAATGATCACCTTAGGGACAATGGCAAAGGCATGGGAGAAGGCAGTGGTAAATCACTCCCATATTTTACCAAGAGAACCACATTGATAGACCTTATAAAGTGATAATATAGATAGACCATTGATAGACCTTATAAAGTGATCACATGGTGCTGGATGATGGGTGCCTCAGGGTCAGGTGGCATTCAGTATGCTACCGAGGAAGAGCTGAGGATCTTTTGGAGTACTAATAGTGTTTAAAATGTGACTAATTTAAATCCCTTTGGGATGTATGGTTGCTGATGTTGCCATGCATAAAAAGAAAAACTGAAGCTGTAAAGACAGAATTACAGTGGCAACATGGCATGTAAAATTCCTGAACATGGGAAAGCTCAACACAAGGAAGTATGAAATGAATTGACTAAACACTGACAATGTAGGCATTAGAGAATTGAGATGGACTAGGATTGGACACTTTCAGTCAAAAGATCACACTTTTTACTATTCAGGTCACAAAAAACAAGGAAGTAACAGTATTACTTTCATATCAGGAAGGATGTACAAGGCACAGTACTTTGATATGATGAAATCAAAGATGAAATAACATTTCCCTTCACAGAGAACCCTTTCATATGATGATTATTCAGGTTTAATGCAGAAGACGAAGAAGACGAAGAAGAAGAGGAGGATGTTTTATAGTCAAGTTCAATCTGAAATTGACACAACATGCACAAGATGTACTACTTCTGATTGTGTGCTGGAATGCCAAAGTTGGAAATATGGAGGAAAACATATTTGGAACATATGGTCTAGGACACCATAATGAAGCAGGAGAATGACATTAATTTCTGCCAATCCAATGGTTTCTTTATTGCTAACAGTCTCCCTACAATCAAAATGAAACCTACAGTATATACATGGACATCATCAGATGGAGTACACAGAAATCAATTTGACTATATTATTGGTACAAGGAGATGGAAGAACTCATTTATTTATTTATTTATCATATTTATTCACCTCCCATCTCGTATAGCAACGACTCTGGGTGGTTATACTGTTATAATTATAACAGTAAAGATGTGGCCAGGGGCTGTGGAAAAGATTACAAATTGCTTATTTGCAAGTTCCAGGTGGAAGAAGAAAGCCAACAGTTTCCATGATATGACATTGTGCACATATCCATCATTTTCAAGGAAATCATCAGGAATTGCTTTGAAGTCCTGAACCTCACTGATAGGGAACCACAGAAACTGTGGAATGAAATAAAAGAAATTGTTAAGGATGAAAGTGAAAAGAGATTGCCAAAGACCAAGAAATAGAAGAAAGCAAACACAATACCAGTACAAATAATGGAAATTGCCAAGTGAAGAGAAGCCGAAGCCAAGGAAAACAAATATCTCTCAAATAGGAACTTAACAAAGAATTTCAGAGAGCCATTAGATGAGACAAGAAGCAATATTACAACAACATCTATAATGACATCAAAGATGGGAACAGACATGGAAAAACAAGGAACGTCTTCCAAAAGACCTCTTAACTCAGAAGGAGTTTCCAACCTCAAATTGGTATGCTAAAGGATGCCAGTGGACAGATGGTAACTGATTCAAATATCAAACAAAGATGGAAGGAGTATAATGAAATTCTCTACAGTAGAGATGCTAACATCCAAGATACCCTAGAAGATATTCCCTACTTAAAAGAATCTCTAGTACTAGAAGATGAAGTTATATGAGCGTTCCAGTCATTACCAAAATGGAAGGCTACAGGAACAGATGGAAAACCCACTGAAATATGGCAAACAATAGAAGAAGAGTCAGTTAAGGTTCTAAGCAAACTATGCCAGCAAATCTGGAGAACAGTATTGTAGCCAACAGATTAGAAGAGATCAGTCTACTTATCAATACCAAAGAAAGGAGACAGTGCAAACTATTGTCCAATATTGTTAATTTCACATGCTAGAAAACAATACTTAGGATCATCCAATGCAGATTAGAGCCCTACATGGCAAAGGAGACTTGATGGCACATACTCAATCAAAAATATGGGGAGATACCTCTTAAAGGGAGATATAATATCATTTTGAAACTAACTTGGGCTTCCCATTTCTCATTTCCCATAAGACATAATAAATTATTAACTTTTAAGATATCTCACCTCCTGAAAAGTATCTGGGCAATGGAGTGTGCATAGAAACAAGATGCTGGCACAAATTTCCAGGATCAAAATTGTATTCAGTTCCTGCTCATTGCTTGCTTGAAAAACTGATTGGCAAAATCCTATTTCTTTGGTATTTCAACTCTGCGGAAATTACCTGTGTATCATTGTAATCTCTGTATGGTATTGGAAGTCGGACATGGGGCGCCAGATAACATAACTGCTAAGCGTGTAAATATTTCATTAAGAGATAAGCCAACTGAGAATTCTTCAACTTGCCATTTCCTAATCTTCCACAAAGCAGTAGCAAAGGAGTGATTGTGTTGTGTGTAAGACTTTCAATATCAATATATTGCTGCTGCATATACTTGGAACCTGCTTCTCTAATATGAAGTTAGTAAGGGAGCATGGACATTTTTAAAGAGAATAAAGAATAGGCTCCTCCCTTGTTGCAGTCTCAAAAACTGCACTGCATTGCTACTGCTTTTATATTTCATATATAACCATCATCACCACCAGCATCAACAGGTATGGTATTGGACTGGAATCAGAGAGATCCAAGTTCAAATCTTCAGCCATGGAAGCTTATTGAGATGACTTTGAGCCAATCACTTTCAGGTCCAAGCTACCTTACAGGCAAGTGTGTCGGGGGGAGGGGGGTGTTTCCAAAAAATCAAGAAGGGGCTATGACCATGAAAGAAAAGCTTTGCCCTTTTCTTAATGTGTGTTGCATTTTCTGAGATCACCCAATAAGCTGAACCACAACTAAGCAAATGATCTCAGTCTGGATGACCCTGAAGGGAAAAAGAAGCAAGATTAAAACCAGGTATGTGCAAAATGAAGAATGTTCCATTTCTTCTCCAGACCATGTTGATCCAGCTATACTGTGGTGGTCTTTTAGCTTATTGGAAATTAATGTTCATTTCAAACTTGGAAGATTAACTTCCAAAAGAACAACTAACTCACCTGAAATGGCTGGATTAGTGTGGTCCAGAGGAGAAACAGAACATGATGGAGTTTTCTGGGATTTTCCATTCCTGGAATGGTAGATTTTGCACATAACTAATCAAAACTAACCAAATTTACCATGTTGTACAATTGCAGCCACTAAGTTTGTAACAAGCATGGTTAAGTATGATGTACAAGGACAGCCAGAAGCTGACTTCGACATGACCAACCACATTAATTTATTTACAATATTTTTATTCTGCTGTCCATCTTCAGGGACTAGAATCTACAACAAAATATAACAACTTCAAATATAATAAAAGTACATTCAAATACAAAGGAAAACAGGAAGTTGCCTTCTTCTGAATTGGAACATTGTTGTCTCTATCCTAGGACTGTCAGTATTGACTGTGACTCTCCAGGATACTAGCCAGAGAATGTTCCAGTTGTACCTGAAGGATGCTGGAATGGAACAGTGGATGTTCTGCGTGTAAAGCAGTTGCCATATTGCTGAGCTATGTTGCCTTCGAATTGTGTCAAAGACCCTTCTTTCATAAACCAGTTGAAACAAATAATGAGGAAAAAGTTATCACATAAAATATCTCAGTGGACCAATATTAGGGCCAAAATAAAGATGACAGCACCAGTAGTTTTTTACATGGGGATGGTGTTTCCTTGAAGAGTGAGGTTGAATGGGCCTTAAGAAGCATTGCTAATAACAAGGCAGCAGGAGACGATGGTATCCCAGCTGAACTGTTTAAAATCTTGCAAGATGATGCTGTCAAGGTGATGCATGCCATATGCCAGCAAATTTGGAAAACACAAGAATGGCCATCAGATTGGAAAAAATCAACTTATATCCCCATACCAAAAAAGGGAAGCACTAAAGAATGTTCAAACTATCGAACAGTGGCACTTATTTCACATGCCAGTAAGGTAATGCTCAAGATCTTGCAAGGTAGACTCCAGCAATTCATGGAGCGAGAATTGCCGGATGTACAAGCTGGGTTTAGAAAAGGCAGAGGAACTAGAGACCAAATTGCCAGTATCCGCTGGATAATGGAGAAAGCCAGGGAATTTCAGAAAAACATCTATTTCTGTTTTATTGACTATTCTAAAGCCTTTGACTGTGTGGATCATAACCAATTGTGGCAAGTTCTTGGTGGTATGGGGATACCAAGTCATCTTGTCTGCCTCCTGAGGAATCTGTATAACGACCAAGTAGCAACGGTAAGAACAGAGCATGGAACAACGGACTGGTTTAAGATTGGGAAAGGAGTACGGCAGGGCTGTATACTCTCACCCTACCTATTCAACCTGTACGCAGAACACATCATGCGACATGCTGGGCTTGAGGAATCCAAGGCTGGAGTTAAAATCGCTGGAAGAAACATTAACAATCTCAGATATGCAGATGATACCACTTTGATGGCTGAAAGCGAGGAGGAATTGAGGAGCCTTATGACGAAGGTGAAAGAAGAAAGTGCAAAAGCTGGGTTGCAGTTAAACCTCAAAAAAAACCAAGATTATGGCAACGAGCTTGATAGATGACTGGCAAATAGAGGGAGAAAAAGTGGAGGCAGTGACAGACTTTGTATTTCTAGGCGCAAAGATTACTGCAGACGCTGACTGCAGCCAGGAAATCAGAAGACGTCTACTTCTTGGGAGGAGAGCAATGGCAAATCTTGATAAAATAGTTAAGAGCAGAGATATCACACTGACAACAAAGGTCCGCATAGTTAAAGCAATGGTATTCCCTGTAGTAACCTATGGCTGCGAGAGCTGGACCATAAGGAAGACTGAGCGAAGGAAGATAGATGCTTTTGAACTGTGGTGTTGGAGGAAAATTCTGAGAGTGCCTTGGACTGCAAGAAGATCAAACCAGTCCATACTCCAGGAAATCAAGCCAGACTGCTCACTTGAGGGAATGATATTAAAGGCAAAACTGAAGTACTTTGGCCACATAATGAGAAGACAGGATACCCTGGAGAAGAAGCTGATGCTAGGAAAAGTGGAAGGCAAAAGGAAGAGGGGCCGACCAAGGGCAAGATGGATGGATGATATTCTGGAGGTGACAGACTCAACCATTGGGGAGCTGGGGATGGTGACGGCCGACAGAAAGCTCTGGGGTGGACTGGTCCATGAAGTCACGAAGAGTCGGAAACGACTGAACGAATAAACAACAATGGTGTTTCCTAATTGCAGGGTGGGGGCACAGTTCAGAAAGAATGGAAGCTTCATATTTATTTATTTATTTATTGGATTTATCACCGCCCAACTCCCCCGAGGGGGACTCTGGGCGGTTTACAACAAGTTAAAACATTCATATACATTTATAAATAAAACAAAATACATAATAAATAATATAAAATATAATGGATAAAATGAGATCCAAGGGCAGAGTATTGTTAAGTTTATAAAAAGGGCCCCTCAGAGCAAATCTAAGGTGCAAGCCATCTCCAGGTATCTCCAATCTCCTTCTGACCCCAAGCATAATGACACAACCAGATTTTGAGTCTTTTTCGGAAGTCCAGGAGTGAGGGGGACTGTCTGATCTCCGGGGGCAGAATGTTCCAAAGGGCAGGGGCAACAGCAGAGAAAGCACGCTTCCGAGACCCCGTCAAGTGGAACTCCCTAACTGACGGGGTCCGTAGCATGCCCTCTCTGCATGCCCGGGTGGGATAGGATGAAATGGTTCATATAACAGAACCTTGCTTGCTCCTCAGAAACCCCCTTTCCGTCCTTACCATGAGCTTGTCACTGAATGTGATCTGGATTTTTTGCATGGTCTTTTTGCCTTTTTTTTTTTTTTTTGCTTGTGAGTATTTAAGAAAGAAAAGGCTTTCAATGCCTGGATGAATGGTCTGACAGTACAGGTTAAAAGTCCGGTAAAACTGGTTTTACAAATGAGATTGATCAGAGGGTAGGGCTTTGCACATTCCTTCCGAGAACCAATTTGTGTCTTAAATTGGAAAATTAGAGAAGGTTGGTCCAAGCTCCGAAAACTTCGCCATCATCACAGCCCATTTTCTTTGCTTAGCAGAGAATTCACTGAATTGATTTCAGCATGAAAGCTACTTTTGAAGACCACAAGAGAAAATAAAGACCATGGAAATCCTCAACCCTTACTATCCTAGCATTTGTGTGGCACAGTTCAGTCCTGTGTCATAACGAATTGTACAAACCTTTCTCAGTGTTGAGAAACCTTCAAGTCAAGCTTAATTTCCAGAGACCTACATGGACACATCCATGAGGTTTTCTTGACATTACATGATATGAAAATGGTTTGCCATTGTTTTCTTCTCTTTTTTGTTTTGTTTTACTTCTTAGTGTGAGAAGTAAATGAGCCTCGTGTGGTGCAGAGTGGTAGGCGGCAGTACTGCAACCAAAACTCTCCCCATGACCTGAGTTCGATCCCAGCGGAAGCTGGTTTCTCAGGTAGCCGGCTCGGGTCGACTCAGCCTTCCATCCTTCTGAGGTCGGTAAAATGAGTACCCAGGTAAGCTGGGGGAAAGGTAATCACGACTGGGGAAGGGAATGGCAAACCACCCCGCTATAAGTCTTCCCAGAAAACATCAGCGAAAGCGGCATCCCTCCAAAGGGTCAGTAATGACTCGGTGCTTGCACAGAGGACCTTTCACTGACTTCTTAGTGTGGCCTACAGCCTTAGACTACCATGGTGGTTCCCCATCTAAGCACTAAATAGAATCAACCTTTCATAGCTTTCTATATCAGCCAAGGTCAACTAGGTACTGTCACCCGCAAAGTTCCTCACTGTTAGAGAACACAAGATTATGCCCATTTTTTTTTTACTTTTCACTGTGGAATCAAGAGCAGTTCTTCATTTCAGTCTTCCATGTGGTCCCAGCCCCCATGACAAGCATTATGTAAGCAGCAGACATAGTGGACCTTATGGAAGTGGACCACTAGGAGGACTACTCCATGCAAAGAGAGCTGAAAGATACACATATATGTAGTTTGTTTGCCTTTGGCTCTGTATTTGGTGAACATAGACATACGATTTGTAAACAGTTGTTTATGGCAGGAGTACACAGCACTAAATTCTAAGGCCACATGTGATCCCCCCAAAATCTTTGGTTCCAACCCTCATAAGACCTTAAGAATGTTAACTTTTAAGTTAACAGAAGAGGAAAGAGGAAAGAGACAGAAGAGGAAAATTAAATACAAAACTGGAGAGTAATAGTTGTAACTACTGTATTATAATATATGTAAATGGCAAAAAAGGGAATTGAGTTTTGTTCTGGTTCCATCCACTATTTTTTGAACTGTGGATTTCGACATACTACCTTTTGTTTGCCTTCTAAGCGGCTCAGCCATGAGCACACTAGGCAAACAGCTGGCAGCAGCACATTCCTTTCAATGTGTATTCCCCATTGTGGCCTGCTTGCTCTCTTGTAATCCCTTCCTCTCCAATGAATGTAAATACAAACATTAATTCTCTTCTTGCTAATTATCCCAGCACCGGGGTGAGCTTTCCAAAGGGCAGGGGAGTGGAGAAAAAAAGGCTATAAGCCCTATTACCTGGCTTCCTCAAGTCAAGTTCCAGAAACCTTCCCTGCTATTTGGGTTCACCCGGCTGTTCGGGGTCATATCCTTCTGATGCTGTAAAGCAAAGGAAAGCTGAAGTGAAATCGTAAGCACAGTCACAGTCACATGATTTTTCATTTAGCAACTGCTTCACTTAACAACTGAGTTGCCAGTCCCAATTACGGTCGCTAAATAAGGACTATCTGTATTAAGTAGTTACACCTACCAATAGAAAGCCTGCACCCTTGAGTTTTCAGTCCTTATGGTTGGAGAAAGGCTTAGGCAGAAATATTCTTAGGTATCAGACTTCCAGTAGCAGAGCAGAGGCAAAAGAGGAGAGTTGCTTACTTGCTCTATCTACTCCTAATGCTCCTAGTGGTCAATAAGTTAACAATAAACCAGTAGCTGTGTTTCCAACAGGCGTGAAGATAAAATGAAGTAGGAGATGCTGCCAGAAAAGCTCCTTCCAGAAAAGATGAGATACGAATGAAATGAATAAATAATATCTACTTCTCTCTTTGTTCACAGTTACCTTATTCCTTGATCAAACAAATTATCAGACTTAATCCCTAGAGCTGCCTTTTCCAGTATTGGAGCCCTAAAATGATGGATTATAACTCTCATAATCCTAACTACTGCTAAAATTAACTAAAAGTAGTAAATACAGCCGAACAACCATACAGCCAAATACAGCCAAACAAAACCTGAAGAATTTAAGTTTTCCATCCCTATCACAGAGTGAAATGTTTTCAGTTTAGATACAGATTCCTCTTGCCTGCCACCTCACCCTGAAAACCATCAGCTTTAATTCAAATGATGGCTAGTCTACCTTAGCTCCGCTCTTAGCTCCATTCCAAGGGCATTTGTAGGGTGTAACTATCCTCAGTTTATTACGTATGAATTCCTTATTTCTTAATGACATTGTTAATGCCTTTGTATTTTCATGCTTCAGTAGAGCACATTGTGAGACCAATTTATTATATATATATATATATATATATATATATATATATATATACATACATACATACATACATACATACTGTATATATATATATATATATATATATATATATATATATACATACATATACATACACATATACATACATACAGTACATACATACATACATACATACACATACACACACACACATACACACACACACATACACACACACACATACATACACACACACACATACATACACATATACACACACACATACATACATACAAACACACACACACTCTGTGTGTGTGTGTGTGTATTCTTTTCTCAGTGAGTCATTCTTATTCCTAGTGGAACACGTAGCTTGGAGAGTTCCTGCTTTTAAATTGACTTTACTACACTTGTGTATCTTTTCTTTCTAGCACAAAATGAAAAAGACAAATACTGTTTAACTTAAGAATAATAATATCCTCCAGTAATTAAACAATAAAGAACAGCAGTTAAATGCAGCTAAAACTTTTTTTGGCCAGTACCATCCTTAAAAAAGAAAACAAAAAACCCTATGCAGCAGATAAATTATTAGAGGATTGCTGGAGAGGGATGTGCAATTAAGAATAATATTCCTCTGAAACACGTACCACTTTGAAACAACTTGGAGATTAGCTATTGCATCTCACCTTAAGAAAAAGTACTGTAGGAGTTGCCAGATAAGGAGCAGTGAGGAAAACACTGAGGCAGGCTAGCCTCAGGTAACCAGAATGTAAATGGTGGGTTCATCCATCATGCTAAACCACAATATGTTCCATGAACTTGTGGGTTATTTATACCTAGACCTTATGATTTTGTGGTTGTTGGAACTCAGATAATTGGGTAATCATGGTATGCGAACCGTGTCACTATAATGATGAATTGAAAGGGTCACCATAGTAAATGCTATTATAACATTATGGCAATAATCTAAAGGGCTACGTTACTTGCCTCAGGGGAATTTGGCCCTGGTGTTTCTTGACAGTGAATTCTCCAGTCTGCATGGCAGGTGTCCTTTGAAACTGGAGACTGTTCATTGTGATGTATTATTGGAGGGTAGATATGCCTATCAATTTCTGCAGCAAACCACGATGACCCCAAAATGATGACACACACGCAATATCTGACAGAAGCATGTAAATCTAGGGACTTGGTTGATGACACGGTCATGCACAATATGTCATTTTCTCTCCCTTAACCACCATCACTCCCCTTTCCATGGACACCCATAGGTATGCCTGATATTCAAAGATGATTCACAAAATTCCACAGCCTCTAAAAATGCCCAATCCCCCAGTTATCAGAATGTGTGGGCCTTTTTTCTCCCTTTGACTATTAACTCAGAGTAAAATTGTACACTACCCAGAGTCACGTCCGCGAGATGGGCAGCTATATAAGTTTGATAAATAAATATCCTAAAACACTTAATGTGGAATGTCCAAATTAACCACATAGTTGGAATTGGGCAAGGCAGATTTTAATTGGGATCAGCTTTCCAGGTTCTTCTCTGGAAATTTTCTGCAAAATGCTAGGCCCATTTAAAGAAGACAATGTGTCTCATTAACTGGGTCCCTAAGTTAAGACACATCAGCGTTGGAATTTTCCTCTTACAGGCCTTTTATAGGCTTACATAGAGGCGTAACCTTTGAAACAATGAAGCATACATCAAGAACACACTCATTCATCAAATTTCATGTTCTTTCTGTTGCTTAACTGCTGAGGTGTTCCTAAGTCTTTGTCTCTGTGGTAAATCTTTCCCCCCCCTTTATGTTACAGCTCACAAAGCAAATATTTGTACAGTGGGAAATATTCAGCCCTACACATTTCTGCACTTGCCATCTGCTTAAGGAAGCATCCACCCTCCGTTAGGAGGCGGATACAGGCCAGGGACCTGTTCCGTCAGTTTCTGAATCTCAGACGCTTGAAGTTACATAGCTGAAGTTTGTTTGCTTCCTGTTCAGATTATGGGGAGAAATGCAATGTGCACAAATTTGTTTGGGAAAGGAGGAAGCAGGATCCCCCTAACCCTGGCACCTTTCAAATGTGTTTATTCCTGTTTATTCCTGCAGTGGGGATGATAAGAACTGTAGTCATACATGGGGGCCAGGGGAGATGGAAACCTAAGTTCCTCCTTCCTCTTAATCCTTTTGAAATAAGCTCTTTCCAGTATTCTAGACTAAAACCTCAACACCTGAGAGGAATTTGGTCTTTTGGTTATGTTTAAAATAAGTATATAGGATTCCTGCAAAAAATATTAGTTCCCCAAGCTAAGCAGTCACCTAACATGGAGATTAACATACACCCAAACATTTTTGTGTAGAAGTAAAGATGTTTGTTTTCCGGTTGATGGACAAGGTTAAAAAAAAATAGTAGAAATTATGAGCACAGTCCCACACGATCCCAAAGAAAGACTCTTCAGGATACCCTGCCTTCAACATAGTGTGGATATGAACAAAGGAGGCTGAAGCATAATTGGGTGTGACTTGTCATTGCATGAGTAAAAACGTCTCTCTTGACCCTTCTCCCCTCTATTTATGGGCAGTACAAGAAAGGTGAATGGGAGGGGTACCTGGGTGGAGAGCAAAAAAGAAGCAAAGGTATATGGGCAATTATCAATATCAAATTCATGGGTTGAAAGTGATCAAATCAGAAAGAACAGAGATGAGGACATAATAAATAGATACTGGGCCATCCTGCTAGCTTGTTATGGAAAATAAGGATAGATTTTGTGAACAGTGTGTTTATTATTGTAACCGTCTTCCTTCTTTTAAAGGAAAAAAGCAGTAATATAAATAAATGGGCCCAGGTTACCGGAGGAACCATCTCGTTCCAATTACATCGACCCATCCCACCCAGTCCAGCAGAAAGGGCATGTTACGGACCCTGTCGGCTGAAGAGTTTCGGCTAGCGGGGTCTAGGAGGAGAACCTTTTCTGCCATGGCCCCCACCCTGTGGAACATCTTGCCCCCTGAGGTGAAGTTGCCCCCCCCCCCACTTCTGGCCTTCCGGAGGCGCGTCAAGACCTGGCTCTGCCAACTAGCTTGGGGGTCCGAGAGTGGTAGGCAGCCCTGGGGGTGGTTGGTGGTTTGAAGACACTCCCTCCACCTTTTTAGATTTTTTCTTTTAACTTTGTACTTTTTGTACTTTTTATAATGGTTTTTTATTTGTAAACCACTCAGAGTCACTTCCATAGTGAGACGGGCGATGTATAAATTTGAACAATAAACAAATAATCATTATATGAGTACGAAGTTTATTGGGATCTAGTTTTGGCACCGACCTGGGGATCAGATGTTATTGAAGGATGGCGTGAGGAAATAGGCTCCTCCCAACACTGGCCACTTCCCCTTCTCAGGGGGAAGGCACTTCTGGGATGGGGGGAAAGATCAGGAGGCAGGTCTGGGTAGGAGTTCCTGCCTATTACCTGTCCCTAAACCTGAGCAAAAATGTGCCAAGTTGCAACTTGGCAGTTTTGTGATTTGGGATTTTGAGCTGAAAGAAAAATGATTCCACTGCCCACAGACAATGCCAGTGGGGGAACAAAGGGGCCCAGTGCTGCTGCATGTGGAAGTCCATGTGGAAGCCTCCCCCTTCTGCAAAAATTCCTGCCCTTGTCTTCTGTTTTTGCAGCACAATATACTGCACATTGATTCAAATGGTACTGAATGGAAATCCCTTGGAAATACATTTAGGACTGTTCCCTTTCCCAATGATTTGTTCCTGTGTGCAAGGTTTTTTTAAAATCTGTTCAGTTGTGTCTGATTCTCAGAGACTGCCTGGACAAGTCTCTGCATTTTTCTTGGCAAGGTTTTTCAGAAGTGGCTTGCCATTGCCTGCTTCCCAGGGCTGAGAGAGAGTGACTGGCCCAAGGTCACTCAGTTGGCTTTGTGCCTGAGGCAGGACTAGAATTCACAGTCTCCCGATTTCTAGCCTGGTGCCTTAACCACTATACCAAACCAGCTCTCTTCTTCCTGTGTGCTACAGTCCTTGCAAATTGAAAATGATATTTTTGGCTTTCCTGAGCTGATATTTATGACTGCAGTATTGGATTGCTGCGAAGATATTTCCATGGCCCTGTTCACAGAAGTTGCTCCCCTATGATTTTTCCCAATTCTTTTTCTATCTTGCACCTAATTGGTGCAAGGTTTTGCATGGTGCAGATGTGCTAGAGTTGCAGCATCTCCATCACTGCATTATTATAACATGCATGAGGTGTGGGAGGAAAGATTTTATTTATTGTTTCAGAAAACTTTCTCTCTTCACCCTCACAAGCAACCTTCACTTCCTGATTATGACGCCTCTTTGTACTTATTATTTTGAATGTACGATATTTCCACCACTCCTGCTGCTGCAGCAACATACACCATGGGGATTGTGACTGTGACATACAACTGGTTGCAAAAATTACAGGCATGTATTCTTTCCCTATTATGAGTAGCAAGAAGCTTTAAGTACAATGGAGGAATGGAAGTGTGGTAGCTATTCCATATAGCAAAGGTTCAGGGTTTTTTTTCTTTGCAAGTGACCAAGCAACATGAAAATATTGATGGAGGTGGCATCTTGCAATCAATTTTAAGTCCCTTTTGGGATTAAGGAGATTCTTGTTGATCCAGAGTACCTGCAGTAATTTAGAATGAAGAACGCTGTGCAACTTTTGCATTTTTTCTGTTGGCCTACTGGAAGGTGAGTGCTGATGGTCTCATGGTGTTCTCTGAGTGTTCTCAGTGTTTTGAGGGCTGTGGAAATGAGGATGATTGCAGGTGAGCTTCAAACTACAGGTAGTCCTCACTTAGCAACCACAATTGGGACTGGCAGCTCTGTTGTCAAGTGAAATGGTCACTAAGTGGGAAATCACATGACCGCGACTGTGCTTTCCTTTTCCCCACTCTCCCACCCTTTGGAATGCTCACCCTAATGCTGGGATAGCTGGCTTGAAACTGACAAGACTAATCAATTTCACACCTTCAGCTTTTGTTTGCCTCCTAACCACTCCCACACTCTTTGGACTGCTCACCCAGCGCTGTGATAATTAGCAAGAAGGGAATTAATGTTTGTATTTACATTCATTGGAGAGGAAGGGATTACAAGAGAGTAAGCAAGCACACAATGGGGAATACACATTGAATACGGTCACTGAACGAGGCAGTTGCTAAGTGAGGACTACCTGTATTTTGTGAGGAATAGAAATAGTATAGTGTAGATGTAGTCTCTCTCTCTCTCTCTCTCTCTCTCTCTCTCTCTCACACACACACACACACACACACACAATACAAATAGACACAGAGATATACATGAGTCACCTACTCATATTACAACTTACGTTGACATTGCAACTCAAGTTCTTTTTGTTCATTCTATTTCCAGGACCAGTTCTACCATAAGAAAAGAGTGATTGCGGAAGCTGAGAGGATGGGGGAGGGGGGAACACCAGTGGCTGAGTGCTGCAAGGAGTTAAGCTAGCTGCTTCTCTCAAGAGCAGTGGAGGTTGCCATCCCTTGGCTAGCACTGAAGTAACAGTCAGCTGCTATCGTATCCTTCATCTCAGGGATGCTCCTGCCTTGCCTGCTGCTTTACGTTTATTTGGCATTAACCTTCAGAGTACAAAATTGAGGGTCTCTTTCCTGCATGAAAAGTCTCAACATCTACTTCAAGTGGATTCAAGTACTGGTGATTGAAGGAAAAAAAGTTAGAACAGACAATGAATAACAAGACAGATAATGAAATTGTATAAATAGGATGGAGGCAAGAGAAACGGCTGAATAAATCCAATCATTTTGTTTCATGTGCCTAGAAAAAAAGAATTACACGTAATGCCTTTTCTAGCCGTAATCTCTGCTTGGAACATGCTTGATGTGCACGCAGTGCCACTCTCTGGTGGTGAGGTGGGACTGCAGAACCTTAATGCCACTAACTTTCCCCAGTGTGATGCCCTCCAGAAATGTTGGAACTGTTATCATCCAGAATTCCTGGTGAGCATGTTGAATAGGAATTCTGGAAACTATAGTCCTAATGTTATTAGAGGGCACCTGGTTGGGGAAGGCTACTTTATGTTATATGGCAGCTCTCTACACAGAGATGTTGAAAGCTGCCAAGAGATCCAGGAGGGTCAAAATCCTCCTATTCCAAACCTGTCAAAGGTCATCCTACAGGATGACCATTGCAGTTTCGGCTCCATACCCAAGTCTCAATCCTAATAGGGATAGCCATATATCATCACCAGCAACAGAAATAATATATCTCTTGATGCCAGTTGCTGGGATACAAGAGTTATTTCCATGGGCACTTGGTTTGCCCAACATGGGAACAGAATGCATCTCTTTTTCTATGATAGATCTGCCACTTGCAATGTTGTACTCATATACGTCATTAAAAGAGAACTTGAAAATATGAGACAGTAAAGAAGCATGTGAAGTAGTTGGCTGCAGTTTTTTTATTTCTTTTTTGAAACTGTCAGGCAATACAAAATACTGGGAATATTTTGTGCAGCTCATTCAGTCATTTGCAACATAACCAGAGCTTCAAATGTAAGTCACTTATTAGTGAGTCCTTCCTACTGAACTTGATGAGATTAATTTCTGAAGGACCAAGTTGTTCTTGCATTCTAGCAAATGACCTTTTTTTTTTCTTTCTACCCTATAAGCTCGTTTCTACACAGCATGGCAAGGCTGGGAGTTAACTACTGCTATTGTAAATTAATAAACATTTGTGTCTTACACAGTTCTACACAGTCGTATTTATTTTTCTAAGGGGCTTAAGGCAGCACAAATGTGGTCACCCCTCATGTTATTCTCACAACGTCCTTGTGAGACACAGTAAGTAGGGCTGAGCAAAAATGACTAGCCCAAGTCTAGCCCTAGTCATCCAGTAAACTCTATGGTTAAATGGGGATTTGATCCCAGGTTTCCCTAGTCCCAGTCCAACACCCTAACTGCTATATCATACTGACTCACAAGGAGCTACTGTTCCCTTTGGACTTCTCTAAATTGGAAGCACCAGTGGATTGGGAATTAGGCAGTTGTACATGGAACAGAAAAGGGGCGTGGTGGATCAGCGGGTAAGACGCCAGGCTTGTCGATCGGAATATCGCAAGTTCGGAGGTTCGAATCCCTAGCCCTGCGTGCGGAGTGAGCTCCCGCACTAGCCCCAGCTCTTGTCAACCTAGCAATTCGAAAGCATGCAAATGCAAGTAGATAAATAGGTACCTCTTCTGTGGGAAGGTAACAGCGTTCCACGCGCGTCATGCGGCCACATGACCGTGGAAGTGTCTTCAGACAACGCTGGCTCTTCGGCTAACAAACGGAGATGAGCACCGCCCCCTAGAGTCGGACACGACTGCACAAATGTGCGGGGGGAACCTTTACCTTTACCTTTTTACATGGAACAGAAGCATCTCTATCTCTAGCAGCAGTATCTACAGAAAAGCAACAGCTTGCCCAGGTTTGTAGTGGCCTCTATTAATGCAGTATAAACTGATGCATATATTTAAAAAGACTTTGATGTGCTGCAATACAACACAGTTCCTTCGCTAAATCTGTGTACTTGTATCCTTGGTGTAAAACTTAGAGATTCTCCAGTAGTATTGTCGAAGGCTTTCACGGCCGGAGTTCAATGGCTGTTGTGGGTCTTCCGGGCTGTGTGGCCGTGTTCTGGAAGTTGTGGTTCCTAAGGTTTCGCCAGCATCTGTGGCCAGCATCTTCAGAGGGCAGGAGCACAGATAGAAGCAAAATCTCTCAGAGATTTCGCTTCTATCTGTGCTCCTGCCCTCTGAAGATGCTGGCCACAGATGCTGGCAAAACCTTAGGAACCACAACTTCCAGAACACGGCCACACAGCCCGGAAGACCCACAACAGCCATTCTCCAGTAGTATGGGAAAATGTCCTGGGGTGTTTCTTCCCCACTGCAATATGAAATCCCAAGGAGTGAAGTATCCTGATGCACATCAAGTCTTCCTTGTCACTGAATTCTGGCATTATTGTAGCCACTATTATTTTCTTCAGCAGGTGTGCAATGAGCTTGCAGTGATAGTAGAAGATGAAATTCCAAAGAGGGAGAAGAGAACTGGGTGGGATGAACACCTTTGGCAGATGACTTTTCTTGGTCCACGTTGCTTTTTTTCTGTTGTGATTATTGATACAGCAATCATTTACAGTTCAGTCTGAATGAGACGTAATGCTTTCTTCATATTCTCAATTACTGAAAAAAGAAGATGGTAAAGTGATTTGGCAGCGTCACAATTCAAGAAAAAGAGAGAACAGGGAAGTTACAGGATTAATCTAATGCCTTTAATTTTCCAGATATTTTATTTATTATTAATCTGCTATTTACCAAAATATTTATAATGTATTTTAAAAATAAAAAGTGACATGCTATACGGGAGAAGGGACAGAGTAGAATAGAAGAAAGACCACAGAAAATTCAAAATAATTCTGAAATCTAGCCACCATTATGAAAATAAATAGCTGTTGTAACTTCTCTTGGTAGGACATTCCACAACATCCCAACATCACAACATAGCCTGTTCTGTAGCCAAAGGGTGAGATACTGTGGCCTTCAATGCCATATACAGTATAGAAATCAGTTAACAGGTAGCTGACATTTTCCGCCACACCTGAAGGCAGCAAGTTAGCTAAAAAGGGTAGGATTTCCACCCCTAAAGGATGGATTTGGCTGCAGGGAGAGATGATCCAAACAAATAATAGCAGCTGCAGGAGCTTAAAAGGTGGCAGCTAGGCGGCTAACAGCTTCAAGGTCTGGGGACTGTACAATTCCTATACTGAAACATCTGCACTGGGTTACCAATTTCTTGCTGGGCATATTTTCCAGTTACTGCTCCTAGACTAGGGATGCAGTCCCTAGGTCTAGGAGATGTGCTTGCCTGCTGCTCCCTTTCATGTGGAAAGGCATTCAAAATGTGTCACTTTGGCCAAAGGTTTGGTTTTAATGTCTATCTTTGCATTGTAATTTTTAATTTTTTTTTCATTTTATTGTTTGTTCTCTGCCTTGCTTCCCCGCTTCAGCACTTGCCACTGAAGTTACCTGCCTAACTCTGTTAATGGTAGGGCAGGCCCTATATGCCTACGAAGGCCCTGTTTCTTAAAATGCTTAAACCCAGTCAGCCCATAACCCAGTGAAATTGCTTTATTGGTGGCACAAGCAGCACACAATCGTACTAACTAGTCAAAAAAGTAGTCTGCCTACTTTCGCTGATATCCTATGGCAGGGCTTTCCAAAGTTTTCCCGCGGCGACACACCAACCGCCATTGGTGTGTTGCCGCGGGAAAACCCGGAAGTGCCGCCATTGCGGCAGCGCGCAAAAATCCGGAAGCGCTGCTGCCGCTTTCGGGTTTTTGCGTGCCGCCGTTGCTGTGTCGCCGCGGGAAAACCCGGAAGCGCTGATGATGATCAGCGCTTCCGGGTTGTGTGGCGACACACCAGACTGTGTGTGGTGACATACTTTTGTGTCGCGACACACAGTTTGGAAAGCTCTGTCCTATGGACACTTGAGCCAAGAGATTTATTAAACCACTATTGTATTGCCGGGGTCCAGGAAGACAACAAAAGGTATCCTTTGGGCCCTGCAGGCAACTGGGGCCTAGGAAGTGTGTTCAGTGCTGCCAGGCCTTGGTGGTGAGTTGTGTAATGGAGAGTCTTGCTTTTTTAACTGTTCTGTTTCTCCAGCTCTTTCTGAGAATTAGGTAGGCAAAATAAGCAATTATCTTTGTTTCTGTAATCACACAACATGGCTGATTGGGTAAGGTTAGTTTAATTGTATAGACGATTGGGCCTAACCCACTTTCGGATAATTGTCTGGATCAGTTAGATGTTCCTCAATTCCCTAACTTTCCAATTGACTCATTTAAGCATGTCTTTGGATCAGGACCTTTTCAGACAGTTTCATGTGATCTCATGCAATGCTGCAGATACCAAAAAAATTAAAACCCTACATATCTTAGAACATTTTAAAAAAATTAAGTATCCCAAACCTCATGAGATTTCTTGTGAGATTTTAGACATTTATATTTATTTATTTATTTTAAAAGAAGGTCAGTGGGCACTATGTAGTGTTTCCAGAAATGACTACAGGAAGTCCTCGCTTAACGACCACAATTGGGACCGGAATTTTGGTTGCTAAGTGATGCGGTCATTAAGTGAATCCAACCTGATTTCATGACCTTTTTCATGGTGGTTGTTAAGTGAATCACCATGGGCATTAAGTGAACCACGAGGTTGTTAAGTGAATCACATGGTTCCCCATTGATTTTGCTTGCCAGAATCCAGCTGGGAGGGTCGAAAATGGCGATCACGTGACCACGGGACACTGCAATGGTCATAAATGTGAACCGGTTGCCAAGCGCCCAAATCATGATCACGTGACAGTGGGGACGCTGCGATGGTCATAAGTGTGAGAACCGTTTGTAAATAGTTTTTTTCAACACTGCTGTAAGTCCAAACCATCAGTGGTTGTTAAGTGAGGACTACCTGTATGCTCTAAGTTGTATGATTATCAGGAAGGTGTAGGATCCTGAGTTGTGGTTATAGAATGTTCTGATGGTTCTTGCACAGTTCTGTTTTATTCCCCAAAGATGCCAATCTGACCATTCCAATGATGGTTCATTTCTAGACGTGAATCTCCTAGAACAGGAAATGGTTTGTGATGTTCTAGATGTAGTCCAATCCTATTTCAGGAGTGATTCATCATTTTTTAGGAATATTTTCTGTTCCAGAAGATTCACTTCCAGAAAATGCTGAACCATCCATTAAAAAGCTAGGCCAGCATGTTCTAGAAGAATAATGGAACATTTCAGGGAACACCAGCATGTTACTTGACCAGATCATGGAGTTCTACTGTCCAAATTTTGATCTGCCCATAACTATTCAGGCACATTATAGCTAAGCAAGATGATAGATCCAATCAGAGGAAGAGATTATTCCAAGTGATGCTTTAAGCTGCAATGTGGCATAATATACTGTTGATTAACTTTAATTTTTAACCGAAAATCTGGAAAGAAAGATGTTAAACATGAACAGTACAAATACACAATAGAATACAAATAGTAGAAGTAAATAGGTCTTAGTCCGTCTTAAGTCTGTGTAGGATTATAGTAACAAACACTGAAAACAAGGGAGCCTCTTATTGTAAAACATGGAGGCTTTGCAAATTACTGTCTAATCCACTTTTTACTGCTCCTTGCTGAGGGAAGAATCTGTATGGGTGACTGACTGACTGACTGACTGACTGAAATCTTATCTTCTATCCAGTTTTAGTTTTCTTTTCCCTCACAGCTTTTATGACCTTCGGACACAGCAGCTGGGTTTTCTTTGCAGAGGTAGAGCAAAAAAAGAAAACCATCCCAACCATTTATGAGCTGAACCCAATCAAGTGCAAATAAACAACCCTCCTTCCGCTCAACAGAGCCCAGTTTGTTCTGCCTCCACTTTTATCTGCTTCCACAAGCAGCACAAAAGGCCACTGCAGAGAACGGGAGATTTGTCCAGGTCTCTCCATAGTTCTGGGAGCAAAGAAAGTCATATCCTTGAACATGAGTACTTTGCATGGTGCCCGGATGATATCATTATTCAAATTGATGTAGCCACCCATCTCATATATAAGACTCAGGGAGGCTTGCAAACAATTAAATCAAATATGAAAACAAGAAAAAAGAACAATACAACAATTTAAAAAACAAGAAAAAATATAAAAGCATATAAAGGTAAAGGTAAAGGTTCCCCCCGCACATTTGTGCAGTCGTGTCCGACTCTAGGGGCCGGTGCTCATCTCTGTTTGTTAGCCGAAGAGCCAGCGTTGTCTGAAGATGCTTCCACAGTCATGTGGCCGGCATGACGCATGCGGAACGCTGTTACCTACCCACCGAAGTGGTACCTATTAATCTAGTTGCATTTGCATGCTTTCAAATTGCTAGGTTGGCAAGAGCTGGGGCAAGTGCGGGAGCTCACTCCGTCACGTGGGGCTAGGGATTTGAACCTCTGAACTTGTGATCTTCCGATCGACAAGCCTGGCGTCTTACCCGCTGAGCCACCACGCCCCTTCATAAAGGCATATAAAAATCATTAAAAATTCATAAAATTCATAGCTGAGGTAATCACATCCAAGAATAACACTCAATATAATCACTGTGCCGGCTCTGCCACATTCCCTGGTCCCCATGCCCATTATTGGGGGCTAATGGAAATGAAGTCCAAAATGTCTGGTTTATATGGCTTTTATATTATCCTGACATGATATTGAATTAAACCTTTTTATGTATCTCAGCAAGGCCTAGCAGTGCTACTTAATTTCCCCTCCATGCATTTAATATACTCATGGCAGAACGCTCCTGTAAGTACTCCTACTATGAACACTATGAATACAACCCATTGTGGAAAACTTACACACAGGCAGGTCTTGAGGCTCATAAGTATACAATCGATTAGAATACCTTCCAATGATATCAGCCCTTACTGTGAGGGAAGGATCTGGAAAAGCAATAAAAAGTTGCTTGCAATAGCCTTATTCTTAAGTCATACTAATGTATGAGCACCAATCAGAATTCTGAGAGATGCTTTTCATTAATTTAATGATATTCATGCAATTCAGGTTAAGAATGTAAAAGCAATCAGCCATACATTCCCCAAAAGAATACGTTTGGGAAGTTGCATTTTTAAAATATTACCAGCAGTTGAATTCAGGGGGAAAAGTATATATTAGTAATATTTTAAAACAGTAAAAATATTACTATATATTTTCTATGTTTTAAATGGTTGCAATATGTGTGTTTGTGGACTCAGATTTGTTGTTGTAGGGAAAATAGGAAGAGGAAGCTCTATGTATGACACCCTAAGCTCCTTCAGGAAAGGCCAGATATAATCAAATCTGTATTAAATCAACAGAGCCTGACAAAAGGGCATTATTCTCAGTAAATTCTTCAGAGATCTGAGTCCACAAATGCACATATTCCAACAATTTAAAACAGAAAATTGGATGAAACAGAATAATATGTTAGCACTTGTAATACTGATAAGAAGAGATCTTGATTCATCAACAGATTCTCTTCTCAGTCTGAGATTAGATCCTAGGTTTTCTATAATAGTTTATAGGGCAAAAACATAATTTGCTGATCTGGCCATGAGGGCAAATCATATTCTTATATGAAAACAGGAAATTAAACAGTTGAAGGGAGAGAATAGGTAAAGGCAATATCTGCACATAAGGGCTTGCCATCACTGTCATCAGACAATGGCACTAAGTACAGTAAAAAAAAAAAGACTCAAGTTAATCCAACCTATTGTTCAGTAGGGCCTGGAGCCTTAGATTGAGTATGAATCAGATCACACTGTATTTATGTAACATTGAAGTAATACAAGTTTGAAATGTTCATCATCTGGAGAAGACTAAGGTTTCCATCTATGATGGATTTAATCTCACTTTGGAATGCTACTCAAAAATAAAATTCCAGAATTGCAAATGAACAGGCTGAGAGTCATGTTGCCTTGAGATTCTGAGAGTTGCAGTCCCAGCACATCTGAATGGAATCAAGTCAGGGAAAGCTGAACTGGGATATCCATTCATTATCCCATGCTTCTACATGCACGCTTCTATAGAGTGGACTGATTTCTCTCCAGTCTCTATCATCCTTATAGAGAAGTATTGGTAAGGATTGAAATTCCATTTTGTACCTCACCTGCTCTATAGAAGCAAGCAGCCTTTCTCAGAAAAGAAACACTTGATTGGCCCCAGTAACCAATAAAAGCTACAGTATATTTCACAGAGGTGAAGCTCCAGGTCCTGGACATGGCTATGCTTGATACGCACCTACAAACATGATTCGAGGCACATATTGTCCATCAGGTGATAAGTTCTTGTCAGTTGTTTCATGCTGTCAAGAAAAAGTTTAAAATTGCTATTGTTATTAAATTGTCTTAATAAGTCACTAAAGACCACAGATGTCATAATCCTCATTACCGTCAGACATTGTTTAATATATATCTATATCAAAATTTCTGTACCATGAGGTTGAGCATGATGAAATCATTCTGACACATCTCTTGTATTTCTTGACTTTCTGCAAAGACCTTCTTTAATGCTGCAGAAAATGAAATACAACTGTTATCTTAAAGAGAAAAAAGAGCCAGTCTTGCAAGACTTTTGCTTTGTTAAAACAACGTCTGATATTTTCTATACTGATACTGACATGTCACATCAGTTCCGGGAACTGATGTCCATTGAACTGGAAGTTGCTCAGGTGAGAGAAGGTTGTCTCAGAGGCTTTGAGACTCAAAGACAGAAGCCCGTGGGTATCTTCTTTGCTGGCAGTGATCATATTGCTTAGCATCAACGACAAGTCGAGAGAGACAAGCTACAGTTTAATTAAAAGCTGTACCCTTGTAGGGTTTCTTTTAAAATTGGTATTGAGACAGAGCCTGACAAAAGGGCATTATTCTCAGTAAATTCTTCAGTGATCAATGTTATGCAGCTGCACGCATCTCTGTCTTTGGTTACAAGATGAGAAAAACAGAACAATATAGAATGTGTTTTGTCAGTACTTAAGAGATAACTCCATGTTTCTTAATGAAATCTACCTTGCATTTTTTTAGCTTTGGTAGAACAAAGGAAATATGTATTAGAAGAGGCGTCCCATATATTTTGCTTTACTAATTGTTTGGGCTGATGTATCTTTATTTACATTCAGCAGCACTATGTGTAATGGGGATTATTTCTTGGTAAATGTAAAGGGGATTCTGCTTCAAAGAAGAATTTAATTTTAAAATGAGAACTACTCACATCAACGTTTATCCGGAAGACATATTTTGTGAAGTTGTTTCTTTTTATTCAGTGATTCGTAACATGGTGCTCATGGGCATCAATATGCCCGAGATAGCCCCTGGTGCCTACCAGGCTCACAGCCCCACCTGAGCTTTTAAAAATATTATTTTAATAAAAATAAATAAATATAAACCTGGCATGCTGCAAAATAAAGCACCCAGCCTGTAACATCATCCTCAGTTATCACTTGTACCCCTCTTTAGCAGTAACATCTGCAATATTCTAAAATGTAGTTCCAATTCTGAAAACTTAGATTCTTATTGGAAACCTTGGACTAGTTACTCCAAACTATTTTTCCTTTATCATAGAGCAATAACTGATTTGGAATTTCAGAGTCTTGGATGTACTACAATAGAGGAATACAGTTGAGAGGTATATGTTTGCAGATACATTGCCCAGATCGTCACTTTAAATCAAATTGGTTTGACATACCTTGACAATACTGACAGTCCTCCAAATGGTGAATAACCATCAGTGGCTTATTACTTTTTCAAAGAGAAAAGAAGTATTATGTTAAATGAAAATACGCTTTTCCTGTCATATGAGATAAGTGCCTGAATAATACAAAATCTGTAAGTGATAAATTAAAGCCTATTGACAAGCTACAACAAGTATTCACTTGTAAAATTCACAGGAACAGAAACAAAAATAGAAAACTCTGCTGGTTTTCCCCAAACAATTAAACTTTTTTTTTTACCTTTGTTTTGCCTGATAGAGGCCTTCTTCGTATGTTTGTACCCAAGTTATATCATCTCCCCATCCTAGGAGAATAATAGGTTCAGGTGGAGTTATTATGTATTTAACTATCCTCAATATATTTTATATAACATGCTGAAATGTGTTTAACATAATTTCTTTCTTTACTGTGGATTTTGTACATTAACTACTTAATAGTGAAAAATTATCGTACATCAGATTCTAGGCTCATTTCTGTAAGGGGCATGTGTACCAAAATACACCCACAAAGAGGTAGGATTATATTAGTACTTTCATTTTTTAAAAAAATGTAGAGTTTGACTGTCAGAAGTATCACTCCACTCTATTTTAGATCAGGAGGAGCCCAGTTTTATTTCCAAAACAATTTTCAGATTTCAGAATTAAATTTTAAGACATCCTCATCTTTTTATAATTATTTGTTTTGAGTGAGTTAAAAATTATTTTATAATTAGCCTGTTTGGAAATGTAGAGACAGAATGAAATCATCATACCTCTCGAGAGGGTCTGGGGTAGCTTCTTTTCCTTTTTGATTGCCATTGCAAAATTGGATGAAACAGCAATTAACATGAAAGGTAAGCTCACTGCTGAATGCATATTTCCTTCCTTCTTCAAGGCAATCTCTGATAGTGAAGATAAAGCCAACTTTTTATATCCTGGTATCTTTAGAAGGCATCCTTGCCATGCTATCAAATATATATTCAGTATATTCCACCAAGTAGAATAAACTGAAAAATTCATAATGCTTTAGGTGCATTATAATTTCATTTAAGACAATAACGATAACTTAAGATAGCATCTAAGACATTTTATAAAGTTTAAATCACAGATATTAAAGAGTTAAAACACTGTTCTTTACCTGATAGTGGCCAAGAATTGAACAGACTCTAGACTTTATGTGTATGGTTGTGTCTTTTTTGTAGTGATATATTCTCATAAGAGCCCCTTTCAATCTTTTGAATAAGTTGGAATTTTAAAAATTAGGTAGGGAAACATTTTCAAAACGAAACCCAGGGAGAATGTTCTAGGTCCATGATATTTAAATTCAATGTTCATTTATTAGAAATCTGATGCAATTCGCAGCAGAAATCATTGTGAGATTAATGTGAAATTAAAATTACACTAGTAGATTTCCATATATGTTTTTCCAGGATGTGAATTATTTTCTGTACTGATAACATCTAAAAAGATAAGATACAATGGCTCAAATAAAAAATAAAATTACAAGTAGGGATCTTTTTGGATAAAGCAGAAATAGAGAACAGTCTAATAGTTTAAAATCTTTTTTATGAGTAAGTATTTGAATTTTTAAAGGGATAATTTAACATTTTTTAAAGGGATAAAACCGCCCAGAGTCCCCTCCGGAATGGGGGGAGATGGGCGGTGATATAAGTTGGAAATATAAATAAATAAATAAATAAATAATTGAATTATAATAGAAAAATATAAATGTAACAATAAGCCCTCTGTTTTTTTTTAACATGTATTGTAATTCCAAATCTAGTCAGAAATTCAAGTGTAAGGCTAGGTCAACATCTACATAATTAATCTACAAACAGGGTTCTTAGTTCTGCTAAAGCTGGTAAGTTCTGTCAACATTTCTTTGTTCCACTGTTTGTGACTTATTCATTTTATTTGGAAATTCTGGCATTGTAGGAGTCCTTACAAAAGAGTTAGGACTGCATGTTATTTACTCTTTACCATCCCATTAAAGAAAGAGACAGATAGCTGCTTTTGGAACATTAAGGGAAGTAGTAATTAAACATATTGATGAATTATAGTACATTATGATTATTCAGAAATAAAACTTGCAGTTCAGTGGTGCTTTCTTCCAGGTTAAATAAATATATGATTGCAGCACTGATATTTGTTTTATATGCTGCTCTTTCTTTTATCTTTGCAACCATGAGAAGCACCTACAATTCAGGGGTTCCATCTATTAGTAAAGGTGCATTTATTTTTATGGCCATTCCAGGACACGGATTCCTTTAGCATTCATTTCATGAGTGCTAGAAATTTTATACCATGTTCATGTCATTATTGAGGTTTTTTTTATTTCATAACTGACCTCACTATTAAAATGATGTGATTTATAATTAACAAAGGAAAAATAATCCTTTCCTAGAAAAAAAAAGATGATAGTTCCGTATAATTTGTATACCGGGTTATGAGGTAGATCCACGTTTGTCATAAACTTAGCTTTGACTGATTTTAGGAGGTCTCCTCTAAATATGGGTCCAATCCTACAATTAAAAGAGTATTGTAAACAATAAATGTGATATTGAAATCTAAAATGTTTTTTTTTAATTAGCAGTAACCATTTTTTAACACATATGTTTGTAAAGAAATATAGCTGATTTGCTAGGATAAAATATACTCAGTTTCACAAATTATTGTAGGCAAGAAGTCTTCCAAGAAGTAGCTGTTTAATATTTTTCCTAATACTGCATCATCATCATCATCATCATCATCATCATCATCATCATCATCGTAATAATAATATAATGTTCCTTAAAAGCTACGTGTGTGTGTGTGTGTGTATAATTTTTTGATATTGGGTAAATGTAAGTCCGTTGCTGCAATGAATTTAGTCTTTTGAATCTATTTCCATTATAGTTCATACATATAATAGGCTCTCTAAACAAATCTTTAACAGAAAACTGCTACATGTAATTTCTTCCTGTCTGTTCATTTGCTGATTTGCTGATTATGGTTTGGATAATTTGCAATAAAATATTAAGACTTTGGATTTTGCTCACCAGAGTTGATCTGTTGTGTTGGTGAAAGTTCTTCCCAAGGAAACAGATGTTTTAGAGTGAGTGTGATTTATAGACTTGTGATCAGCTGACCTGCCCAGCCTCTTCATCTGGATTTACAACAATGTGTTCACTTGCAAATGAGATAGTAATGACAAATCCTGCCCCTCCTTCCTCTCCCTGAGCATCTCAGTCTTGCAAGTTCACATTTTGTCATACTGAATAGTTGGATTTCTTGTTCCCTTTTTGCTTGTATCGAGTATCATTATATTGGAACTGAAAAAAAGTAGTGCTTTGTGTGTCTGTGACTTTTCCTCCCAAATGGTTATGGTCTGGCTCAAGTTCAGTGAAATAAGAAACCAGCAATGAAAGTTGGAACTGTAGGTGCTATTGTTTCCAGTGAATGACTGAATTCAATGGTACTCTGAGTCAGGGATGAAACTAATAGGAAGATACAAGAGTTACTTTGTGGGGAAGAATGTAATTAAGAAATCGGGTGGGGGAGTTGTAAATGTAGTTCTCAGGAGGAATAGGTTATAAACTTCTTAAAACCAGATAATTAAAATAAAGAAGGGTGAGGAAGACATCAGTTGCTTGAATAAGTTTTTTTAATAAAGTTCCCTTATTTTTGTTGGTTTCATTTCATAGCACAGTTAACTTTGATTAAACACTTACATTATTTCTGCTGTTTGGGAAGGCATTGGAAACTATATCCTTGGCCAGGATCCAAAGGGCATTGAGAACACAATAGTGTAAGTCAACCTGTTTCTTCATGACTTGTTGGGAATTTTTGGAACTGTAGTCCAAAAATAACTGGTGGACTTTGGTTGCAATAGGACTTTTTGACCTGTTTCCTCCACAATTTCTTGTGGTTTCCAAAATATGCCCCTGAAGGTTAAAGGACACTTTAAGGAATGAATGCAGCATTGAAATAATACAGTTCCGAAGTAGAACTAGCAGTCTCTTTCTCTGATAGCAAGATATATGTTCTGCTCATGTACAAAACTCTTTTGATTACAGTCTCAATATATTTGAAACACCTCTCTGCATTATTTATTAGTTGCTTTTTAAAAATGTGATTGGAGTTAGGAACCTCACACCTGTGAAGTTTACTGGGAAGGTCCAACCCCTCTATTGGGTGATACTGGAGGGCAGCAGCGGTAGCTTCATGAATTTTACGGCTATTCATCAAGCTATGAATACCACCTTACTTTTTCTTACACTTCTAAATTAGCCTGATACCTCAAGTCTGATGGAGGACATTATTCCACAAGCATTGTTGAAGATTTAGCTGTCAGTCTAATGAACTTCCATAAATAAACTGGGAAAGGGTTACCATTTTGATTTTGTCCTCAGGAAGCAAAATGTCTTGGATTAGCATTAGCATTATCATTGGATAATTTTAGCTAATGACTCTTATATTTTCTCAGACAAACCTATCTAACTCATAGGATTCTTGTAAACATCCATTCATATGTCAAAAGAAAACTACATATGCTATTCTTAGGTTCTTGGAAGGAAAGCAGGATGCAGTGTAATAAAGTCAGTTTAATTTATCTGTAGCTTGAATAATGTCAACTGGATTTCTATTTTCTCAGTGGAAACGTTTCGCTCCTTATCCAAGGAGCTTCTTCAGTCTGAGCAAAGTTAGTAAGGGAATCCTTAAATATGTTTCTAGGTGGCTGTGTGACCTTACTGGGGCTAGGTCATGGTTATTTTGAGATGTTATTTCTAAGTCCCTTTATCATCTAAAGGAGGATTGTTAATATCACCATGCTGCTGTTGAGCTTGCGAAATGGTCTTAATCTTCCTAGGCACAGAAGACAAAGCAGGAAGGAAAATAGGGGAAAGATTGTGCCTGAGGCCCCCACCTCTATTCAAGGAAGGATTTTCCAAGTTGGCATAAATGGATTCCTTGACCCCTCTCTCAAACCACCTATCTTCTCTGTCTAAAATGTGAACATTAATGTCCTCAAATGAGTGTCCTTTTTCCTTTAGATGAAGATAAACTGCTGACTCTGGTCCTGTGGTGTTACTTCTCCTGTGTTGGGCCATCCTCCTGTACAAAGGTTGTTTGGTTTCTCTAATGTAGAGTTCAGAGCACTCCTCACTGCACTGGATTGCATAAACTACATTGCTTTTCTTGTGTTTTGGAGTTTGATCTTTGGGGTGTACAAGCCTCTGTCTCAGTGTGTTGGTGGGTTTGAAATATACAGGTATGTGGTGTTTGCCAAATATCCGGTTTATCTTTTCAGACACGCCAGCCATGTAAGGAATGACGAGGACAAGACAAAGGAAAGACAAAGGAGAGGCAAACTAAGAAATTTGACATTCTTCTTTCTCGCAGCAAGCAGAAACAAGGAACTGGAGAAACCGCTGGGAGGAACAACAACAACAGGACCACAGAGGACAAAAAGAACATGTGGGTGAAAAATCTCTCAGACAGAGAACTCACCCAACCAGAGAGAGATGTCCTAGCCAAAGGTCTTAATTTTGCCATCACTCCCAAGCAAGTTCCGGTTGTGGAGCTCATTACAGCCACAGAATCTGCCATCCACAACAACCACCTACCTTTTGAGGAAGCAGAACAACTCCGGCTTAAAATATCTGCAGCTCTGTCCAGTGCTCAACCTCCTCCCCCCAACCTTACTGTCCAAGAGAGGAGAGCCCTGACAGCCCTCAGCAAAGATGAAACCATCACCATTTTACCTGCTGACAAAGGAAGATGTACAGTGGTTCTAAACACTGCAGACTACCACAATAAAATTACCTCACTTTTGGAGGATCACCATACATATGAAAAACTGAAAAGAGACCCCACCAACAATTACAAGAAAAAGGTAATAGTTTGAAACAATTGGAACATGATGGCTCCATCGATAGGATTACCTACCACCGTCTGTATCCTGGAGAAGCCATCCCCTGCATCTACGGACTTCCTAAGATCCACAAGGAAGGAACACCCCTCCGACCCATAGTCAGCAGCATTAATTCGGTAACATACAACATTGCCAAACACCTCTCTACCATACTAGCACCTCTAGTTGGACACTCTGAACACCACATCCATAATTCGGAAGAATTTGTTTCCAAAGCAAAGATCCTGAAACTGGATACAGATGAAACTATGGTCTCCTTCGATGTGTCCTCCCTTTTTACCAGCATCCCCACCACTCATGCTCTATCCGCTGTCAGGAAGAGACTAGAAGAGGACAGCACCCTTGAAAGGAGAAACCATCTCAACCCAAACCAGATCTGCCATCTTCTGGACCTGTGTCTTAACACCACTTATTTCTCATACAGAGGTGACTTTTACAGACAAAAACACGGCTGTGCCATGGGTTCTCCTGTGTCACCCATTGTGGCCAATTTATACATGGAAGAAGTGGAGAAGAAAGCACTCAACACATTCCAGGGAACGGTGCCCACCCACTGGTTTAGGTATGTGGATGACACCTGGGTCAAAATCAAGGCCCAGGAAGTACAGGCCTTCACGGACCATATAAACACTATAGATGCCAACATTAGGTTCACCAGAGAAGACACCAAGGACAACAGACTGGCATTCCTAGACTGTCCTCATTGGGACCGGTGGCAAGCTAGAAATAGGGATCTACAGGAAACCCACACACAGAGATCAATATCTGATGTTTGAATCCCACCGTCCACTGCAGCACAAACTAGGAGTCATCAGGACATTGTCACACAGAGCAGAAACCATCCCCACCTCCATGGATTCCAAAAAGAATGAAAATCAGCACCTGAGAACAGCTCTGAAGGCCTGTGGATATCCAAATTGGGCCTTCACTAAATCTAAATCTACCAGACCTAAAACAGCGACAGATAGGGCTGAGACTCTAAAGTAAACGGAAGAACCTGGTCATTCCTTACATGGCTGGCGTGTCTGAAAAGATAAAACGGATATTTGGCAAACACCACATACCTGTATATTTCAAACCCACCAACACACTGAGACAGAGGCTTGTACACCCCAAAGATCAAACTCCAAAACACAAGAAAAGCAATGTAGTTTATGCAATCCAGTGCAGTGAGGAGTGCTCTGAACTCTACATTGGAGAAACCAAACAACCTTTGTACAGGAGGATGGCCCAACACAGGAGAAGTAACACCACAGGACCAGAGTCAGCAGTTTATCTTCATCTAAAGGAAAAAGGACACTCATTTGAGGACATTAATGTTCACATTTTAGACAGAGAAGATAGGTGGTTTGAAAGAGGGGTCAAGGAATCCATTTATGCCAACTTGGAAAATCCTTCCTTGAATAGAGGTGGGGGCCTCAGGCACAATCTTTCCCCTATTTTCCTTCCTGCTTTGTCTTCTGTGCCTAGGAAGATTAAGACCATTTCGCAAGCTCAACAGCAGCATGGTGATCTTAACGATCCTCCTTTAGATGATAAAGGGACTTAGAAATAACATCTCAAAATAACCATGACCTAGCCCCAGGTGCAAGGTCACACAGCCACCTAGAAACATATTTAAGGATTCCCTTACTAACTTTGCTCAGACTGAAGAAGCTCCTTGGATAAGGAGCGAAACGTTTCCACTGAGAAAATAGAAATCCAGTTGACATGATTCAAGCTACAGACAATTTCACCTGGATGACTGAGAACCTTCATAGTCAGTTTAATTTATGCTTTCTCCAGCAAAGGAGATTGTTACCTTGTTGTGGTGCTGGAGCTTGAGCACCTCAATGACGCCATGAGCTAAACCGTGAAGGGACACCCAAGACGGCAAGGTCATGGCAGAGAGGTCAGACTAAATACGATCCCTGGGGAAGGTAACGGCAACCCACTCCAGTATTCTTGCCGTGAAAACTAAATGGATCAGTACAACCGGAGATATGTCGGTATACCATTAGAAGATGGGACTCCCAGGTCGGAAGATGGTCAAAATGCTACTGGGGAGGAACAGAGGATAAGTTCAACTAGCCCTAGATGTGATGACGCAGCTAGCTCAAAGCTGAAAGGACGGCTAGCGGCCGACGGTGCTGGTGGTGAACAATGAATCCAATGTTCTAAAGATCAACACACCATAGGAACCTGGAATGTAAGATCTATGAGCCAGGGCAAATTGGATGTGGTTATTGGTGAGGTGGCAAGATTAAGTAAAGACATTTTGGGTGTCAGTGAACTGAAATGGACTGGAATGGGCCACTTCACATCAGATGACCACCAGATCTACTACTGTGGACAACAGGACCACAGAAGAAATGGAGTAGCTTTCATAATTAATAATAAAGTGGCTAAAGCAGTGCTTGGATACAATCCAAAAAAACAATAGAATGATCTCAATTCGAATTCAGGGTAAGCCATTTAACATCACAGTGATCCAAATATACACCTTAACCACGATGCTGAAGAAGCAGAAGTAGATCAGTTCTATGAGGATCTGCAGCACCTACTGGATAATACGCCAAAAAGAGATGTTATTTTAATTACAGGAGACTGGAATGCTAAGGTGGGTAGTCAAACGACACCTGGAATTACAGGTAAGCATGGTCTGGGAGAACAAAATGAAGCGAGACATAGGCTGATAGAATTTTGCCAAGACAATTCACTGTGCATAACAAACACTCTCTTCCAGCAACCTAAAAGATGACTTTATACATGGACTTCACCAGATGGTCAACACCGAAATCAGATTGACTACATCCTTTGCAGCCAAAGGTGGTGGACATCTATACAGTTGGTAAAATCAAGACCTGGAGCTGACTGTAGTTCAGATCACGAACTTCTTATTGCACAATTTAGAATCAGACTAAAGAGAATAGGGAAGACCCACAGATCAGTTAGATATGAGCTCACTAATATTCCTAATGAATATACAGTGGAGGTGAAGAATAGATTTAAGGGACTAGATTTAGTAGATAGGGTTCCGGAAGAACTATGGACAGAAGTTCGCAACATTGTTCAGGAGGCGGCAACAAAAAACATCCCAAAGAAAAAGAAAACCAAGAAGGCAAGATGGCTGTCTGCTGAGACACTGGAAGTAGCCCAAGAAAGAAGGAAAGCAAAAGGCAACAGTGATAGGGGGAGATATGCCCAATTAAATGCAAAATTCCAGAGGTTAGCCAGAAGAGATAAGGAATTATTTTTAAACAAGCAACGCACGGAAGTGGAAGAAGACAATTTACTGTAGTTAATTATATAAAGCATGCTTTACTGTAGTTAATTATTATTGTATCATTTGTGTCTATCATATCATATTTATATCCTCTTCTTCTTTCCCATCTTCCTTAATGAATATTATAGGTTAAAATAATTTATCGATCATTTATTGCAGATTGGGCCTGAATTTTTATGTGAAGAGTGATTTATAGGACAGAAGATGACTGAATTTTAAATAATTCATTCAATCTCATTTTAAAGTCTTAAGGAGAAACTCAAACTCCCTGAAGGGCTTAGAACAGTTCAAAAAAAAATCTTGATAACTGCTTTTTAGCATACTAATTTATTTATTTTGATTCTAAGGTATCAGTATGAAATGAACAGTTTATGCAGTAATAGCTGTAGAGATACCACGGCTCAATACTTTTGATTTTTTTCTGTTGGCAAGCTGTTTTTTCCATCTTTTCCTGCAATTGCTGGAATGTTTAGAGAAAGGTTTATTGCCATATGCTGAGCCTGCAGACTTTCCAGGCCAGTACAAGAATGCCACTTTTAACATCCTTTTATAATTTTGCCTCAAGCAAAGTGAACAAAAGAAATGAAATTTACTGTTTATTTTTTATGTAAGGAGCGCCATCTCCTGGTATATAGACAGCCACAAACATTTGTAAGGATTAAAATAATAATTACAACTGTATACGCCAAGAGCTGATACAATCGTGATTATTTTTTAGTACTTTACCGAAATGACATTTTGATTTACTTTTCTTCCCAAAATAATCTTTGTTGTGCTACTAGAAGGAAAAGAATTCTTGCCTTTATTCTTCAACTTGAATCATGTTGAAGTGTTTTGTGGATTTCAATAAATAATATATCTTACATTTTTGAAGATTTCTAAATGCAGCACGAACACAGGAAGGGTGACTCATGGCTGTTTCCTGTATTCATTTATATCACTGACACATGAAACCAGTCAGTATAAGATTCTGCTACTTTACAGCGTAGTTAAATCATGAGGCTGAACATATACATTCTGTTCAAAACCTGATTTCAACAAAGCATTTGACAAATTCTGTGATATTTTTAGTTAGCAAATTGCTTAAATGCAGACCAGATGATAACACTGACATGTATAATTGTGCCAATAACTTTATTTATAAGGAGTCCTCCCTTCCCAATCTTAGAAGAGTCCTGCACTTCAAAAATTCAGTGGTATGCTATTCAAGGTTTTTATTTGCTTATTTTGAGACTGGGGTAGGGGTGTTCACAGGGAGGTGTCAAAAAAATTGAGATGGCAGCCACAACCATGTGATCAAAGCCACACCCATTTTTATACGTGGTGCCACACGCCTAAAAAGGGATTGGGGCTTTGATTGCGCATTGCAGCTGCCATCTTTTTTTTTTTTTTTTGGCATGCTCTTATGGACTTCACTTGAAGTGAAGTATTTCAATTTAGCGCAATCATTAAAAACAAGGATTGGTAGGTAATTGAGATCTATTTCTGGAGGAGTAGACATCTTTGAAATAAAACAAATGAAGATATTTTCTCTAGAAGGATGATACTGTGTTTCTTTCCCTGTAGTACTGTGAAATAATGAGTTATTTTTACTCACCAAAGTTTCTCAAGAACTATTCATGCGACTGAAAGAGTAATACTAATGTGACTAAAAGCAGTTGATCAAAATGTGAGAATATAGTTTTAGTGATGAAGCTACCAATTATTTATGTACAAAAATTTGCAGCTGATGGAAGGAATCCAGAGTAAACTTCAAAGTCAAGTTATGGGGGATTAGTCTATGCAGGGAAGTCACTGAGAGCTTCCAGTTTTGTGTCTGCTATGAGAAATAAAAAATGACTTAATTTCCCAGTATTTAAATGGACCCCAGGATGTAGTGGCAGCTGTGAAATGAATCAGCCAGACATTTTCCTGTTCTGTCACACTTAATATAGGGCTTTTTAAAGCCTTTGAGAGGCCCACTGGCAGGATGATCATAGGAGCGCATGCTTACACCTATTTTCTTCTTGCTTTATCCTCCATCAGTGTAATTCTTTGCTCCATTGTCTTCTGTGCTTTGAAGTCATTAGCCCAGTAATTGAGAGTGTGTGGGAAAATCTGAAATACTGAAATAACTCTTGTTGTTAGAGTTGAGCTTGCCTGTTTTGCTCCCTTGAATGAAAAATATTGATTGATCTGATGTTTACAAATGCTGATCCATACTTTAGTGCATTGCCCCATTGCCCCCCTTTTTTAAAAAAAGCAAAAAACAAAACTGAATTTGTAGTTAGTTTTTTTAAAAAAATATATACAATGAAAGCTTATGCAGAAAAGCTGCAAATATGAGAAGAAGAATAAGCAACCACTCCAGAATATTTTAGGCTTTTTTTTCCAGTGCTCACCTTTATTTTTATCTGATATATGGCCTTTTCTGCCATAGCACCCCCTGGAGGTAAGACATGCCCCCACACTCCCAGCCTTCTGGAAGGGGGTGAAGACATGGTTATGCCACTTCGCTTGGGACGGGAGGGGGGATAGTCATTCATGGGGGTGGCTGGCACCGTGATTGTGCCAAAATAACAGCATATGCCCATCTTGAATTCTATATTTTATATTTTTATATTTTTATATTAGTATCTGTTTTGTGTGTGTGTGTGGTGTGTGTGTATGTATATGTATATGTGTATGTGTATGTGTATGTGTATGTGTATGTGTGTATGTGTATGTGTATGTGTATGTGTATGTGTATGTGTGTATGTGTATGTGTATGTGTATGTGTATATGTGTATGTGTGTGTGTGTGTGTGTGTGTGTGTGTGTGTGTATATATATATATTTGTTGTTTATTCGTTCAGTCGTTTCCGACTCTTCGTGACTTCATGGACCAGTCCACGCCAGAGCTTTCTGTCGGCCGTCACCATCCCCAGCTCCCCAATGGTTGAGTCCGTCACCTCCAGAATACCATCCATCCATCTTGCCCTTGGTCGGCCCCTCTTCCTTTTGCCTTCCACTTTCCCTAGCATCAGCTTCTTCTCCAGGGTATCCTGTCTTCTCATTATGTGGCCAAAGTACTTCAGTTTTGCCTTTAATATCATTCCCTCAAGTGAGCAGTCTGGCTTGATTTCCTGGAGTATGGACTGGTTTGATCTTCTTGCAGTCCAAGGCACTCTCAGAATTTTCCTCCAACACCACAGTTCAAAAGCATCTATCTTCCTTCGCTCAGCCTTCCTTATGGTCCAGCTCTCGCAGCCATAGGTTACTACAGGGAATACCATTGCTTTAACTATGCGGACCTTTGTTGTCAGTGTGATGTCTCTGCTCTTAACTATTTTATCAAGATTTGCCATTGCTCTCCTCCCAAGAAGTAGACGTCTTCTGATTTCCTGGCTGCAGTCAGCGTCTGCAGTAATCTTTGCGCCTACAAATACAAAGTCTGTCACTGCCTCCACTTTTTCTCCCTCTATTTGCCAGTCATCAATCAAGCTCGTTGCCATAATCTTGGTTTTTTTGAGGTTTAACTGCAACCCAGCTTTTGCACTTTCTTCTTTCACCTTCGTCATAAGGCTCCTCAACTCCTCCTCGCTTTCAGCCATCAAAGTGGTATCATCTGCATATCTGAGATTGTTAATGTTTCTTCCAGCGATTTTAACTCCAGCCTTGGATTCCTCAAGCCCAGCACGTCGCATGATGTGTTCTGCGTACAGGTTGAATAGGTAGGGTGAGAGTATACAGCCCTGCCGTACTCCTTTCCCAATCTTAAACCAATCCGTTGTTCCGTGCTCTGTTCTTACCGTTGCTACTTGGTCGTTATACAGATTCCTCAGGAGGCAGACAAGATGACTTGGTATCCCCATACCACCAAGAACTTGCCACAATTTGTTATGATCCACACAGTCAAAGGCTTTAGAATAGTCAATAAAACAGAAATAGATGTTTTTCTGAAACTCCCTGGCTTTCTCCATTATCCAGCGGATATTGGCAATTTGGTCTCTAGTTCCTCTGCCTTTTCTAAACCCAGCTTGTACATCTGGCAATTCTCGCTCCATGAATTGCTGGAGTCTACCTTGCAAAATCTTGAGCATTACCTTACTGGCATGTGAAATAAGTGCCACTGTTCGATAGTTTGAACATTCTTTAGTGCTTCCCTTTTTTGGTATGGGGATATAAGTTGATTTTTTCCAATCTGATGGCCATTCTTGTGTTTTCCAAATTTGCTGGCATATGGCATGCATCACCTTGACAGCATCATCTTGCAAGATTTTAAACAGTTCAGCTGGGATACCGTCATCTCCTGCTGCCTTGTTATTAGCAATGCTTCTTAAGGCCCATTCAACCTCACTCTTCAGGATGTCTGGCTCTAACTCACTGACCACACCGTCAAAGCTATCTCCAATATTATTATCCTTCCTATACAGATCTTCCGTATATTCTTGCCACCTTTTCTTGATCTCTTCTGCTTCTGTTAGGTCCTTACCATCTTTGTTTTTGATCATACCCATTTTTGCCTGGAATTTACCTCCGATGTTTCTAATTTTCTGGAAGAGGTCTCTTGTCCTTCCTATTCTATTGTCTTCTTCCACTTCCGCACATTGCTTGTTTAAAAATAATTCCTTATCTCTTCTGGCTAACCTCTGGAATTTTGCATTTAATTGGGCATATCTCCCCCTATTACTGTTGCCTTTTGCTTTCCTTCTTTCTTGGGCTACTTCCAGTGTCTCAGGAGACAGCCATCTTGCCTTCTTGGTTTTCTTTTTCTTTAATAATATATATATTATTGTAGTGTTTTAATAATAATTATTTTATTGTTGTAAGCCACCCAGAGTCATTCTGTAAGAGATGGGCGGCCAAAAAAAATTGATAAATAAATAAATAAATATTACAGAAATGTTTTGTCAGTATTCTTGCTATTCCGTATAGCTCCCATCATGCCTTAATAGCCAACATTCACTGGATGGATTACAAAATTATTTAAGAGCTATAAACAAATGAAGGCAAAAATAGCACAACTTATTTGATGTGAAGTATCAATTCTAGATGACTTCTAGAATGCACACTGTACAGGACCATTCCTGAGAAGTTTCCTGCAAGTGTAATTCTTAAAAAATGCAGCAATCTCTAGATCAGTATTTCCCAACCATGGGAACTTTAAGATGTGTGGACGTAACATACATATGCAGCAATTTTGTTAGAATTATACAATATATGATAACAGCAGCAAGACTTCTTTATGCACAATTTTGGAAAACCCAGACTCTACCAACAGTACAAGAGTGGATGTTAAAATTGATGGACATGGCAGAAAATGATAAATTGACTTGTTTATTGAAAGAAAACTCAAGTTATCAATATCTCAAAGAGTGGAAACCATTGATGGATTATTTGCGAAATTCAGGAGGGGTGAAGCTTACATGGGGTTTTGAAGAATAGATTAAATATAAAAGAGTATATTAGACAAAGAATTATTTCTATCTATTGTATGAAAAACCAACATTTAAGGCAGATTTTTTTATTTACATGACCAGAGATAGATTGGAAGTTATCTAATTTTCATATCTTTTTCTTTCTTTTACTTTACTACACTTTTTCTTTTCTTTTTCTATATTTTGTATTTCTATTTATTTTTCTGTTTCTAACTTTTAGTTATGTATTTTAAAATTCTAATAAAACTTCTAAAAAAAAAAGATGTGTGGACTTCAAGCTATACCAGAACAATACTATGAAACTGGAAGGACCTACAGATAAGAGATAAGAGATGGCATGTGCTATGGTCCATGAACCATTCCAAAATTAAATTAAGTCTCATTTTCACTCTTTTAAGTTTTAATGCAGTATAACTGACAGGGGGAAAATTGACTAGAAATATATAGGAAAACAGGAAATGGTTATTTCAGGCCTAAGGTGTGAGTAAACCCAGATAATACACTTGATATTTCATCAGCATCATGCCTTTCCTGTTTGAAGATCTTCCAAAAGTCAGATTATTAAAACTATATTGGCCTTCTTTTCATCCATCAACAGTTTGTTTATATGTTCTCTGTTTCTAGTATGTGATGGCCTATATTCTATAAGATAATGTTTGGAATGCACTTTATCTGCTTGCAATATAAAAGATGGTTGCATCATGGATATCTTTTGCTAATATATTTATAAGCATGTTGCCACTTCTCAGGTAAGTATTTTATTGAAATCTGGCTCCACTGATAGAGAATTTTATTTCTCAGAGTTTGGACTACACCTACACAAATGATTCCATGAATGGTTTTGCAAACACCTTCTCAAAGCCATAAAGCAGCCAAAGCTGCTCAAACACTTAGTGCAGCTGCTTCAAGACCTCCTTGCAATCTTCTGAGCACACCATATGGAAAAAAGATGCACAAGTACCCAGAAAAGCTCAGAAGGGCTTCAAGGCAGTCATGTAGAGCATTTGAGCAGCTATGATTGCTTTGCAGCTTCAAGGAATGAGTCCAGAATGAATTTTTTGCAAGTGAGCAACACGCCTCTTTGAATAATTTGCAGAAGTCTAGTTGAGATTTCCAAAAGGAAAAGTTTATTTATTTATGCATTTATTATTCATTGTTTTAATAAATATTTATTTGATTCATATTTCACTCTGGATATTTCTATTCAGAGGAACATCCAAAGCAGCTAAGAATGAAACTAATTGAACTTGATAAAGACAGTTAAAATTCACTATTAACCAATTAAGATAAAGAAGTCCCAAAATCCAGAAGCTGGGGGTTACCAAATCACTGGGGAGATGACTGTACAATGAAACACACACACACACTAGGCTGACCATACATCCCGTTTTGAATGGGACAGTCCCATTTTTTTAACATTTCCGGACCGTCCCGTCGTTTTAATATAAAAGTCAATTTTGTCCCGTTTTTTAAAAAACCTGTCAGGAACTAGGCTGTCCCTGCTGCCAGGCCAGACTCCAAGAGCCGGAACCGAGAGCCGGTAGTAGCTGGAGTGGCACAAAAGAGCCAGAGCAGCTGATTGGAGGGAACCCGGAAGAGGAATCGCCTCCGCCTATCACACTGCTCAGCCCGACTCTCCAACCTCCTTTGCTGCGCGCTGATAGGAGGAGGCGATTCCTCTTCTGGGTTCCCTCCAATCAGCTGCTCTGTCTCTTTTGTGCCGCTCCAGCTACTTCTGGCTCTCAATTCCTCTTGTCCCGTTTTTGTCTCAAGGAAATATGGTCATCCTAACACACACACACACACCTTGGCCACCCCATGTAGAGTGTCAGGAAGATGCTCTTGATGGAAACAGGCAAGAACCATTACATAAAGAGAGAAAGCTGAAACTTTGTTTAAGTCCTGGGAAGCAAGGTAGTATTTGAACTCAGATAGCCTCCTTCCTGATTCACTGTGGAATATGGGAGAGGGAAGGTAAAGCACAATCAGGCTTGCAAGTCTGATGTCAGCCCTGCGATGTAGACCACATCAGGAAACCAACTCCACAGGAAGACTAGAACTATGCTTTAGAGATGGGCTATAGTAACAACATCTTACAACAGGAGTAAGTTTAACTGAGATCCATAGGGCATATTTTCCAGAAGTTTTTATATGACTAGTTGAAGATGCTTCCTTGGATTTAAATATAACTTTACATTTAATTACTTGTACTTAATTAGTTTATGGGTTAAGCATCCATGATAAAAGGGGAGCAGAACAATATTTTCAGTTCTAAACAATAGAAACAGAAAACTGAGCTTCATAACTATAACCTCTAAATCTCATTAACCTGATTAGCAGCTTCATAAACTACACAGAATACTAGCTTGTTCTATAACTCTCAGATAACTTCTTTGTAATCTTATGTCTTATGACAGAAAAAAAATCCTTCCAATAAATAGCCATCTTTCTGTTCCATAAAATATCTGTACATTAATAAGGTAACTAGTTTCATTCACACAATTACAGGAAATACATTGCAGATGTTTCTGTTGGGGAAGTCAGATTTGTCTACAGGCTTCGGGAAGTGTAAAGCAGCAGAGAAAGAGAGATAGTTGTGAGATTATTGTCCTTCATTACTACTGATCACAAAGACTTAAAAAAATAAAGCATCAATAAGAACTGAGATTTGGCATGAGATACCTTGTAACTGCTAAAACCATCACTGTACATGGTACATGAAACAATTGAAAAGGACCAACCCTTTCCTGAAATAGTTAACAGGAAATGTTTTGCATATGTGCTGGGAGACTTAGTCAGTGCAACAAATATGTTTTGATTAATTGAAAACAAATTAGTTTTATCAAATCCCTATACCTATTGTAGGGTGTAGAATCAAGTAGTGTGATAGAATTGATTTGCTGCAGTTAAAAAACGCTGTTATTTTTTTAATCTGCAGCTAATAGCTTTCATCTGCTAGACCAAATATGTTAAGAAAAGCCAGAATGTATGTATGAATGAATGAATGATAGACAGACAGATGAAACTTTAGGCATAGAGCAATCTAGCTGATTAGCCATCCTTGATAAAACTGCAAAATAATATTTTTCAACTAATATGAATGAAAAATGAATGAGGAAAACAACGTGGGGGGAAGTACAAAAATCTTGTACACCAGGGATTTATTTTATTTCATGAATGGAGGGATGGTGAGGCAGTATTTGTTATTTCATGATTAGTGGTAGCTTGGGGACGAGGGGCATTCAGCTATTGGGCAGCTTGGAAATCAAGGGGGTGAGCTCAAATTGACTGAAAGTGTTTTCTGGAAATTATGGAAGCACAAATATAGTCTTATAATTTCAGCATAGATCTGGAAATAGTGAAGACAATGTGAAAAAAGTTGGTTTTAAATTGTTTTGTGAATGATTGGGAGATAGGAAGACTGCTGGTCTGATTAAACCCAATGAAAGGAAACTTTAAAAATAGGTTCTTAAAATATGTTCTTAGGATCCTTCTTACTGAATATACCATTGCTGAGGGTGAAAGCATAATACGAAATACTAACTTTAGAAAATACTGATATTGCCTAATTTACTCAACAACAGCTAGGAGTGACGAAAGGAAAAATACTTTTTCGTTATGATTTTTTTTCTGTTCAGAATTCACTGGAAAAAGTTACCTTGCAATTTTGTTGAGGTACAGCAACATGCTGAACCCAGCCAAACACTAAAGCCAGTCAGATTACCTTACTGTTATTTCTAGCAGCACACAATCATACTAAGTGAGACAAAAGTCCCTGCCAAATTCCTCCAAGTACCAGGAGGGTATGGACCATGCTTTATTATTCTCTCCCCACTTCCCAGAAAGGTAGCAGAAGATAAATTTCAGGCACAGCAGGCAAGCAGTGTCTAGGAAGTGTGTTCTATGCCACATGCTTTGGTGTGAAGTCACTAATGGAAAGTGTAGCTCTTTAAACTATTCTTTCTTTCCAACTTTTTTTCTGAGACAACTCTGCATATAGGCTTATATGTTTAACCCTGGGGATGACTGGGTAGGTTTGGGGTTAAGTTTAACCTCCTTGAAGGTCAGTTTATCTCTTTTGGGTGTTCTCTACAACAGGGGTCCCCAACCTTTTTGGCGCCAGGGACCGGTTTCAAAAGACAATTTTTCCGCGGACCAGGGGGGCAGGGTTTCCGGGATTTCTGTGGACTGGGGGGGCAGGGTTTGCAGGCGGGAGCCAATCGTGTGCACCAGGGGGCGGGGTTTGCGGGCAGGAGCCAATCACAAGCACCGGGGGTGGGGTTTGCGGGCGGGAACCCCGTGGCCCAGTTCCTAACAGGCCATGGCCCACTAGTGGGCTGTGGCCCACAGGTTGGGGACCCCTGCTCTACAATACATAAATTGATCCATTTAAATATGACATAAGAACAAAGCCAAACTATATGCAAGTTACCTTATAATACAATACATTAGAGACATTGCAGGACTACTTGCTACAAATTTTTAATAAAATTTATGATGATTGCTTTAGAGATAATATCCGTAGTTATTCTGTGAAGTGGATGTATTAAATAAGAATGTAATAGGGTCTTTATCCTGAGCCTATTACTCTGAGCCTTTGCTTTTTATTTAGCCTAGTTTCACATATCACCTGCGGTTATGGTTTCTTGACTAAGTTGGCTGGTTCACACAATTTAGAGTTTCTTATTTATTTATTTTATTTATTATTTGGATTTATCCCCGCCCATCTCTACCATGGCAGACTCTGGGCGGTTTACAATCAGAATATAAAAGATAAAACCTAGACATTTAAAACTACTATAAAAATAAAAAAAATAAAAATCCAGAAGATGGTCTGTTCTTAAAAGGAGGAAACCACTAAACCAACCACCCCCAGGAGGAACTATTCTTTCCTTCACTCCAGGCAAGGCGGCAGAGCCAGGTCTTCAAGGACTTCCTAAAGGCTAGGAGCGAGTGTGCCAGTCTCACCTCAGGGGGCAAGTTATCCCACAGGGCGGGTGCTATTGCAGAGAAGGCACGCCTCCTGGACCCCACTAGATGGAATTCTTTTAATGAAGGGATCCGAAGCATGCCCTCCCTGCATGATCGGGTGGGGCGGGTGGATATGGTCGGGACAAGACGGTCCCTCAAGACGGTTTCTTGGTTTTTATGTTGTACATTGCTTAATTTTAATTGATTTAGTGGTTACATTTGGGGCATGTCATGCAATCAAAATCCTTAGAAAAATAATTTGTGCTAGAAATGATTGGAGGTGCTAGAAAACATGGCCGACCAAGCACATACTGAATAGATATCATCAAGTAAGATTCTGTTTTAAACTAGAAGCATAAAATGAAGCTGTAAAACATCAGAAAGAAAGGAGAAAGGGGAAAACTAATCTATAAAGTCTCTGAATATCAGATGTGACTAAAGAGATAAAGAGAGAGAGAGAGAGAGAGAGAGAGAGAGAAAGACTACTAATAGATTTTATAGGGCCTAGTTTTTAATTCTTTCTTGTTGGTATTCCACTATCCCCTTAGAGTTGCCTAGGTTTTTAATCTCTCTACTTTGTATTTTTGCATATTCTAATGTATTTCTTTATTACTCTTCCATGCTTAGTTTTTAAACACAACATAGATTAATAGTATTAACACACTAAGCCATAAACCAAGCTTTTAGTGACTGGGGTCACATTTGACCTATTTTTCCTAAAGAGAAATGGCTACTGCAGTAGAGCAAAGACAGGTGAGGCTGGAACTCCTTTGCCCCTTTTTATGGGGGACAGGAAGGAGCCTTAGATAAAAAGGAGTCTTATCTGAATGTTATTTTAACTTATTTATAGTTGTATTTTAATTAATTATATTTTATTGTAAACCGCCCAGAGTCCCCCTTGGGGGAGTGGGTGGTGATAAATCAATCAATAAACAAACAAACAAATAAACAAACAAACAAATAAATAAATAAATAAATAAAAGGTTAAATGTATTATAGGGCTTACATAACAATTTGGGCGTAATTCCATCCCCCAGTTCTATTATACCTAACCCCTGGCCAGATTAGTTGGTTGTATTGTACATTGGATTCTAACAACAACATCTTCCCCTTGAATATTTTATCTAGCTTGTTACCCGCTATACCAATGCCAATGATTTCGAAGTTCTAAAAGCTGTTTTAAACAGCTGGCTGGCAAACCTCAATTCACAAGCTATTTTTAATTAAATTTGGAAACTTCCCATATATATTCTTCATAGCTGAAATAACTCTTTGTTCTTTGGTCCATGATTAAAGTTTGTTCTTCCTGATTGTTTATTTAATCACATCCTACAGAAATTCAGGGAATAAAATGACAAACACACTTCTAATTAAATTTGTACTTCTTTTAAGTTTTTGCAGAAAAATTGTATTAAAGTTAAAAGATAATTATATATTTTTTAAAAAAATTGGCTTAAACAGTACCATAACTGCATATTATCCAGTATATTTGTCCTTTTAATTTGAAGCCTAGAAGCATGTTCCTGAGATAATTTAATGAGTGATGTTTCTGCAAATATAAATGTATGACATTGCAAATGTTTTGAATTTAAAAAGCCTTTAAGCCAATGTGTACAACAATTCCAATATTTTCAGAGACCAAATATTTTGATGAACTGGTTGGTAGGGAAGGAATTCAGAAAAAAATATTCCAGGAGGCTGGAGTCTTCTTTATGAATACTGTTCTTATATTTTGCTTTGTCCAGTGTAAACTCTTAACAATCTAAAATCAAATCTCTTATTGCTAGAAAAAGCTACTTTATATGCTTCTTTTAAAAGCATGTAATTAATTCATTTCCAAGTAAGTATAATTATTTCTGTTTAAGAAAAGTACTTGAAAAAGTCTATATTTGCAACAAATACTGTATTAAACTCAGATTTAGGCTGAGTCATGTATCATGCTAGCCATAGCTTGTTTTGAACATGGCTTGTTGAACAAACCATTCTGGTCTGATTCACCCATAATGCCAAGCTAAATCTAAACCATATTATGCTTTAGAATAGACATCCTTCACTAAGTAGGAGTTGAGTTAGTTCTGAATTTTATTTTTATGGGGTTTTTTTTGTAAATACTGCTAACTTGGGATCCAGCCTTCTCTAGTATCAATGTCTTCATATAATTAAATTCTTCAAAATTATTTAGTTGACCTTCCTGTGTTCACTATATTTTCTGTTTTTATGTGAGATGCACTGCCAAGCTGTTCCACAAGAACATATCCTATACTGAATTCCTATATTCACTACTTTGGTGAAACTTTACATATGTTTCAGAAATATCCTCTGATTTATAGTGTGGCATACATGTAATAAAAATAAAGACAAGAACATGGATTTCCACCCCAGTTTAAAAAGAATTGCATCATTAGTTAGAAAAATGTTTTACTATGAAAATAAATAGTGCTGAAAATAGGCACTCCTAAAAATTAAGATTGTTGTAAACTGCCTTAGCATTGACTATGAAGATATTGAAGTAGTATATCGTTTACTATTAATCAACCATTAATGGTAAAAGTACAAGGAGTCAAGAAATATACCATAGACTAGCACTTGGTAGAGTAACCATGAAGGCCTTGGAAAAAATATTCAGATGCTGTGATGTGTCTCTACTTCCAAAGATCAGAACAGTGTGTGGCATATGGGTTTTAGTAGCCTGGCATGGCTGCTGTTCTGCTGGCATGAGTCAGCAAATGGAGAGAGTAAAAGGGGAGAAGGGCTGATGAGCTTCTCTGGCTGCTAGCCAGGATTGTTGTGGGAAGATGTAGAGACAGCAGTCCCATTGGCTCAGCCTGGTATATAGGTGTTGGGGACTTGGGGGGGACGACACCCACCTCCTCAGTTGCTGGTGGACCCAAAATTGGAGAGAGAGAGGGAAAGAAGAGAAAAAGTATGTGTGAAATGGAGTGGCTGGAGAGAAAAGTTGGAGAGTGAAGCTATGTAAGTGTGTGGAGCAGTTGTTGGTTCCTGGTCAGGAATGGAGAAGAAAGGTCTACCGATGGTTTCCCTGGAAGAAGGGAAGTGAGGACCTAGAAAGATGACATATTCACACAAGACCCAAGATGGGAAGGATGGACCTGATGGGCTGCAGGTGGCATCTTCACACAAGACCCAAGACAGGAAGGAGGGGATCATTGGTGAAGCCCTGGTCCCTGGGGAAGGACTGGGAAGAAGACCCTGAGAGAGGCTCTTCTTCCAACAGAGAAGCAATAAGTGTTCCGCTGAGCAGATCCAGGAGAAAGTCAAGCCGTGCTAAGCACACTACAGTAAATCCAGCCTGTTCCTTTCTTTTCACTCTCTCTTGATAAGCCCAGAAAGTGGGAAGGGAGATGGAATGAAAGGGGGTGGGGGGAAGCAGAAGAACTAGAGGGGGATAGTCTCTGGGACTTAGACTTTGACTTAGGAGGAAACCTGACACTGGGTGAACACCAGAATTGTGTTGTACATACCTGTTGTAGGCTGACCATACGTCCTGTTTTGAACGGGAGAGTCCCGTTATTTTAACATTTTCCAACTGTCCCGTTGTTCTGGACAAAATGTCCATTTTGTCCCGTTTTCAAAGTTAGAGTGCGTGCGTGTGCCAGCCTGTGCGCCAGCCTGTGCACCTGCCTGCCTGCATGCTGGCACATGCACGCCTGCCTGCCAGCGTGCCGGCACGCACGCGTTAGGTTCCCATTTTCATATCAAGGAAATATGGTCAGCCTAACCTGTTGTAAATACTTGTAAAGAGCTTCACTGTAAACAGTAAAAAGCATGAAAGCCTGTCCTGTTTTTCTTTGTCAATTGCTACCCTTGCAAAGCAAAAGTCACCGCCAGTTCAAAAAGAACTCCATCACACTGTGACACAGGGCAAGCAATGGAATTCCCTGTGACACGTTATGGAAGTGAAAGTTGAACTTTGAAGAAGCAGGATAGAAAGAGCATTGACACTTTTGAAATTTGGTGTTAGAGAAAACTCCTGAGAATACCACGGAAAGCCAACAAAACAAATAGATCATCAAACAAATCAACGCAGTGTTCTCACTTGAGGCACAAATGACCAGGCTCAAACTATCCTACTTCAGACACATGAGGCAAAGACCCAGCTGTATGGAGAAGCTCTAATGCTGGGAAAGGTGGAAGGAAAGAGAAGAGGACGACCAGCAGCAAGGTGGATGGACTTAGTTACAGAGGCGATTGATTCACCTTTGGGAGACCTGAAGAACCAGGTTAGGGATAGATCATCATGGAGAAAATCTGTCTATGCGGCCATTTAGTGTCTTTTCTTCTATTTTCAGACAGTTTTAATAACATCTGAAAAAATTTACAAATATTAAAAACAAAGCCCTGCAATAGCATGAAAAATCCAGTAAAACAACATGCTGGCATTCTGTAGCTTGAATCATGTCAACTGGATTTCTATTTTCTCAGTGGAAACGTTTCGCTCCTTATCCAACGAGCTTCTTCAGTCTGAGCAAAGTTAGTAAGGGAATCCTTAAATATGTTTCTAGGTGGCTGTGTGACCTTGCACCTGGGGCTAGGTCATGGTTATTTGAGATGTTTATTTCTAAGTCCCTTTATCATCTAAAGGAGGATCGTTAAGATTACCATGCTGCTGTTGAGCTTGTGAAATGGTCTTAATCTTCCTAGGCACAGAAGACAAAGCAGGAAGGAAAATAGGGGAAAGATTGTGCCTGAGGCCCCCACCTCTATTCAAGGAAGGATTTTCCAAGTTGGCATAAATGGATTCATTGACCCCTCTCTCAAACCACCTATCTTCTCTGTCTAAAATGTGAACATTAATGTCCTCAAATGAGTGTCCTTTTTCCTTTAGATGAAGATTCACATTTTAGACAGAGAAGATAGGTGGTTTGAGAGAGGGTTAGGGAACCCTAACCCTAACCCTAACCCTAACCCTAACCCTAACCCTAACCCTAACCCTAACCCTAACCCTAACCCTAACCCTAACCCTAACCCTAACCCTAACCCTAACCCTAGGCTACGAACAGACAAGAACAACTTTACTTACGTAATTAAGAAGCAGCACACAGACATGAACAGCATCCCATGGATACAATAATAACTTTAAGCAACACTAAGCTATTGAACTCTGTGGAATGAATCTCCTTATGTCCTGCAAGGTGGCTTGCTCAGAGCTAGCAGTTTATGCTTTCTGACATACAACAAAGCATCTCTATAGGGGTACAGTAATTTCAAAAGCACACACGATGTACATGGTAGCTGGTAGCTGGTTTTCTGCTTGCTTGTTCCCACCCTTTATTGGGTGAGGACTCCAATATGCTCTTCCTCCTCTCATTCTCTTCCTGGCTTCTCTCCCAGCTGATACCCTAGGTGGCTACATCATGAGCGAGACTGCCAGCCCGTCTCCCCCCACCTATCTCTGCTGCCAATGGATGCTCCATCTTCCTTTGCATCCTTCTTGTCCCCTTGTTCGCTGTGGGGAATGGAATCTCAGCTGGGCAAAGTGCTGCAGAGGGAAAACCTTTATATTTTCTCCTATTTACTGATGGGTAAACCTTTCTTTTCTGCACAAATGTGCAGGGGGAACCTTTACCTTTAAACCTTTCTTTTCCCCTTAAATTAAATATTTGTATCTTATTCCTTTTATCTCCTAAAACTGCATTTTCCTCCATTTCAACTCCTACCCCTTTTTCTTCTTTTTCCTAGCCATATTTCCAGACAGACTAAACTAATTCTGCTTCTCTCTTTTCTGCCCGATAATGTATGTGTCTTGCACCAAGGCTCCACAGCTTTTTTTCTTTCTTTACACCTTTCCTAACTCTTGTCTTGCCACTCTACTTTTTGGGGTAGAATCCATCCCTCCTACCCTTTTCTCTCTGTTCTATTTCCCACCTGGCCTCCCATCTTACAGTTGGTTAAATCTGATCTTATGGTTGGTTAACCTGTAACCTGGATGTCTAGTAGCAAAGGCATTCTTCTCTAGCTCTTATTTCCTGTATCCTACACAGCATGACATACTGAAAGACAGGGGTGTTTATGCAAAGGCATAGAAGAGATTTTATTATTTCATGTTCAGATTAAAAAAAAACTTTTTAATATTTTCATTTACCTTTATAATACTGGCCTTTCAGAAGTTCTAAGCAAACACGGGCTTAAATGTGAATATCTTCTTCATGATTAAACATTCATAAAAACTTGTTTTTCAGTAGTTCAGGATGCACTGTACTGCCAGATCAATTTGTACTGAATAATTTTGATGAACAACTGTCAATGTGTCTTTATAGGCACATGTATTTTTTTTCCTGACATGTTCTTGCATTTGGATCTTTTAATGATTAACTGATGTCTCATGGAAAGCTCATTTTAAAATTATGTTAGGAAGTATACGACCAGATCTGTCTGGACCAGATGTTTATTGTTTTATTTCTGTAAATTGGTTCTTAAAGCCGGAATTCCTAACATTGGGAAGACACTTTCCTCATGTGCCCTTCCCTTGATTTTTCATCTTGCATGTAATTCTCTAAGAAATGGAACTTTATTCTTTAAAGAACAAACACAGATGTGTCTGCTTCTGTAGAGGAACATTTGCAAACAGCTGAGATGAAAGTTCCAAGACCAACTTAATAAAAATGTGTTTATTTGAAGTGCTTCACGTCTGTGAGAAAGTCAGATTCTCCTGCCTCTGATTCATGTTGCATTTTTATTCATTTAGGGCAGGCTTTCCAAAGTTTTCCCGCGGTGACACACCAACCGCCGTTAGTGTGTCGCCACGGGAAAACCTGGAAGTGCCACCGTTGCGGCAGCGCGCAAAAACCCGGAAGCACTGCTTCCGCTTTTGGGTTTTTGCGTGCCGCCGTTGCTGTGTTGCCGCGGGAAAACCTGGAAGCACTGATGATGATCAGCGCTTCCGGGTTGTGTGGCAACACACCAGACTGTGTGTGGCGACACACTTTTGTGTCGCGACACACAGTTTGGAAAGCTCTGATTTAGGGAATAAAATTAAATAAGTCAGAACTAGTTTCAAATATTGAATGGATAAAAGACACATTTCTATAAAACTCTGGGAGCCCTTTATGGACTTTTTGCTGACACCAGAACTGGAAGGTTAATGATTAATGGATTTGCGTATGGATAAGGGATGGGTTATGGGAAAAAGAGATACTTGTATGTAACCTTATAGGGGGTGAAGAATCACTAAGTTTGTACTTGTGATGAAGAAGTCATTTCTTTAAATATTTATTTTCTCTTTTTCTTATTTTTTCCTCCCTTTTCTTTTCTTGCACTTTCTAGTCTCTATTTTTCTTTTTCTTTCTGAGTTTAGTTTGTATTGTCTTTTATTTATTTATTTTAAACTCAATAAACATTATTTTTTTAAAAAAGTAAGTGAAATATTCATTTCTTGCCCAACCCTAGCCCTAATGTAATCATTAGTTTTATTCATGGGCAGGTCACGCAAACTGTGTTTCTGTATATAACTGATATACATAACTGATATACATATTTGATATTTATTGTGGGTTTTTTTGTGGCTGTAGTAAAGATTAAGAATCCAGGCAGTGCAGAGTTTGAGAATCTCTGCCTTAGGTACTTTTTAAGTAACTGAACACTCAATTACTATTAGAAATTACCGCCTAGAGGAGATGGGCGGTGATATAAGTTGGAGAAATAAATAAATAAATAAATAAATAAATAAAGGATTACTTAAAAAGGAAGTTTGAATTGGCAATAGCAATGTCATTCTGATGATTAAATAACAGTATTGCCTGTTGAACAAAAGCAGTTCACCATAGCATGCGGTTAGCAGTTGTCAAAGCACATGAGTTTGATCTATAAGAGTGATGTTATTAATACAGGGAATTGATTTTCCATAGAAGGATGTTAATTGCTTCAGTGAATATATACAATTGTAAGGTTCCCCATCGGAGCCTTCCACCCAGACACGTACACTACACCAGGCAATACACATCGAGATATCAGCTATGGGAGACAATGAGGAGGAATGCACCCAGACGGAGGCCGATCGTTAACACCTGTCAGTATCAAGCAACACAACCATTCACTGGCGAGACGGGAGAGGCGCCAAGAAGGAAACTGACAGCATTGGCAATACAAGTTGAACTAAGGGTGGGGGGGAACCTCATAAAACTCAATCGTTTGGCGGGAAGGGGCATTCAGATCTTCACCGATGTTAGGGCTTGTATGTTTCCTTATTAAAGTTCATTCCGCATAATCTTGCGTGAGGAGCTTTTATTGGGACATAGCACCCGGGACCATCACAACAATCAACAGTTCTTATTCTACATTTGGTACCAAGGTACCAATTCAATAAATGTGATACCAAGGTACAGTGCCCTCATATGAAATCTCAAATAAATATTGAAATTTTCAATATTAGGAACAAACTAGATTAGATAACTGGATCTGATGCCAGTTCTAAAAATATTTTTCTTTTGTGGGCATCATATCTCCATCCCCAATTTTTTCCTGCTTTTTATTTTTGCCTTAGTATTTGGCACTAGATTTTCTATATTTATGTGTTGAACTGGAGTTTGTATAATTCCTTGCCAGTATGGCATTTTGGATGTCTCTATGACCTCTTCAAGAATTTCCAGAAATGTTGCATTGTTTGGCTGCTGAAAATCATTAATTTATTCATACAATTCCTGGCTATGTATGCTACCTAGCAAGGAATTATAATTCCAGAATTTCTTTCAGGGGTGAGGAAACTGTTAAAGTTATTTGGTTAAAGTATTCTATGCAGAATTAAACGCATGGCATTTTCTCCACTGAATCTGGCCGGAAAGTGGAAAATTACAAGTGACCCTGCATTGAAAGTCTGGTTCCCAAAACATTCTATGAACAGTCGATTCGTAAACAGCAGGTGTCCCTCTATCTAGTCATAATAAACCCTTATCAGGATTGTTCCCAGGAGAATTGTAGCTCGAGGGAAGGCCAATACACAACACTGCCATCGTGTGACGCTTTATAGTAAGTACAACAACTGTGAAGCTAAACTGGTTGCCTGGCCCATTTTTGAACCAATCAGATGTGAGCTATGAACCATGGGTATTCATTCATACTTATGTTCTCACTTATGTTCTTCCTATGCCCTTTTTCCTTTATGTAGACTGCTATCTACATGTACTTGTATCTGAACTGTAACTATGCCTGGTCTTTGCACAGACCATGATGTTTTTCTTTCCTCACTTCTAGTGATGGAACTCTGCTTATGCTTTGGTTTTTCCTTTTTGCAATAATGCACTATACATCCATTATTGCCTTATGCTATCAATAAAGATATTGTTAGCCTTACAACACGTTGTATTGTCGAAGGCTTTCACAGCCGGAGTTCAATGGCTGTTGTGGGTCTTCCGGGCTGTGTGGCCGTGTTCTGGAAGTTGTGGTTCCTAACGTTTCGCCAGCATCTGTGGCCAGCATCTTCAGAGGTGCTCCTGCCCTCTGAAGATGCTGGCCACAGATGCTGGCGAAACGTTAGGAACCACAACTTCCAGAACACGGCCACACAGCCCGGAAGACCCACAACAGCCATTACAACACGTTGTTTGGATTACTTCAAGCCTGAAACCCCAAAAGTTCACCATCACCTAATAGAAACCAAAGACATTTAACCCATTTTGGTATGTATATTGACATCTGCTTATTTCAGTAGAAAATAGCTTTTTTGCTTAATTTGAGAAAGACAGCTTAATATATAGAAGTGACAGAATATATATTTATGTGTGCACTCTCTCTCTATGGAAAATACTAATTCTGTCACTTCTGTCATTAACTTGATTCTGTTAATGTTGATCGTTCTAAGAGTATATCATGCTGCTCATCACACTAAGCCCTGTTTATTTAAGTATAATTTATAGAATAACTTTCAATTGGCTGGGATCACATAACATGCCAACCGATAAACCATGACTTGTAAATCACATGTAAGCACAACTTCACATAATGAGAAGACAGGATACCATGGAAAATATGCTGATGCTAGGGAAAGTGGAAGGCAAAAGGAAGAGGCGCTGACCAAGGGCAAGATGGATGGATGATATTCTGGAGGTGACGGACTCGACCATGGGGGAGCTGGGGATGGCGACGGCCAACAGGAAGCTCTGGTGTGGGCTGGTCCATGAAGTCACAAGGAGTCGGAAGCGATTGAACAAATAAACAACAACAACAAAGCACAACTTGTTAAGCAAAAACCAAATAAACCATATTATGGCTTACCTTGTTATATTAAACCAGGCCTGAATTGACCTTGCTCTATTCTCAGTCACAGAAATGTAAATCAGCATTTAAATAGTTTGCATCTGTAAAAATAAGAAAAAATGCTTTTTATTTTGAGATTGAATGTACAGAAAACATTGATTTGGTCAGTAGAGGGCACCAAATGTGGGTTTTATTGCTTACTTATTCTGTCTTTTGAAAACAAACTTATAGAAAACACGATAAATTCCAAGAAAGATTTTTTCCCAAGAAAATTACTGTTTCCATAAACTGTGAATATTATACCAATCAATCAGAAATTTAAACAAAATTTTGAAGTATATATTATCTATATTACATCTCATAATCAACAATATTAAATATTGTAGTCTGTTATTTATGGCTAGGTAATTCCCAGTGGAAAGGGTGTGGTGGCTCAGCGGGTAAGACACCAGGCTTGTCGATTGGAAGATCGCAAGTTCAGAGGTTCGAATCCCTAGTCCCGTGTGACGGAGTGAGCTCCCGCACTCGCCCCAGCTCTTGCCAATCTAGCAATTCAAAAGCATGCAAATGCAAGTAGATTAATAGGTACCACTTTGGTGGGTAGGTAACAGCGTTCCGCATGCATCATGCTGGCCACATGACCGCGGAAGCGTCTTCGGACAGCCTTGGCTCTTCGGCTAACAAACGGAGATGAGCACCGCCCCCTAGAGTCGGACACGACTGCACAAATGTGTGGGGGTACCTTTACCTTTACCTTTAATTCCCAGTGGGCAATTGTGTGCCCCTTGTAGACCTCAAGTAAAAAGATACTGTTCTAAAGAAGAACAAATAGCATAATAGGAGGGACAATTAAATGTTACTCTCAGTGCTTTTATTAGACTGTGTGGAGTTGCAAAATTAACCAGATATCCTACTATATCTGGCCTGTACATGTTTGGATGACTGTTAGTTGGCAGCAAATAATTATATTTGCTGCTCTGGATTTCTACAGTCCAAATGTGGTAGGACAATTAGCTGGCTAGAAAGAAAAACAGTTACATTTTAAGAAGATTGTTGTTTTCCAGATGTATTGCTTATGAGGCATATGCTTATTTTACAAGAAAACATTGGTAGTCCGTATCTTCTATTTATGTACACAAGGAGGAAGCATCATGGTAACTTTCAGCAGGCATTGACTATTCCTGCAGGCAAAGAATGTTTGAGTTGTATATGTCTAAGCTCCCTCCTGTTGGAGTGAAGAACTTACACGGTGCAGTAGATGGGGACAAATCCCATTCCAGGAGGTTCAAACATGGAAGAGTTAAAGTAAAGCTTACATCTGATAGTCAGTCAAATTTAAACTGAAATCTAGATATCATCATGAGCCTCAGAAAATCAAGCATTAAAGAACCAATCAGGAGTAAGAGAATTCCCCTCTCATATGGGCTTTTAAAAAAGGTTGGAGAAACTCAGTTTTATTTTGTTGTATCTTCTCTCTCAAGGGAAGAGCAGAGTAGCTGTTTCCTGGCTGGTATAAAGGGAATTGGGAACTGGAAATACCGGGAATATGTTCAATTTAGGCACCAGAGTATCAAATTTGCATCACGGTCATTATTTGACCTTATGATTGCTCAAAAAATGCAGCTAGGAGATGGCAATTAATATTAGCTGCTGGGAGTGCATCACATCTGTTGTTATGAGCCCTGTAGATCAGAGACTTTAACCTGGGTCTCTCCTGTCAAATTAATGCCTTAACCACGCTGTCACTTCGCCTCCGCAATTTCCCAGATTATTTTATGAGGTGTGAGGAGGGAGATGAGAGGTTTTGCATTGACTGGAGTGCTTGCAATTATAAGGTGGGCATTTCCCACCACCGCATCCTATTAATTTTTAAACCATTTTTAAAAAGCTATGTTATGATTTGATGACATACTTGACAAGCCAACTACTGAACATTTTTGAAGATTTAAAAAAATCTAGATTCAAATTCCTGAAAGAATCTTTTTTCATTATGAAGTCTCATTTAGAGGGGGAAATTTTGGGGCCTTTTTTCAACCTCACAAAAGTTTTCTTAAAGAAAGAAAGAGAGTCCACATTTTGGATCCAGCCTAGGTAGGGTTCTTCCAATGTTTTGACAAGATTTATTTTATGTGGATAGAACTTGCCATGCAGTATAAGTACAGTTGTTTAGGTGAGTTGTTTTCAATAGTCTGGGGACTTTTGGCTAGTAACAGAACCTGCAACATTATCCCACAGATCTTAATTTGTTTACTTTTCAGTACTATTTTATATATCAAAGTATTCTTCTAGTTCACCTGCATGATAAAATGTTACATTTTAGCTTAGGCTCAACTTATAGACATGCAGCATCTTTTAACTGACAGTATTAATCATAATTCTGGTTTAATGTAAGTTTTAAATTAAAGTTGGGAAGGTATTAGGGATAGCAGGGGATTGATTATAGATGAAAGAAGATTCAAGTAAAGAAGGGGAAGCAAAGTACTGTATGGCTTTGTCACTTTTAGTCTAATGTGAAAACAAAATAATTAGCCACTCATAAAAATTCATGCTGCTCTGAAGTTTGCAATTATATACTGTATATATACCTTAGTATCCCACAGTTACATGGGAACCACAATGAGAGGCAAGGAAGACAACAATATCCAAGTACCACCAAATGATAAGACAGGTCCTGAAGAGCCAGCTCAATGGGAAGAACAAGGGTATCTGCCAGTCATCAGATACCTTGCCGGTATTCTTGGCGATCACTCGTAGCCGAGTAAGATTGTCTTCCAAGGGTAGAATCTTAACAGTGGATCTGTAAGTGGCTGTAAAGGCCAATTCTGGATCCGCACAACCTCCCACAATGAGGGCATAGGTTTCTGGGTGGAAGACGGTCATGATGAGGGTTTGCTTGACGTGCCTTCCTCTTAGCTCGTTTCTCCCTTTCGCCCTGTACTCATGCTTCTTCAAAGTCAGTGGCGCCTTTAATAAAGGCTGACCTCCAATTGAAACGCTCATGAGTTAGGGCTTCCCAGTTCTCAATGCTGATATTACATTTTTTAAAATTAGCTTTGAGAGTATCTTTGAATCTCTTTTGCTGTCTACCAATATTCCGTTTTCCATTATTAAGTTGGGAGTAAAGTAGCTGCTTTGGAAGACGATGGTCAGGCATTCGAACAACATGGCCGGTCCAGCAAAGTTGATGTTGGATGATCATTGTTTCAGTGCTGGTGGTTTTCGCTTCTTCTAATACGCTAACATTAGTCTGCCTATCTTCCCAAGTAATTTGCAGAATTTTTCAGAGGCAGAGGGTGGGTGGGGTCTGGTGAGTGTCAGAGCCACTGTCCTGGGTGAAACCCAGAGCATCCAGGAGTACATCAGTAAGATGGCACCCAAAGATGAGCTGCTGAGGGAATGCCTGAGGCAACAGCAGACATGGGAGGAAGATCAAGCAGATCTTGTGCCATGGCAAGACAAGACCCTGCATGGGATGTACCATCAACAGATAGCTGAGGTGGCTGACATTGGGAAATCCTACCAATGGCTGGAAAGGGCTGGACTAAAAGAAAGTACTGAAGCACTCATCATAGCAGCACTGAAACACTGATCATAGCAGCGCAAGAACAGGCACTAAGCACCAGATCCATAGAAGCAAGGGTCTACCACATTAGACAGGGCCCAAGGTGCAGACTGCAGAGAGGCTCAGAGACAGTCCAACACATAGTGGCAGGATGTAAGATTCAGGCAGGAACAGAATACACTGAATGGCACAACCAAGTAGCTGGCACTGTGTACAGGAACATCTGCACAGTGTATGGGTTAGACCCTCCCAAGTCCAATGGGAGATTCCACAGAAGGTCGTGGAGAATAACAAAGCTAAGATCCTGTGGAACTTCCTGTTCCAGACAGACAGGCAGGTACTGACCAATCAACCAGACATCGTGGTAGTAGACAAGGACCAAAAGACAGTGGTGGTGATAGATGTAGCAGTGCCAAGTGACAGCAACATCAGGAAGGAGTATGAGAAACTGGAGAAGTACCAGCACCTGAAGGAGGAATTAGAGAGGATGTGGAAAGTGAAGGCCAAAGTGGTCCCAGTGGTGGTAGGAGCACTTGTGGCTGTGACTCCTAAGCTGGGAGAGTGGCTCCAGTAGATCCCAGGAACAACATCAGAGCTCTCTGTCCAGAAGAGTGCAGTGCTAGGAACAGCTAAGATACTGTGCAGAACTCTCAAACTCTCAAGCCTCTGGTAGAGGACCCGAGGTTGAGGAAGACACATACCACCCATAGGGGTGAGAAGGGAATTTTTTTATATATAGGGAAACTGCACAAAGGGGCATATACTAATGAAATTACCATGTATCAGTATATTAGAGTAGCAAAAAATACTTAAAGAAACTGTATCTATTGAACATATGAACTCCAATAGATTCAGAAATTAATTGTGAAACTGAAATTTTAGTTTTATCCAGTCCTATTTCTAATGGAAATGATCTTAAACTCTCTCATTTCGTTTCTCAAAATTTAAGTTAAGCATAAGTTTGGCTGTCAGCCAGATGATATGTGACCACCCAGTCACAAATCTCTTTCTTCTTGCCCTGTCTCCATAGCTCCAAATGGAAAACTGACCAGATACAAAATGCTGCCTGTTAGAAAGGCAGAGCTTCAAAGAGGTCTTTTGCAATAAAGATAAAGGTCTCTTTGTCCGGTGTTTGGGACAGATATAATTTCCTTTCAAATGGAGAACTATGAATTTCCCTTGATTTTAGTCATTGAAGTGGCATCTGGATAGTGCAGAGATTTGTGGGTTCTCCTCTGAGGCTGAATCCAGAGCAGATCTGCAGTTTAGCAAAATGTATCTCCTGTTGACATTGTGTTGAAGTCACTTCTCTCTCACACAAACAGAGCAAACTCTGCACTCTAGTTAATTCTGCTAATAAGCTTTTCGTTTCTTGAGTCATTAGAAGTTAAAACCAGTATTTTATGTACAAATAGCTATTAAGAAAAGGCCTTGTTGATTAATGGATATTCTGATAGCCCTTGATGGAATATATATGCATGCCAAGATTAGTGGCCAGTTGTTTACTCTGCATTTCCTAGTAATATATTGCAATCAAACAATTTTAATTTCTAATTTAACAGGCTGAGAAAACCAATCTGGATACTTAGAGAAGATGTTTAGTATTGAATAATGTGGGATATTTGTATATATTTCATTCACACTTGAAGTCACACTTTGCTTAATCCATAGTTAATTATTTATGTACCATTTAGGTGCCATCAGGTTGGGTTTGATTCCTGATGACTTTATAGCCAAATATAATTTGCAGTTCGTAATAATTCTTCGCTCTCCCAATGAAATTCCAGTAATCTCTTTGTATGTTGTCTTTCCCTTATTTAATTTCCTTCAACTTTTACCAAGCACAATAATTTTTTTAGTGCATCATTGTGTCACATGTTCTAATATGTGAATGTTTATTTGCTGATCATTGCCAGTTAGGCTTTATTTAATACAGGATTGATTGGTTCTTCTTGTGGTCCATTCTATACTTAGTAACCATTTTTTTATTCTTAATTGAGTAAACCACAGCTGGTTCAGTTCACAAACATGTTCAATCATAAACCATGATTTACAAACCACAGTGGCCGGTTTACATTACATCCAAGTCAAAATCAAGCAACCACACTGTCAATTAGTAAGAACTTGACCAATAAGTTCAAAATAGTGGAGAGTAAATGAGAAAAAATGTGTTATGTTCCAATAGTATCTACTTCGAATGAATAGACTTAAGAAGAATCCAGAATAATTGGAACAAGTACAAAAACATCTCCCTTGGTGCTGAACCATCTGACTTTTAAAAAATGATTATTTTCATTATTAGAAAATATTAAATGGGAAGATAGCACATAATAAAGCAATTCCACTATTATCTTTATTTTGAAGAATGCTTTGACACCTACATGGTCCAGGCAGGTTTTCTTAGAAAGAAAATATAGTGTCTAGGTGTTATGCAGTGGTTTTTTAAAAAGAAGTATTCTCACCTACAGTACATAGAGAAAACACAAAATCTAGGGTGGTGGGAGACATCCTGGTATGATGGGGTTACAGAAATGTCAGAGAACAACTTCTGTAATTGTCTTCTGGTAAATAGTAATTTTGGCATCCAGTTGGTGAATTGCTTAGTCCCAGTCATATTTGGGGCTACCAGCTTTGGCTGCAAAAAATCCAGAAGAATTGAATTTTTGCAGCCCAGAGTTGGTAGCCTTAACCATGCTAGCCATTTTATAAAAAAATTTCTGCCCCAAAAGACTTTTGGTTTCTTCTACTACCTATTAATCCCTGAATTGTTCACTTTTCATAATTTCCGTTTATAACCTCTGTTTCCCATATATTATAACTGATCAAAACATATTTTAAATTCTTAAAATGCTACCGTTCTTTGTTTTATGGCCCAGAGCCACTCATAATATGCATGCTGATCAACCTACAGTGAAAAAATTCAACCGTGAGTTCAGTATTTCACTGCCTTTTTGTGAACTTCCTCAGATCATAACCGGTCCTGCTAGATTTGACACTTTTATTGCTTACTGTTAACTTATCCTCTTTTTGCTTTCTTTTTTGTTTTTTAAACAACCTTAGGTTAAATAACTTCAATAGTAATTGCTAACAAAGTTCAGATTATGATTCTGGAATCCTTCAATTTAGGCTGGCCTCAAGTACTTGTTGTCAGAAGAGGAAGAACAAACAGCCTATGTCTCCCGCTCCCTCAGTAAAGGTGCACTGGGCCCAAGGCAAAACAAGGTATTTTGCTACTTGAGGCTGATAATCTCACAAACATTTTCCCCCTCCATAAATATAACAGATAATTCCAGCAGTATATTAAATAATGCCCTTTTGCTGCCCTTTCATGACACTGCATTTTAGACCCCGAGACAGTTGTTTCATTATCTGTTATAGTGATTCTAGTTTAATTCATGGATGGGATGAAAACACATGCTTCTGTAAATTTACAAGTCTTTCCTGTTGGAAATAGCTTGTCCTTTAAAGATCAAATGAAAAGAAAAAAAGAAAAGAAAAGAAAAGAAAAGAAAAAGAAGAAAGAAAAGAAAAGAAAAGAAAAGAAAAGAAAAGAAAAGAAAAGAAAAGAAAAGAAAAGAAAAGAAAAGCTTATAGCCTGGCTTTCTGAGCTGGATTCTGGAAAACAGGAGGCAGAAGGTCATCAGTGGCCAGAACAGTCCCTATTTGAAGGCCTATATAGTCCACTTCTTGATGCTTTAAAAAGAGATCTTTGGGTTGCTATGAACTTCAGCTTAGGACCTGGACAGCAACCTAGTCATATTTTTCCTCTTTCTCCCTATGGTTAGATCTGTTGGATATTTAATTTACAGTATGCCAGATTTAAGGATATCTGAATGCCTTCTTTTGACTCTTTTTATTATTCTTTTCATTTCTTTTAATAATGTATACAGTAAGTAGCTATTCTGGCTGATAGTACTTAGGTGGGCTGAAATATAACCATACATTAAGCATACAGGAAAATCTCTTCAAAAACTTCATCTAATGTTTGAATCCTTAGTTCACCTGCCTGAAATCCCCCTTATTTTTAAAGTCAATCCCTACAAGATTAGGTAGATCACTTGTAGCCCTCTGTAGAACCATTTAGCAGCAGCAAGCATGCTAACATATGTTAGCTTTTGTAATAATCACCACTGCTTATTTAGAGTTGGTATCTGCAGGGACAGGAAATAGCATTAAGGTATCCTTCTGATTACAGTAGCTCATACATGCAGAGATAATAAGAAAAAAACATAGTAATTTTGCTTGCTGCATGTTACGATACTTTCAAAGCTAAGTAGGATCTATAGGAACACTGAAAGGAAAGGCTTATTCATTAAACTTCCTGTTGCCCTGCCCTTAGTATCACTATCAGCTGGAGGTATTTGTGGTCAAATATTTTTTGCCTACTAATGAGGTACTACTGAATTCTTCATATAAATAATTTCATTTAGGAAATGGCAGTCAGTACCCTACATCAAACAGTTGTGAGTATAGTAAGCCTGAGACATTTGGCCATTTGTGGAGGGTTGTTTTCCCCAAGACAGACTGCAGGAAATTACTTTAATATGCAATGTAATTTGTTTTCCTTAGTATGTTAAGGAAAAATCAATAGCTAATATAGATTATTATAATACTCACTCTCCTTCTTTCCTTTCAAGAAGTGTGGGGCTATGTGATGTCAGAGGCCATTTTATCAAGTGTTTTTCATGTAGGACTTGAAATCACCCACAAGTGCTCCAGAGAGTTGCTCCTCATGAATTGACTGCAAGGCAAAGGTCTCTGGCGGGTTTTGAGCACTGAGAGATGAGAGAATAGTCTTCTTGCTCAAACTATGGTCAGTGCCTTTGAAAGGATGCATACTTCCTTTTCTAATCACTTTTGGAAATTGCTTGTTAATTGCTTAGGTCCTGCAGCCACTTTGCACTGGTGTTATGTGTCTTCTCTTTCTCCCATATGTTCTTCCAGTACTGTTCAGTTTCTGCTGTTGGTGGCTCTGCTGTTACTGTGCTGTTGCACTGCAGCTATTAGAAACCTTTGATCAACAAATTTGAAAGCACCGGATGAGTTTGCCTTCAATCCTTAATGAAAGAAAGTTTTAACTACAATCTTAAGAACTTTTAAAAAATTGAAATAAACAGCAAAACGTTGATTAAAACTTTGATTTTAGAAAGCTATAAACAGACTAAGGGTCCAGATAAATTTGAAAGATATTGGAATTAATTATATGTATAGATAGACTGTGTCTAATAGATGTTATGGAAGAGGAACAGGTTTTACCTGACAAGTCAGAGACTGAGTTGAAAGTGGATTTACAAATTACAGGTTACAATAATGACATGGAAAAAGATGTTACACTGGACATAAAAAAGAAACTGGATAATGTTTTAATAATTAAAAGGGACATGCAAGTAATAAGCCAGGAGAGTGACCTGGATAATTTTTCTATATTGGATTTACAAAAGAGGTTTGTTAAAGCTTTGTTGAATCTCGTGAGAAGGGATAAAGAAGAAATGAAAAGAAATCAAGTTCTATGATATTATTTGAATGGACTAAAGATTAAGATTGATAGAAGTAAAAGGAAGGAATATAAAGTTGGTTTATTTGATCAAGGTTAAAATAGATATGTTGTTATTTCTGGTAACCCTTAATGAACTTTTGCTGACAGCCGAACTGAAATGACAATGCTTTATAGATTTGTTCTTAGATAAGAGATGGGATATGGGAAGAAAAGATCATTTATTGTAATTTAAGAGGAGGTGAAAAGTTACTAAAATTGTTTATACTTGTTGTGATGAAGGTTGGAAGTCACTTCTTTATATATTTCTTTTATTTTCTTTACTATATTCTTACTATTCTTCCTCTTCTATTTTCTTTCTATTATTTACATCTTTAAGGTAAAGGTAAAGGTTCCCCTCGCACGTTTGTGCAGTCGTGTCTGACTCTAGGGGTCGGTGCTCATTTCCGTTTGTTAGCCAAAGAGCCAGTGTTGTCTGAAGATGCTTCCACGGTCATGTGGCCGGCACGACGCGTGCAGAACGCTGTTACCTACCCACCGAAGTGGTACCTGTTAATCTACTTGCATTTGCGTGCTTTCGAATTGCTAGGTTGGCAAGAGCTGGGGTTAGTGCAGGAGCTCACTCCGTCACGCGGGGCTAGGGATTCAAACCTCCGAACTTGCGATCCTCCGATCGACAAGCCTGGCATCTTACCCGCTGAGCCACCATGCCCCCTCTACATCTTTACGTCTTTGTAATTATAATCTTTAATAAAATTACTTGGAAAAAAAGGTTTTGAGTGAGCAGCGCATTGCAAGACACACTGCAACTACTAGCTCTCTCTAAAGTTGATACTGAATTATACCATTTTCTGGTACCATTATAGCTGGAGATACTATCCCATTTCTCTCTCATTAAAGTAAAAATTTGGAGCTTAAAGCTAGTATCTGAGGAATCTGTCAAACAAAAAGAGGCTGTGCGGACTGAATGTAAGAGGAAAATATAAACCATTGCTCACTGATATGTCAGCCTGGGATCAGATCCTGCCTACCATTAATTACTGTGCTGTCTAGAAACTTTTGAAGATCAGCCAGCTACTGTTGCTGTGAAGCTATGGAAAATGACTCTGGAGATAAAAAAGAATGTAAGCTTCGGTTCCTCAACCTGTTTGGACTGGTGGGCACATCTGGAATTTTAAGAATATGTCATGTGCAATATCACCAAATGGCAGCTGTCATGGGTCAGCTTGGCCATAAAACATCCAGTTCCAGAAGGCAAACGGATGCCTCTTCTATCTCCTCAGGATTCTTCATACTACTTCAACTTATGGGCACATAGATACACTTCTAGACAAACTAATAGGCTGTAACCACCCATGATGTTATTTTCTCATAATTCCTATGAGGCCTACATGGGGCATGTTGACATTTGAGTGAGTGGGTGGGATTTTTAATTTGATGACGTTGCTATGAACTATTAAAAAAACTTCATGTTGTCCCTCCAGTGCAATTCGTTTTCCCCAAAAATAAAAATAAAAATCTTTATAGTGAAAGAAGAAGTCTTCTATAAACACATATGATATTTATAATGTGTGAGAATTACTTTATTTGCCACACACACCCATCCTAATACTTTTAGATTTAGCAATTATTCACAGTGGTCATAAATGCAACATCTGCCCTCTGTTCAGTCTTGGCTTTTGAATCATCAGGGTCTGGCTTGCAAAATGATGGATGATACTTTGGTTTCATTTACTGTCAATGCACTTGTTCGTGTTTTGCTTGGCAGAGGCTGCAGTTACAAACTATCTGGCAATTCAAATAGATAGTAGATGCCAAAACAGATATATGCTTAATTCTTGTTCATTTGGTTGATGTGTAGCTCTGGGCAATCTCTGTTAAATTGGAGTGAAGTTCCATGCACATAACTGAAATCAGAACCTGTAAAGAAATATATGTACTGTATGTATGTATGTATGCATATATTTCAATGTGGTTCTGACTGATTTAGGACAATGTGTAGTCAATCAGAAGGAAAAGTAGTTGAGTTACAGCAATATTTTTTAACCTGTTGCCCTCCAGATACATTAAGACTATAACTACCCATATTTATAGGCAACATATCTACAGGCAGCTGAGAAATATGGAGGGCAACAGGGTGAGGAAGCCTGAGTTACAGTTATTACTTGAGCTACCAAAGGCATCTTAGTTAAATCACATTATATGTCTCCAAAGTCTGCCATTTATCTTGTTCCTGTTAAACTACAGAAACTCCATATTCTCAACCATGATTCTTTATTTGAGTCACCACAAAAAACTCTGGAAACGTGACTCAGAACATATATTTATTTGCAGTTATATAAACATTTTCCTCCCTCGCCTTCTCTCCTTACCTCCACATTTTTCACAAAGGCTAATCACTGGAGTTTTCCTGGTCACGATCCCGGGGGAGTTAGAAAAACATTCGTGTTTCATTTGAAAACATACAGTACTTTTGATGTATTTCTGCTGTCTTGCATACTTATGTTCACAAACCCAAATTCTCATTTTAAATGCAAGTCCCAGCTACACTTTCTCTATCAACTCATCTAATGCAAAGTTTAGCCTATAAAACAATAGATCTATCTGGGTTACACAGTGCAATAAAGTGAAAGATAGGCTCATATGGGTTATTTTGCTGGAATTTAATTCCTGAAAATGAGAAAAACGGCAGCAAGATTGGCAAAACTGTACCACAAAATTGTTTTTTTTTAAAAAAAACATTACAATAAAAGTTATAGAGGTATTTAATTGCAAAGGTTAAAATTCATCCTTCAGTTTTCACTTGAATAGAATACTTAATTTTTTAAGCAAGAGATCATCTATAGATCAGGTGTGGGCAAGTCATGATCACAAAACCACATGTGACTTTCCAATGCTTTTTTGTGGCCTTCACAACTCTGTCTATCATTGCTGAAAATTGACAGTATGCTTTACTATTATTTTGAGGGGACAAACACATGAAAACTGCAGGTGAAGCCCTCCCCACTTCATTTTGTCTCCCATCAGTTGTTGCCCTCATCCTACAAAAATATCAAGTGGAGTCCCGTGGTTCTTAATAAGAGCCAACGCTTATTAAAGAAAGTGTTAACCCAGGCCTAAAAAATCAGATGGGAGGTGGGGGGTGGGGGAGAGCATGTACCTGATTGTTTTAAGAATCTTAAAATTTGAGAGGAAAAATTAGGAGGGCCTAATTTTTATCAGAACCGTAGGGTATACTCTGTGAATTAAAATAAAAAAGCAGAACTTGATGATTATTACTTTGGAGTAGCACCTATGCTTCCTTTTCCATGGAAAGCATGGTCTAGTGCAGAAAATGTTCTGGGGTGGAGACAACATTGCAGCCCAGCAAGACACGTTTTTTCCATGCTCCTGCCCTTTTAATTTTATATTATTTTTAAATAGTATATTTTAGCTATTTTAGTTTTCTTTAGATAGTTTTAGTTAAAATAAGTATATTAGGTTACCGTAGATTTTAAATTAGATTTTTACTATTAGACTATCTTAATATATTCACAATTTTTTTATGGCGAGACGATTGTGGAGTAAAAGGTGCAAGTAAAAGTGTCTGAGTAAATTTGAACAACATGGGAAAAAGAAAGAAACAACATGGAATCAGTCCGGGCTCTCTCTCCTCTTCAAAGTCTGCTAAACAACCAAAGATAGAAGAACTTTTTACACGAAAGGAAACACTAAGTAAAGCAAATCTTCCTCCCACTTCCAACAAATTTGCAGCCCTTGAATCACTTGAATGGGACTTTCAAACAGAACTGGAAAAACAACAGTTGTTAGAGCTCTCACTATCTGTCAGGGAAGAGCTAAATGAAAACTTGGACTTCCTCTCAGTCTCTCACTGTATGTCTCCAGTACAACTTGCTAGCTCACCTAATAACTTCAAGGGAAATAAAAATAAGTTTAAAAATAAGATACAAAATCAGAATTTGGAGAGGCTCCCATGGGAAAATACAATGGAGTTTATGGCAAAGCAATGTCTCCTTACAGCTCAAACTGTTATCTCACTATTTGAGCAACTGTCAGCTATAAAATATGACTTAGACCTGCTGAAAAAAGACTTTGAGGCTTTTGTTCAAAAATACGCAGCCGGACCTGCCGCCTCCATTAAAACTAATGCAGAAAGTCCGGCAAAGCAAGACATTCCTGGCATGCGCTCTGATAAAGGGCAAGTTGTTAAAGTAAAACAAACTGACAAAAGTGTGCAACGACCAAATAAATGTACTAATAAATCCCTACTCTCTGATAAGGTAAGGAGTGGTGGTCTTATACAGACTAACGCCTCTCTGGATACAAAAGAGGAATTCGCTGCAAGCAAAACCATTTACTTCAGACACGGCAGGTTGCTCTCTGTATCTCCCTGAATAGTTTCAAAACTGGATGTTGGGAATCTAGGAGAGCAATCAAAACCTCTTTAGGGCAACTTCTGCACTGTCACTGCAGACAGATAGATCTATGTGCTATTGAATGGCTTCATACTGTACAAAACCGAAAACGGATTTTGGTATCTTTTAATCAGTCTACTATTCCACTAATGCTATTTAAGATGAGACCATACTTACTGTAGCATCATTTCAGATTTTCCCCATAAGAGTTTTTCACAATGTGAAAGTTAATTCTTTATCCGGATTTGCTTCATCTAGACTTCATACCCCCTCCAAAACTGTAATAGAGGTTAGCAAGTCCTCCTTCCCACATAAGGTAAAGGTAAAGGTTCCCCCGCACATTTGTGCAGTCGTGTCCGACTCTAGGGGCCGGTGCTCATCTCCGTTTGTTAGCCGAAGAGCCAGCGTTGTCCAAAGATGCTTCCACGGTCATGTGGCTGGCATGACGTGCGCAGAATGCTGTTACCTACCCACCAAAGTGGTACCTATTCATCTACTTGCATTTGCATGTGTTCGAATTGCTAGGTTGGCAAGAGCTGGGGCTAGTGCGGGAGCTCACTCCGTCACACGGGGCTAGGGATCTGAACCTCTGAACTTGCAATCTTCCGATCGACAAGCCTGGCGTCTTACCCGCTGAGCCACCACGCCCCTCCTTCCCACATATGACCTTGAAAAGGCAAGGCAGTGGGAGTCAGCCATTCTTACAGAATGAAGATCTGTCAGATCCAGCTGAAGCCGGTCTTATCAGTGCTTTTGGTTCTCTGCCCAGGAAGGAACAAGATAATATAATACATAAGCTGGAAAATCTTAAGAAAACCTTACTGGTCACTATTGCTACTGCAGAACCACTTATTGATCTTGTGTCTCCAAATACTGACAGAAATTGACATTATTCAGTGGACAATAAAATGGATGGAAAACACCACCCAAATAACAATTGTTCCAGCCTTTATGGGATGAATGGGGAGCCTGCTGGAGGGTGCCAGACCTTGTTAACTATTGAGGAGGAAGTATTTCCCATACCACAGACAGATGCTGAACAATGCTCTTTGGATTTTAGACCTTTTCCACATGATGGCCTTTTATTACACCCCTTAGAACCTACTAGTCTTCTTCCCCAAATTTAGATCTAGATATTGCTACTGGAAGTTCTAAAACCATCCAACTGGAAGCTACCCCCCAAACTCAGGTGGCATTACAACAGGCAACACTAGATGAAACTCCAACTCTGGCCCCATTCCAGAAGAAAGGCTCTGTATCTACAGCTAAGGGACACGGTAGCTCAGCAGGTTAAACTGCTGAGCTGTAGGCTGCAGATCAGAAGGTCTGCAGTTCGAACCCCGTGCAACGAGGTGAGCTCTCGTTGTTACTCCCAGCTCCTGTCAACCCAACAGTTCGAAAGCTTGCAAGTAGATAAATGGGTACCACCTTAAGTGGGCTAATTTGCTGGCATCCTGTCGGGAAGTTGGCACCACCGGAGGAAAGGATCGGAGGAAGATAGAATGGCAGGCGGTGACGACGGACCCGGATGCAACAGCTACAGGACGTCAGCAGCCGGCTCAAGGCATCCTGGGAATTGTAGTCCAGAGCCTGGAAGAGTCGGTTCCCTTACCCCCTCCCCTCACGCGCGGTGAAAATGGTGATTTGTGAATTGTATAATTAAATGTATATATATATGCTTGTAAGCCACCTAGAGTCCTCCATTAGGGAGGGGATAGGCGGGGTATAAATACCACAATAAATAAATAAATAAATAATTTGCTGATAGTACCCTCAGACTCTAAATGACTCTATCCTACAGAAGGGGGCATCTCTATCCTTTCCTGGAATGTTGTAGGCTGGAAAGCAAAGATGTCAGATGTTTCATTTCTGGAATACATTTCTTCTTTCGATATTCTTTTGTTTCAAGAAACATGGGCTATGGAGGATCTATCAATACCTGGATATATTCCCTTTACTTTGAATGAAATTCCCAGTACAAAAAAGGGTAGACCATCAGGTGGCCTGAGTTCTATGGTTTCTGTTAAACTCAATGTCCCAGTATTTATGCTGGAGTCTTGCTCAAATATGGCTCTAGCCCTCCTACTTAGATTTAAATTTTACTCTGTATTACTTGTTAATGTATATTCTCCCCCAGTTCGTGGGCATAGGGAAATAAATAATTTGTGGGATCAGTTTGATACCTACATACATTTGTTATCATGTCAGTACCCAGACTCTATCATAATAATAGCTGGTGATTTTAACACATGTATTGGCCAATCTGATGCCTCTCTGCAAACTTATTTTAAGTGGCCAGTGCCCCCTCAAACTGATGTGGGCTATTTATCAGCCAGACAATCTAAAGACCAAAAATGTAATATTGCAGGATTTCGCTTGGCTCAATTTGTGGACAGTTTAGATCTAGTTATACTTAATGGCACTGTCAGGGGTGACATAAAAGGGGAGTTTACATTCTGGCACCCAAACGGGGCCAGTGTGGTTGATTATATTATGATTTCCTGGAACTTTGTATGTCATATAGCTTACTTTTATATTGGTACTCGCCCTGATAGCGACCACTTTCCACTAATTTGTCTTTTTGATTCTAAAGCAAATCTTGAATCGTTAGAAGTCGCCCACTGCCCCATTGACATTACAATGAAGGGGCAAATACAAAATAAATGGTCTCAAGATCTGGCTAAAACTATGTCTGGAATTTTGACCTCAGAGCCCCTGCTTCAAATGCATACCCAAATTTTCTCATCTGATTCATATGAACAAGTAATATCACTGTATCAATCAATTATTGTTAATCTTCAAGCCCCCCCGACAAGATTTACAACAGCTAATTGTGTTTATGCACATAAAAGATCTAAATCTTGGAATGATAATGACTGCATTAAAGCTAAAAAGGCTCTCTTAAATGCAATAACTTCCTTTCGCCAGGAAAATTCTTCAAATGCTTCAAAATTACTTAAGATTAAAAAAATATATAAAGATCTCTTGAAGATAAAGAAACGGCAAGCTATAAGAGAGAATTGGAGTAATTTAATTTTAGCAGCAAAGCTCAAGAATTCCACTTGGTTCTGGCGTTTAATAAATCAGTCTCTTACAGATAGACATTTTGGCCCTATTACACAAATATCTGCAGATAAATGGGAGGATCATTTTAATAACATCTTTAAAAGGGAATCTGCTGTAATCTCAGATGTGATTACCTCCCAGATTGGCCACCAGTATCCATGTTGTTTATTCGTTCAGTCGTTTCCGACTCTTCATGACTTCATGGACCAGCCCACGCCAGAGCTTCCTGTTGGCCGTCACCACCCCCAGCTCCCCCATGGTTGAGTCCGTCACCTCCAGAATATCATCCATCCATCTTGCCCTTGGTCGGCCCCTCTTCCTTTTGCCTTCCACTTTCCCTAGCATCAGCTTCTTCTCCAGGGTATCCTGTCTTCTCATTATGTGGCCAAAGTACTTCAGTCTTGCCTTTAATATCATTCCCTCACCAGTATCCATAGCTGAGGTTAAAGATCTTATTGTCCAATTAAAACCAGGTAAAGCATCTGGAGGTGATTTTATCCCCCCAGAATTAATAAGGGAAAATAAAGACTGGTGGCCCCCAGTTTTGGCTACCTTATTTACACACATTAATAACACAGGACAATTTCCATCTGACTGGAATCAGGCCATTGTTGTACCAATATACAAAAATAAAGGAAATAGACTCGACCCTACAAATTATAGGCCTATCAGTTTATTAAACACAATAAATAAACTTTATGCCAGATTTTTATATTCAAAGTTAGTGGATTGGGTACAAAATGAAAATATTATTGATGAAGAACAGGACGGATTTAGAGAGGAACGTTCAACACTAGATCATTGTTTGGTTCTTCACCATTTGGCAGAAAAAAATTCTAACACCCACCCACCCACCCACCCACCCCCGTGGTTCCCTTTTTGCAACCTTTGTTGATTTTAAGTCAGCTTTTGATCTAATACCAAAGGAGAGATTGTGGGATACTCTGAGACATTCCACGATTGACAAAAGGCTGCTAGCTCTTATTCAGTCACTTTATTCAAACACCTCCCTGAAAATTAGATGCACCCCCTGGGGACATTTATCTAAAGCAGTCCCAACTTATAGAGGTGTAACACAAGGTTGCATATTAGCTCCATTACTTTTCTTTTTTCTTTTTTTTTTAATTTTATTGGATTTTAAATATACAAAGCTAAAAGTTAAGAATGAAATGAAAATAGAACTACAAATTAAGAGAAAATTTGTAAATAAAAATGATCTATTTCCTTATGCTAATATCACTTTCAGTGGTTTAAATAAACTGTGCATACAAATAGATAATCATACGACTTTTGTTGTTGTTCAGTCATTTAGTCGTGTCCGACTCTTCGTGACCTCATGGACCATAGCACGCCAGGCCTTCCTGTCCTCCACTGTCTCTCGGAGTTTACTCAAATTCATGTTCATTACATCGGTGATGCTATCTAACCATCTCCTCCTCTGCCGTCCCCTTCTCCTTTTGCCTTCAGTCTTTCCCAGCATCAGGGTCTTTTCCAGTGAGTCCTCTCTTCACATTAGGTGGCCAAAGTATTTGAGCTTCAGCTTCAGTATCTGTCCTTCCAATGAGCAGTCAGGGTTGATTTCCTTTAGGATTGACTGATTTGACCTCCTTATGTTGAATAATATAGGGCCAGGACAGAGCCCTGTGACATTCCACTTGATATTCCCCCTTTCAAGATGAAGTAGACCCATTAATCACTCTGTGGGTGCAATCATTCAACTAAAAATGAGCCCATTTAACACTAATAGATAGACAACAGTATCACAGACATTTTCTGATGGCAACAGTAATAATAGAAAAATAGTTATGTGATGAAGCAAATGCTCCCATTGAACAGTAAGTATATATAGCCTACCGGAGGATTTTCTCTACTATGAATGCTTAATGTGGCTCTGTAATAGCCCTTTATTTATTTATTTAATTTTTATCCCGCCTTTATTATTTTTATAAATAACTCAAGGCGGAGGACATACCTAATACTCCTTCCTCCTGCTATTTTCCCCACAACAGCAGCCCTGTGAGGTGGGTTGGGCTGAGAGAGAGTGACTGGCCCAAGGTCACCCAGCTGGCTTTCATGCCTAAGGTGGGACTAGAACTCACAGACTCCTGGTTTCTAGCCCAGCACCTTAACCTTTCATCTGTGAATGAACAGAATAATTCCCATAATATGAATCTGGTACACCTTCTTAATACAGGAAGAATTTGCATTGACTATGATCAGATGAAAGCTTCACACAGAATAGCAAAGTTTGCAGTTTGGTATAATAATATTTTTAGAAAACATATTCATAGTACATCTGCCGCAACAGAGGAAATGTATTTGATGCTAATAGGGAAATAGGCTTCCAAAATACTGGACTTTCAGTTTTGTAAACCCCAGCTAAGCATGTTAAAAAGTGTTTAATACTTTCCTCTGAATCCAAAGAAAAGTGTATATACACATTAGCCATTTATGAATTAAACATATCAGACTACATTCAGTGATGAGTTTCATCTTTCTTTCAAGCTTTATTTAAATAAATACTTCTTTTATAAATAAGGCTATTGTTTTATATACATTCTTCATAACATCATAACTCTTCTGAATTCTGATTATTCAGTTGTTAGGTTCTGAAGCTGAGCCAAAAATACTTGGCGCTGACTTATTTTTAAAAAGTCCATGCTTTCTTACAGCCTCTCACTTTTGGCATCAAGGCCTACAGTAACTTAAAACCTCGGGTTTCTTCTAAAAGTGTATTCCTTATGCTCATTAAAGGAATATGTGATTTCAACACTGAAGGCCTTGCTTCGTTAATTAGCTAGAAAATGGGCTACAGGTTTTTATTTAATATATAGGATGATCTGATGATGGCCTAATCTTCCAAGTGGTACAGATTTATATAGTCAATGCTTTCTGTGGTGGATTAACATGAATAGGTTTCCACAGGAAAAGCGTGCTTTAGGAAGGATTTTCCATAAACAAAGCTGTTGTTTGTTACAGTGGGGGTTGGGGTGGGGGCGAAAGAAGCCGTTTTGAAGAATGATGTGAGCAATACAAAACAACCACAGCAATCCAGGGAAGCAATAAGAAATAGAAGGAATATTATCATTTGGATTTACGTAATTGTGGGTCACTGAGCCTAAATTTGAAGGTGTCGTGATTGGATAACCAAAAGAGACTCTGATAGATGCTTATTTTTTTTTCCTTTTAAAACGTGCAGAAAACAGGTTCTTATAGGCTGTGGATCAAGTATGACCTTTAAATTGGAGAAATAAGATAGGAAACCTTTTGTCTGAAGTTTTTTTTCAAACAGTTAGCTGAAGAGTCAAACCACTTCCTCCAGTTTGGTATACAAGTGTATACCAAGAGTCCCTTGCATGGGAGATGGGCGGGGAATAAATTTGAATAATAAATAAAATAAATAAATAAATAAGTGTTGAATATCAATCACTACAATGCTCTGACAGAGATGATATCTTCAAAGGGGCATCTCCTGTGACCAAAGCAAGTTCATAGCGGGAGAGGAAGTTTTGGAATATAAGTGCAATTATGCCTCGACAGTTCATGGATGGCCCTACCAGTGGTAGGTTACCATTAGGCATGGCAAGATGTCTCCTCAACAAGCAGATTTTGGGCATCATAAATGGCCAGCAAATTGTTTGTTATTACCTAATGGATGTTGCTGTGTTTTTACCCCTAGGGATAGGGAAGGATCATTGCCCAGCTATGGCTATGACATCCCTTTATTTCAGTAGGCAACTGGTTGAAAATTCACCGAAATCAGCAAAATATCTTATTGTTTAAAGCATTTTGTGGAATTGAGGACAATTGTCCTGGACCTCACACATATGGAAGGAAGCCCTATCCAAAGTATGGTTCAGTGTCTGAGTATTTGTCATTCAAGACAGTAAACATTCTCCATTAAAATATAACCTAAATTGGTCCTGTTCTGGATCATTGACTTTCATAGACCAAAAATGAAAAGGAGAAAAAAAATGCAGATAAAGAACAATAAGTATAAAATGGGGGAGGGGCAGACTAAAATGTGTTTTCAACCCAGCTATCCTTATTGTGTAAGAATATTTAAAAAGTACCCTGTTTGTGATAGAGTTCTTCAGAGGTCAGTTGACTGTATGACTTCACAATAAATAATAATATAATAAATATAATTGCCTCTCTAAATTCCAGTGTTAGTGCTTTGTTTTCCTTTGCTTTATATTTCCTTTTTGTAGCATCCTGAATTCTGCCATGCCTCCCATATTTAGTTTATTTTATTTATCTTATTTATACCCTGCCTATCCCCTCCCTAATGGAGGGCTCTAGGCGGCTTACAATCATGTACTTCAATTTTATACAATCATATCATACCCGCGCAATTAGGGAGGGGGTGAGGGAACCGGCTCTTCTTTTCCAGGCATCGGAACTACAAGTCCCAGAATGCCTCGCTTTCGGAGCCGGCTGCTGACATCCCGGAAGTTGTAACTGGGATCCGTCGTCCTCTGCCGCCGTCCTCAGCCGCCATTCCGGCTTCTCCAGATCTCCGTCTCCGTCTCTGGCTCCGAGGCGACTCCCCGACAGGATGCCAGCATATTGCCCCACGTGAGTGGTACCCATTTATCTACTTGCTTATTTAGCTTTCGAATCGCTGGGTTGGCAGAGAGCTGGGGCTAGTGACGAGAGCTCACCTCGCCACGCGGATTCGAACTGCCGACCTTATGGTCGGCAGACTACCAGCTACCGCGCCCCTTTATTTCAACTTCATTCCCTAAGCATTGACTCACCCCTCGTGTTGCAGCCTTGTTTGAATTTCTAAGAGTGGCAACTTGCACGTGACTATTCATAAACAAATAATTCTGGTAAATGAGTAGGATTTACTCATTAGTAGGACAGTCTAGGACTGTAGTATGAGGCTGTTTCTATAACTCTTCTGACTTCCCTATTTTATTATCATCTTGTACCCTATGATCCTGTCACACTAATTCATAGGTCAAATATATACTGTAGTTCGCAGACTGACATGTTTACCTTGGGATCCATTTTGCCCTTTTGATAAAATGGCTGATCAAGGTGAGCATGCTAGCATTACTTCCTGTGTTGAGTTAACATTGGATATGTCTGTCTGCAGGAAAATATCGGGGAGAAGAAAGTGTATTGTTCTGTCCCCAGCCCAGCAGTGTTGGGTCACAGGTTCTTTTGGATTCGGAAGCAATGACCACACAGTATGATTACTTAAGGCTTTATTACAAGGCAGTATGAAAAATAACATCCTGTAATAACATAACATGAGACAGTAATCAAAGAATATTCAGAATATTGAAGAATATAACAGAACCCAACAAAGCAGTAAAAATATTCGAGCATACTGAAGAATACAATAAGACAAAGTAAGAAAGATCATATGTCCCTTCAGGGAACCCCCAAGAGATAACAATGGGCAGACCCCTTCAAAGCCAGCAAATATGCAGCTTCCTGCTGGTCAAGTCTGCAATGAAATTCCATCCCATGGTGGTTTCTGATTACCTTATATAGGCTTTGAATCATAATTAAGTACACCTGTTTTTCAATGGTCTCATCTCACTGGGTTTTACCAAGGACAAGGAAGACAAGTCTATCTTATTTTGAAAAGTTTTGCCCTCCTGCCAAGAATGAGACCATCAAGATTCAAGGTTGAGAATTCCTGCCAAGAATGAGACCATCAAGGCTAAGGAGTCTTTGTTTATACCAGGTGGCGATGAGACCATCTCGAAGTTAAGTTAAGGGGTATCTGTTTCTCAAGGTTAATGGGATTGAAGATGAAATAGATCATCCCACTCTACACAGGTGTCTCACCAAGGACAGGACAAAACAAAACAAATCATGTCAATAAAAGATTAGACCCAAATATAATCCTTTAATGACTTAAATACATGCTTACTTAATTCTGCGCTACAACACTGAACCATTACATGAAAATATAAAATCATTTAGAGTTCAGTGTACCACGCACTTAAGGGAAAGATGTACACACCACTTCCCAATCCCTCCTTGCAAATCTTCTGGAAGAATTACCAGCACTAGATAATGGAAATGGGGAGAGGGAGAGAAAATAGCAAACTCAAAATTCTAAAGTCAATAATTTCTTTAACTTGGGTAGAGAACATGTGGCTGTCTAGATAGTGAACTACAACTCCCAGCAGTCCCACACAGCATTATCAATGGTATGAGATGGTGGGTATTGTCATTCAGCAACATCTGGAGGGTCACAGCTTCCTTATCCTATGCTTTGTATTTAGGAATAAGCTGCTTGTTATCATTATTGAAGCCTGATTTTCAAATTGTAATTGCCACAATTCCTTACATGTGGTTGGCTGCAGTAGCATATTCCCCACATTGGCAGCAACTGAATGATCTTTGAAGTCCTCACCCAAATTTATATTTTTATATTTTCAGCACCTAACATGTTAGACAAATAAATCTACAGACATAAATGTACATTTACACAGTTAACTCAAAATCTGATATGGCAATATAATTGGTATTAACAATTCTACGTGGTTTACATACAACAAACAAATTCATTGGCGATCACTCGTAGCCGAGTAAGATTGTCTTCCAAAGGCAAAATTTTAACGGTGGATCCGTAAGTGGCTGTAAAGGCCAATTCTGGATCCGCACAACCTCCCACAGTGGGTGCATAGGTTTCCGTGTGGGAGACGGTCATGATGAGGGTTTGCCTGACGTGCCTTCCTTTTAGCTCTTTTCTCCCTTTTAAACACATCCCTGTTTAACGCCGGATTCCACTTTAAATGGATCGCTTTGAGAGCCATTGTTATTCAGGATTGTTGCCATCATGTCGTCATGGAGTAACCGCAAGATGTTCACAAATTTATCAGGGCATCCGATTTTCAGAAGGATGGTCCAGAGAGCAGTACGATTTACAGTATCAAAAGCTTTAGTCAGATCAATAAACGCCATGTACAGAGGGCGGTTTTGCTCCTTGCATTTTTCTTGAAGCTGTCGTGCACTGAAGATCATATCCACTGTTCCCCTGGAAAGGCGGAAGCCATTTTGCGTTTCAGGGAGGATGTCTTCTGATACAGATAGGAGACGGTTTGCAATGATCTTTGCCAGGATTTTGCCTGCTGTGGCTAGAAGGGAGATGCCTCGATAGTTTCCAGAGTCTGTTCTATCACCCTTTTTAAAGAGAGTGATAATTATGGCATCCCTAAAGTCTGCTGGAATCTCCTCCCTCATCCAGATTTTTTCGATGAGCTTATGAAGTTGTTGTGTAAGTTCAGGCCCGCCTTCTTTAAAGACTTCAGCAGGAATCCCATCAGGTCCACTAGCTTTGTTATTTTTCATTTGTTTAGTGGATTTGCTGACTTCCTCCAAACTAGGGGGTACTGCAAGCTCATTTCTTATTTGTTTTTGTGGGATTTGCAAGAAGACTTCATCAGCCACAGTAGAGTGACGATTAAGGAGATTGTAGTAATGCTCTTTCCAGCGCAGTGCAATAGACTCTTTGTCCTTTAGAAGTTTAGCACCATCTACTGAGCGTAAGGGATTTGTACCATGGTTTGTTGGTCCATAGATGGCCTTTATGGCATTAAAAAAGCCCCGTGCATCATGAGCATCTGCAAAATGTTGGGTTTCTTGGGCTTTTTTTATCCACCATATGTTCTTAAGTTCTCTAGTTCTTCTTTGGACTTCTGCCTTTGCACTGGCGTAGATTTTTTTCTTAACGGCACAGTTAATATCTTTTTGCCATATCTGGAAGGCTTTCCTTTTCTTGTCAATAGTATGTTCAATCTCACTATCGTTCTCATCAAACCAGTCCTGATGTCTCTTAGTCTGGTATCCGATAGTTTGTTCACAGGCTGAAATAATAGAAGTCTTCAATTTACTCCAGTGTTCCTCAACATTTTCAGGAAGTTCCATAGGCAGATGTTCCTTGAGAGTTGATTGAAAGCAAGCTCGTTTAATAGGATCTTGAAGGGCCAGTGTATTCATTTTACGCCTTGGTTTTCTTCCTTGGAGCCTACGATGAGGGACAATCTTTATGGCCATCGTGGATCGAATTAATCGATGGTCTGTCCAGCAGTCATCGGCGCTCGTCATGGCTCTGGTGAGAAGTACATCACGGCGATCTCTAGCACGGACAATTACATAATCTAAAAGATGCCAGTGCTTCGACCGTGGGTGCTTCCATGATATTTTAAATTTATTTTTCTGGCGAAAGAGTGTGTTAGTAATGACAAGGTTATGCTCTGCACATTTAGTCAGAAGTAAGATTCCATTCGTGTTGCTCTTGTCAACTCCTTCTTTCCCAATGATCCCTGGCCACAAATCAAAATCCCGCCCAACTCTTGCATTGAAATCGCCCAGGAGGATAATTTTATCCTCCTTTGGTATCTCTGATAAGATGGTGTCCAGCTGGGTATAAAATTTTTCCTTGATATCCTCATCTGCATCTAGTGTTGGTGCGTAAGCACTTAGGATAGTTGCCTGTTGGTTTTTGGCGAGTTTTATTCGCAGAGTTGAGAGTCGTTCGTTAATCCCAGTGGGAACTTCTGACAAGAGCTTCACAAGGTCGTTTTTGATAGCAAAGCCTACCCCATGTATTCGTTGTTCTTGTTCAGGCAGTCCTTTCCAAAAGAATGTATAACCTCCTTTTTCTTCCTTCAACTGTCCTTCTCCTGCTCTTCGAGTTTCTTGGAGTGCTGCTATATCAATATTAAAACGTCTCAGCTCCCTTGCAATAATGGCAGTCCTACGTTCAGGTCGTTCACTATCCATATTGTCTTGCAGTGTCCGTATATTCCATGTTCCAAAATTCATGTGTTTTTTACGACCGCTAGATGGTGACCCCACTGGTCGCGGTAATCCAGTCAGGGAGAAAATGAGGCAGACTATGTTTAGGGCACCTTTTCTAGCCCCCTCCCCATATGGGGTGAGCAGAGTGGATCCTAAATAGGGCTGCTCAGTCGTGGATACAGCTGCCGAACTACTCAACTGCCTCGATCCTTGAGTCAGGGCGACTGAATCCATATCCACCGCCCATGTGCTGGTCCATGACTAGGAGCTTCCGGATTTAACAGTCCTGCCCCCATTGCCATTCGTCAGTCACCATGGGACTTTTGGTTGTTTTGGGTTTGGTGTGGTTGGAAGACGCCTGTGCGTGAATTTGTTTTATGTGTGGAGATCGGTGCACAACGATCAGCACACAACCTTCACAGAAAAAGGCTCTAATCCAATGGCATGGATACCATGACGATTGGTGACCTTTTGTCTGCTGCAGCCTTCATCCGCCTTCACAGCCGTTGTAACAATACACCTTGTTATCTTCCGCCTGTTCTGCCATTGAGGACTTTCTTGGATCGTTCTTTGTCTGGTTCCTCCCCCTGGACCTTACCGCCATGGGTGACCTTGCCAGGAGTACATGACTCCCGACGGCTTCGCTCACAGGGTTCATTGGGAACACACAAGCCCACTCACCACAACAAGGTGACGATCCAGCGAGTGAGACAAACAAATTATGCTATGATAAATGACAAAAGCAGAAAACCTTAAACATAAGCTTCACAATTATTGGGTTGCATGAATAATTAAAGCACTTTAGCAAAAGCATTTCATTACAGCTCTCTCATCATAGCTTATCTGCTAAATATTATGAAGCTGTTGCTGTGTCTACTGAAGGTACACCACCAATTTTGTTTACTTGTCTGTGAATTAACAAATATCAGTGTCTGAAACAAATTAGGACCTCTGTACTATTTTTATACTTTTCAAACTTCGAAACTTTAAAGGGGAAAGTCAAATACTTATGTTATCTCAGATATGATAGCACACGGTACCCATGGATTCCAGTGCCCATGGATACACCTATTCCCTATCCCATATATTTCTTTATGCTAAGAAAAGGAAAGATGGCAGACTGCAAAGCAAACCTCTAAACTGAGTCCTTGATGCTCTCTGAGCTTGATTGTTTGCTTGCAGACGTTTCATTACCCGACTAGGTAACATCATCAGTGCTGTTGAGTGTGGGGTTTGCTTCCTGTTTCTATACAGTAGCTTGCCCTGCCAGTGTTGGTGGGGGTGTGGTTTTCTCCTTGGTAGTGCCTTGATTAGGGTATTGTTCTCTGCTTCGGTTCATATAAATCTACAGCAGCTTATTGAATCTTTATTATTCTTTGTTGGCTTCCTAATGTGTACAAACATCTAAGACATGTGGCTTAAACTCCTGTAATTCTTTCATTCCATCTAATGCATGTCACAGTAATCATGTTTTCTGTATCTGGAATATATTTTCTTTCCACTCTTTCAATCCAGTTGAATAAAGCATTCTTACGATGACTGAGTGACAATCACTAAATGTGGTTCCACTACTAGACCAGACTAAAAACACTGTGGATTTTTCTTGGGATACAAGAAAAATCCACAGTAGATTTCCTATGTCTTCCCTAAAAACTGTAGTCTATTACTTTCCAACACACTATTAAAAATGCCTAAGTCTAGCTGATTGGCCATTTGCTTCACACAAAACCCTGCAAAACTACAGTACAGGTTATATGCTTTGCCTCCTGGAAAGCAAGGTTTCTTCAAATAAAAATTACAATTATATTGGATAGAAAGGACAGAATCATTTGGGCTCAAACATGCATTCAAATCTCCCCCAATAATGATAATTGCAGCGGGGTTTGGGGAAGAACAATTCTGTATATAAGTTTCTATATGGCTTTAATTTGAGCCCAGAAACATGTTAGATAGAATGCTGGCTTATAGGAAGGAGGCTAGGAGTAAACAGACACAGAGTGCAGCTTGTTCAAAGTTATAAAATCTTTACTTGTGGTTAAAGCAGATTATATACATATAATAATATACAGCTTACATAATCTTCTGTGTTGCTTCCACTGACAGACGTGAAGGAGCACAAACCTATGAGAGCCAGGTATAGCTACACACTTCTCAGTCCTCAGGAGCAGAACACATGAAGATGGCTAATAGACGAGCAGAAGTCAAGAAGCAAAGGAAACCATTTTCACAGCTAGAAATACAGTTCTAATCAAGTTCTGATTGGTTAAAACTTAGGTGTGAAAACCACCAAGCACAAGGCATAGATCATGGCACATAGTATTACCTGCCATAGGATGGCAGTGTTGCATCTAAGCAAGCATGTGTCTCCCCCCCCTCCCAATTTAGGGCAACTCTTCCCACGATGAGTTTCAGGGCTAGACATAATAATAATAAGCACGTGACATCACTGGCCACCTGGCTTCATTATCAGTATGTGAATGCTTTGTTTTGTACAGAAAGCGATTTGCCATTTCCCATGAGAAATCTGACAAAACACAAGGGGGCAGGAGTATATATTGAAAAGCATAATTTCAATTCTTCTGAATTTTAATAAAACAGATAAAACTAAATGGTTCAAAGAAAAGAGCAAAATGAAGTTAAATTGAAGATCTATACCAGCGCTTTTCAAACTTGGCAATTTGAAGACGTGTGGACTTAACTCCCATAATTCCCCAGCCATGTCTGTTTTCCTGCAGACATTTTGTTACTATGCTAGGTAATACCATCAGTGGATGGGACAGTGAAGTTTGCTGGTTGCCTATCTATAGTCATTTGCCCTGCCAGATTTTGTTAGGGTGTGGTTTCTTCCTTGATTAGGGAATTGTTTCTGCCCCGATTGTTTATCTGGTGCTGTTTCCTGCTTATGTGGGTGTTGGTTGCTAGGGAGGATGTGCTCTGAGCTGTTTGTTTTCCTCCTTGACTTTTGGTTATATTTTATAAATGGTATGCAGATGGGGTTTATCTCTATGTATCTGTGGATGGTTGATTTATTGGAACACCACGTTTCCAGAAATTCCTTAGCATGTGTGTGATGAGTTCATCACTAATTGGCATTAGATATTTTGTCTAGCAGATACAGGCCAAAGATTCTGAAGTTACAAGAAAAGCTTTTCCAATTAAACTGCTTAGTGTTTAATATATCTACTGTATATCTATATCTACACACATATATATATATGTGTGTGTGTGTCTGTTTGTCTGTGTGTGTCTGTGTGTGTGTATATGTATGTGTGTGTGTATACACACACACACACACACACACACACACTGTATGTATATATCTCCATTATTTCCAATCAATTTGCCTTACAAAACGCAGTTTTTAAAAGCTTTTTATTAAATTTCAACTGACCTTGTTTTTCCCCTTCAATTAATAAGGCTTTTTGTTCTGGTATATCCCAAGAAAAGTGCTAAAAGTAAAGTATAAATACCTTCCTAAAAGATTATTTTTATGCCCTGTTTTTTGAATGCACTGAAGTGACTCGTACAATCTGCAAATAACAGTAATTGCATTTTTGGCTAAATTAACTTCTTGCAATATATTTCTTAATACACATTAAACAGTTTTTTAAATTATTATTTTAAAGAGCATCAGTCCTAGAAATTTTGTTTGGAAAGAGCATAAAAGAATAATCAAAATGTTTTAGCATCCTTCATTGTTTTTCTAAAAATTCCTGGCTTTCGAAGAGGCAAAAGAAAAAGGTCGGATTATTATTATTTTAAAATAAAGCAGGATTTACAGCATAGTCTTTGTAACAGGGAGACATCAAGCACATTATTTTCTAAAAGGAATAACTGCAAAATGTTAGCTGTACAGAATAGTTTGTTTAGGTTATTGTCTACCTAATTTCTAAATAAAGAGCTTGCCAATGTACCAACTTTTCTGTGGTGCTAAGAGCAATTAGGTGAATCTGTTGACCCAGACTTAAACTAACAAATTAATTGAAAGCTAAACAAGAAGAAATTTCAAGGACAAACTCAATAAAATGTCATTGGGCTTTACCATGCAAGGTCAGTTCCCATGGATGGGATATAACAACCTTCTCAGACTATTACAGGAAAAGGAAAACCTTTGCTCCCGTCCCATATTCTTGCACTAGCTTAGCCCAATATTTTTTTTCCAGCCTGAGTGAAGAGTGCAAGATGGCATCCCCGCTCTTCACTATTTTAAAAATAGATTAGCAGTATTCTTCTATGTTTTCCTGCAAAGTCGATCATCTGGCAGTGTCCTCAATTGTTCCTGCACAGAACAGACTCGCTTAGGGTAGGTACAGCAAACCTTTCTCTTCCAAATTTGCTGCCACCTTTTTTTGCTTCGAGTCTCCAGCCTCATTATCTTATCATGATGGGTTCAGCCCTGTTTCCCTTTTGGTAAAATAACATGAGTTCCAAGCTTGATTAATCAGGAAGAGGGAAGGCGCCATGTATTGGCCTCCGGAGAAAATGCAGTTCTTTTTATGGTTTTGCTTATGGCTGCTGTACCTGCAGTTGAGACACTTAAGCTCTTGTTCATAGAGATCTGTTGTGCTCTGGGCAACAGCTGTGAAAATCTCAATGCTTGTGCTTGTTATTATTAGGAAAAAGGTTGTAATTAATACTAGACTATAGTAAATTCAACTCCACAATAGGGTGACACTTAGCATACAGGTGGTCCTCAGCTTACGACCATTCATTTAGTGACCGTTCAAAGTTACAATGGCACTGAAAAAAGTCACTTATGGCAAGTCCTCACACTTATGACCATTGCAGCATCCCCGCGGTCACATGATCAAAATTCGGGCTCTTGGCAACTGGCATGTATTTACAATGGTTCACAGGGGTCACATGATCACCATTTGTGACCTGCCCAGCCAGCTTCCAACAAGCAAAATCAATGGGGAACCATGAGATTCATTTAATGACTGCGGTGATTTGCTTAAAAACTGCCGCAAAATATGTTGTATAATCGGGTGTGGTCACGTGATGCCTCACTTAATGACTGCACCACTTAACAACAAATTTTCCAGTCCCTATTGTGGTCATAAGTCGAAGACTACCTGTATAGCACTGACTGCCATATCTAAAAAGGAATAATGTACATCTGAAAAAGACCTAACCTTATAGGGAAGGGGAGATTATAGTAAGTGGGAAATATTGGTTAAAAGGATAAAAGAGAATTAAAAGTGACAGGAGGACATGCATAATGTGGAAAAAGTATATAAAAACAAGTTGTTCTCCCTCTCCCACAACATTAAACTTACAAAGTCTTCCAATAACATTGATTTATGGAAGATAAAAGAGAATTAATAATTTGCAGAACAGATCTACTGTATGTAGTACATTTGCTAGGACTTGAATGGAAGGTCACCAAAAGTCCCAGGGCTGGAGGCTGGGCTGGAAATTAAAAAAAAAACATATTAGAAAAGTGAGTGAAAAAGTGAGCCTCCACATTGTTACCAAGAAAACTACATAATCATGTCCATGGAGTCATCAGGAGAGGAGCTCAATTCAAGGGAGCCTTTGCCTTTTCATTAATAGTGAAAGCCAACTCAATCAGCTTTGAGGATGAGCCAAATTCATGGTGGAATATAATGGTGGGATCCTGAGGAATATTTGCGTGAAGGAAAAAATTTCAATGATTTACCAGAATCTAGACTGGAAGCGTCTTCGGACAACGCTGGCTCTTCGGCTAACAAACGGAGATGAGCACCGGCCCCTAGAGTCGGACATGACTATGCAGGGGAAACCTTTACTTTACCTTTTAGACTGGCTTCCAGAAAGAAATGTGCCGGCTTGACATTTTTCCAAATTCAAGGACCAGCCTTAGTGAGAAAAAAAGAATTACATGGCTGGTTCACATATTGTGTCATGGCATTATCGGCTTAATCATGGTTTATTGAATGTCATAATTAGCTTGATTCACATAATATACTGGTTTTATAAACCATGACTGACAAACCACAAAGACTAAGTTTGTACAACTTGCTAAAGTCAAAATGAAGCAATTCACACTTTCAATTCACATGCTCTTTTGTCCAAGCTACTGCTCCTTATTGGCTTAGGTATTTGCCCACATGAGTCACATGCCAACAGACCAGACCAAAGGGTGAAATTTAGTCTGCTAGGTACGCTGAGCTAGAATTCATTTATTTATTCATTATATCTTCATTCACCCGGTGATGAATGATCTCTGGCAGATTATCTAACAAGGGTGAAAAGCATAATAAAATCAAAAGTAGAACACAACTGTTTGCCCAAATGTGAGGTATAGACTTTTGGATGCTGACTTTTTAATTACCTTGTATTCTTGAATTCAAATTTTAGCCATTATTGCTGCTGCTACTGCTTCTCCTCTGTGGGAAGAAATAAAACAACCCAGCTGTTTGATTAGTGATGAATGAAGGGTTAGTACCAAAGTGGTTCCATTCAACTTTTTGCCTGAAATAAAAAGAGCATATTTTGTGGAGTTCTTGGTGCTCTCTGAGCCTTCTTGTTTTCTTGCAGATGTTTCATTGCCAGGCTAGGCAATATCTTCAGAGCATATTTTGCCCGTAGGGGCAACTCATTTCATTTTCTGTGCTGAAATCTGACAGGATCTATTCTTCATCATAATTGGACACTTGAGGAAAGAAAGCAAAAAGAGGAAGCCTCATGGAGCCCCCTAACTGGTTTTTAGGATAAATATAATTGCTTCTTACTGATATATCTGAAGCTGCCTCATATATAGACAACATTTACAAGCATTGCTATCATGGATTTATTGTAATATAAAACACGGAATGATATAAGGCAAAAGTGAAGACAAAAATTAAAGCAAGAAAAAACGGTTCCTTTTTTCTGCATTATTAAAAAGGTATCCATCTCTTCTCTACAGCCATTAGAACCATATTAGGAACCAAATATCTAGCCATTCAACCTTTCATAACCCTGAACTTCCAGGGGAGGTATGGAGAACTGAAGATGGCTCTGCAAAAGCAGAGCTAACAACTGGGGCAAAGACCAAGGAACCGGTGAGTAGACCGAACCCTTGGAACCTCTCTGGATAAGGAAAGGATGGGAGATTGCCCAGATGTGCTCTGGATGGCTGCTCCTCACAAGGAGTCCACAGGACAGTGGTTTTCTACAGGTTTGAGTGCTGGGAGACGAAGGGATCAGGCATCTTGCTCACAGCCGTAGCGGAGCCTTTTAAAGGACACTAAGTTTGCAAACCTCAAACCTCACTTTCTAATCACTTTCATAAATTGCCTATTAACCATCTTAAAAGCTATTAGAGACCTTTGAATGACAAGTTTGAAAAGTCTTCATCGGGTGAGTTTATCTTCAACTCTGAACAAAAGAAAAATTAATTATAAGCTTAAGAACTTAAAGAATTTGAAATAAACAGCAAAAAGCTAAATAAAATTTTTGATCTAAGAAAGTTATAAACAGATTAAGAGTCCAGATAAATTTGGAATATTGACTTTTACTATAAGTTTTTGGAATTAACTATAAAAATAAACAACTTCTCATGGGAAATAGACTTATTTTGGCTATCCTGGCTATTGCAAGTCATAACAAAAGATAAGTGATGATTTTAGAAACTGGACACTAGAAGGGACTAAAGATTTTTTTGCAGAAGAAAAAAAAATACCAGTCTGATGTCAATTAATACTGGGACTTACAAAATGACACAGAACGTTATAATATCGGAAACATTAAAGGAGATCTTTGAAGAATAGAGCCAGAAATTAGTAACTACAACAGGGCTTTCCAAAGTTTTCCCGTGGTGACACATCAACCACCGTTGGTGTGTCACCGCAGGAAAACCTGGAAGTGCCGCCGTTGCGGCAGCGCGCAAAACCCTGGAAGTGCTGCTGCCGCTTTCGGTTTTTGTGCGCCGCCGTTGGTGTGTCACCGCGGGAAAACCTGGAGGCGCTGATGATGATCAGTGCTTCCGGGTTGTGTGGCGACACACCAGACTGTGTGTGGCGACACACTTTTGTGTCGCGACACACAGTTTGGAAAGCTCTGAACTACAATATCAACACTGTCAGTAATGATGTCTGCTTCTATGAATAGACTATGTCTAAAAGATGTTAATGAAGGAATGACAGATGTGGAACAAATTTTATCTGACAAGACAGAGAAAGTACTGAAAGTGGAACTACAAATGACAGACCAAGAGAATGATTTGGAAAAGAACACTTTACTGAATATACTGTACAAAAGAAACTGGCTGAAGTTTTAAAAATCAAAAGGGAAATACAAATGATAAACCAAGAGAATGACCTGGAAAAGTGTTTTTATTGGATCTACAAAAAAAGGCTTCTTAAAGCCTTATATAAATCTGGGCGATGGGATATAGAAGAATTGAAGAGAAATCAAATCCTATGACAATATTTGATTGAATTAAAGATTAAGACCTTTAGAAGTAAAAGGAAGGAATATAAAGTTGGTTTATTTGATCAAGGTTAAAATAAAACTTTTTTTTTTTTTTGCAATGTTCTGGCAACCCTTTATGGACTTTTTGCTGACACCAGGATTGAAAAGTTGATGTTTTATTGATTTGCTTATAGATAAGGGATGGGATATGGGATGAAGAGATATCTGTTTAACATTATGAAGAGTTATTAAATTTGTTTATACTTGTTGTGATGAAGGTTGGAAATCACTCCTTTGTATATTTCCTTTCTTTTTCTTTATTATATTCTTTTTCTTTCTTTTTTCCTGCACTTTTTATTCTTTCTTTCTTTCCATTCTCTTCTCTTTCTCTAAGTTTAGTTTGTATTAGTTTTTAACTACTGTAAGTAAAATTCTTAATAAAAATGATATTCAACCTTCCATAACCCCATACCCTGCAAATGCACTGAATTACAAGAATGCCCAGCCTGCATAGTTTTGGCATCAGTTGGCATTGGAAGGAATTTGAGGGCACCTTAACTCATATGTTATGGTTATGTTCTTCCTTATACCCTTTTTGGAACAATGTTATACAGTACATTGACATATTGATTGAGAAACTCTGGTTTTTAAAGATATGCATATTGTACTGAATTATACACCAACTACCTGGAATTTAACATGTTCAGAACAAAGATGTTTTTTTCATGCTCCAACAATAGCAAAAAGAATAATCCTTAAGAGATGTAAAAATACTGTAATTCCAGATAAAAAGGATTGGGTTTCAGAGATGTGTGATTTAGCAATTTTTGAGAAAATTATGTATTATCAGATACATTACTATATCTCTCCCCTTGGAAAAACTTCTTGGAAAGTCTTGCTGAATATCAAAAGCTTGGTTTCCCCTTTTAAAGACTTACAAAATCAAGCGAACTTGCAAGTTGTAGTTACAGATTTTTTGGAGGGGTGGATGTGCTTACTTATTGTGTAATTTTTTTTTCTTTTTGTCTCTGCTTGTGGTGAATTGTTCATTTTTATGTTATGTATGTCTGGTTGAAAATGGATTAATACAAATTATTTAATTTTTTAAAAAAATTAAAAAATAGTTTTTGGCATCAGATTGGAAAGTGTTATTTAGATAAAAAGATTAATGATCACCATTTAATTTAACTGAGCCAAGATCTGGCAGCAATACTAAAATAAATGAATTGTGTATGATCTCATCTGCTTGGTACATTCGCCAACGTGCATAATTTTCGCAACAATATATTGTGCAGGACTACGGTTATTCCAGTAGTATACTTAGTTACCTCAAAGCACCCTTAAGGAACATGAGAAAAGGGATAGAGGAGCCAAAACAGCAGCACAAGTTTTAAAAACCACAGAGTGCTCATTTAAAATAACAATTTGCACACCTTTAGAATGCTTGCAAGAATCACATTTCTTTAGAAGTGAGCAAGGGGATGCTTGTTCATCCCTGTTAGGAACAAGAAGACAAAGGTGGTTGTTGTTGTTTCAATTTTGAGACTGCCTAATTCCTCAGCAATTCTGGGTGGCTTACAATTAAAAAATTTTAAAAAAATGTATCAAAGAAAAAGAATACAGCTGACCAGAAGACAGAACCGAAAAACAAAGTGGCCTGGGAAAACAACCCATGGGGCCTTGGACAAGGCCCAAGCCTCTCCTGCATCACCATCAACACAAGTCAGACTTTCCAGTGCTCCCGTTGCAATTCATACAAATCCCACAGCTGTTTTGGATGTATTTTCTCTCTGCAGTAAGCAATGACCACCTGACTTATTCATCATTGTTTTATTGTAAACCGCCCAGAGTCGCTCTTTGAGTGAGATGGGCGGTGACTAAATTTGAAATATAAATATAAATACAAATAAATCATGCATTGACTGTGGCTATTGCTTTTGAACACCACTTAGAATCAGCTGACTGAAGTGGCATATACATTCATTTAGAAAACCCTTCAGATGTGTGAACTTCAGTTCTCAAAGTCACCATGTTGGCTGGGAATGATGGGAATTGAAGTTCAACACATCTGGGGAGCACCAGGTTGAGGAAGGCTACATTATCGGATTTAATTCTATCCAAATGAGAGCTGCCATGCTAAATTTGAGGTGTGATAGCTGCAAATATCATTTAATCAGTTCTTAACTCTCTTCTGCCTTTGTTTAGTGCTGTTTTTATTTTTCCACTTAGAGTTGATCGGGGTTTTGGAGATTATTCAAAATAATTGTTCTTGTATAATAGGTCAAGATGTCTGACTAGAGACAAACTAATGGAGAAAAGGATGTCATATGTTTACAAATATTTCTGTTAACATGTTGAAATGGCAAGCTTATTCATCCAAGGCCAGATAGCTCAGAGGTCAGTTTGAGGGAAAAAATAGTTCTGATATTAATCACTCTGATGCCTAATTGTCTGATACTTTTTGACATATTCTGGAAAACTAGTTACAGTGAAACTTACAGAAATTCACATTTTAATGATTTTCCCTTGTAAAATATTATCTTCAGTTGTTAATGCTTGATATATTAATTTTTAATTTATTACAGTGCCAGATTAAAAATATGAATATACACTATAGTTACTGTATCTATCCATATCCATATCCATATCCATCCATCTTTGAATTTTACCAGAATAGTTCGGGATTACAAATTAATAAAGTAGCTGATCAACTGTGATGTTATAGTAGGATTGTGTAGATCAAGAAAGTGTAACATCCATGGTTCATGATCACTTTGGCTCATAAAAGAGAATGAGATAGACATTTTCTGGTTAAATTAAAATACACACATGTCACCAAGTCTCCATAGATTTTACAATGACATATTTTATTTGCATATAAATATAAGTCTTTCTGCCAAAACCTGCTACAACAGATATATAGATATAGATACAGATATATATACAAAGATACTAAGGAGCTGAAAATATTTCCAAAGCATATTCAAATATACAAGAAAGAGCACAATGAAAAATTCAACAAGGCTACAATATTTAGGAAAACCCAAGACAGATCCTAAAACTAGTTTGATTACTGTTTGCTGATATTAAACTGAAATTGCCTCTCATGTCACAAATAGTGTCAATGATTTGTTTCATGATTTTGGAGTGATTCAGAAAATTCCTGGAGAGGGAAGTTGCATGTTTTTTTTAAAAGTTATTCTCCTTCACCAGAAATGTTTTAAAAGTTATGGAACTATTTTAAAAATTTCATGACTATGGCTAGCATGTTTTTTTTTTCCTGATAGTTCTTGAATGCCCATATCAATTCCTTACAGCAGAGGTGAGGAAGTAGCTGCAGATGGTTCCTCAGTTATACTTTTTGTGGTTCTCAGAAATTGCACTGCTGAATTTTGCTCATTTCAATGATGAAAAGGGTGGAAATGAATGTACCACCTGACAATTCTTTGCAGTCAACAGCGTGACTGGAGATTCTCACCAGGACTGATTTCTTGCTACATGTATTAAGGAAATTGTTGTGTTCTTTGTTAGAGCAGGGCTTTCCAAAGTCTTCCTGCGGCGACACACCAACCGCCGTTGGTGTGTCGCCGCGGGAAAACCCGGAAGTGCCGCCATTGCGGCAGCGCGCAAAAATCCGGAAGCGCTGCTGCCGCTTTTGGCTTCTGCGCGCCGCCATTGGTGTGTTGCCGTTGTGTGGCGACACACCAGACTGTGTGTGGCGACACACTTTTGTGTGGCGACACACAGTTTGGAAAGCTCTGTGTTAGAGGATTCTTCACACAACCTGCAGAGTAAGTTATAATTTAAAACTTTTATATATTAGACTTAACACTCTCAGAGTTCTTCATTTTGTCACCTTCTCCACAGTCCTTCCTATTCCTGTCTGCTGCAATATCTCCTGGCATTTGTAGTACTACACTACAATTAGTTACATGCTCAGCAGGAAATCAGGATGGGTAGATAGTGAAATTTGCCTACAGTGAGCCAGGCTAAAAACCCTGCCTCACACAAAACAACTTAAAAAGCTTTCTATTGTTTGCCCAACCCACGTGGCATGAATCATTGGAAACGGAGAGGCAGAACCATTACAAGCAGCAGATACATGGTGACATTGGGAATTTGCCTGAGCAAACTGGGATCAGGACGTATGCTTAATTGTTCAAACATGGTAGGGATGTCATAATGTGTGAGGAAGATGTCTAGATACCATCTAAAGATGTCTAGATACTATTTAGTTTCACAAGACTAAGCCTATCTTTTATTTCGTTCCTTTCTAGCTGGCTGGTAGAAGAAGGTCTAGGTAAGTATAGAAGCTACTAGGTCACTAGTGACTCTTTAGTACTAGTAAGATATCATTCTCCACAATACCTGAAAGCACAAGCTACGTTAGCCACAGAGACTGCTGGGAAGCAGGGCAGGAAATGCAGTGTCAGATTTCCCAGCTTCTTGTCTACAGCTTTAAAGATAGAAATCTGCTCAGGCTTAATGCTCCTGGAAAAGTTGTGTCCTGAAGACTAGTTCAAATTTGTCACAATAGTCAGTGTATTTGTTTGTTTGTTTGTTTGTTTGTTTCAGTTTGTTTGTTTATTTCTATAAATAAACATTTTTATCAATAAACATTTTATAAATAAACATTTTTTGTTGTTTATTCGTTCAGTCGTTTCCGACTCTTCGTGACTTCATGGACCAGTCCACGCCAGAGCTTTCTGTCGGCCGTCACCATCCCCAGCTCCCCAATGGTTGAGTCCGTCACCTCCAGAATACCATCCATCCATCTTGCCCTTGGTCGGCCCCTCTTCCTTTTGCCTTCCACTTTCCCCAGCATCAGCTTCCCCTCCAGGGTATCCTGTCTTCTCATTATGTGGCCAAAGTACTTCAGTTTTGCCTTTAATATCATTCCCTCAAGTGAGCAGTCTGGCTTGATTTCCTGGAGTATGGACTGGTTTGATCTTCTTGCAGTCCAAGGCACTCTCAGAATTTTCCTCCAACACCACAGTTCAAAAGCATCTATCTTCCTTCGCTCAGCCTTCCTTATGGTCCAGCTCTCACAGCCATAGGTTACTACAGGGAATACCATTGCTTTAACTATGCGGACCTTTGTTGTCAGTGTGATGTCTCTGCTCTTAACTATTTTATCAAGATTTGCCATTGCTCTCCTCCCAAGAAGTAGACGTCTTCTGATTTCCTGGCTGCAGTCAGCGTCTGCAGTAATCTTTGCGCCTAGAAATACAAAGTCTGTCACTGCCTCCACTTTTTCTCCCTCTATTTGCCAGTCATCAATCAAGCTGGTTGCCATAATCTTGGTTTTTTTGAGGTTTAACTGCAACCCAGCTTTTGCACTTTCTTCTTTCACCTTCGTCATAAGGCTCCTCAACTCCTCCTCGCTTTCAGCCATCAAAGTGGTATCATCTGCATATCTGAGATTGTTAATGTTTCTTCCAGCGATTTTAACTCCAGCCTTGGATTCCTCAAGCCCAGCATGTCGCATGATGTGTTCTGCGTACAGGTTGAATAGGTAGGGTGAGAGTATACAACCCTGCCGTACTCCTTTCCCAATCTTAAACCAATCCGTTGTTCCGTGCTCTGTTCTTATCGTTGCTATTTGGTCGTTATACAGATTCCTCAGGAGGCAGACAAGATGACTTGGTATCCCCATACCACCAAGAACTTGCCACAATTTGTTATGATCCACACAGTCAAAGGCTTTAGAATAGTCAATAAAACAGAAATAGATGTTTTTCTGAAATTCCCTGGCTTTCTCCATTATCCAGCGGATATTGGCAATTTGGTCTCTAGTTCCTCTGCCTTTTCTAAACCCAGCTTGTACATCTGGCAATTCTCGCTCCATGAATTGCTGGAGTCTACCTTGCAAGATCTTGAGCATTACCTTACTGGCATGTGAAATAAGTGCCACTGTTCGATAGTTTGAACATTCTTTAGTGCTTCCCTTTTTTGGTATGGGGATATAAGTTGATTTTTTCCAATCTGATGGCCATTCTTGTGTTTTCCAAATTTGCTGGCATATGGCATGCATCACCTTGACAGCATCATCTTGCAAGATTTTAAACAGTTCAGCTGGGATACCGTCGTCTCCTGCTGCCTTGTTATTAGCAATGCTTCTTAAGGCCCATTCAACCTCACTCTTCAGGATGTCTGGCTCTAACTCACTGACCACACCGTCAAAGCTATCTCCAATATTATTATCCTTCCTATACAGATCTTCCGTATATTCTTGCCACCTTTTCTTGATCTCTTCTGCTTCTGTTAGGTCCTTACCATCTTTGTTTTTGATCATACCCATTTTTGCCTGGAATTTACCTCCGATGTTTCTAATTTTCTGGAAGAGGTCTCTTGTCCTTCCTATTCTATTGTCTTCTTCCACTTCCGCACATTGCTTGTTTAAAAATAATTCCTTATGTCTTCTGGCTAACCTCTGGAATTTTGCATTTAATTGGGCATATCTCCCCCTATCACTGTTGCCTTTTGCTTTCCTTCTTTCTTGGGCTACTTCCAGTGTCTCAGCAGACAGCCATCTTGCCTTCTTGGTTTTCTTTTTCTTTGGGACGTTTTTTGTTGCCGCCTCCTGAACAATGTTGCGAACTTCTGTCCATAGTTCTTCCGGGACCCTATCTACTAAATCTAGTCCCTTAAATCTATTCTTCACCTCCACTGCATATTCCTTAGGAATATTAGTGAGCTCATATCTAACTGATCTGTGGGTCTTCCCTATTCTCTTTAGTCTGATTCTAAATTTTGCAATAAGAAGTTCGTGATCTGAACTACAGTCAGCTCCAGGTCTTGTTTTTACTGACTGTATAGATGTCCGCCACCTTTGGCAGCAAAGGATGTAGTCAATCTGATTTCGGTGTCGACCATCTGGTGAAGTCCATGTATAAAGTCGTCTTTTAGGTTGTTGGAAGAGAGTGTTTGTTATGCACAGTGAGTTGTCTTGGCAAAATTCTATCAGCCTATGTCCTGCTTCATTTTGTTCTCCCAGACCATGCTTGCCTGTAATTCCAGGTGTCGTCTGACTACCCACCTTAGCATTCCAGTCTCCTGTAATGAAAATAACATCTCTTTTTGGTGTATTATCTAGTAGGTGCTGCAGATCCTCATAGAACTGATCTACTTCTGCTTCTTCAGCATCTGTGGTTGGGGCGTATATTTGGATCACTGTGATGTTAAATGGCTTACCCTGAATTCGAATTGAGATCATTCTATCGTTTTTTGGATTGTATCCAAGCACTGCTTTAGCCACTTTATTATTAATTATGAAGGCTACTCCATTTCTTCTGTGGTCCTCTTGTCCACAGTAGTAGATCTGGTGGTCATCTGATGTGAAGTGGCCCATCCCAGTCCATTTCAGTTCACTGACACCTAAAATGTCTATATTTAATCTTGCCATCTCACCAATAACCACATCCAATTTGCCCTGGCTCATAGATCTTACATTCCAGGTTCCTATGGTGTGTTGATCTTTAGAACATCGGATTCGTCGTTCACCACCAGCACCGTCAGCCGCTAGCCGTCCTTTCGGCTTTGAGCTAGCTGCGTCATCACATCTGGGGCTAGTTGAACGTATCCTCTGTTCCTCCCCAGTAGCATTTTGACCATCTTCCGACCTGGGAGTCCCATCTTCCGATGGTATACCGACATATCTTTGGTTGTACTGATCCATTTAGTTTTCATGGCAAGAATACTGGGGTGGGTTGCCATTACCTTCCCCAGGGATCGTATTTAGTCTGACCTCTCTGCCACGACCTTCCCGTCTTGGGTGTCCCTTCACGGTTTAGCTCATGGTTTCATTGAGGTGCTCAAGCTCCAGCACCACGACAAGGTAACGATCTCCTTTGCTGGAGAAATAAACATTATATTTCAATAAATAAACATATGTTTGTTTGTTTGTTTCAAATATAACTAAGCCTGATACAGTGGATATATGTTCTCAGTCTAATTCAAAGAACTTGACCAATGTTCACGATAATAATTAAAGTAGATTTTAAACTGATGGGATTCCAGAGAAACAAAAATGAACATGTCCTTTTAAAAATGTTATTTTGTTTTTTATGCTGTGTCTCATTTTAATGTGTTAAAATATTTGGCTGCAACAATATGCTCTGAAAGATCATTTGTAGGCTGAGATTTTTCCTCTGAAATTTATCAACAATATCTCCTGTTTCCCTTAGCATTTAATTATCTACCTTTGTATCGTCTTGGATAAGTCCTTCCTGTTTCTATTTTTGGTTTGCTATACTATAACCAATTTCACTCTGGTAATATTTTTTTCCTAGGGTATATTACTTTCTGTCATGTTTGTAAATTGGTTTGGTAACCGGTTGACGGCACACCTGTAGTGAACACAAAGTAAACATTTTGTGGCAACTCGTGACTGTGGCACACCCAGTTGACAGAAATAGGAACAGTAAAGTTTTGCTAATTAAAACCTTTATGGGTATTCATCCAGAGTTTGTTTACGGATAGGAAAAGAAAACAAAGGAAAATGAGATTTTAGTAACTAATATTTATTTATTTATAATTCAAATTTATCACCGCCCATCTCCCCCAATGGTATAGTATAGTAACTATCAGCTTCTCTGTCTTTTCTTTGTATATGTGAAAGTTGCCACTGAAATCATCTTCCTGGCTTGTAAACATAACTCTGATTCATTTATTTCCCTTTCAATGAGGTCTCATGTGTAACAAAACTTTTCATCAACAATAATAGTGGCCAGTCTCCAAGTTTGCCTTGAAATGATCTGCTCTCCTTTAATCTGACTAGAGAGAGCGCTAAAACCCTTATTCTCATTCATATTTATGCTGTATCTTGACATTTTGTGCCGGAAGGAACCAGTCAGCTACCATTTGGCTATTAGACTGATATGATATTGTATGTACGTCTAAAGTGGAAATTAAGGAATGTTTAGAAGGAAGACAAGATGGGTCTTCCATCACAGGCCCAAGATGGCTTCATTCCTTAAGGGGCAGATGCATGGCTTTAAAGCCGCCCATTCTGTATGAGATGGGTGGCCGAAAAGTTTGATTGATTGATTGATTGATAGATAAATAAATAAATAAATAGGGTTATTATCAGTTCTTAAAGACTATGCAACAATTTTAATCTATTTTCCCTTGCAGAACTGACTTCTGTGTAGTATGTAAAGCCAACATGTGAATCATATTTGAACTGAAATGTATGCTTCCTTTGACAATTATTCCTTAATTGTATTAATTGCCTAAGAAATGAAGGTTGTTGGGCAATTTAAAATTAAACCACAACAAATTCCTTTACCTGTTTCACATGTGGTATTGTTTCCTTTTTCCAAAACAGAGCACCACCCAGTGGAAGCTGCAAAACAGGAAACATTTTTTGGTGAACTTTGTCTGCAAAGTTCAACCTGGCATAACCAATGTTTGGCTATTTTTTTAAAAAGAGAAGTCAGCATTTTGGCTATTGGATATATCATTTCACTGTGTTAGGCTCCAGTAACATGGTTAGACTACATAAATTGGAGATAACACTCTAAAAAGCAATTCAACTATTCAGAAGCTTTAGAAGTTTGTTGTCTTTGGCTCATACCCCAAGAGATCAAAGATGTAAAAATTGAAATTTCTTGAGGTTTCTCATAATGTTCCCATACAGAATTTTCTAATGAGTGGGCTTGGCTAGTTATTTTATGTACTTTGAAGAATACTGTATTTAGGCATTTAGGAAGAAACTAGGAAAAAGAAGATAGTGAAGAGCATCCCATATAAATCTTGTACCAGTTTAAAAAATTGAACTTTGGACTAGTTCTCACTCTGGAGGAACACCAATGTTTACATTCATAATGAAGATTAGAAGTTGGGTAAAGGTGATGGTGGTCATGTGAATGGATTGTTTTGCCATCTGTATTGGAAATGAGAGTTGGTGAAACTTGAAAGCATGCAGATGGCTTTGTGATTCTCGTCTCCCCTTCAGAAATATTTTATTGAAAAACGTACCTAATTTCCTTAACACACTGTACAAATATATATTTAAATTAAACTTCTGCTAGTAACATTGACCATTTGGGTTGATGTAAACAGAAAAATATTTCAAGTAGCTAGAAGACAATGCTGTCAATTTCTTTGCATTTTTAGTACATCTTTTTTATGTAAACTGATGAGATTAAAAAATGGTTCTAAATTATTTGGCCAAGTAATAGCTAAGCTTAAAGAGGAGAGACAGTGAGTTGGATGGGTAACCTGTGCCCCAATGGTTTGTTTGTTTAGTTGTTTTGGTTGTTTTTGCATCTCTGGCCTCTTATGACTTGCTTGGCAGCATAGTTTCCTACCACTTGAGGCAGGAAATATGTAGAAAACTGTAATGTAAAAGCAGTTCTGCAAAGCCACTCTTTTCTATCCTGCAAAACTGTATCCGTACTGTCTTCTCCTCTGGCTGACAAAGAAGCTCATGAGTTGACCTACACTGTCTCTAGAAGGCCAATGGGAAGCACAAAAATCAGCACACCCGTCAGTTCTTCACCCCTATATTTGTTCTTGCCTCACTGTGTTGGTTTTATGCTGTGTAGCCATAGTACAGGTCAGTGGCAAAGTCCCCTTCAGATCCTCTAGAGAAGGTCGGAGAATGGTAGCAAGGTGCCGTGGCGATTTGTCTTTAAAGAGTTCAGGGTGAATCTGTGGAGGTGGGATGAGGCAGGAATTCCCATCAGTAAGAAACTGTCTGCCTCCAGGTCCAGAGGAAATAATGCCATACTGTACTGTTTCTGTGGTTTGTTCTACAAGTAACAGCTGAGTGGTAGTTAATCAGCTCAGCTGCAGAAGACTTTCCCCTAGACCAGTGTTTCTCAGCCGCAGCAATTTTAAAATGTGTGGACTTCAACTCCCAGAATTCTTACTGAAGTTGAGAAACACTGCCCTAGACTGACAGAGGGGTACCAGGAGCCTAAGCTTTGCAACTAAGGTTGCTAGTTGAAAGACTTCTAGAGCAACAAGATAATAAAAGCTATCTCTGGGAATAAGTAGTCTTTGGAAACAGTTATGCGAGCAGGGAGTTCAGACTAGCATCTATAAAAGAACAAAATCAAAATAAACAAAGCTGTAGTCAAGGATATTCCACAGGAACTACCAGGAGTGGAAGACGGATTATGAGCTATTCCTTCTGTTATGAAAACTTGTTTATGTAGCTTGGAATTTAGAGTCACTCACTTATTTATGGGCCAAGGAAGTTCACTATTCTAGTGCTCACAAGATGTAGATGTGGAGGGGGCCTAAGAATATGCATGGCTGGGTTATCCCCTCATCTTCTAGTCTTCTCATGTTAAGTGAGAAGGACTGGAATATGGCAAGAATATATGCAACAAAGAAGAGATTACATGGCTGTGCAATCATGAAGCTGCCAGTATTTTCAGAAGGGAGGGGACCAGTCAAGGTCTGGTGCAGAGATGTCTTGAGAGTATGGTAAAGAACGTCAAGGTGGTGGCCACAATGGTGTGGTTGAGGCTCTGCCTCTTTTTATGTGTGATGCATGTGCTTTGGATTCTGTTATCTTCACTTAGAAATTACCGAGGTCTGCTTTCTTAGCCTAGTCATCGGCTTGGTTTCCTAACGGATTAGCTGCAGCCAAGGATCAGATGGTATGACTGTATCTGATTATTTCAGAATGAACTCAAGAAAGTAGAAAATAAAAAGCAGAAAAAGGAATGGGGTTGCTCAACAGTCAAGCAAAACTGGTTTTAATTCTGAATTTGAAAGACTAAAACAGCTTTTAAATGATACACTCAGTCATTCTTAGGTTGTTATACATTTTTTTCCAACAGAGCCAGGTCTCCCAAGCCAAGTATGATGCAAAATGTGATAAACAATTCATTACAGTTTTAGGTCTGGATTTGACAAAGTCAGACTTGTTGTTTGGATTTTCCAATGCAATGTCTTGGCAGTCGTATAAATAACTTTTCCTTCCTCCATGTCAGAATGCCTGAGAAGATGCTGTTTGTGATATTTTATGTTCAGCAAAGAAATCCCTGTACCTTTATCTATTATAGCAGAGCTTTCCAAACTGTGTGTCCCAACACAAAAGTGTGTCGCCACACACAGCGTGGTGTGTCGCCACACCACCCGGAAGCGGCGGCGCGCGCGTGCACGGCGGCCGCCATGCACGCACGTGCCACCGCACGCCCCCTGCGCCGCCGCATGCCCCCCGCGCCGCCGCACGCCCCCCCGTGCCGCCGCCGTGCGCGCGTGCCGCCGCATGCCCCCCTGCGCCGCCGCCGCCGCCGTCGGGTGTGTCGCCAGCGGCGGCACTTTGGAAAGCCCTGTATTATAGAGTGTTGTATTCATTATTGTTCTCAATATTTTTCATAACCTGCGAAAAACATAACTTGTAGCAGCTTTTAAGATATGTTGATTAAGAATCATTGCTATCTCAGTCATGTTCTCCAAGATTCTAAAACATGTGGTATATATGTAGCCTTCTGGAAGATATGCATCCCTATTTATTTATGTATTTTGCTGAATTATGAAAAACAGATAGTCTAAACCAGAGCTTTCCAAACTTTTCATGTTGGTGACATACTTTTTAGACATGCATCATTTTGCGACACACTCTTACAGCAGGGCATCATTTTGCGACACACTCTTACAGCAGGGCACAAAGCAGGCACTAGGACCTGCGCGGAATCCTGGCAGGGCAGGTTTGGAGGCAGCAAGGCACAAGGCAGGCACTAGGACCTGCATGGAATCCTGGCATTGCTCAGAGGCAGCAGCAGCAGCCCGGACACAACCAGACACTGCAGCTGACACACTAACGTGTCCCGACACACAGTTTGGAAAGCTATGGTCTAAACCATTCCCCCCCCTCAAATCTACAATGGCATTGATACCTGGCTAAAATAGCTTTCTAAGTTATCCTTAGAAACACATGTGCATACGTAAGTATTTATAATATTATCTCTTTTAATGTGAGAAGGACTGGAATGGATTGCTGCTGAAAAAGTTTCTTGGTGAAATTCGCATCTTAGCTGCCAGCATATACTGGTTTCTAGTGTGCCTGCTCCAGCTGTTAGAAATCCCTGTATTAAACATAATTAAAATATTATAAATCACCATGGAAAATGGTTTACAGCAGTGATAATCCTCTAAGTCAACTGCTACTGAAGTTGGCTGGTTTGCTAAAAACCACAGGAGGCTAAATCTGAAAAAAGCAAACAATGTCTATTTTAAAAGTGTCCATTTCACTGGGATTAGTTCTAAGAATTAGCGGATGGACCTGTTCAGCCAATGGATAAACTATCTTCATGGAAAAGCTGCACAGGGAAGGACTGTAGCTGGGTGACTAGAGCACAAGTTTCATATGCAGGAGGTTCTGAGTTTAGTCCCTGGCATTTTTTCCCCTTTTCCTCTTGCTGTTTAAGAATGCAACCCCCTTACTTGCTTTTAATTTTAGAAACCTGTGTACACCAGGAAGGAGTACCCACTAAGCTCAAAATGCTTCACAAATACTGTATCTACACGTAATTATTTACTTTTTATAAAGCTAAAGGCAATAAAATAAGGGGAGGGGTGCATATTTAAATGGGGGAGGTAACCAAGATGGAACCACTATCATTGTATGGTAAGCATCTTCCCTCCCCCAAAATTGTTTGCCTCCAAACCCAGAAGTCTTCTGAATGGCTAGATGAACTTAGCAAGCGTAAATGTGTGTGGGAAACAATAGAAGCCATTTTACTTCATCTCTACCATATACTTCCTTGGCACAGTTCAGACATTTGAAATGAACATAGATTTCTCAGTCTTGGCTTTTTCCCACTCTTATTTCCCTGAACCTGTTCATTTGGATCTTTATCAGAATAAAACAGTCCCATTTTGCTCCATTAACAGATGAAAGATTTGAAATGGGCATGATTCATCTCAGGCATACATTTTCTGTTCTGTGCACCGAAAAGTTTGTTTAAGGGACATTTTGTACATCCCTTTAAATCATACTATGACATAATACATTATGTAAAACTAGCATTTTTAGAAACAGGTCAAATTCAGAGCTACTTTAAACATTATTTTTATATGTGGGTGTAAAGAAAAAAATAGTTAATTGCAAAGATCATGCAAATTGATCAGTTTGGTCTAGTGGTTAAGGCTCCGGGCTAGAAACCAGGTCATGTGGCCGCATGACACGCGCAGAACGCTGTTACCTACCCACCGAAGTGGTACCTATTAATCTACTTGCATTTGCATGCTTTCGAATTGCTAGGTGGGCAAGAGCCGGAGCTAGTGCAGGAGCTCACTCTGCACGCAGGGCTAGGGATTCGAACCTCCGAACTTGCAATCTTCCGATCAACAAGCCTGGCGTCTTACCCGCTGAGCCACCACGCCCCCAATCATACTTAAACATAAGTAAAATTCCCTGTTACAGATTATTTTCTTGCAAACGGCTTTTGAGACATTTGGTGTGAAATCTCAGAATCCCACAAACTAGAAACAAACAGAAACAGTTTGATGATATGCAGAGGCTCAGAACTGATGGCAGCGTGACAGTGCTTTTCTCTTTTGCCACAGTTTATCAGTTTTCATGCGATGTTCAGCACGTTTAACCATAAAAATACATATGCCTCAAAAATACTGCTGATGTGACAGATTTCCGCTCACATCATTAACAAAAGAATAAAGCTGAGCTTGAAATGACTCTGCAAGTCATTCTTTCAGAATCCAAGGTTGCTGCGAGGTAGGGAAAAGCCACGAAGTCAAACACTTAGTCATTTCCTGTAAAAAGATTCAATACAGTCTTTAGCTCTCCAAAATTGCATAGCACCAGTTTATGGCTTAGTGATATATAATAAACCCTCAATGTATTACTCAATAAAATATGGGTTAGCATGATATATGAACCTAGTGATAGTGTATTGCCAGAACTGTAAGTCTATGAGTAAAACAAAGAGCCTTTACCATTATCTATAAAGGTAAAGGTTCTCCCCGCACATTTGTGCAGTCGTGTCCGACTCTAGGGGCCGGTGCTCATATCCGTTTGTTAGCTGAAGATCTAGCGCTGTCCGAAGACACTTCCACGGTCATGTGGCCGCATGACGCGCGGGGAACGCTGGTACCTACCCACCTAAGTGGTACCTATTCATCTACTTGCATTTGCATGCTTTCGAATTGCTAGGTTGGCAAGAGCTGGAGCTAGTGCGGGAGCTCACTCCACACGCAGGGCTAGGGATTCGAACCTCCGAACTTGCGATCGACAAGCCTGGCGTCTTACCCGCTGAGCCACCACGCCCCCTACCATTATCTATATCCACTGCTTATTGTAGGCTTGCTTTGAGCATGGATAAATCTTTTGCCTGTGGTTAAAGTATGGCTTAGCTTTAACAAGCAAATGTCCTCATTTATGTGCATTGTAATTTAGGATAATATGTCAACATATTCTAATGGATGGAGGAGATAGCAAGATGATTCCCACTGGACAAGTCAAATCACCCACCTTTCTTCTAAGGCTGCTCTTTAGTGTTTGTTCACTGAGTTCAACATGCATGCTAGATCCTATGCAGTTGGTGACTTTATGATTTAGTGTGTTATATAAACACAGCAGTGTGAATTCATGGTATTTGCAGGATTGTAGCTCAACTTTCAAGGTCAGGGAGAAATCATATGAAAGGAAAGTATCTGTGCAGCCACTCTTCTTATCCCGGGGTGGTTTTGGTAGGAATATTAGATTCCCTTTATTTTACTGAAAGGGAATTGAGCCTCTGTTTTGCTTTCATATGCCCTCAGAACCTAACCACACACTCTCATTTATACTCTGTGCTTAATATTTTCCTGTATAAGAGGTTCCTCAGAAATTATAAGAACTGCAATCTTACTGGAATTCATCAGATATATTAGATTTCAATTCACAGCATCCCAACTTTGGTTGGGGCACCAGTTGGGATAGGAAGAACGCTTTTCATTCACCCCTGTACTGTTTTAGTCTCCCTTTTATAGTCCACCTGGCCTTTCCCAAGCAAAGTACAAATGAAGTGGCAAGCAAAGAAGCACTTCACAAAACCTTATTCATTTGCAAGTGTCAGCATTTCTGCAGGCAGAAATTGTTGATACTTACAAAGAAAAGCCTAATAAGATTGACAATAGAAGGTAAGTCTGCAATTTCTTCATTACAGTAGTAATGATGCACAACAAACTTTATCACATTAGTGCTTCAGAATAACTCAAACATTCATCCTGTTTCTTTGCCAAGCTGTTATAGCCATGTTTATTATCCTGAAAGAAAATCTGATATTGTTTTATTCAATAAGACCATGTACTCCCTGCTCAACAAGTCTTCACTAGTCTGATTGTCTTGGATAATTTTAGGCCTGTCTCGAAACTTCCCTTTCTAGGAAAAATTGCGGAGAGAGGTGGCTCTGTAAATGTAGAGAGCCCTAGAGAAACCGATTATTTGGCCCCATAGCAGTCAGGTTTCAGCCAGGGTTTAGCACAGAGACCGCATTGGTCATGTTGTGGATGACCTATGGAGAATCCAGGATTGGGGTGCAGCCCTTCTGGTCCTCCTTGACTGCTCAGTGGTTTTTCATACTATCAAGCGTGGTACCATTTTGGACCATTTCCAAGAGATTGGAGTGGGGGACATTGTCTTGCAGTGGTTCTTTGGCTTCCTGAAAGTGCAGTTCCATTCGGGAGGGGAAGAGAGGTTTTTATGGGGAGACGTCTACTTTGTGGAGTGTTTGAAGCCCCCATCTCTTTAAAATATACATGAAACTGATAGTGGAGGTAATCTGTTAGAATAGGTTTCGTTTCATCAATAGCCTGATGATACCTAGCTATACGTTTTGGCTCTCAGGTTAGGTAGAATTGCTGAACCCAGTGCCTAGAGGCTGTCTGAGACCAAATGCAGAGGAACAGACTCCAATTGAATCCTTCCAAGATGGAGGGGCTTTGGGTTTGTGGGCCTGATGACTCCAGAGAAATACCATCTCTGACTCTGAAAGGAGTTGGGTCAGGAGGCCCTGCTCATACGCCCTGATGCTCTAGTCACCTCCCAGTTGGATTACTGTAATGCACTCTACAGGGGTCTGCCCATGAAGAACATTTGGAAACTATGGCTGTTACAGAATGCAGCTGTCTGGGCAGTTATGGGTATATTGTAGTATATCCAAGTGACCCACTGCTTCAGAAGCTACCCTGGTTGTCAGCTGGCTTTATTGCTAGGTACCCCCACAGTTTGGAGTTCCTTCCCTGCAGATAGTCAGCTCTGTCCCTCCTAGGCTTTAGGAAAGCTGTATTATGATTGAAGATGGTGTTTGCAAAATCTTGACTTACGCGTTTTCTGGTCTTTATGTTTTTTGATTGGGGCTATTTTTCTTTCTTTGTAACTGTTATTTGTTATGATAATATTTTTATTATTTTTTATGATAAAAAACTGCCTTGAGCTTCCAGGATTGGATGGCATAACAATGAAGTAAACAAATAAACATAGAAATATTTGTACTTGTAGGTCTATTTTGGGTAGCCTTTCTAGGGGTGTTGAATTACTCCCATAATCCATGTCAAAGGGCCAATGGAGTTCAACTTCCATAAGCCCTAGCCAGGACACACATTGTCCTGGCTGGGGATTATGGAAGTTGAACCTATGAGGAGGACATCAGCCAGGGAAGGGTGATCTATTGTTAGCATTGTAATAATTCTCGTATTTAGATTCATGAGTTTCAGTAGCACATGCCTTACATAGCAGTAGACACAAACCGCTGCTGGCCTGTCCTGGTTCACATATAATGCCTTGCTTGATTTATTTGGTTTCAACTTAGCTTAGTGCTTAGTGCTGTTCACTATGGCTTGTTCAGGGAACAGTAGTTTTAAAAATCCCCCCAGCTTAGTGGTACGTGTGAAACCGATCTTAGATGCATATCGCTGGGGGAGATGGGCGGTCATATAAATTAAATAAATAAATAAATAAAATAAATATCCCTCTAAGCCAGGGATACCATATATGGCTGCAAAAAAAACACCAGTCAGCCGCTAGATGGCAGCAAAGAGTTATAGAAAGCTTTTAGACTTTTTTGTTACCTACTGATTAAGGCAATCAGGAAGGCAAAAGGAAGAGGGGCCGACCAAGGGCAAGATGGATGGATGATATTCTGGAGGTGACAGACTCAACCATGGGGGAGCTGGGGATGGTGACGGCCGACAGGAAGCTCTGGCGTGGGCTGGTCCATGAAGTCACGAAGAGTCGGAAGCGACTGAACAAATAAACAACAAACTGATTGTCTACATTTTTGGAACCCATGGTGGTAATCGGACTCTAAGACATAATGTGGTGTTTGGCTTTGGCCTAGCCTTTCGGGCAGACCCAGCCACTTTGATTTGCAAAACATTGTTTATAGTTCAGCACAGTGGCTTATTTAGCATGTTAAGCAAATCATGATATAATGTATGAGCCAGGTTGCTATACTGTGGTCCTTCTAAGGTATTCTAACCAAATCAGTGATAAGAAATTCTATAATGCATTGTTGAAATTGATGTGTTTCTTTCGACATAGCAACACATAAATGCCAAAGTTTAGCAATGAAGTACATTGAAAGGAACTATCAAGATGACTGCTAATGTCTTCCTTTAGATCAGTGTTTCTTAAAGTGTGGTCCGAGGATCCCAAGGGGTCCTAAGGCCCTCTCAGGGGTCCACAAAATCAAAATTATTTGCCAGATATTGAAGATATTTGCAAAAGTTTAAAACAATGTCACTCTTCTCATTATTATTTTTTTATTTGTTGAAAAATATAGGTTTTTTCATGGAAAATATTTTATTTATGTTAACATCTAGTGGGTTTAATATTGTTATTTTTACACGATTCAATAAATAAATATTCTACAAATGTGTCAATTTTAATTTTTAATATGGTAAATATCAATAAATATAACCCATACAAACAAAAGCTCTTTTGGGGTCCTCCATAATTTTTAAAAGTGGGAAGGGGTCCTGAAAGCAAAAAGTTTAAGAAACACTGCTTTAGATAATTTTAACCTTATCTATACATTTTAAGCCAATTCCTATTCTTGCTTGATTTCAACCCTGGTCTTTGCTAACATCATTGTTTGTGTGAACCATTTCACAAGTGTCTTCTTCTTACCACACTGAGCTGCTGGCATGTGGACCTTTGTTAGGGTTGTTTCTGTCTGTCATTCTGTCTGCCTCTCTTATGACAATTTCCCCATGTAAACAATATAAGTCTGAAATCCAGCATTCCCTAAATTATCAAAATAGATTCCTTCCAAGCCTGCAATTAGTTTTTTGAAAGCCATACCTGTAAGTCCTAATTGCATGAATAATGTTGCATCCATTTTGGCCCTGAAGCTAAATCTACTCCAGCAAAGGCATGCAGAAATGGGCATCTAGCTTACATTTGAAGTCCAAAGGTCCTGTTGAAACTATAGAAGCTGATTTGCAAATATGGAAAAGATTGCCAGAAGCCAGAAATAAATGCTGCCCAGAAAAAAATGTTTAAGAAAGTGACAGTGGAAAGAGCTAAGGAAAATGATGCTTCCCAAAACATATTCAATATGCCTGTGGTATCACAGAATGTGTATCAGATTCAGAACATAAGTGCAATACCACAGCAAAAATAGCATGATCCTTGGTTCATGTGTTTGGGGATAATGCATATATTAATAATCTACAATGTATATAAGCTGGTCACATACATATTTGAAACATATACGCACTATTAACTTAAATGAATAAGTAGCACAAAAAATAATATCCATTTTTTTCTCATTTGGCTCACACATCACCCAACATCAAATAGTGTCCTTTTTGTTTTCTTCAACTGGGTTCAAACATCACTCAACAGCACTTTTTAAAATAGTTTTGCTGACTAAACCATATTGATCAGTTTCACAAAAAACGCTAAGCAACAAAGCATGGTTTACAAATTGGAAGGCTGGTTTCACAGACTGTATTACATTCATATTTTATTCCTGAATAGTATGAACACCAACCAACTTTACATTCAATTAATTTTATTATTAAACATAAAGATTGGAGTTGCGACTAACAATGAATATAATGAATGTAGACATACTGACTGGATTTATACATGATACTAACGGGTAATGTTGTTTATGGTTTATGGTTTATGATTTAGCATGACTCATGAACTTTGCCAGTCAGTCAACACATGATGGTTAAAAATCCTGGCTCAGTGTAATATACAAATCCACCCAGCAATATATCTAAATTTCTTATGGCCAAAATAATTGTTAAGTATTTACATAAATTAAAAATGCTAAGAAAACCAACTTTGTGTGCCAGTACAGAACTGAACTACCCCTCCGTTTAGAGAATATCACCACATATCCACTTTGGTGCTATGTAGGCATGGCACTTTTTTCCTGTCTCTCCCCCTGCCCTCCCTGTGTACTGTTCACTTGCCTCTCAAATCTTTTCAGATTATCTTACTCATTTGCTGAAGACTTTTTGTAGGTAGTCCTCGACTTATGACCATTCATTCAGTGACCATTTGAAGTTGTGACGACCCTGAACGAATGGTGGTTACAACCGGTCCTCAGAGTTCCAGCATTCCCAGCACCCTTGTGGTCACATGATCGCAATCTGGGCGCTTGGCAACCAGCTCACACTTATGGCGGTTGCAGCACCCTGCAATCACATCATCGCCATTTGCGACCTTCCTTGCCAGCTTCCCCAAAGAGGCAATGGGGAAGCTGGCAGGGAAGATCACAAATTGCTGGGGCAAGTCTCCCTCACCCATGCACCCGCCCCCAGCCCCGCTGCACTCGTGCCGCACTGGCCACTCGCGCACCCCCCGTGCACCCTCCTCGAGGCTTACCATGTGCCTCGCACCCTTGTGCACCTCCATGCACCCTTGTGCACCCTCCCCAACCCTCACACCTCCCCTTGCACCCTCCCACCTGGGACTTGGTTGTGGGAAGCCGGCAGGAAGTTGCCTTGCCTAACAACCACGGGATTCGGGTAACGACAGTGACCGGGACTGCAGGGGTTGCTGTCGCTAAGTTATGTAGTCACACTTTATGACCGTATCACTTAATGATGGAAATTCTGATCCCAATTGCTGTTGTAAGTTGAGGACTACCTGTAATTTAATTTCTTCCCCATTTGGCTGGGTTGTTTATGATCCTGTGGACTCTCCCAAAAATGGCAATTCAGAAGAAAAATAAGAACATCCAGAGGCCTAAAGGGAGCAAATAATAAGATAGTAAAGCTCCCACAGTTGTGACAGGATGTGAGATAAGAACGTTACATCAACTCCTGTTCATCCAATGATGAGTAGGAAGACAGCTGTATACAGTAGATGGAATGGTCAGTCACATTATCTGCCAGATAGAACTGATGGGTTTGGATTTCGGATCTGACACTAAGTATATCGAATTATCTGGATTTTAAATGCTTGGCTGGATTGCCTTCTGATTCCCACTGTGGCACTAAAGTGAATGTGCTTCTGTAGCCTTTTGCTGAAACCTCTTTCGGAGATTTGAGAAATGAGGTGGAACATATTGGCTGCTCTTTGCCGTCACCCTGGAAATATAGCCTTTTCTTAAAAAAAAAAATAAGCAAGCATGTTTTGAGAGCCAATATTTTAGAGATAGTTAATTCAATACAAACATTCCATGCACAGTGGAGTAAATGAAAGACAGTGCTAAATAGCGCTCTATCTATAATACATATTTCATTCATGCATTGCGTAGACCTGCCCTAAGGCTTATTTAAAAAAAGCACCAGATGTTTCTTTGAGAAATGTATTTGTCTTTGTGCGATGACAGATGCTTTTTGAAATCACAGAGTCTGTAATAGCAGAGTTCGCCATTTGCACTCAGGAAATTCAATTTGTTTCCTCAAAGGAACAACTGAAGGGCAAAATATCTTTGAATTTTTAAAACGATATAAATGAATCCTTTTAAACGTTAAGGACAGGTTTTGCCCTAATGAAATTAATTTCTATCCATGGTTTCAAAAATGAATGAGAACTTCAATTTTTAAGCTATTGCTGGGGTGAAACATTCACTGTATCTGAATATTATTTAAAAGGCAAGGAACACGCACTTTACTTCAGCTGGCTTTATTAAGCTGCATACTGATCACTAGTGTGATAAAATGTCAGGGTGTTGTATTCGTTTTGAAATAATGTAATTAAGTGGTTTGAACTGATTAAAATGTTAAAACAACCTGATGCTATTATTTCACTGTTAATGCTCTGTTCTGCACAAATGTTAGCAGTCTTTCTGACATTCTTATGGCATTATGGTACTTTATGCTCCACAAGGTGAGATGCATAAATATTCATGTGTAGTGCCAAACACTTTTCTCCATTTGTATATTCCATGCCATTTTGGATACTGTATATGCCAATAGCCCCAAAGTGACCTTACTAATACCTTACAATTCCCCTGAGCTCCAACCAGTATTGCCAGAGGAGGGAGTCACCTAAAACCTCTAGAATGCACAACTTATTGAAGAAAGCTGCCACAGTGTGTATGAGTGTATGTAAAACTGAATGACTATGTGTGATAGAAATGTAAGTGTCACATTCTTGGGCCTTGTCTTCCAACCCAGGGCCCATTCACCACCATCTCTAGCCCTGCCAAGTTACATGCAACCTGTAACCACCCATCACTCAATAAATGTGACCCTCAGGGACAAAACAAAAATAAAATAAACAAAACATAAGACTTTTTATTGTTCTTTTGATGCCTACTTTTCTGTCCAGGCCAGCATCCAAAAATGAGGTTAATCCTCTGCCCCCCCCCCATTTATTTCAGCGTATGGTGAAAGAAGCAAGGAAAATAAATCTAGGAGTTCAATTATTAACACCTCATGAAAGTCAGTAAGGGTGATTGAGATTTCAGATTTATTGGACAGTGGAAATGTGACGTTCTTTCTCAGAGAACAGAGTGTCTTCTGGGAAGTGTTGGTATCTGTGATAATGTGTGTAACTTGCTGTGCCACATTTAGAAGATGCAACACTTCAAACCTCCACCTGATTCAATACTACCTACATCAGTTGCATACCTGATACCCTCCGGATGGTTTGGTATTACAAAATCCAGAATATCTAAGCTAATTTGCTAGGAATTTTGCAATGTGGTTCCAGCCCATCTAGGGGCACTATGTTGGGCAAGGTTTGTCTAACTGACTGGCAGTGGCTCTCCACAGTTTCAGACAGATTTCCATATTTTTGACGTCATACTTCTAAGATGCCAGCTATTATAAACCTTTTCTTGGAAAAGAGGTGCCATGAATTGGAAGAACAGAAGAACAGGAAACAAGAAAGACCAACTTTCCTCCTTTCGAATCCGAACTTAGAGGGGAACGATTTTACCTTGTCCTTGGCAATTTCTTGAGTTGCTTCTTTTCATCTATGCTGACAGTTTCTGTCTCTGATCTTATGTTTGATGCTCTTTTCATCTCTTATATTACGATGGGAACATTCCACTGGTCTACAGTGGGGACGGAGCTGTGTACAGAATTAAACAGACATTCATGAACGTGTACCCAGATGTCCTGGGTGTATAGTTTTCTTTTCTTTTTTTCAGAAGAGATGAAAACCATGCATAGTATGGTTTCTCAGTGCAACTGCTTTAATTAGTTTTTAAAACAAACTTCAAATGCCGGGTAAATGGTTTTAGTGAAGATTGGAGCTGCATTCAATACCAGATATGCGACTGAGAGATTCCGAGTCTGTGTGTGGTCTGAAGTAATGGCCTTTTGTTCTGCTGAGTTTTCTGGAAAAGGAAACAGACCTTTGCTTACCAACAAGGTACTACAACTCTCATGTATTACCCAGTTCATTTCAACACAAAATGGAGAACAGTAGGAAATAAAAGGTCTATTTTAGCCAGTTTGAACAAAATGCCAAGAAGTATCAATAACAAGATTTTTGAGTTCACAATATGAGCATTATAGAAAGTGCTGAGTTTTGAATAAGTTCAATGTCAACATTATGAAACAATAAGTGTTTTTGATAAATCTAAGTGTACTATTGGAGGAGATGACAAAGGGAATCAAACTTGGAAGTTGAAGCAACAATTTGTGATATGCAGATAGCACCACTTTGTTAACTGAAAGTAAAGAAGACATAAAAGAGCCTATTAAAAAAGCAAATGAAAAGGTGAAAATACTAATATTAAATATTAAAAAAACAAATGTCAATCAACAGGCTTAAATTTGGCAATGAAGAAGTAAAGGCAGTAAATAGTGTTGTTTTTTGGGGTTCAAGAACAAATTAAGACAGAGTGCTAGAAAAGTAAACATTAATCCCAGGGAAAAAGGCAATACCAAACCTAGACAAGATCATGAAAAATAAGGATATTTCAGTGACAACAAAAATAAAAAAAGTTAAAACAACAGTTTTCCTATAATAACTTATAACTTTTTATATATACAGTATAAAATTTTATTAAGTTTCAATACAAAGATAAAAGCTACAAAAAAACAAAAAACTACAAAAAAGAAAAAGAAACTAAAAAGGTGTGAAAACACAAGAGAATTTTTTTTCAAAATTACAAAAAGATGTGGCTTCCAACTTTTAACAGCAAGGATATACAAAAATTTCCATAATCAATCTCTTACTCTATATTAAACCAAAACCACATTATTTCTATAAGTCATTCCACTTTAGCACATAATAAAAATCACTAAGTACAGTTACTCCTCCCCTTATATTAAAAAAAAGAAAAAATTCAAAATAAACCAGATCATTACATATCCCCACAATGTGCACAGAGCTTGAAAAAAAATTAGAACAAGGAGAAGACAATATATTTAATATATATTAAATGCGGAAATCCTTAGGTTACTGGTTCGATTCTGGCTCGAAGGAGCCTTTTTTTCCTATGCACACTTAGTTGTGGAATATGCATGTTGAAGAATGCGTTTAGAAACCAATTGAAGTTCCATACGTTTAGAGCCAGTTTGGTCTAGTGGTTAAGGTGCTGGGCTAGAAACCAGGAAACTGAGAGTTCTAGTCCCGCCTTAGGCATGAAAGCTGGCTGGGTGACCTTGGGCCAGTCACTCTCTCTCAGCCCAACTCACCTCACAGGGTGGTTGTGGGGAAAATAGGAGGAGGAAGGAGTATGAGGTATGTTTGCCGCCTTGAGTAATTTATAAAAATAATAAATATTAAATAAAATTATATAAATAAATTAATTAATAAAAATTAAATAAATAAATAAATATTTATATTTATTTAATATTAATAATATTTATATTATTTATTAAATATTTATGTTAATTTAATATTTAATATTATATATATTAAATAAATATATAAAGCGGAGAGTTGGAATTAAAGAGATTACTGGAAAGTCTTTGGCCGTTTAATAAATTTGGGGCCCAATGCAACACCAGTCCTAACATTGCAGATAGATGCAGATAAATGAGATGTTAATACTGTACGTTCAACATGGAATATTCATAGATTCATAGTATCTGAACTAAAATTAAAGATTTATCTAGAAGAAATGTACTTACAAAAGTTACCATGCATTGTAATTCCCACAAACTGGTTGTGAAAGAGCTCCGAGTTATGACAAAGAAAAGTCAAGAGATTTGTTCACAGAGTCACTAGTAATTGAACTCAAAGGCACCTAACCAACTTAGTCCATGTGAACCAAACTACTATGACTTGTTCAGGAAAACATATCATAGTATCATAGTATCAATAGACTCGATCCAGTATCAATAGACTCGATCCAGATAAAAGCAGTTAAGGTTGAGTGATTAAACAGGTTTCCCCAAGCTTGTCATAGAATAATAAAGGTGGAAGGGATCTTTGGGCCACCAAACCTAACCCCCTGCATAGTATAACATAGTCTGCCTACAACAATCCTCCTTCTTCCACCAAAGTAATATGCAGAAAATCTGGGATTGTATTAAATTTATTAGGCTTTGAGAAAAGGACATCTGAGGGACTATGTGATTCAGCAGGGGGCCTCTATGTAGAGTTGTCAAGGGCAGGATAACCAAGATATTTGGTACCTGGTAGGAAGAACATAGCGGCACTCCTGTCTATTCTATGTGTAAAAGCCAACTGAACCTTATTTTTACACTAACACTGGGTGCTATCTATCACAACCAAGGAAGCCAATTTGATTAGAGGGCATAGGAAAGGCTGCCTGACACAGTGATTCTCTTTCTCCAGCAGAAGGGAAGGACTGAGGTGTTCAGTTCTGAAAGCTGAATTGCCAAAAGCAGTTGCTTCATTCTGCTCAATAGTACTGTCAGCTTTGTTCAAGAACTGGAGAAGTTTCTGTGGGGCAGTAATATAATCCTGTGTTTTATATCTGACAGACAGCAAATAAATGTCCAGAGGTCTTTATTTCTTGAAGAAGACTTCTTCACTTCCTACAGAGGATTTCAGTGCTTATTATTTCTGGTTGTATAATGCTACAGTACAAAGTAATTTTATGCTTTAGAATGACCATCCTTTCTTCTGAAATGTGCTCTATATCATTTTTACCAACTTGCTATTATTTCACTACTTCCACTAGCACAAGGGTCGGCAAACTTTTTGAGCCGAGAGCCATTTTGGTATGCTTGTGCACATTTTTAAGTGCTCGAGAGCCAGGGGGCGGGGTTTGCGGGCGGGGGCCAATCGTGTGGAAGGGGCGGGGTTTGCGGGTGGGAGCCAATCGCGTGGAAGGGGGACGGGTTTGCGGGCGGGGGCCAATCACGTGGAAGGGGACGGGGTTTGCGGGCAGGAGACGGCATCCACCCGGCCCAGCTGCCCGGGATCCAGGGAGATCAGCTCCGGCGGGATCTGTGGCAAAGAGCGGCCGTGGGGGGGGGCAGTGACGTAGCCGCCCGCCCCCCCCACGGCTGCTCTTCGCCACAGATCCCGCCGGAGCTGATCTCCCTGGACCCCGGGCAGCTGGGCTTGCCTCCCTCCGCGAGGCCCAGGCCTCATCCTCCGCCGGCGCTTCAGGCGTTCAGCGCGCCGCTTGTCGTCACCGCCCGCCCCCCCCCACGGCCGCTCTTCGCCACAGATCCCGCCGGAGCTGAACTCCCTGGACCCCAGACAGCTGGGCTTGCCTCCCTCCGCGAGGCCCAGGCGCGCTGGAAGCCGGCCCGGGCCTCCTCCTCCTCCTCCGCCGGCACTTCAGGCTTTCAGCGTGCCGCTTGTCGTCGCCACCCCCCCCCCACGGCCGCTCTTCGCCACAGATCCCGCCGGAGCTGATCTCCCTGGACCCCGGGCAGCTGGGCTTGCCTCCCTCCGCGAGGCCCAGGCACGCTGGAAGCCGGCCCGGGCCTCCTCCTCCTCCTCCGCCGGCACTTCAGGCTTTCAGCGCGCCGCTTGTCGTTGCCGCCCACCCCCCCATGGCCGCTCTTCACCACAGATCCTGCCGGAGCTGATCTCCCTGGACCCCGGGCAGCTGGGCTTGCCTCCCTCCGCAAGGCCCAGGCGCGCTGGAAGCCGGCCCGGGCCTCCTCCTCCGCCGGCGCTTCAGGCTTCCAGCGCGCCTGGGCCTCGCGGAGGGAGGCAAGCCCAGCTGTCCGGGGTCCAGGGAGATCAGCTCCGGCGGGATCTGTGGCGAAGAGCCGCCCACCCCCCCACGGCCGCTCTTTGCCTGCCCGCGTTGAGCGAAGATGATGATGGGGGGCGGGAAACGAGGCCTGCCCGCTTACCTGCCTGCTTGCCTCCCTCCGCGAGGCCCCCCGCTGCCTTCCCGAGATTCAAGCCGGATCGGGGGCCTTGCGGAGAGAGGCAGGCAGGCAGGCAAGCGGGCAGCCCTGGCCTCCGCCGCCGGGCCCGCCCCCCTCGGCCGCTTCCGCCCGCCCGCGTTGAGCGAAGATGATGACGGGGGTGGGAAACGAGGCCTGTCCGCTTACCTGCCTGCTTGCCTCCCTCCGCGAGGCCCCCCGCTGCCTTCCCGGGATCCAAGCCGGATCGGGGGCCTCGCAGAGAGAGGCAGGCAGGCAGGTAAGCGGGCAGCCCTGGCCTCCGCCGCCGGGCCCGCCCCCCTCGGCCGCTTCCTCCCGCCTGCGTTGAGCGAAGATGATGATGGGGGGCGGGAAATGAGGCCTGCCCACTTACCTGCCTGCTTGCCTCTCCTCTCTCCGCGCAGGGGCTGCTGCGGCTGGAGATGGCGCTGCCTCCCTGCCGCGCCGGGCCTCGCTCAGTGCGAGAGCCAGGGGGCGGGGTTTGCGGGCGGGGGTCTATCACGTGGAAGGGGCGGGGGTGAGTTCAGCTGCGGAAGAGCCACACTCAAGGGGCCAAAGAGCCGCATCTGGCTCGCGAGCCGCCATTTCCGACCCTTGCACTAGCACAAGGGTCGGCAAACTTTTTGAGCCGAGAGCCATTTTGGTATGCTCGTGCACATTTTTAAGTGCTCGAGAGCCAGGGGGCGGGGTTTGCGGGTGGGGGCCAATCGCGTGGAAGGGGGCGGGGTTTGCGGGCGGGGGCCAATCATGTGGAAGGGGGCAGGGTTTGCGGGCGGGAGACGGCGTCCACCCGGCCCAGCTGCCCGGGATCCAGGGAGATCAGCTCCGGCGGGATCTGTGGCAAAGAGCGGCCGTGGGGGGGGCGGCGACGTAGCCGCCCCCCCCCACGGCCACTCTTCGCCACAGATCCCGCCGGAGCTGATCTCCCTGGACCCCGGACAGCTGGGCTTGCCTCCCTCCGCGAGGCCCAGGCGCGCTGGAAGCCGGCCCGGGCCTCCCTCTCCTCCTCCGCCGGCGCTTCAGGCTTTCAGTGCACCTGGGCCTCACGGAGGGAGGCAAGCCCAGCTGCCCGGGGTCCAGGGAGATCAGCTCCGGCAGGATCTGTGGCGAAGAGCGGCCGTGGGGGGGGCGGCGACGACAAGCGGCGCGCTTCAAGCTTTCAGCGCGCCGCTTGTCCTCGCCACCCCCCCCCCCACGGCCGCTCTTCGCCACAGATCCCGCCGGAGCTGATCTCCCTGGACCCCGGGCAGCTGGGCTTGCCTCCCTCCGCGAGGCCCAGGCCTCCTCCTCCGCCGGCGCTTCAGGTGTTCAGCGCGCCGCTTGTCGTCACCGCCCGCCCCCCCCCCCACGGCCGCTCTTCGCCACAGATCCCGCCGGAGCTGATCTCCCTGGACCCCGGACAGCTGGGCTTGCCTCCCTCCGCGAGGCCCAGGCGCGCTGGAAGCCAGCCCGGGCCTCCTCCTCCTCCGCCGGCGCTTCAGGCTTTCAGCGCGCCGCTTGTCGTCGCCACCCCCCCCCACGGCCGCTCTTCGCCACAGATCCCGCCGGAGCTGATCTCCCTGGACCCCAGGCAGCTGGGCTTGCCTCCCTCCGCGAGGCCCAGGCCTCCTCCTCCGCCGGCGCTTCAGGCGTTCAGCGCGCCGCTTGTCGTCACCGCCCGCCCCCCCCCCACGGCCGCTCTTTGCCACAGATCCCGCCGGAGCTGATCTCCCTGGACCCCGGACAGCTGGGCTTGCCTCCCTCCGCGAGGCCCAGGCGCGCTGGAAGCCGGCCCGGGCCTCCTCCTCCTCCTCCGCCGGCGCTTCAGGCTTTCAGCGCGCCGCTTGTCGTCGCTGCCCACCCCCCCACGGCCGCTCTTCACCACAGATCCTGCCGGAGCTGATCTCCCTGGACCCCGGGCAGCTGGGCTTGCCTCCCTCCGCAAGGCCCAGGCACGCTGGAAGCCGGCCCGGGCCTCCTCCTCCTCCGCCGGCGCTTCAGGCTTCCAGCGCGCCTGGGCCTCACGGAGGGAGGCAAGCCCAGCTGTCCGGGGTCCAGGGAGATCAGCTCCGGCGGGATCTGTGGTGAAGAGCCGCCCACCCCCCCACGGCCGCTCTTCGCCCGCCCGCATTGAGCGAAGATGATGATGGGGGTCGGGAAACGAGGCCTGCCCGCTTACCTGCCTGCTTGCCTCCCTCCGCGAGGCCCCCCGCTGCCTTCCCGGGATTCAAGCCGGATCGGGGGCCTCGCGAAGAGAGGCAGGCAGGCAGGCAAGCGGGCAGCCCTGGCCTCCGCCGCCGGGCCCGCCCCCCTCAGCCGCTTCCACCCGCCCGCGTTGAGCGAAGATGATGATGGGGGTGGGAAACGAGGCCTGCCCGCTTACCTGCCTGCTTGCCTCCCTCCGCGAGGCCCCCCGCTGCCTTCCCGGGATTCAAGCCGGATCGGGGGCCTTGCGGAGAGAGGCAGGCAGGCAGGTAAGCGGGCAGCCCTGGCCTCCGCCACCGGGCCCGCCCCCCTCGGCCGCTTCCGCCCGCCCGCGTTGAGCGAAGATGATGATGGGGGTGGGAAACGAGGCCTGTCCGCTTACCTGCCTGCTTGCCTCCCTCCGCGAGGCCCCCCGCTGCCTTCCCGGGATCCAAGCCGGATCGGGGGCCTCGCAGAGAGAGGCAGGCAGGCAGGTAAGCAGGCAGCCCTGGCCTCCGCTGCCGGGCCCGCCCCCCTCGGCCGCTTCCGCCCGCCCGCGTTGAGCGAAGATGATGATGGGGGTGGGAAACGAGGCCTGCCTGCTTACCTGCCTGCTTGCCTCTCCTCTCTCCGCGCAGGGGCTGCTGCGGCTGGAGATGGCGCTGCCTCCCTGCCACACCGGGCCTCGCTCAGTGCGAGAGCCAGGGGGCGGGGTTTGCGGGCGGGGGTCTATCACGTGGAAGGGGCAGGGGTGAGTTCAGCTGCGGAAGAGCCACACTCAAGGGGCCAAAGAGCCGCATCTGGCTCGCGAGCCGCCATTTCCGACCCTTGCACTAGCACATCATATGCTGAGATTGCAGAAGATTCTCTGGTCTTCTGGAGACACTTAATCAGAGCACTTTCAGCCAGGGTTTGGTACCACTCTCACTTTTACACCACACCCCTACAATCACACATTAACATCTTCCTCGGCCAGCTAAACCAGTTTTCTTCCTGCTTTCCAGAAATGCACTCAAATGTCCAAACTTTTTTTTTTTTTTAATGATTTGTGATTCTGTAGCTGTATGGGATTTGGTGGCAGATCATTTTCCCATTCATAGGAACTTTGCCTCCTCTACTTGAACTCAAAGCTCTTTATTAGAATTTCATAGTCAACCTTATCAGTAAATCTAATCTTAATCCTTCTCATCACTTTCACAAGCCCTGTAAGAAACTACCAATCTTGATTTTCCCTGTTTATATAAGCAGCGTGTGTCAAACTCTTGCCTTACTCTACCTTCAAACCTCTTGGTTCAAGTATTTCATTATTCTCCTACACATATAGACACCCTGCATTTAAATGAACCTCTGACTCATTATTATTAGAAGAGACCTTGAAACAGATTGGGTGCAGGGAGGGAGGTTTAATTGATGTAGCTCAGATGTTGGAGTACCGTCAGAATGACAATATTTGCATTATCCTAATGGCATCTAATGGGGCGTGGTGGCTCAGCAGGTAAGACACCAGGCTTGTCGATTGTAAGATCGCAAGTTCAGAGGTTCGAATCCCTAGCCCTGCGTGCGGAGTGAGCTCCCGCACTAGCTCCAGCTCTTGCCAACCTAGCAATTCGAAAGCATGCAAATGCAAGTAGATTAATAGGTACCACTTCGTTGGGAAGGTAACAGCGTTCCGCGCGTGTCATGCGGCCACATGACTGTGGAAGCGTCTTCAGACAACGCTGGCTCTTCGGCTAATAAACGGAGATGAGCACCGGCCCCTAGAGTTGGACACGACTGCACAAATGTGTGGGGGGTACCTTTACCTTTATCTTACCACCCAACTCCCAGCACCTCTGGGCAGTTTACAAATTATTTTAAAAAATTAAAAAGAAAACAATAGAAAGAAAAAGAAACAAAGATGGCAGAGATAACAAACCCAGATGGGAACAAAGAAAAATAAGAAAAGGGGCTTCAATCACCCTCGGCAAAGGCCTGGGCAAAGTTTTCTGTATCTCTTTGCTGTCATCTAGTGGTCATTCAGATTTTTACAGCTTGTAATCAGATTGGGGCGTGGTGGCTCAGCGGGTAAGATGCCAGGCTTGTTGATTGGAAGATTGCAAGTTTGGAGGTTCGAATCCCTAGCCCTGCGTGACGGAGTGAGCTCCCACACTAGCTCCAGCTCTTGCCAACCTAGCAATTCGAAAGCATGCAAATGCAAGTAGATTAATAGGTACCACTTCGTTGGGTAGGTAACAGTGTTCCACATTCGTCATGCGGCCACATGACCGTGGAAGCATCTTCGGACAACGCTGGCTCTTCAGCTAACAAACGGAGATGAGCACCGGCCCCTAGAGTCGGGCACGACTGCACAAATGTGCAGGGGGAACCTTTACCTTTACCTTTAATGGCATCTAGAGGGAGCACTGATTGTCTCATTTTCTAGTTGGTCTCAGCATTTTGGGATGGCAGGAATGAAGATGACTGCATGGCCAAGTTTGAAATGATTTGGAAGGTGCCATATAGACTCCCACAGATTGAAATAACATTGATTTGTGAATAAAAATGTTCTTGGTATAAGGCAGATTAATATCTGGTTTTAGATTATATTTTAAATATAAGCATAACCATTTAAGTTGCAATCAGAAAATGATCTGGAACATTCCATTTATTGAGCTATTGGCGGTAGCATGCTAGGAATTGTACTTCATCATCATCTGGAAGTAAAACTTACCCACTCTTGCTTCATGTACTGATATAACATGTTGCTTTTACCTGGCCCCCCGTTAGCATCTAGCAGCTAACTATTGTTCCTGCCAGCCAATTTGCAATTCACTGCAGTAGTCCAGCTGTAAAGTTACCCAGCATAATCATGGACATTTGACTGTAAGCAAGCACAATTTGATACTCAAGTGTGTACCCAACTATCACTTTAAAATACCAGCAGAAACAAAATGTATAAGACATAGCTGGCTGATTAATATCATGCTAGAAATAGAACAGCCTTTGTTTAAAAAACCAAGATTGTGTCTCACGTTTTTCTGTAAGACACATGGTCTTGTTAAAATATCCTTTTCATCTTTCACACACTTGCCTTTCTGTTTTGTTTTATGGCATTGATTCAGTCATTTCTAAAGTTCAGCTCAGTCTCAGACTCCTTAGGGGCATGACCTCTCAGTTCCCTCATGGCGCTGTGGTTGTCAAATTGACAAGCTAATGTTAGGTGTCCTTTTTTGGCACTCGGAATTGGCAAGTTCGGTCAGAACAGCACTTCCAACAGCTTTTGGAAGATGCTGGTTTTCTCTTCAGGGGAAACATTTAACAGCATAACCCCAAGTAGCTTAACTTTGGGAAATGCCGGATCCCAGTCAAAGGGTCATGAGATGAAGCCAAAAATCCCGAGCCTTCGACTGAAACAGTGATGCAAATGTGGAAAATGCTTTTATGTTTTTGCTCTAATACCTACTCGTTTTTGTTATTGTTTTTGAGACTTTCCCTTTGGCATGAGATGACAGTTGATGTCAGTCAGGAAGATCAATGAATCTCCTTCTCTTCCTCCTCATTTACAAACAAAAGTAAAATTTATTCATCCCTAGTGTTATTTGTCTCCTTTTTTGAAGTGCCAGCTCTTCTTGAAGATGCATTCTTGTGTTCTGAAATTAGTTGTTCCTGCACAACTGTATGTATTTTATTTCTGGATGGGAGATACATTTTCAGTAATAACTCTTGAAGGCTGAATATTTGTCATCTTGCCATAATGCATACATCCATATAGCTCACATTAGATATGAAAGCAAAAGGATGAATTCTGCAGGACTGCCTTTCAGATGAAAATGCCTGAAGTATATCTTGCTCTTTGGAGTAACTAACATAAAACCTTCATTTCCAACCCTTTTCTTTTCCCATTCTCTAAAATTTATTAGTTTTTGTAACAACCACTTCTTCATTCAGTATAGCTACTACTTTGAAGGAATTCGGCCTTTCAAATGTTAATGCAATCATGTGCTTGCAGACAAAGTTAGGTCTTCATTTGACCGGAGAGGGAACTCCACCAAACCTGGAGACTTGTTTTTCCAGCATAGGTCAGGATAGTCTCCACTTCCTAGCCAACATTCAGTCATTTGACTGCTCCAGTGGGGCTTACATCTTTATGGCATTAAAGAATTTGGAATTAGTTGTTCCTGAACAACCATACTGTATGTATTTTTCTTGTGGCTGGACTTTGAAGAGACTGCTTAAATACAGAATCCTGTAAAGCTCCAAAGTAGTTGAAGAACTGTGGAGGATTTGATGACTAAATTTTGTGCCAACAACTTGTTTTGAAGCTGACATTACTGTTGATGAGGTATCGGCCTGTAGAAGCTGTGATCTCTGTCATTCACTAGACAACAGACAGACAGGACATTGCACTGGTTAAACTCAGTAATAGAAGCCTAACAGTGCAGATTTTCATAAACCTATCAGGAGGTAGACAACATCTTGCAATTTTCACACAATGTCATAGGCACCCTGCCCTCAAATTGATAAAAACAATAAATAAATGAATAATTTAACATCTTTTGCACTTTTTAAATATTTAAAGAGCCATTTAAATAGCCAGAAGCTTTCATGTGAGAACACAGAGATTCTGAGATTTCCCATCTTAAAATATTTCAAATATTTTATATTATCACTACAGTATTATTCTTTTTTAAATTTGGCTGTTAGGTGCCAGTTGTCATAGCAAAAGTAAGCACCGAGCTAATCTTGGCTAACTTTCAAAGAAAGTAAGCTGGTTAGCACTTACATGGGAGACTCCCAGCAACTTCCAGTTGTAGGCTAGACTGGAAAACTGACAAAATATCCCTGAAGATGATGATGACAATTCTGAATTGGTGATAATTGTTGTCAAGAACACCATACTTGTCTGGAGTCATGCCTTTACTTTTAGGTGCCATCTAGTGGTGTCTCAAGCAGAGTTTTGGAAAATTCCCCCAACCCTAAATTATGTCATTTCAAATCTTACTGTGGATTTGTTCTGAATATTTAATTATGGAAATCCTGCTTTGAAAGTTACAGGATACACCTTTTCTGCAAAATGGGCTGCATTAATCAGTCCACAATTGGCCAAGGGTTTTCTTCTTTTCTCTGAAAAATCCCTGGTCTGTCATTAGAAAACAGTTCATTGTTTCTGATAACTGCTCTCTTTTGGAGAAAAATATCTGTAATTTAATTCCTGAGAGACTCAGAGGCTGATAAGTAAAATGATTGCATAAACTAATGTTTATTTAAGACTACTGAATTGAATAAACATTTGACTAAACCACATTTTACTGCTTAATTATGTACATATGCAGTATTCCTGTTAATACTATTTTTTGTAAGTGTATGAAATACATATTATATAGTTTTATAGTGCATGTGTACACTCTATAGCAGTGTTTCTCAACCTTGGTGTGTGGACTTCAACTCCCAGAATTCTCATCAAAAGCCAAGCTGCCTGTGAATTCTGGGATTTGAAGCCCACACACCTGGAAATTACCAAGGTTGGGAAACCCTGCTCTATAGTATATAAGCTATGAACTATAACTATGAACTATAGACTACCATTTTGTAGTTTGTATTTAAAACTATAGCTTTGCACAGAGTGAGTAATTTGCATCCTCAGATATGCCATCAGAAATATAGGAACAATTCTATCCTTGTTTTTTTATTTACTGTACTTAAGGTTTTTTGGAATTTTGCAATTCTTTGCATACATATTTGAGAAGAAAGCCCTGTTCGATCTACAGCTCAGTGTACAAGTTTGGGAATAAGCTAGTGCAACAGTAGAAATTACTTTTGAAGACTTACTATATGTAAATTGCACTGTCAGTGTATAAATGATAAACAATATTGCACTTTTCTTTTTCGAAGCTGTAAATCTATATGCCAAGTGATTTGCTAAATTATGCCATGCCAAAAAAGACATTTGAATTTTGAACATCAGGCCAAGATTCCTTTTTCTGTTGAACTGAGTTAAGTTGCTTGTATTTTTCATTCCAAACCACAGCATATACTGTAGTCTTTCTTGTTTCATTGAGTTTGATGTGTTTATCCTAAATGCATATTTATGAAGTATAGACAATACCAACACCTTGTTTTCTTAGTCCAATGTTTTTCCCTTTTATAAACTCACTTTCAGAAAATGACATCAAACTTAATACAGATTCCAATCAACATCTCTTCAACAATTATATCAAAATTGATAATCAAAGGAATGGCTGCCATGAGGCTGAAAAAATGAATTGCTGCCAGGATGAATATCAATCAGCTAAAATTAAATTAGTCAGAAGTTATTTTTTGGAAGTAAGCTGCCTAAACTTTTGAGGTTTATTAAACAAGCTACTTATTTCAGTTGCAGTGTGCTGTTGCTACATCTGGTAAGAAGAAGTAGTTCAGTAAAAACAATAATGAAAGAATTTCTACCCTATCTATGCTTTTCTTTTTCATTTTGCTGACTCTTACCTTATTTGGGGTAAATCCATAGAATTGTTTTTGATTATTCATCCTTATCATGAACACTGTTAATATTTCATTCTTCTCCTGTCCCTTAAAAATATAATTAGATGTCTTTTACATTTAAAAAAAAAAACTTTTCAGTATTCGTTCAGATAAACATTGCGGGTGGGGAGGATATCCTGAACAACAGTACAGATTGAAATAACCCATTCTGAAATAGCTCTAATTTTATCACTATCACTTTCATACAGTCTGGCCCATATGGACCCTGCGTTTTCTAGAACACCGAGATAATTCAGGAACAATACTTACCTAGGATAATTTTTGGAAGGACAGTTTACTGAATGTTGTAATTTTCTGACTTACATCTTTCTTGGAGACAGAGAAACTTTTATTTGTGTTATCAATAAATAAAAAGCATACATTTTGCTACTGATCAAGAGTAGATTTCTTAGATTTCTCCTTCCAGCATTATGTAATATTTATTTTAGACAGGGTACCATGCTCCAAAAGTCCACAATTTCTTATGAATTAAGAGATTCAAAATACTCGGGTTATAGCCAAGTAAAACATACACATATTTACACATGGCAATTTATCAGACTTATAATACTTCTCTTGATTTGAGTTCCAAATATGGCAATATGACAAGTACAGACCATTAATTAATGTTCCAACTCCTGAATTGTATTTCCAACCACAAAGTGATTGCAACCAACCCTTTATAAACATTGTTTAAAGGGTCAGTATACACACCAATTTTAATTAATCTCACCTGAACTTCATACAAACTAATTGCACATCATTTGAATTAATCCTCCACTGGTTTATCAGGGCAGGACATTCAAGTTTATTATTACAAAAGCTGTTTAAATAACTAATGTAATTTAAACAGTGTTCTTCAGCTTCCTATAATAATAGGTTACAGGTATAGGAGCCACAATTAATTCCTCTGAAATCTGCAACTACTGTGAAACTACAGCAGCAGAATAGCATCTGGACCAAAGAGATCAAAAACCAAATGTTGACGCTGATAAACTGCCAAAGAGCACTCGGGTAAATCCAATTTTTTAAAAAATTTCTGCAAAAGTTTAAAAAATGGCCTCCTTGATAGGCTGACTTACAGCTTCACTAGTAGTGCTATGAGAATATGAACCATCCCAGCAAAATTGTGTTGTCTTCCCTGACATACCTCTCTAAGCTATGATTTCCTTAATTATGACTTACTGAATACCTCACATTTAGCTGGATTTACACATTATGCTTAGCCATTGGCCATGTCTAAAAATCACAAAAGTTGATTGCACATAATATGCTAAGCTAAAACCAACCAACCATATTATGACTTAGCAAACTCAGACATGCCTGCATAATTAAATAATATCAACCAGCTATTCTATTCTATAAAGCTTTTTCCCCCAACCCTAAACTGCTATCCAACATTGCTTCATGGTGATTCTATAAGTTCTATTATTCACAATAGCCAGATATCAAGTATTCATGCCACCTTAGTTATTCCAGTCCTTCAAGAAATCAGAATCTACATGTCAATGAAGAAAAAAAATGAAATAGTTGGCTCAAATAATCCCTTGTTGATATTTTTGACCAAGTCTCAGGACCATCAAAATAACAATGATACTTTCTTTCTTAGCATCTGGCCTTAATTTATATGTATGGAATGAAACTGAAAGTCGACAGAATACTTATGTGTAAATGATAGTGGAAACCTGGCCCCAAGTATTTTCCAGAGAGTTTCATTTGCTTCCATAAATTATATAAATGTGTAAGACTCCAGATTCTTGTCTGTTAGTGGGCATTTGCAATTTGGAAAGCTTTATAGATCAATCAGTCTGCTATAAGAATTTGCTATAAAGCCTTGATGTTACAACTGGCTGGAGTTGGAGGCGAACCCTGCGGCCCTGGAAGGTGCAGATGGGGCGGAGGCTGGAGCCCAGGAGACCAGGACATACGAAAAATAACAACAACATGGACTAACCCCTATGAAGACCTGGACAGCGTCCCATTTAATATAAGGTGGCAGAGGGTGTATAGGGGTCCCTTAGTATGAATGTGGACCCCCCACTGGGTGAGAGACGAGGTGGGGGGAACCAAGACTGTATGGTTTGGTAAGAGTACCCCCCTGAGTGAGAGTGAGGTGGGGTAGGAGTGATTGCTGGTGAGTGTTGGTACCTCTCCCTGACCAGTGAGAGAAGTCGAGGGAGAGGTACAGAGCGTGACTGGGGGTGGTGCGGGATCCTTACAGTGCCGAGAGCGTGAGCTGGTGCACTGGGGGGTCTTGTCACTACCCGATTTGCTGTGAGATTGGATGATGGGTGAATGGGATAAGGGACCCTTGATTAAGCCCAAGAATTCCGGAGGCCTGGGAGTGGAGGCTACTAGGCCAGAGTCGGGAATCTCTGGGGGCTGGGGGGCGGGCCATTTGATTCAGGTGGTGACGGGCAGGGGACGGTATGACGGGAACCGGAGGGCGAGCCATTACCGGGGAAGGCGCCCCCGGTGTTTGTTACCGGTGGCGCGTTCCGGCCCCCCGTGTTCATACCCAGGCCCTGGTAAGCAGATCCTCGTGGTCTCCGGTCTCCGACTGTTGCTGCTGAACGCCAGGTCGGTGAATAACAAGGCCCCCCTTATAAGTGATTTAATCACAGAGGAAGGGGCTGACCTGGTGTGTATTACCGAGACCTGGCTGGGCCCAGAGGGGGGAGTAGCCCTCTCGGAAATGTGCCCAGCTGGGTTTCGGGTGTGGCATCAGCCGAGACACCGGGGTAGGGGAGGAGGGGTGGCAGTTGTCATCCGAGAGTCCCTTGTGGCCTTCAGGGGCGCTGCTCCACAAGTGGCCGGGTGTGAGACCCTGTTTTTCAAGTTGGGTTCACGAGAACAGTTGGGAGTGTTGCTGCTGTACCAGCCTCCCTGCTGCGTAGCAACCTCCCTGCCTGAGCTGCTCGAGGCTGTCTCGGGGTTGGCAGTGGAGTTCCCCAGACTCATGGTTCTGGGGGACTTCAACCTGCCGTCCCTGGGGCGGTCCTCGGAGGCGGCCCGGGAGTTCATGGCTACCATAGCAGCTATGGGCCTGTCTCAGATTATTCGTGACCCGACTCGTGACAGTGGTCTCACCCCGGACTTAGTTTTCTTGTCCGAGCAGTGGCAATGTGATCTGAGGGGAGAGTTACATCTTTCCCCATTGTCATGGTCAGACCACGCCCTGGTGACCCTGAGACTCTCTTCTGCTGCCCCACTCCGCAGGGAGGTGGGACCTACTCGATTGGTCCGCCCTCGGCGACTGATGGACCCAGTGAGGTTTCAGAAGGAGCTGGGGGTTATTCCCGAGGACTTGCTTCACGGTCCAGTGGAGGTCCTGGCCGCGGCCTGGAATAGGGAAGCGGCCAGGGCTCTGGATAAGATCGCGCCTGTGCGACCTCTCCGGCCCTGTTCGGCCCGTCACTCACCGTGGTTTACGGATGAGTTGAGGACCTTGAAGAGGGTTAAGAGACATCTAGAGCGCCGCTGGAGAAAGACGAAGACTGAATCTGACCGAACACAATCTAGAGTCGCAGTTAAGGCCTACCTTGTGGCGGTAAGAGCGGCGAAACGTGAATATTTCTCCGCTCTTATTGCGTCCGCAGAATGCCGCCCGACGGCCCTGTTTAAGATTACAAGATCACTTTTGGGTCAGGAGCAAGGGGAGACCCATTTACAGGGCCGATCGGAAGAGTTTTCTGAGCATCTGCAGGACAAAATCGCTCAGATTCATTCCAAGTTGGACTCCAAGCGTGAGACAAGATCTGGGGAGATGCCAGAGGCCCGTACTTGCCATGTTATCTGGGAGCAGTTTGATCCTGTTGGGCCTGATGAAGTAGACAGGATCCTCCGGACTGTAAATGCCACCACATGCCAACTTGACCCATGTCCCTCCTGGATGGTAAAATCAGCTAGTGAGGTGACATGTGGCTGGGTCCAGGCGATTATAAATTCGTCCTTGAGTGAGGGGGTGTTCCCGGCTGCCTTTAAGGAGGCGCTGGTGCACCCCCTCCTCAAGAAACCATCCCTGGACCCTACCATCCTGGGCAATTTTCGCCCAGTCTCCCACCTTCCCTTTTTGGGAAAGGTGGTTGAGAAGGTGGTGGCGTTGCAACTCCAGAGGATTCTGGAGGAAACAGATTATCTGGACCCCTTCCAGTCAGGTTTCAGGCCGGGACATGGGACAGAGACCGCATTGGTCGCGCTTATGGATGATCTCTGGCGAGAGCGGGATGGAGGGAGTGCGTCCATCCTTGCTCTCTTAGATCTCTCAGCGGCTTTCGATACCGTCGACCACGGTATACTTTTGGGACGGCTCGAGGAGTTGGGGGCGGGCAGCGTGGTTCTGCGCTGGTTCGCCTCCTTCCTCCAGGGCCGTTCCCAGTCGGTGTTGATAGGAGAGGATAGAGCTGACCCGAGACCCCTGACTTGTGGGGTGCCTCAGGGGTCGGTTCTCTCTCCTCTCCTATTCAACATCTACATCAAGCCGCTGGGCGAGATCATCCGTCACCATGGGATGAGGTATCACCAATATGCTGATGATACCCAGGTATACATCTCCATCCCGGGTGAAGTAAGTGATGCGGTCAATGCCTTATCCCAGTGCCTGGAGGCTGTGGGGGTCTGGATGGGGAACAACAGGCTTCAACTGAACCCTGGTAAGACGGAGTGGCTGTGGATTGACGGCCCCCCTGGATCCGGGAAGTTGTCATCTTTGGTTCTGGGTGGAGTTGCACTACCCCACTCGGATCCAGTGCGGAATCTGGGGGTCCTCCTGGACTCGCGACTCCTGCTCGAAGAGCAGGTGGCAGTCGTGGCCAGGAGGGCCTTTGCTCAGCTTCGAGTTGTGCACCAGTTACGCCCTTTCCTGGATCGGGAGGCCCTCCGAACAGTCACTCACGCCCTTGTCATCTCCCGTATAGACTATTGTAATGCGCTCTACATGGGGCTACCCTTGAAGAGTATCCGGAAGCTTCAGCTGGTGCAGAATGCGGCGGCGCGAGCAGTTATGGGGGCCAAGAGATCGGCCCATGTAACACCTCTGCTTCGCGAGCTGCATTGGGTGCCAGTTTGCTTCCGGGTCCAATTCAAGGTGTTGGTGATCACCTTTAAAGCCCTACATGGCATAGGACCAGGGTACCTGAGGGACCGCCTCGTCCCAATAACGTCAGCCCGCCCCACCCGTGCATGCAGAGAGGGCATACTTCGGACCCCCTCAACAAGAGAATTCCATCTAGCGGGGTCCAGGAGGCGTGCCTTCTCTGCGATAGCGCCCGCCCTATGGAATATCTTGCCCCCGGAGGTGAGACTGGCCCCCTCCCTCCTGACCTTTCGGAAGGCCCTTAAGACCTGGCTCTGCCACCTGGCCTGGGACAACAGAGGCGGGAGTGCCTCCTGGGGTTGGCTAGCCCCGTAGCAACACTATGCTACGTTCCCTATGTCCCCCATCTTGTATTTTATTTATTTATACTGTATTTTTTAAAAATTATTGTATTGTTTTTAACTTTGATTGTTGTAACCCGCCCAGAGTCCCTTGTATGGGAGATGGGCGGGGAATAAATTGAATAAATAATAATAATAATAATAATAATAATAATAATAATAATAAGAATTTAAACAAATCACTGCAAAATCTGATTTAAAAACCCTCACATCATAAAATGTATTATTGTTTATCACTTTTAATAGTCTTGAGGTTTTGAAATTTTAAACATTAGGTTTCCCTTCCTTCTGCATCTTTCAGACATAAGTTTTATCCATACCTCTTTATTAAATATTATTTTCCATCTTTTTGATTGACACTGGCCCATCTTTTCTCTCCCCCTCCATGTTTTCTCTCTCTCACACACACATAGAGAAATGCAAATTATATTTTTATTCATCTGACATTCAAAGAGTAATGTTTTTCCCTAAGCATAGCAAGCATTCTGAGCTCTTAACTGACCAAACTCCAGCTTCATGGTAAAAGGCATTTAGTAATTTGACCTTTAGTTAAGCAAAAATGGGGTTTATAGGTTTTATATGCAGCTAGTTGTTATTTTTTTCTTCTAGTTCATGTTGACTCATCCAGTCAATGTAACCATTTTCCCAATATCTTTTTTTTTCAACATTATGCTTAGTTGGCTAGTACCTAATTGGAATCATTTAACCAAATTCCTTCCCTTTGAGGATGTTGAGTAAAAAAAGGCATTTTAATTTTTTTAGAAGGGCAAATTACTCATTTCAGCAGCAGAGTCAGCAGGTTAGAGTTAGGGAGAGGGGAAAGAAAACACCACTTTCCTGACCACTGACGGCTCCTTCTGTGAAAGATGTTCAGCAGCCAGTTCAGATTAATTATTTCCACACTGCTGCAAATCCATGTGAAAAGGAGATGAGCAAAAATGCATTGCTTGTATTTTCAGACTTAAACAAAAATGGGGAAATTATCTTCCCATCTTTCTAAATCTTAAAAGGAATTAGAAACTAAGACTGTTGCTCAGTTTTGAAAAAATGTTGGTTGCTCAATCCTATGAGCTTTTACCTGAGGGTGAGAAAGAGCACCTGTCCCCACATGTCCTTCTTGCGCACTCAGAATTTTACCAGAAACCTTTATCTAGGATTCCCAGCTGTCTGACCTACAGAAGCCAGCAGGTGTAGGTAAGGACTCTTGTTCCTGATGCTATTTCCAGGGAGCAAAGTTCAGCTCCCCAGGATCGACTTGGATGTCATTTCAGTGCCAAAGATTTTTCTTAATTTTCCCATTCTTCCTATTAAAATGTAATGCATTTTATCTTGGCAATTATTATATCTGCATTCTAACATAAATTCTGTGTAATATAGAGCAGTGTTTCTCAACCTTAGCAATTTTAAGATGTGTGGGCTTCAACTCCCAGAATTATCCAGCTAGCATGCTGACTGGGGAATTCTGGGAGTTGAAGTCCACACATTTTAAAATTGCCAAGGCTGAGAAACACTGGTGTGGAGCACCTGAACTATGGTAGGTGTCCTCTTTTTGGTTCTTTAGAATCAAAGCATCATCCCTATAAAATTGTGATTGGTTTTACTGTCACAACCAAAGCTTCTCCCAGTCTGGAAATTCTTTTGTTTTTCTCCTCTATTTCTGAATATATGAGAAGGATGTAATTGCCGGAATGTGGGAAACTTACATAGTTCATTGTGCCTCAGTTCAATATCTGGGAATACTTCATGAGAGAGTCTGTAGCTTGAATCATGTCAACTGGATTTCTATTTTCTCAGTGGAAACGTTTCGCTCCTTATCCAAGGAGCTTCTTCAGTCTGAGCAAAGTTGGTAAGGGAATCCTAAATATGTTTCTAGGTACCTAGAAACATATTTAGGATTCCATTACCAACTTTTCTCAGACTGAAGAAGCTCCTTGGATAAGGAGTGAAACGTTTCCACTGAGAAAATAGAAATCCAGTTGACATGATTCAAGCTACAGACAATTCCACCTGGATGACTGAGAACCTCCATAGACATACTTCATGAGGGAGCTTCTCCTGTTGAGCTGTTGAATAAGTCTTGTTCCCAGGAGAAATTCAGAGTAACAATCTATCCAATTTATCCACAAATTTAGTAGAGAAGTTTGTAAAATAATTTATGTGAAGCCTTGCAAGAAACTTTAATAAAGCTACTGAGTTTTCGAAATCTTGCCAAATCTCCGAATTGTTTAAAATATTTGCAGTTGTAAATTGTCACCAAGACAGCTCCCTTCTGAGCCAAATGGGAAATTAGTTATAACTAACTAATTATGAATGCTGGCACTAGAACAGATGCATCTGCATTTTCTTGTAATTCAATCAGAATAGTTCAACCAATATTTTAAGAATAAAAAAGAATAAATCCTGAGAGTGCCAAAACCCATTTTCAGTTATTATATGTTTGCATAATATTAATGAACTTCTTTTCATAGACTTGCCAGATTTGTTATACTGAAACTCTTGTTGTATTCCAGTCAGAAAGACGATTCAACAGCATCTTATAGCACTGGTCTACTGGCTATTGCTTGGAACTCAACAATCTTCTTAGTGTCCAATTTCCTGTCTGACATTTAAAAAGCAGCAACACAACAAGACTTAACCTCAAAGTGAGAAGTAGAAAATTGCCCTTAGTTTACACTGAGCAGCATCTCATACCTTTTGAACAGGAAAAGGAAAAAAAAGATTCTTAAGCAATTTGGATTTTAAAAGCAATTTTTTTTAAAAAAATGGTCTTTACTTTGGATTTCCAACAGTCTTCCTTTCTACTTCCCCAGCTTTAGGACTATATAAATTTTACCAAACTGGAAGAAGGCAGGAATATACAATAGGGTTTTTGTTGTTGTTTATTTGTTCAGTCGCTTCCGACTCTTCGTGACTTCATGGACCAGCCCACGCCAGAGCTTCCTGTCAGCCGTCGCCATCCCCAGCTCCCCCACGGTCGAGTCCGTCACCTCCAGAATATCATCCATCCATCTTGCCCTTGGTCGGCCCCTCTTCCTTTTGCCTTCCACTTTCCCCAGCATCAGCATCTTCTCCAGGGTATCCTGTCTTCTCATTATGTGGCTAAAGTACTTCAGTTTTGCCTTTAATATCATTCCCTCAAGTGAGCAGTCTGGCTTTATTTCCTGGAGTATGGATTGGTTTGATCTTCTTGCAGTCCAAACAATACAATAGGGTACAGGAAAACAATATTGGCAAATGACAAAAGAGGTAAACTCTATCAATCCAACACTACCTGGAAAGTCCATTTTTAGTTAAGTGCCTAAAATTGCAGTATCTTGTGGCCTGGGGTCTCTTTTAGAGGTGGAATTTCACAAAGTTAGCATTACTTTTTTCCTAGTGGATGTTTTATCTGGCAGTGGGGTCTAGCTGACAAACAGAGTATTAAATGAGACCCATATAAAAATGATGGGGAGTCAGCAGTTATTGTTCGGTCCACTTCTGTTGTATTTTGTTGATCTTTTTGATACTGCTTTTTAAGATGATACTGTGATTTTAACTGTTGTAAGCATGGGCATTCATGGGGAAGCAAGGGTGGGGGGAGAAAACAAAGACATGTGTGTGATGACATAATTATGAAAACGCTGATACTTATATAAGGGGCGTGGTGGCTCAGCGGGTAAGACGCCAGGCTTGTCGATCGCAAGTTCGGAGGTTCGAATCCCTAGCCCTGCATGCGGAGTGAGCTCCCGCACTAGCCCCAGCTCTTGCCAACCTAGCAATTCGAAAGCATGCAAATGCAAGTAGATAAATAGGCACCACTTCGGTGGGATGGTAACAGCGTTCCATGTGTGTCATGCCGGCCACATGACCGTGGAAGCGTCTTCAGACAACGCTGGCTCTTCGGCTAACAAACGGAGATGAGCACCGGCCCCTAGAGTCGGACACGACTGCACAAATGTGCGGGTGGAACCTTTACCTTTACTTTACTTGATACTTATATATTGCATGGGACATTCTGATGCATGTGTTGCTATTTTGGCATCATTGTGATGTGTGCAGACACTACTGATCGTAAGCCATTAGAGTTCTCACTTCTGGTCAATTTTCTGACCAGCATCTTGTTCTCCTGAACACCTGATATCACTGGAAAGACAGTGACATGGCAGAAAGGGGCAGGGATGGTTTGGGGGTATTGCTAGAATCTTCTAGCAAAATGGCTGAAATTTGGTGGAAGGATTAGGGGGTTGGGAAGAGGGGAGGGATTTAATGGTGAAAATTGGAGCAGCTTGAGTTCCAGAAATCTTCCATTGTGTTTCTATTCATATTTTGGAGAAGAAGAAGAAAAAAATCACACCACTGAAAGTCACTCATTTGGCTATAGAATTTGGGGGTATGATCTCAGGGTGCTTGAGAATGCCATAAACCCAGGGCCCATAAGTTGCCCCACTCCCATGATTAGACAAATTAGTGCAGACTCTTTAGATAGCACTTGGTTCACAATGGGTGAAAAAATGTAGGAACTGAAATGGAAAATACAGCTGCCCTGTGCCCATCACGTTAGCTCACTGCCTTCAGGAACACACTTGGTTCATAGTGATCAAAATCAGAATTAAAGGCCAGCTCTATCACCTTATGTGTAAGAGGAGCATCTTCTTGTCCTGTCTCAGGGAGTAAATGTTTCAGGCCAGTCCTACTGAAGGATGCAAAGACACTAGAAGGGTAGGGTAGAAATACTGATATAAGTAAAATATAATAGAAAAGATTTAGGCTAACACAAAATATATCTCCTGAGCTGCTTTTAGAGTTATTATACTCACTCTGATGGGTATATGCTGTAACATTCTCAAGCCTTTTTGAATCATATCTCTGATGCTGCTCACCCTGCAGTAATTTAACATCTATTAATGATTCAGAAAAAAAATAATGTTTTTAAAGGTATCTTTTAAAAAGCTGCATGTGCTGAAAGTTTATTGTGCTTGACACTAGTAAAAAGCAATTGCCCCGGTTAAAATGAAATGACAGCTGTTTATATAAGCAGACCCCGGTTATTTTAATTATTGCTTTTGGCAAGGTAGTAAAGGTTTAATCTTCCTTAAACCCAGCAGTAATGTATGCTGGCTGGAGAATTTCATTGCTGTGGGAATCAGAAAAGATTTCTTAACTACCTACCATAGTATTACCCATTTTCTTCTAACTCCACATGAACTGATGACACTGCAAAATCAAGACAGTCAAACTGTTTCTACCATTCTTGTTCATTTTTTTTATTATTCTGTGACCGGTTTCTAACACCGTGCTAAACTCTGGCTTGTTTTAACCATAGGTTCTTGAACAACCTTAGAGGCCTGATTTGTACATTGACACTAAGGCATAAACCATAGTTTGGCTTCACACATCACACTAAATCATAATTAAGCAAAGCATACTATGCCTTGTGAATCATGTCTAGGGACACGGAATGAAATTTCGAATAAACATTAGGCCACCACTTTCTTAACTGATTTGGACTGCAAACCACTGGTCCTTGGGAAGACATTTTGGTCCATGGGCTATGGAAGGAGAGGAGAGGAATGCAAGTGATGTGCATCCTAGGCCTTTGTCCTCCTGGACCCTTCCCTCCCACAGGACTATTATCACCAACTATTCTATAGTAAAGTTGCCTGAAGGGAGAAGGAAGAGGGAGACAGGCACCAACCATCCCCACCATCCTGGGCTATTGTCACCAACTTCCCTAGAAGTTTATTTAATATTTATTGTATTTTTACTTACAATTTGTAAGCCACTTAGGTTGTTATTCTAGAAAGCAGGATATAAATAATTGGATCCCATTTCTTGAGAGTGGAGAAAGAGGTTTGCTATGTGGATTCATCCTGATAACTGCCACCATAGTCTCTCTTCAGTGAATAAAAAAGTTATGCATAAAAGATATTTATTCAGTATATCACTTTTTGGAAAATTGTCTTTCCCTCTACCTCCCTTGACCAAATGAAATTACAGCCAAGATATTTGGAATGACAGTTCACATTCATGCATATCTCAGACAGTGATGGTAATAAAATCTCTCACAGCTGAGGAGTATTACTGATTGAGATCTGCTGTCACATGATGCATGGAGGCTTATGTGTTGATGTGAAATACTGGCAAATCATGGGAAGTGGAAATGAGAATATCAAGATACCAGGCAGCAAGCAACAGCTGTTGAGAAGAAAATATTCCTTGGCCTGCATGTCTTGGGGTTATGCCAACTATGTAGAAAGAAAATACTCTGCTGATGGGTTAGCTGTTGAAAAAATTATGCCGTTTCACTGGACAGAAGTATGTTCAGAAATAACCTGAGCTTCTCTTTATAATTCAGAAAGCTAGCATATGATGTACTATTTCAAGTGATCTTTAGCTTGATAAGCTATAAGGCAAAGGATACTTTTATTTATTTTTTATTTATTTATTTACATATTTATACCCCGCCTATCCCCTCCCTAGATGGAGGGCTCTATTATTATATATAATTATATATATATATATATATATATATATATATAATTATAATATATATAAATTAGATACTTAAATTAGCTTCACTCCAATGGTAAACTATGGAATTCCCTACTATTAGATATGGTGCTGACTACTAATTTAAAGGCTTTAAAACATAATTAGAGAAACACTTGGAAGAAAAGTCTATTAGTGACTACTATTCACAAGGACTAGGCTTTACTTTCAGAATCAGAGGTAACCTGTTTCTGTTTAACTGTTGCTGGGAAACAGTATTTTATTAGATTGGCAATTTCATATGTCCTTAAATCTGTTGCACTGTCTTGCTTAGGATTTCATGCCACTTCAAACCTGAGTTGTCATCCATAACTAATTTGGACTTTAGGCCTTGGCTCAGCCAGTCCATTTTTCAAAATGCAAATGACAAGTTTGCATTATCCTCAAACTAATCTTTTGGGTAAACATAAGTTCTTGTAAATGCTTGCTCTAATGCAGTGTTTTTCAAACTTGGCAGCTTTAAGATGTGTGGACTTCAACTCCCAGAATTGCTGGCTGGGGAATTCTGGGAGTTGAAGTCCACACATCTTAAAGTTGCCTAGTTTGAAAAACACTGCTCTAATGTGCTGCAGAGGTCTCTAAGCTTGTGGAGGGTTCATGCAAGTTTAAAAGCATGTTGGAGACACTCCAACACAATGGCTTCCATGAGGGATTGATAGTATAGTGAAAATGTCCTGCTTCAGAACATGTTAATGAATCATTTCCTTTACTTAATATGTGCCAAATAGTTTTGTGCAGTAAGCAATTCTAAAGCACCACATCTAAAAAGCAGGCATGGGCTTTCTTTCAGATTTATTTATTAAATTATAGACATTCTGTGACTTCCTTATCAGTTTCCAACTATGATAAACCATAATCAAGGCAGTACAGAAGATTTAAGATTTATGAAGAAATATATCTAGTCCAATATCTTGTTTCCCGGCAACAGTTAATCATATATTCCTGGGAAGTCCATTAACAGGACATGAGAGTAATGGCCCTCTCCATGGTTTTCAAGGAACTACTATTCAGAGGCAGGCTATCATAAATAACAGCCAGACTTGTAGACTTGTCTTCCAAAATTTTGTCACAGCCCCTTTTAAAGCTAGGGGACATCAACACTTGTGATTTCTATAATTTAATAGGGTGAAGAGTAAGGCTACCATAATGGGATTGCAAAAAACTGGGCAATCACCAGATGAAAGCAAGAGTTCATAAATTTTGTATTTCTATGCTAGCACATCAAGACTGCTTGGATGTTTGAAGCCCAGATATGTCTAATCTAATGAAGAAGGACACATCTTCAGGTCTGATTTTCCCTTATTCACTATTGGAGGACTTGGGCTGTAATTCAAGTCCATCTCACTTTCACATATATCAAGTTAAAACTCCAATTTTGTATCACTTTAATGTTTTTTAGATGCACAAAATGGACATTATTGTAAGGAACCTATATATACATACACACATAGACATGTATTTTTGAACTAAGAACTAAAAAGGCAAATGTAGTTTAATTGGTTTGGGCTTACTGTGTTATGTGAACTCAGCCATCATGGTTTGTAAACAATGGCTATGGGCCAAACATGGTGCAGACCCATCAATGGTGGTTTATTTAATAAACTATAATTAAACAAACTATGGCTTTGAATGATGAGTACACCTAGCCTATTAGAGGCTTTGGAAGAAGGCCAAGAAGAAAACAGTAGAAGCCAAGCTCTGATTCAAATTCAAGATTCATAGATGGCATTATTTGATTCAAATTTGTGGCTTAAGATTCAGATACAAAAGCAATTAAGTTCTGATCCATAATAGATGAAACCACAGACTATAATGGGAAAGTATGGGCAGACCTGCAGCTGCTTCATTAGCATGTTTTAAGGATGTTAGCCTTGCAAAGGTTCATCCAGATAGCTTCATAGATTTCACGGCAAACATTTTTTTTAATAAGGATTTTATTGGATTTAAAGCAAAGATAAAAACTACAAAACAAAACAAAACAAAACAAAACTTTAAAAGTGTGAAAACACAAGAGGAAAAAAAGTTTTTAAAGATTACATAAAGAAGTGACTTCCGACTTTAAACAGAAAGAATATACAGTACAGCAATTTCCATAATCAATCCCTTACTCTATATCAAACCAGTCACATTATTTCTATAAATCATTCCATTAGCACATTATAAAAATCACTAAATACAATTGCTCCTTCCCCTTATATTGAAAGAAAAAGAAATATATAAACCTCCTAATTAACTTCCCCCCAAAAAAACATTTATTTAATTATTTCCTTCCTACCACTATTCTATACATTTCTGTCCACTGTAATAAAGATCATGTTTTTCTGATGGAAAGTTATGGGAAGGAGGAGGTTTTTCTCTATGGGTGGTTTTCTGCTGAGAAGTTGGAGTTTTAAAGGGGGGCAATTGAGCTGTTTGATTTTTGAAATATTTCTCTAGGACCCCATTAAGCAGAGATAGCAGGAATGAAGATAGGACAGTGTAGCTTCCAAAGTGTCCAGCAAGAGGTTAGAGAAGTTGCCTTTGATTGATGCAGAAAGAGTTGCACTTTTCCCCCTTCAAATATTGGATAAAAGCAAGCCCTACTAAAATAAGATTACCGTATCTGAGTTGCAGAAATCCAGAAAACAACTAGATGGGAGTCTTGCTGCTATAGAATGGTCCTCTGGATTTTTGCAGTCCAGGTATAGTAGCCAATAACCCCCTGAATCTATATATGGATGCAGGCTTGACCCCCTGATCATTGGCTTTCCTGATTTGGCACACTTATTGGGATGTGTTCTTAGCATGGTTAATCTCTGCATTACATATTGCTTGTGAAACATTTAAAAAGTAACCATTGTATGTATAATAGATTGTTTCTTTATTATACATAATATATAATACAGTGTATTATACAAAGTACTCTAATAGCTAGCAAATTATTTCCAACTCATGCAACAAAGTAGCCTCACTCATTACCGTAGGATCTATTTTGCACTTCAGGGGAGTTGTATTAAGAATGTCCTTAACCCCCGCCCCCTTCCAAAAATGTTGGCCCTCTCACTCCAATGATAACATGGTTTGTTCTAGCTTCTTGACTGATCAAACAAAACACACCGGCATCCAAACTAGCTACTTGCTTTAATGAAGCAAATACACTAGATTCAAAACCAGCTGCTTTCTGCTGCTTGCTTTACTGATATACTTGTGGAACAACTCACTCCAGCAAGTCTGCAAGAATTACAACATATCCTGGCAGTCTGAAGTAATCAAGTAACAATACTAGATCACAGGGCATGCTTAATAATAATAATAAAAATAACTATACAATATGAATGTTGGAAAGAAACATGGACCTATTCCAATATACCCATACCTATCAATTTAAGGGTTCTTGTTGATTTTTTGCCCACCACTACTAATGGGCAAATGTAAGGTCCAAATTTTTTGCCCGCCAAAGGGAGATTGCTGAAATGAGATGTAATCAATTGGTGCAATATCCTTATTGAGATTATGGCGTCGGTACCTAAAATTGCAGAGGTAACTGTCAACAATCAATCAATAACCGTAATCCTAACTCAAACCCATTTGATGGGAAAACAGGCATGAGACAGCCAAAACAAGTGGATGTACCTGATTGATGCACAGACTCACTGGTGGTTCAACATTTTCTGGCAGGCAAAAAAGGAACAAGAGAACATTTAACTCCTGTATGGAAGGGGAAGATCTGGAAGAACATTCTTTGCTCTTCTGCATTCAAACCTTGAGCTCAGTTTAAGCTCTTTGTCCAGGGATGGAACTAGGGTCTGCGTCACCTGGGGCAAACATGGATTCAGTGCCCCCCATGGGTTATTTTGTCATTTTGGCACACCACGGGCATCATTTTGGCACACACCCCCAGCGCGGCGCCTGGAGCACGTGCCCCGCTTGCCCCCCCCCCTAGTTGCGGCCCTGTCTTTGTCTAAGATTCTGCTGTAGCAGGCAAAAAGAAAGTGGGAATACTGTGATGCAGCAACTGCTGAATTCACCCGGCCTTGATTTTTATTACTAAACTGAACAGCTTGTTAATGAAGCTCGCAGCTTCATTATTATTCCTGGCATTGCTGGCTTGTAATCTGTGTGATGCTACTTTTCTACTCTTGAACTGATGTTTTATTTGCTGCTTTCTTATTTTATTGCACATGTGTGCATGTGCACATGGACACAATACACAGACACTTGGTTTCCCAGGTTAAAGATAAAGATGCCACAATTTAAATAATGGAAATTATTTAAATAATAAGAGGCAACAGCAGTTTAAAAGTGACATGCAGTTTCACAAGTGCAAAATTAGCATTAATTTGTCCATATATTTTGCCTGTATCATTTAAAGCAGTTGTTTTAAAGGCAACGGCAAGTGATGGAACAGTTATCGAAAATCCAGACTGAAAAACAGTGTTAGGACTTTATAATAGGAGTAGGAAAAATAATTGAAGACAGCTTTTATCATTTGTAGTCATTGGCGATCACTCGTAGCCGAGTAAGATTGTCTTCCAAAGGTAAAATTTTAACAGTGGATCCGTAAGTGGCTGTAAAGGCCAATTCTGGATCCGCACAACCTCCCACAATGTGGGCATAGGTTTCCGGGTGGGAGACGGTCATGATGAGGGTTTGCTTGACGTGCCTTCCTTTTAGCTGTAGCTTGAATCATGTCAACTGGATTTCTATTTTCTCAGTAGAAACGTTTCACTCCTTATCCAAGGAGCTTCTTCAGTCTGAAGAAGCTCCTTGGATAAGGAACGAAACGTTTCCACTGAGAAAATAGAAATCCAGTTGACATGATTCAAGCTACAGACAATTCCACCTGGATGACTGAGAACCTTCATAGACATACTTCCTTTTAGCTCTTTTCTCCCTTTCGCCCTGTACTCGTGCTTCTTCAAAGTCCATAGCGCCTTTAATAAAGGCTGACCTCCAATTGAAACGCTCATGAGTTAGGGCTTCCCAGTTCTCAATGCTGATATTACATTTTTTTAAATTAGCTTTGAGATTGTCTTTGAATCTCTTTTTCTGTCCACCAATATTCCGTTTTCCATTCTTAAGTTGGGAGTAAAGTAGCTGCTTTGGAAGACGATGGTCAGGCATTCGAACAACATGGCCGGTCCAGCGAAGTTGATGTTGGATGATCATTGTTTCAAGGCTGGTGGTTTTCGCTTCTTCTAATACACTAACATTAGTCCGCCTATCTTCCCAAGTCATTTGCAGAATTTTTCGGAGGCAGCGTTGTGGTGAGTGGGCTTGTGTGTTTCCAATGAACCCTGTGAGCGAAGCCGTCGGGAGTCATCATTTGTAGTAGTCATATAACAAACCAGGCTCAAAATAATCTGTTTCTACTATCTGTTTCCTTTCTATTCAGGAAAGGAAGGGCACTTGTAAGTGAAACTTGCTTTAATTTTTATTTTTAATCTGTATTACCAAAACACGTTTGTGTGTGGCAGTGCTAGGAATTTTGACCACATGGTTAGGCCTTGAAAACTGGTTATTGTTTTACATATACAGGTGTAGCTATTTTGCCCTTCAAAATTTTAAATACAGATATAATGCTGACACAAACAAAATGTTCTGAGATAATGTAACTGTCTTTCCAGAAAACTTCAGCATCTAAAAGCAGTCAACCACAGGATGTTGGTTTTGTGGCTTATTTTTGTAGCTAAAAAGAAAGATGTGATACTGACTCCTTTTTTTCAGTAAAAGGCTGTGGGGGAATGACAAAGCATTTTAATCATCCATGATTCTTTAAGACATTTCTTAATCATATTACAGATTTGTTTATGCTGATGACTCTAATGCCGTACTGCTCTTCTATCTTTCAACCAACTTCTGTCATTTTACTTCTATTACCGTTTTTATAAAACATTTCTGCTAGAGACAGTGGAGGACAGGAAGGCCTGGCGTGCTATGGTCCATGAGGTCACGAAGAGTCGGACACGACTGAACGACTGAACAACAACAACAAAAAGTGTGAACTCCAAGAATACTTGCAAGGAGGACCCTTTTTTTTAATGACTATTCTGTTGAAGTGATAGAAATTTCTTTCTATGTCCATATTTTTTATGTAGCTGAGGACCAGATTGATTAGGAAAGGTCCAAGCCCTGCTAAAAGCTTCAGCTGGTGTAGAATATGGCAATGTGCCCACATTGCCATATTCTACACCAGCTGAAGCTTTTAATGGTGCCGGTTATTCAGCACATGTGACGCTCCTGCTCCATTGGCTACCTAGTTGCTTCCGGGTGCAATTCAAAATGCTGGTAGCCATCTTTAAAGCCCTGCATGACTGGGGCCTGGTCACTTATGGGACCCTCTCTCCCAGGTTGTTTCTAGCCATCCTATTCAGACCAGCAGGAGGCCATTGCTATGGATACTGTCAGCTAAGGAGTATCAGCTGGCGGGGCCCAGAAGGAGAGCCTTTTCTGCCATGGTGCCAGCCCTCTGGAACATCATCTATCTGGAGGTTAGGTTGGCCCCAACCCTGCTCGCCTTCCATAGGGCCTTGAAGGCCTGAGGCAGCCCATCTCCTGGGTGTGTTGATGGCTGTTTTTATGACATTTCTGGCTGCTGTGGGTTCTTTTTTGGTTTTATTTTTTTGAATATGTCTTTTTTAAAACTTATTTTAACATTGTGAGCCACCCAAAGTCACGTACTTGAGATGGGTGGCCACATAAATCCATTAAATAAATCCATGCATACCCAGAGATTGTAAGTGAAGGCAGGCTTTAAGTGCTGAACAGAGAAACAGTTCTCTTTAAGTGTAAATTTTCTGAATAAGAAGCAGAGTCCTATTCACCAGGAAGGATTCTTTATAGATGGCCTGATGGCCCATAACTGGAGCTGGGTATGTTTCAAGAGCTCTGGCTTTATAGCCCCCAGTTTGTACTATCTACTACTGGAATAATATCTGTTTCCCAATTTCTTTTTATGTTTTGGAACTTCTATGCAGTGATCCTACTTTACTAGATGAGAAGATAGAGAAAAAGGTATCAGGTACTCTGCTGCTATACCTGGGTGATGTTACTAGAGGGAAGGAGGAAGTATTAATATGTTACTTGCTTTAGGTTTTTGAAATTGCTTATGATAAAATGCAATAAATCGGGAAAAGCAAAAGTATGCACAAGTTTTAACTTGTAAATGCTCCTGAACTGCTTCCTCAAAAAGCCAGGTTTCCTGACCCAAGTTTAAGATGATCAGTAGAAAAAGAAGCAAGCTATTCACAGCAATCCTAATTTGCTGAACTTTCCTCTTTTGTATGACTATGAAATATAAGACAGTTGCCCGCTTTTATATTGGGCAACTCTTTGCTTTTGTTCATACAGCTCATTCCTGCCATTACCACTAAAGGTATCTTGCTCTCTCCCTGAAATGGTCAATTTGGAACATCTAAGGATATGAGGGGCTGGGAGAGTTCATCATGATCTTTGCTCCGTTGCTCCTCTTGTATCTTCCATGAGACGCCAGAAGCTATGTAATACATCATCAGCTTAGGAAGGGCTGGATGAATTATGACCCAAATACACAGATTAGTGTATCTATTCATTACATGCTTTTAGTTACTCGTATATTAGATTCCCCTATCTGTTAACATGAAAATGTTAGAGTGGTAGGCTTCCTTCAGTGCTGATGAGGATCCTAAAAGCTGAATAGAAGAATGGGACTAGGAGTGACCAGGAGTGGGATATCAGTAAGCTGCCTGATACTTTCATATTTAAATAGCCCTGCTGGGAATGCTCACCTGATGCCCTTTGTGTTCTGTAGTCCAAATGCAGCCTAGTGGTCGTATTGTAGAAAAGTGGAGAAACCAGAGTGTAGCATTCCACTAATGACTGTGACATCCATGATGAACACTTATATGATTGGTAACGTTGCATGGCACACAGCTTCCTCTCAATGGGTAGAATGTTGGTTGGCATAGCAGTTCATGTAGTTACATTCCTCACTCTCGCTGGATCCCTAATATTTTGCCTACTCAAAATATTGAGTAAACTGCGCAAAATACACAGAACGGCTCCCTCAGTGTCAAAAGAAAGGTTACTGTGCTAGATACTGAAAGGATGAGTTTTAAAAGTTGAGAAAAATTAGCAATAGTGGGGAAATTACCTATTGAATATACTCAGTTTAATGATAACTCATTTTGAGTAGGATGGTTGTTGTGGGTTTTCCGGGCTGTGTGGCCGTGTTCTGGCAGTTTTGGTTCCTAACGTTTCGCCAGTCACTGTGGCTGGCATCTTCAGAGGACAGGAGCACAGCTAGAAGATTCTGTCTGTGCCCAAGTGGAGGGTGTATAACCCTCTCAGCAGTTATAAACACCAGCAGGAATACACACCCTCCACTTGGGCACAGACAGAATCTTCTAGCTGTGCTCCTGTCCTCTGAAGATGCCAGCCACAGTGACTGGCGAAACGTTAGGAACCAAAACTGCCAGAACACGGCCACACAGCCCGGAAAACCCACAACAACCATCGGATTCTGGCTGTGAAAGCCTTTGACTATACATTTTGAGTACGCTTAGTTTTTATCTGTTCCTTGAGGATGAATTGGAGGTTGGCTTCTTTGCAGAGTGTGCAGAAAACTCATGACAAACACACACACACACACACACACACACACACACACACACAAACTTAGAAGTAACATAGCATTTACTCACAGGTAAGTATGTATAGCATGGGAGAATAGCTTAGTCTAGTTTCAATTATCCTTTGCAAGTGATTAGTTCCAATCTCTGGTAAAAAGTGGGGAGGGCTATCTTGTCAGCTCACTGGGTAGGAAAGAAAGGGTGGCTGAAAAAGAGAAGGAGAAAAAAAATATTACCATTTTTGGCTCTTGCTCCAACACTGTCATCTTCAGCTATACTCACTGTTGCCTTGTGTTTCTGCCCAGTGATTAATCCTGAAGGAATGTGGTTCACACAGGGGAAGAAAACCCTTTAATAATTTGTTTAGTGAAAATTATTAGACTTTTCACTACACGGCTATCCACTCCAGCCATCGCTGATATGAAACCCTACCCTCATTATTGATATATCACTATATCCTGTCCTTGTCAGTGATATATCACTGGTTAGTGCTATAAATAGGTAGTGTGGACTGCATATACATTTCCATGTAAGGTTCACAGCCTGATCTTGAATCTTGTGTTTATAAGAACAATACATGCTATATTGTATTGTTGGGCGATCTAAGACCCAAGAACTGGAGACAGAGATGTAATTGGCTTTCCAGATCCATGGAACACTATATAAGGGCTGTAGTTGGTACTCATGTCCCTTCATCAGAATTGCATTAGGTGAGAAACCATCTCATTTCCATGTCTCATGCAATACCCTTCTTCAAGATGAAACAAAATAATTAAAATCGGGGGGGGGGGGACCAAGCCCACAGGAGAAAGAAATAGCTTTAGCTAATATGACAGGATGTATATCCAAATGGGAGTCCCAGTTGTGGACACACCAACCTCACAGTGAAAAACCACATTAGAAACACATCACAAAACTTGAAATACAGTACGTTCCTTAAGGCTTTAGATTAGACCAAGGGTCGGAATTGGCGGCTCGCGAGCCAGATCTGGCTCTTTGGCCTCCTGACGCTGGCTCTTTTTCCATCTTTGCCGACCGACATCAGAAAGCCGGTCTCCGGAAGCGGCGCGAACCCTGGAGAAGACGCTGAGACAGAGACGCTGATTGGTGGAGGCTCAGAAGGAAGGGCGCCCCCACCAATCAGCGTCCCTGTTTCTTCTCCAGGAGAAGAACCCTGGAGAAGAAACGGAGACGCTGATTGGTGGCAGCGCCCTTCCTTCTGAGCCTCCACCAATCAGCGTCCCTGTTTCTTCTACAGGAGAAGAACCCTGGAGAAGAAACAGAGATGCTGATTGGTGGCAGCGCCCTTCCTTCTGAGCCTCCACCAATCAGCGTCCCTGTTTCTTCTACAGGAGAAGAACCCTGGAGAAGAAACGGAGATGCTGATTGGTGGCAGCGCCCTTCCTTCTGAGCCTCCACCAATCAGCGTCCCTGTTTCTTCTACAGGAGAAGAACCCTGGAGAAGAAACGGAGATGCTGATTGGTGGCAGCGCCCTTCCTTCTGAGCCTCCACCAATCAGCGTCCCTGTTTCTTCTACAGGAGAAGAACCCTGGAGAAGAAACGGAGATGCTGATTGGTGGCAGCGCCCTTCCTTCTGAGCCTCCACCAATCAGCGCGCGCCAAAGCGCCCCCTTCCACGCGATTGGCTCCCGCCCGCAAACCCCGCCCCCTGGCTCTCGAGCACTTCAAAATGTGCACGAGCATACCAAAATGGCTCTCGGCTCAAAAAGTTTGCCGACCCTTGGATTAGACCATCTCCAAGGGGGTGAAGGACCTATATAGTAGGGCTCCAAACTGAAGTTGTGCGCAGCTGTAGTTGAAAATATTTTAGTGCAACATACTTAAAAACTACTCAAAACTTTCCACTTGAATGGGGAAAAATGTGTTTATGTTTGGTTTAGAATAAACTACAGTTGCCTGGGTTGGCACAACATACTAAGCTGTGCACAAAAAAACCATATTTGGGTTAAATGTGTGTTATTTGGCAAGTTCTTCTTCTTTTGTACAAAGTTTTCACTCATTTCAAAGTACCTTTCCAAAATAAAATTTAAGTAGTATGCTTTTGGTTTCACAAATTTCAGGTTCCTCTTTTAATGGAAACATTCCCATACATTCATGAAACATTGCTTCATACAAGTTCCTTTATGGTATTTCACAACATCTTTTAAGAGCTTCTGCTTATTTCTCAGTGGAAAAAAATTAATCAAAGATTTGAAGTGGTATACAGAAAAGACCTTTTTTTTTTAGGAATATGGACTTCTTTCTCACAGATGCTTGTAACAGATGGAAGACATCATGTTTATTTTAAGAAGCATCAGGGCACAACCAGTAGTAGTTGTTTAGTGGGAAACTTTTGGTTACTAAAAATGGTGTATTGAGTAGAAGGTTTCCTCATGCATATTCTCATGTAGGCAAAGACAATTCTAAACATCTACTGGAACAAATGGGTCTGACAGCACTATCAAAAATAGCTATTCTGTTCCTATATTGTTGCCTTCCAAATGTGTTGTACTTCAGCATTCATCATCTTTGTCATCACGACCTTTGTCCATGATTGCTACATTTGGATCTCAACATAGTTGGGTACTGTGTTGAAATCCAACCCAGTACTAGATAGGGAAGGCTGCTCTAACGTTTAGTACCTGAGTGGTAGATATTTTTCATCCTCATCACCTATGGTCTACAATAATGTATAATAACAATAATAATAAAATTTATATACTGTCCAACTCTTCCATTAAGCTCTTCCACTGCTTAATAGCTCTGTCTTGTCCTACCCTTGGGTGCTATGCTGGCTGGGGAATTCTGGGAATTAAAGTCCACACATCTTAAAGTTGCTGAGGTTGAGAAACACTCAACCCTGAGGAGTGAATGCATGGATTATGGAATAAATAATCATTGACAAATTGTCTTTGAAACTCACACTACCTGCACTGTGGGAATGGTGAAATACATGAAAGCAAAACTCCCTTGTGATATATTTAAACAACAACAACAACAACAACAAAAGATTCTTGACCATAAAGGGTTTTTTTCCTTTAAAAGAACTCTCTCACTGGACCATGATGAAGTCATAGCTGAAGTTTTTGGTACTCTGAGTAATTGAATGCTGCGCTACTACATATAAGTCACTGTACTAATATGAAACAAATATTAGACTCCAAGCAAGTAGTTTATTTATTTTTTTGCACTGAGATGTATTTTGCATACATGTCAGTGAAATAATCAATCTTGCTACTTTTTTTATGTGAGTGCCATGCAACTGTTGAGATGTGACATCTCATACAACTGTTGCATTCAAAATTCAAAAGCTTCTGATTGACAGAAATCTTGGAGATCTGAGATCTAAAAATAAGACATGTGGGAGTTTTATTAATGATTTTCATTTATTTTCTGACAATGTTTACAAATAACAAATATTTCAATATGATACAACCAAACAAATAAAGATGTCTTGGCAGTATGCTATTCCTTTTATAGTATTTCATTCATCTAAATCAGGACCCAGCTGTCCTATTTTCTTTTTTTAACTTTTTCTTTTGCAGCTGCACTGAGAATGTGTTGGGTTGATCTGTTTTTTCAAGGCAGTGAAGGTCAGGAATCTGGCAAGGCCAGTATCGGCCCATAGTATGCAAGTGAATTTCTTGAATGCCACCTGTTGAAGGATCACACAGGAAGAGAGTTAACTGGTTGGAATATGTATGGTTAAAATAGATTCAGAAGTTTGTTGGATGTCACAATAGTAAAAGGTAATTTATTTACAAAGTTATTTACAATTAACCTACAGTTTGGCAGAAACCTTATAATATTTATCTGAATGTGCTTTAATATTCCTTTGTCTTCAATTTAATATGGGTTTTTAGTTTTTAGTACCCTTGTAATCTTGAAAGATTTCAGTAGATAACTATAGAATAAAAAATCATGGCCTGTACTTTTGTGTCACAGGCTGCCATATCTGGACTGCAAACTTTGAATGACCATGGGATGGTATAAAGAAATACAGAAATGCATTATTAGAAGGGAATCTTCCATATGAAAAAAAATCAATTTTTGATGAAAATTTTTTGATGAAGATTCTCAGTCATCCAGGTGGAATTGTCTGTAGGTTGAGTCATGGCAACTGGATTTCTTTCTTTTGGTTGAAACGTTTCGCTGCTTGTCCAGGTAGCTTCTTCAGTCTGAAGTCTGAAGACTGAAGAAGCTACTTGTACAAACAGCGAAACGTTTCAACCAAAAGAAAGAAATCCAGTTGCCATGACTCAACCTACAGTTTAAGTTGCTCAGTTTTTTCCCAGGACCTAGATTTTTAAATATATATTTAGATAATTAAATCTAAATAATTATAGATAATTAAGATATTAGGAAAAAGTGCACTTGCTTGAAGGAGTTGCAGTCAGGTGCTGCATTCGTGTGCCTGCATTCCCCAAAGCACCTTTTGGAGATTCAATCCAAAGTGCTGCATAGCTCTAATGTCTAGCTACATCTTGGCCTTTAGGGCTTAAACTTCATGGTGTTCTTGTCCTCTACTGCTCCAGCTTTGTAGGCACTATGAAACATGGAAGCAACAATGAACTGTCTCTTGGCAGGCTTGTTAGTACAGAGGTTATCACACTTTTTACAGTTGTGGAACCTGTTTGTTTGTTTGTTTGTTTGTTTTTAATTCCCAGAAGCTCTGAACAAGAGGCAAAGCGCTAGTGACTGAAAATCGGCAATAAAATGAAACTTGTGGTTGTTCTAATTAATTTATGCAAATGCATATATTCAACTTACTTGAATTTCACAAAAATGGGTGCCCCAATAAGAGCATTGGCTGTGCTTTTTCTGTTTTGGAATTTGTTTGCTTTTGCTGTTTTCACGTGTTTCTGTATTATCTGCAATCGTACAAGGACTTGTTCTCCCTTTCTTTCTGAGGAACCCATACAAGTCCTTGCAGAACCTTAGGGCTCTATGGAACCCAATTTGAAAAACCCATGTTAGTACAGAATGGGAAGCAGTTGCGTTGATAAACATACATACATAATTATTGGTAAAACATTCCCCTTTGTGCAACACAGTTTGGAGTAGAGCACTTCTCACCCTAGAAACTTTGCTTTTGCAAATTAATCCTTTGCAACATATGATTCTCTTTGGTGAACTAATTATTTCACTTTTATTTCTTTCTTTTCTCGGCTGTTTTACAAAAGCAGGCTTTTTTCTTCTATCTATGCTAGCAGATTTTGAAACTATTCCCATCAATAAAAGCTATTGTTTTGGAAGACTGAAAGACGTTATATTTGCTACTACATGGGAATCTCAGTCACCCCAAAGAGCCCTCATAAAAGGATTCATGGACAAAAAACATACTGAAGAATAACAACACTGGAACACAATAATACATTGCAATGTAAGTGATTTCTTGGTGAGCTGCATGTCATAGTGTCAGGTAAAAGTTTGGTAAATTAACCTGTTTTCTCCACATACCCACTATTGAATTCCCATGCCATATTTCTGGACTACCATATTTGGGCACTGAAAAATGACATAGAAATAGAAGCCAAGTGGGTTGCATTATCTGTTTCTCCTGGATATTCATGCAAGAATAGATATTTCCTTTTGTGGATCAAGAAATATGTGTATGAAAGAAATGTGGAAAGACAAAGTAGTAACATTTGAGTAGAATGTAGGATGAATCACAGCTTCCTTTTCTCCTCCTCCCCCAGGAACAAAGAGAGAATTTGTCTCTGCTATCCATCCCAAATGAATAAAACTACCAAAGCTGATTATCAATTCAGTGTCTAGTACAGTGTTTATCACCCTTGGCAACTTTAAGATGTGTGGACTTCAACTCCCAGAATTCCCCAGCCAGCCTTGCTGAGGGAGTTGAAGTCCACATATTTTAAAGTCACTAAGGGTGAGAAACATTGGTCTGGTATATCTCTGGATGGGAAACCCTCATGGATACAATCTTTTATTTGTGGTGGGAAAAGCTTGCTTAGTTTTGCCATTCTGTAATATTAAAGAACCTATGTTTCTTTGTGTACTAAATTAACAGTTATAAAACTTAATTATTTAGAAAATATAATGAGATATTATTTCCCTCTGGCTATAGTAGATTTAATATTAACTCATTTCCAAAAGATGACTCCCACATATAGCATGATATATTGTGGGCACTGCTCACTATGTTGTGAATCATGATTATCTTTCTATCTTTTAGTTGTACCTACTGATAGTGTTATGCATGACACCATCTAATTTCCTCCAGTACACACTGCAGAAAATGATTTATACATGGAATTGTTTGCCTGATAAATGAATGTGTTACTATAGACCTTTTGTTGATATCTCTGCATTATACTGATGCAATATATTATATTATCACTGTAGATCAGGTGATGTTTTATCTTTTATGTATAATGCACATTTCTAAGGCTGCCCAATTCATCACACAAGGAGAATGGCTGATTTATTTATTGCTGTTTGGGGAAATTTTAAGAGTGGGAATTAGAGTTTGAATCCTCTTAGAGGTAAATTGCTCCCATTCTCACCTTTAAAATCATTCAAACCCCTGGGAAAAAAAATGGGGATCATTTTTTGCCCAGGTATATGCTTTCTTTAGGTACAACATGACTCATCCCTTTCTGTTGATTCATTTCCTCTTAAATAAGTTGTAGCCTTCAACAGCTATGTACCTATCATGTGTGTCATCCCACCACGTTTCAGTAATATGTATGATATTACACTGTCTTTCCATGTTACGATTTCAAGTTTCTTGCTGTTTCCTACACCCTGTGTATTGGTGTAGAAACATCCAGGATTATGAGTGGTACTTTCTACTGGTTTCGCTGTTCTAGTTTCCTGCCAATCCCTAAGGCCTCTCCCCACCCTTGCACTGTTCCTTTGGCTGTGCATTTGGTCATATATTTGGTTATTGAATTTCCCCCTTCCCCCTTTTGCTCTAACTTAATACCCTCCTGATGAGATTGGCAAAGCACCAGCTGAACATATCCTCCCAAGTCGTCTTGAGATGGAGCCTCTTTCTTGTCAGGAGGCCTTCGTGTAAGTAATGCAGTCTGTGGTGAAAAAAAGAAAATCCTTCCTGGTGGCACTATCTACATAACCAATTACTCACTTCCAAAATCCTGTTCTTTTCTCTGATGCCATGACCCTCAAATACAACAACTAACCTTGAGCTTCCAGTTCCTTCACCTTTCTGCCAGAGCCTCATACTCTCTGGAAATCTGTTCAAAGTCTCTTCTGACAGTATCATTTGTGACATAAAGTAATAGGAAAAGGTAATTATTTATAAGTCTGAAGAGACTTAGCAGTCCGTCTGTCATATCCTGGACATGGGCACTTGGAAGACAATACACCTCCTACAATGTTATATCAGGTCTACATAGTGTGGCCTCTATTCTTCTTAGGAGGGAATCACCGACCATCACCATGTGCTGCTTCTTGCACAAGTGGCTCTTGGGTTTCTCTGGCCCATGGGGACCAAGTGTCTTCTACCCAGTTCCATGAAGCCAGGGTTTATGAGGCTTACTACAATGGCTATGAATTGCCTTCTATAATGAGAACCCAACAGTAGTTGTTCAGCTCCATCCACAGTAAGTAGATTGATCCTCTTATTCTCTGGGTCAGGGTTTTCCCTTCTTTGTTCCTCCTGAGGCACTTAAACTGTTCTGTTCAGGAATTTCTCAACTTTCTCTAATGTACTGTAGTATATAAACTCTCTCCTCAAGCCCTTTTACCTTATTCTCCAGTAGGGACACAGGTCTGCATTTCTAGCAGGTATAGTTTGACTTTTCTTCAGCACTGAGGAAACAGCTAGCAGCAACAATCAGTTAGCAGTCTGTCCTTCCTGCTGTCTCTTCTTTTTGTTCCATATCCACAGTTGCTCTCCTAGTTTCGTTGCTCCATGAATTGTGTACTTTGCAAAAGCTAATGAAATGTATTGTCTGCAGAGAGACAGATGAATAGTTTGAAAACACTGATTGGTTGCTGAATTGCCAATGATATATACAGCCTAACCTATCCTCCCTTCTAGAGTATAGATCCCTCTGTTATGTCAACATTATATGGGTGATTTGCCAATTGATGACCAGGACTTTCCTGATCACATGAGTACTACTTCCTTGAAAAGGGAGATATAGAGCTATGAATTAGTGCTGTGGGAATAGTATGGAAAACAATGGGCTAAGGCTGCCTAAATTTATTTGTTTGTTTGTTTGTTTGTTTGTTATTTATTTATTTATTTATTTATTTATTTATTTGGATTTATCACCGCCCATCTCCACCATGGTAGACTCTGGGCGGTTTACAATCACATAAATCATGTCCTGGGATGAGACAAGGCCTTACCCTAAATAAATGCATCATTTATTTTACAGAGTAAAATAAGTTGCCAGCTTGGTTGGGTGGCATTGTAAGTGACTAATGAAAAAAGGCTCTAAGTCTGTTTCTTATCTGATAAATAACATGGGGAGAAGTGTTGAAAAAATGTATTTCTATTCCTCAGAGATAGATAACATGCCAGTAAGACATACAAAGGGATATAGGAATCCAAGTTTTTCATTTCTTGGTAGATTTCTATCAATCTCATAATCAGATTTATGTATACAGCACTATCTTAGCTAGACAGAGGTAGTTGAAGATTTCCACAAAGTATATGGAGATATGATTAAATTTCCCTCTGTGTCCTTTAGATAAGAATAACTAAGGTGCAAGTGATATTTCAGGTGTTTCAGATTTGACTGATAAAACATATTTACTAATGCAAGTCTTGACATGCTTATTGAAAAGTGCTACTATTTTAAATGGAGTTACTCCTAGCATGCATTTCCCTGGCAAGAGATTGCAGAATTATAATCCAATCTGGAAAGTGCCAGATTTTGTACTCTTTATTTGTAGAATACATTTATGAAAGGTGTCTACAGCACTATCTGCAATATAAATGTAAATTCTGTATTTATAATATGCAGAAAAGATATTATGATTTCCTACATAGTAACTTTCATCATTTCTTTGGCAGGGCTCAAGGACAGAGAAAGACTACTGTACTCTAGTCCTCATCAACTTAATTGTTTCCACGTGTGTTAGAACTACAGCTCCAGCATTCCATTGGCTAGACTGGAAATTGTAGCCCTAATGCACCTGGAAGGTATTCAGTTTGGGGATGATGAACTAGTGAATACAGGTTGTATCCACGGGCAGGGGAACACAAGATAAATGACACCTGACTATATTTAAGGCAATCCTGACACTACCAGCTGTGTTGTTTTTCCTGTCAACCCAACTGTTCGAAAGCTTTGCAAGTAGATAAATGGGTACCACCTTAAGTGGGAAAATTTGCTGGCATCCTGTCGGGAGTCGGTTTCACTGGAGGAAAAAGATTGGAGGAAAGATTGAATGGCGGTGGTGACGACGGACCCGGAAGTAACATCTACAGGACGTCAGCAGCCGGCTCACGGCATCTTGGGATATGTAGTCCGGAGACTTAGAAGAGTCGGTTCCCTTACCCCCTCCCCTTACGCGCGGGCACTGTATATGGTGAATTGTATAATGGAATTGGAAAATGTATATGTATGTAAGCCGCCTAGAGTCCTCCGTTAGGGAGGGGATAGGCGGGGTATAAATATCACAATAAATAAATAAATATCACAATAAATAATTGGTCTCTTGGAATGTTTAAAGGTTCTGCTAACTGGCATTCCTATTTTTCTTCCCTTTTCTTTAGCTTTCCTTAAAAAAAACAGAGCGATTTTTATTTATTTATTTATTTTCTACCCTGCCCTTATTATTTTTATAAATAACTCAAGGCGGCGAACATACCTAATACTCCTTCCTCCTCCTATTTTCCCTACAACAGCAGCCCTGTGAGGTGAGTTGGGCTGAGAGAGAGAGACTGGCTCAAGGTCACCCAGCCGGCTTTCATGCCTAAGGCGGGACCAGAACTCTCAGGCTCCTGGTTTCCTATTGGCTCCTTCCCAGGGCTGAGAGAGAGTGACTGGCCCAAGGTCACCCAGCCGGCTTTCATGCCTAAGGTGGGACCAGAACTCACAGGCTCCTGGTTTCTAGCCCATTGCCTTAACCACTAGACCAAACTGGCTCTTATGTCAGCATACTCTGATGATCACATTAAACCTTTTCATAGATCCATTTCTATTTCTATTCTGTGCTCTGTCCTGAAAACATTTAATTTAAAAAATTCTGAAACAGTTTGTTACATCTCTTTGCCAAAAGTAACAGTCCTTCCTACACATAGGGCTATTCATCAGTTGCCAGGTCTTCAGAGTAGTTCCCAGTTCACTTTTCCCCTTAAAATGACTAACTCCAGTGCCAGATTCATTCCTAATTTCATGGGCTTCATAGTCACCAATTGTACATTTTCTTCAGGCTATTTTTTTTCCTGGAAATCATCCCAGAAGTCATGCAATCAGAGTCACAATATTGTGAAGAATATTTAGTGGAGTCTCTCTTTTTTTCCCCTCCTGCACATCCCTCCTATTCTTACCACCACTTCCTCTGAAATCAGTTTAAGACATGTTGCAACCCTGGTCTTTCGCCAGAACTATTCATCAGTAAGAAATTTTTACAAGAATGTTGAACAATCAAGAGTTATCTCTTATCACTGAAGTTTGGCTCCAAGCAAATAACTGAGCTGAGTACAAGGATGCTTATGCACTGTCGAACAGTTATATACTGTATCCTATTGTCTGTTATACTGTACTCATTCTGAAGAACCTCTGTCTATCCATAAGAAGTTAGTAAAATATCCTGGCATTTACATCCAGGGTTTCTAGATTGCCTCCATATGCAGGTCCTACAAAGGTGGCACTTCATTTCCACAGTTAGTGGAATTAAAACAATTTTTTTAAAAAAAATTGTTAAGTTTGTTACAAATGAACCAAAGATTCATCTAAAAATGAATATTAAGAACCACATAGATAGACCTCCACGATGTCCTGTCTCCAACTTGGCCCTTCAGATATCCCAACACTGTACCCATTGCCACTGTAATCAAGTCCATCCACCCTACTGCTGGTTGCCCTTTCCTTCTATTTCCTTTCAAGTTTCCCAGGATTATGTACTTCTCAAGGGAGCTGGCTCTTCACATGCCCTAAATATGATAATGTCTGAAGAATGACATTTGACCCTGATCTTTTGTGCCTCAAGTAAGTACCCTGAGTTGATTTGTTCTAGGATCCATGTGTTATTCATGGTACTCTTGGGAGTCTTCTCCAACACTGAAGTTCAACGTTCAATATTCTTTCTAACGTGTGTCTACAAAGTCCAACTTAAGCTTCCATAGAGGGTCACAGGGAGATCCATTACCTGTGTAATTCTGATCTTTGTAGGTGTATACTCTTTCCCATGCTGAAGACATATTGAAGCAGTGATTGATATCAGGCAACAACAATATGGAGGACTGAGACAGAGTTGATATCTCTTTCTTTGCTTAAAACCAAACTTCATGTTTGTGTATGTGTAATTACATCAGTTCCATGGTGCTGGAAGAGAAGGCTTAACTCTCTCCCCCAATGTTGCTTTCCTAAGTCTTGTCAAACATTCTGTCAAGTATGGACAACATAAAGTCAGTACAGATCCTTTCCCCTCCACCCATGTATAATAGCAGTTTAATTGAAAGATGGAAAATGATATAAGATAGGCTGGGACAGACAATCTGGTGCCCACCCAGTTTTTGGACTTAAGCTTCTATCAGTCTTTGCCAACATGGCCACTAGTGAGGGACAGTGGGAGATGTAATCTAAAATATTTGGCATGCACTAGGTTGCTAGCTTGTATAAGGAAAAAAGATTAAACTTCCCATGGCCCTGATCCAGATTAGTGGCTCCTCTCTCTATAACTGCCTTAAAAGAAAGAAAAATACTTTGAAATATCTGATCATGTCTCCTTTAGCCTACAGACAGCCAGTCTGCACTGCAAATACATTGGTAATGAATGCAGTATCTGGGCCAGCATTACATTTTCCCTGATATATTAAAAAAAAGCCTTTGTTCAATTAAAAACAAGCTGAAAATAGTAGTGATACCTTGGGGTAAAACATGTAAAACATTCACTAAAAATAAACAAATGTGCTTTTAATGTGTGCACGTAGATTATACAGCTGATGGTGTAACAATTGTAAAAGCAAAAGAGACAAAGGATATGAAGACAAAACTTCTTGTGATCAGTAGTTCTGCTGTGGTTTGACACTGACACTTCTTGAAATTTTAATTTCAATGTTTCCTCTGGAGGATCTGTATGTTTGAGTAAAGATCCTGGGTGTGCTGTTAACGCAGTGCCCAAATGGAGGGTCTGCTTTGGATTTCCAGCACAGACCTAAGGCACATACCCTTTAGACAAATCAAGTGCTGATTATAAGGCTAGAGAGATATATGTATTGTCCCTATGTGAACTTGGAAGGGGGAGGAATGAAAGAAAGGATGAAGATCTCCTTTTTCTATCAACCAAGAATGGAAAAGGAGGAAGAGGATAGCTATATTTCTGGCAGAGGGGCCATATTACCAGATGTTTATTTACATGCATACATCTATGCCTTGTTAAAGCTGTAGGGATTACACTCTCATTGTCAGTAAGGAAAGGAACAGCCCAGGCAGTTAAGTCTAACGATCGTTCTGCCTGTTTTCAATTTTTATATTCTTTCTCCACCAGGGCTGCTTTAATTTTTTTTTTAATAAATTATTCCAAAAGAACTTCTTCAACATTCCAGTATGGTTTGAATTTGCCTTTATAAAAATGGCTAAGGTCTGAATATCATCTGTTTCACTGCTTGGCCACAAACACGTTGTATTGACAGAGTACATAATCGACTACAATCCTCTGCATATCATTTGAAAATCAGTGCCATAGGTCTTAAAATAATGGTCTTCTTAGCAATAAGATTTTTTCCCTCTGCTTGCTAGGAAGCAGTTTTCCCAGGTAGCTGTTTACTTTGTTAGCCTGCAATGGAATCTAGCTAAGGTCCTTTGATGGTGCCGTAAGTTGGTGGGAGGGTGAACAGGACACGGTCTGGATGAAGCAAGAGTAGTTACGTTATAATGTCCATCTGTCTCCTCTTGCTATTATAATTTTTTACGTTAGGGACTTCAGGGAAAACAATCTCCTTCACAGGAATGTTTCCCTTCTCTACAGTATTGAATTAATGCATTGTGAGAAACAGAAAGTACTTGCTGAATGTCCAAAATATAAAACAAATTTAAGTTTTTTATTTATTTGTTTGTTTGTTTGTTTGTCCAACTTTCTTTTTTGCTGCTCTAAACCCAAGCTCTTCCTCTTCTGGTCAATTGATAGTTCCCAAACAACTGATAGTTTGACACCTCATGCCCCTTAAAACAACAGCAGAAATCTCCAGAGATTTCTCTTTTAAGACTGTTCTTTCAAGAGGAAAATGGCTATGCAGTGGTCCCAAATCAGTTCAAAGACCCTGTGCTATATTCATTCAGAGTACACAGTATCAGTATCAATATCGTTGTGCTATGTAATGGATATAACTTGTAACTTGACCCTGAATGAAAATACATTTCAACTCTATGACTGGCTTTGTGAAAAAAGACAATTTTAATTTTATTAATTAATTTAATTAAAACTTCAGTTGGTTTCTGATGGATGTTGGCACTCTCATCTCTGTTCAGGTAATGGAAGTGATTGGAACTTCAGTAACTCCTAACCACATTAGGCCAACTCAAAGAGTGTCCAATCAAGAATTTCTTAGAAATGGGACTCCGAGTCAGTTGCCAGCTCGACAAGTCGGGTTTCTTTAAGCCTGGCTAACTTTTCCCTGCTTTGCGGTGGTCTATGGAAATTACAGGACCACTGAAGTTCTCCCTGGAGAGGGGAGAAGCAGAAGATTACTCACGGGGTCGTTGAAACTGCCCCCTCCTGCTTTTTTTCTGTGGTTTTTTGCTACGGAGAGAGCAGGGGCTGGAGACAGTGAAGCGACCGGAGAGAAGCACCAAGCTCTTACAGGGAATCGTAAGTTAGAGCTAAAGCTGACTTTTAGATCACTTTATTTTATTTTTTCATTTAAATTGGACTGTTTTACCATCTAGGGTCTTTCTTTGGACATTGCACAAAATGTTGGCAATTTTGTACTTTCTTTGCTATAACAATTAAGATGGAAATATAATGGATTTTATGTCTGAAGTATAATAATGCTTACATTTTTTATTTTTTACTTTTTATCTTTCTAATTTACCAGAAGACTCAATCCCAGTTGGAAGTATAAGAGTTGATATTAAATAGTTTGTGAATATACTTTGTTGGATTAACATCTGAACTGGATTTTTCTTTTTCTTTTTCTTTTCTTTTTATAATGGTAGAAATTTAGTTTCTCTTTCTCTTTTTATGAACTGTTTGAGGTATTTCCTTCTTGCCTATTTTTGATTATTGAAACTTTTCATCTTCCTTTATTTTTTTTTTAAAAAAACTTTTTGCTTAATGGACTATGCCGGTAATTTTCCATGAATAGATCAGCTGACCATTTATTTGTTTTGGCTAGAACTGTTGAAGCCTGAAAACAAGAGGGGGTGGAGAAGAATGGGTTTCTCAACAGTAACCGCAGCAGTAACTCAAGCAATTCAAGAATTTAAGGTGGAGATTTGTGAAGCCCTCTCGGATATTGAAAAATCACTGGAAATTTTAATTTTATTTTTGCAAGATCAGGAACAAAAAGAACAAAAAATAGAAACGGAAGCAGAAGAAAAAAACTTTGAGTTAGAAGAAGGGCAAGAAGGGGGAATTTCAAACACATTGATTCCAAAAACCATTCTTACACCCGATATGAGACAGACAATAAAACAATATAACTTTGGCACAAACATATTGGGACAGTTGTGGTTAGGACAAAGGCTGAATATGCAATTTGATAGATATTGTGAAACGTGGGTTCTGACATGCTACAAGAGATACAGAACAAAAAAGGTTACACATTATGACTTTGGTATAACTTGAATAAGAGATTTAACATTAGGTGGGATAATAAAGGTATTGAAACCATGGATTTTAACTGGATATTGAGTTTGTAAAAGTATTAATTATTAGTAATATAACTGTTGGGAATATTAAATGTTAAAAATTAATATTTGAAACTGTATGGATGTATAAAAATATGATATTTTAATCATAGATAAAAGGTTATAAAATCAGTGATACAAATATAAATTGTTGTTATAGAGTACTTGGAAAATAGAAAAAAATTTAGGGAGATATATGAAGGATGGGATGTTAAGTTTGAATTAGAATTAATATTATTATAGGATGATTTATTTTTATAATTATTAGTATGAATACTATTGAGATTAGGGGAATAAATAGATATAAAAATTTGTTAAATAGGTAAATATGTAGGAGGATGTAGATTATGGTATAATTATAATTTAAATATAGATTAAGTTTAAATTAAGGTTGTTTTTATGGATATGTATGTATAGAATATATTTTATTTTACTAGAGTTAGAATAAAATACAAATTACCGTAGAGATAAAATAAGGCTTTTATTTGCTATATATATGTTTTAAGACTAATTGGATTTTATTAAGGATATGAACATGGATGTAAAAATGGAATTTGATGCAGTAAAGAATATTTTAATTGATATTACCTCAAGGAATGGAAATTACAGATGGACTAATGGAGAATTGATAGAAAGATGAAATCTACATGAAGATTAGAAGATTGGACTACATAAATTGAAATGTATATGACAAAGAAAAGTTCCTGTGTATTGTATGAAAGACCAACATTTAAAGCAAATATTGTACTTAAAGACCAAAGACAGATTGGAGGCCATCTTTTTTCTATACTTCTTTTGTATATTATTTTTCTTAACTTCACTTTTCTTTTACTTTTTTCTTACTTTGTATTTCTTTCTTTATTTCTTGTTCTACATTTTAATATGTATCTTAAAATTTAATAAAAATTTATTAAAAAAAAAAGAATTTCTTAGAAATCAATTCCATAACTATGAATAACATGTGTTCATAGATTATCAAAAGATATTAAAAGGAATATTTATAATACCTGTCTAAAATTAAATTTCTTAATTGCTGCTTTTTACAGGTACAGTAGCTGGCACACTCTTCCCCCCCTTTCTTCCCCGCTATTTTCTTTTACTATAACATTTACTTTCATATTCAGCATTTGTACAGAAGAGATGAGGCTTAGTTATTCAGTCATCAATAATAAGCATGGACCGACTATAACAGCTTAGCTACTTTCTCTTCGTCTTGGTACATTCATCACTGTGTCTGGTGGATCTGCATAGAATTATGAATCTGTATCACCTTTACCTTATTAAAAAGGGAGGTGAATCATATCTCTGGTTTCCTACCTATAGGACACTGCCATTAGAAAGACAATTTCAAAATGATTAAAAAACGATAGCTTTCCAACTCTTAAATGCTTATATTCACATGAATGATACCCCTTATTTACGAAAATGAGCCCTGTTTAGACAATACATTCACCTGCAGGCAATACCACACATGTGGAGTGTAAAACATCCTTCCCCTTTCTAAGTTGTGCTGGTGATGTCATTGAAAAGCTGCTTTCCACTCAAGCTGTGTGATTGTTGCAGCAGTCTTTGCGTAAACGATATCTAGGATAATTAATGTTAAAAACTATGTACAGTATGTGAGGGGAAACTGCACACTAAATTCTTCATATTAAGAAACAGATCCCTTTTTAAACATGGATTTTTAAAAAATAGCCCACAAAACATAATTCATTGCAATACTATCTGCCACAGATGGCAAAATGGACTGGATTTATCTTGGCCTGCATATCTATAGCCCCATGGATTAAAAGACACATATAATATGGCTGTGTTTATATATATTCATGGCTATATGGAAACAAATGATTTATCTATATCTTTGTGATTAAAGAAGATATATTTCTAAACTTTAGAGGTATCTAGTGAATGTGGTATTTCTGAAGAGTTGTTGGTCTTAACTAATATTTCTCCAGGTTAAATTAATGAATGCTAGGATTTTTTTAAAACTAATTTTCATTTAAAGAAACATAACTTGCTGCATTATTGATCTATCTAGCTAATCATCATCTAGACCAGAGCTTTCCAAACTGTGTGTCGGGACACGTTAGTGTGTCGGCTGCAGTGTCTGGGTGTGTCGCAGCTGCTGCTACCTCCGAGCCCTGCCAGGATTCCATGCAGGTCCTAGTGCCTGCCTTGTGCCTTGCTGCCTCCAAACCTGCTGTGATTCCGCGCAGGTCCTAGTGCCTGGCTTGTGCCCTGCTGTAAGAGAGTGTCGCGAAATGATGCCCTGCTGTAAGAGTGTGTCGCGAAATGATGCATGTCTAAAAAGTGTGTCACCAACATGAAAAGTTTGGAAAGCTCTGATCTAGACTATGGACTGCTTTCTAAGAGGCTTCAGTCAATCATTCTCAGCTTTACCTGGTGATACCAGAGATTACACCTGCAATCTTCTGCATACAAAGAATAGGTTCTACTTTTGACCTACGCTATTTGAAGTGAAGGGGGGTGTGTGTGGTGGCTCAGCGGGTAAGACGCCAGGCTTGTCGATTGGAAGATCACAAGTTTGGAGGTTCGAATCCCTAGCCCCGTGAGATGGAGTGAGCTCCTGCACTAGCCACAGCTCTTGCCAACCAAGCAATTCGAAAGCATGCAAATGCAAGTAGATTAATAGGTACCACTTCGGTGGGTAGGTAACAGTGTTCCACATGCATCATGCTGGCCACATGACCGTGGAAGCGTCTTTGGACAACGCTGGCTCTTCTGCTAACAAACGGAGATGAGCACCGGCCCCTAGAGTCGGACACGACTGCACAAATGTGCGGGGGGAACCTTTACCTTTTTATTTGAAGTGATACATTTAGGATAGATGGATTGACTGTAATAGGGGTAGGTGGGTGAGAGGAAGATTCAAGAAATTATAGACTAGTTACCCTGTCAACAGTGAAGAAGATTTAGATCAACCAGTTCTTTAAAAAACCACAATTATTACAATCTAGCATAAATTTATTAGAGAGAGAGAAGTTAAATTTTAAAAACTCTTTTGGCGGATTATTAATTTGGTACATCATGATAATGATGTGGGTATAATACATCTGGATTTCAGCAAAACATTTGACAAATGTTTCTCATGCTATCCAGTTGATAATAATGTAAAATGTGGAGTGGAGTAGGATATCGTTAGATATACTCATAGCTAGCTAAACACCAGACCCAGCCATTACTCAATAATAATTCAGTATGAGTTTGAAGGCAAATCTCATATATAGGTGAAGAACTGTGCTTATAAAATAAGATTTTCAAATAAATGATTGGTGAAAGTGGAGAAAGGATGCTTATCGAATCTGCAAAGATCATGAAGCTGAGATAGTTTACACAACAGAAAAAATGATCTTGTTAAGTTGGAAGACTGGGCTTGAAAGCACAAGATGAAATTCAACAGAGATAAACAGCAGTTCAATATTTCATATCCAAAAGAAAAAAGAAAAAAAGTAACAAATGTGGAGGACCTGGTATGGCATGTGAAAAGATTAACATTGCATAATTGAAGACAAGATAAACATGAGCCAGAAGTATGATTTAGCTGTTAAAATAACAGAGCAGGCTTAGGCTTCATTAAAACAAGATTATGAGAAATAATCACTGTACCTTATTTTTCATTGTTCAACAAGGTACAACTGAACAACCGTGTCTAATTCTGGAGTGAGCCTAGAGAATGACAAGTAGGGAGGTGAGGAGTCTGAAAACAAAATTTTATGAAGAACAGTTGAAGGAGCTGGGTAGGTTTAGCCTGAAGAATATTAAGAAAATATAGAATAGCTTTTTAAAAAATATCTGAAGCCATAAGGAAGAATATGAAGGCTCTATTTCTAGATGTTCCAGAAGTCAGGATAAAACTAATGGGTGGAAATTGCAAGGAGGGAGATTTTGGCTAGACTTTATAACAAAGTACTGTACTCAGTGCTAAGAATTGTTAGTGGGAAAGATTGATATAGGAGATAGGTGTTTGCTTTCTGGAGACATCAAACAGAGATTGGACACCTATCTACAGGGATACTGCAAGATTCCAGCATTGGGCAAGTAGTTAGGCTAAATGATCTTCCACTTCTAAAGTTTAGTGAGTTGCAGCAACAACAACGATAAAATCTTGAAGATACTACGGTAACAAAATAAGCTGAGGATAACTCATTGTTTAATATATTAAGCAAGGTATTTATTTCTGGAATACATCCTAATTATTTTTTTTTAAATTAAAATTACATTTGGAATATTTAGCAGATATGTATTTTTGCATGATATCTCCTTAGTGAAAGCTACTACTATCCTCATAATTGCTGTTCAATCATTAACTGTCCTACTATTTATTAGTAAGATTAGTATTTTTAATAATTGTTTGCAACTAAGGTTATTTGCTACTAGGTACAAGTATTATATGAAGGGGGCGTGGTGGCTCAGCGGGTAAGACACCAGGCTTGTCGATCGGAAGATCGCAAGTTCGGAGGTTCAAATCCCTAGCCCTGCGTGCGAAGTGAGCTCCCGCACTAGCCCCAGCTCTTGCCAACCTAGCAATTCGAAAGCATGCAAATGCAAGTAGATTAATAGGTACCACTTCAGTGGGTAGGTAACAGCGTTCCGCACGCGTCATGCCGGCCACATGACTGTGGAAGTGTCTTCGGACAACGCTGGCTCTTCGGCTAACAAACGGAGATGAGCATCGGCCCCTAGAGTCCGACATGACTGCACAAATGTGTGGGGGGAACCTTTTTTACAAGTATTATATACATGATTCATGGAAACAATATTTATGAAATGTGAGAATCCAAAAAAAATTTCAGTTTGCCTTAAAGAATGTGGTCTTTGTGAATTCCAAAATGATAGAATCATAGAGTTATAAGGAACTTAGTCCAACTTCCTACTTAGTGCAGGATCCACTACAGTATCTCTGACAAATGATCATCCAACCTCTGTTTGAGCACCTATGGTGAAAAGAACTCACCACTTCATGTGGCAGCCTATTCCGTTGGTGAGAGCTAACACAGTCTAGCTTGAACCTACTTTCTCATAGTTATAAACTAATGGTTCTGGTCCTGCATCATGGGTTAACAGAATCTTTCCGATATTTGAAAAGCGATATCATATTTCCTTTAGGCTTTTCTGTATGCTAAACTTACCCAGATCCTTTCACCTTTCATCATAGGGCTTTGTTTCCATCTTGGTAGTCCTCCTCTGAACTTTCTCTAATTTGTCACTGTCTGTTTTGAACTGTGCTGCTCAGATTTGGAGACAAGACTCTAAATGAGGTTTCGTCAGGGAAGAGTAAATAATTACTTCCTGTAATCTGGGCTCTATATTCCCATTACTGTACCCCAAGGTAGTATTTGCCTTTTTCACAGGTACATCACAGTACTAGCTCATCTTTAATTTGTGGTCAAGAAGGGCACCTAAATCCCTTTCACAATGTACTACTGCCAAGTCATATCTAAGCCATTCTATACTTGTACCTTGCATTTTTATACTCACCTGCAGAATATTATGTTTCTCCCTGTTAAATTCATTCATCTGATTCATTCAGTTCACCACTCAACCCTGTCTAGAAGTTTTTGAATCTTTTCCGTTTCACCTAAAGTATTAGCCACCCCTCCCAGCTTTGTGTAATCTGCAAACTTGGTGTCTTCTTAACTCCTTCATCCAAGTCATTGATAAAAGTGTTGACGGCCCAGGGCCCAGGAGAGTCCTTGGTACCCCATTTGATATTTCCTTCCAAGATGAAGTAGAGCCATTAATGAGCATTGTTTGGATGTGGTCATTCAGCTAACCATGGGTCCATTTAAAATTAGAATAATCTAGCCCATATTTTATTATTTTATTAAGAAGAGTATCATGAGCAGTTCTTCTGATAGTTTTTTTCAAGGTCCAGGTACACTAGAGCCACAGGATTCCCATGATCTAGTATGGTAGTAACTCTGACAAAGTTACCCTGATAAAGTTAGTCTGGCATGATTTTTTCCCAACTGTAGTTCCTCTTAATTATAGCAAACCTATCCAAATGCTCACAAGTATGTTGCTTGATTATCTGTTGAAAGACCTTGCCCAGTATAGATGTCAAGCTGATAGGTTTTTTTGATGGTGGAGATGACATTTGCTTTCCTCCAGTATTCTGATATCTCTAGAGTTACTAAAAGCAATTTTGTAATCACTTATATTACTTCCTTCAGTATCCTGGGATGTAATTCATCTAGCCCTTGAATTTCTTCAAATTACTTCTTTCTTAATCTCTTCTTGTCTGTCCTAAACTGCAGTTCCTTCATATCCTCAAAAGCATAATGATGAGAAACTAGGGCTCAGTACGGTCAGTTTCAGATTAGGTTAGGTTTCAGGGATACTAGCCAGTCATTTGGAGCTATAACAAATATTGTAGGCCGAGATCATTGAAGGTCAACAGCCATTAGAACAACACCACTGGCTGATCAGTGTTTAGACTTGATTACCTGAACAGGCTGGACTAGCAAGATGTAGTGCATTTTCTAGCTATAATGTGGGGAATGGTACTATAAAGCAGCAAGGGTCAGATAGGCTATTCCCATTGAGCACTATTGTAGTGGATGGAGAGATGGGGACTTTGGGCATCACTACCACTTGATGTATTTCTTGAAAAAGATAAAAATAACCAGAGTTTTAGACTTCTTACATAGCTATAATTTAATGAACACGAGAACTGCCATGTTATTTTCACTTTGCAATACATTCATAGCCATCACACTATTTCCTTTCATGGTAAGCAGTGTTCTGCAGTGCAGAAAAACTAAGAATAACACCAGCAAGCAAAATAATTAAAACAGGATATAAGAGAAGAATAATAGGAAATCTAGCTAGATCTAGTTTATACAATACCATTCATTATACCTCTCCATATTGTTCTATCTTTGCAAGCTATCCTTGCTTCAACAACTTCTATATATCGAGAGGCCCTTCGAACAGTCACTCATGCCCTGGTCATCTCCCAGATAGACTATTGTAATGCGCTCTACATGGGGCTACCCTTGAAGAGCGTCCGGAAGCTTCAGCTGGTTCAGAATGCAGCCGCGCGGGCGATTTTAGGTGCCTCAAGATCGGCACATATAACACCTTTGCTCCGTGAGCTGCATTGGGTCCCAGTTTGCTTCTGGATTCAATTCAAGGTGTTGGTTATCACATTTAAAGCCCTACATGGCATGGGACCAGATTACCTGAAGGACCGTCTCATCCCCGTTCAATCAACCCGTCCCACCCGGTCCTACAGAGAGGGCACGCTACAAACCCCGTCTGTAAGAGAGTTGCATCTGACGGGGTCTAGGAGGTGTGCTTTCTCTGTGGTCTTCAATACAGTAATTTTCAAATCCATATTCTTTGTTGTCTCATACAATCCATGAAAGGCAACCAAAGAATCCAAAGTTTCATCAGAATAACAAAAAAAGTGTTGAGAAACAAGCTCCATCCCTTACATCAGTGTTTCTCAACCTCAGCAACTTTAAGACGTGTGGACTTCAACCATACATGCTGGCTGGGGAATTCTGGGAGTTGAAATTCATACATCCTAAAGTTGCTGAGGTTGAGAAACACTGTCTTACATCCATATATGCATGCACCCTAACCCTATCCCATATACTTTTAATGCAGAGCTTTCCAAACTGTGTGTAGCGACACAAAAGTGTGTCGCCACACACAGTCTGGTGTGTCGCCACACAACCTGGAAGTGCTGATCATCATCAGCGCTTCCGGGTTTTCCCGCGGCAACACACCAACGGCGGCACGCAAAAACCCAAAAGCTGCAGCAGCGCTTCCAGGTTTTTGCGCGCTGCCGCAACGGGGGCACTTCCGGGTTTTAAAACAGGAAAGCCCTGTTTTAATGCATTCAGCAAGTAACCTTCAACTCCATGCTTTGTCTAAATCAGCAAACATACATAATCTTTCTTTCTCACAGTGACCCTCTGAAGAACAAAACTCTGATCTGCACTCTCTGTGGCTGGCATATAGCCACACTATACTTTCTAAATTTTGCTCCTTGACACCTCTTGTACCCTTTCAATCAGAATTCTGCCAAACACCTTTCCAGGCACACTTAATACATTAGTCCCACAATAATTTTTCATTTACATTCACTCTTGTTACCATTCCCTTTACATAAGGAAACAATAATGGCATTCTTCCAATCTTCAAGCACAGATGCATTTTTCATATACATGTTAAACAAATGCAAACTCAACCCAACCCTAACATTCCTCCAGTTATACTGTTCTTGGGTATCTGCAGGGGAGGGAAGAAATAATAACATGTACAGTCACTGTACTCATGCAAATGCTGTTACTTATGTACTGGCATAAGATGTCCTGATGTAGGGAAATAACTGCAACATTTGCATAATTCCATCATACTGCTGACACCATCTGTACCTACAGCTTAACTGTTTTTTAATATTTTCCCAACATTTGTGATTTTCCTTTTATCTATCTTTTTCTTTTACACAAACATTTATAGCATTCATTCCAGTTCTTCAACACATCAATCATTCTTATGCAAATCTCTAGAATATTTCTTCCAGCATTCCAGAATTTCAATTTCATCCTAAATCATTTCATCACTTTCATTAGAATATATCAAACTTTATTTCATTCATTAATTCATACTCTATATCATATACTCATCTTGCATAATTAGTTACAACCTTCCATATACCATGGCCATCAACATACAATGTTCTCCACTGTCCATTCCACATGCAATATTTCTGGATAATAACAAGGAATTAATTCTGGGCACATTTTGGCCAGTATGCCACAAGGACAAAGCCGTTTTACCCCATGCTCATGCTATTCTATGCAAGTTTAGATCTCTGATTGAAAGAAAACCTTGCAAGTCAACTACTGTTGTTCACATCTCACCAACATGGAAGTACATGCAGATACTGACACACTATGCAATATTCAGGTTCTTAACTGCTCACACACTTAAGAGCTGGAAACTAAAACAGAATATTAATTACTTGCCATTAATTTTTATGCTTTTGCTGTACCTCGTTTCATTTTGTGAAATCAGCTTGACATACCTTTTGGCTAAGGCTACCTCCAATCTCCTTCAATTTGAATTTAACTTTTGGAGATTTCATGGGCACAGACTTTTAGTTTTCTTGGTAACTAAATGAACATCATTAGCCATTACTTTCTTCCAGCAGATTTTTCAGTGTCCCATTGTAGTCTACAGCCTTGATATTTTCAACTAAAATTAATCAGGCCTGAACTTGCTTAGCTTTTCAAGATCAGCCATGATCAGTCTGGTTTTACTTGACTGAGGCTAAATGAATTAGGATAAATCTGCACTGTTTTTATTTTCAGTTTTAGGATATCTATACAATCAGGAATACTCTTTCAAACCTTACCCCACTGAGCAGGAAGTTCTAAAAAAAGTTGGAACTTGAGTAGAAATCTTATTTACAATTAACAGGATTTTAGAAGTTTGCATTCAAACATGGCAATATACACAATTGTTCTCCTAAGGAAGGATTGTATAAAAGTTGTACAGTCATTTGGCTTGGATTCAGAGGTAAAGCTGTTAATGTATGGCTTTCTCTACCCTGATATTTTTTGAGAGACCTATGTTGGAATTATCAGGGGTCAACTCAGCATTGTCTCATAAGCATAAGGGGGGTCCTTCTAGTAAAAGCATCTCTATTGTGCTTGTGGGATGTCACATGGGTCACCTGATTTCCACTTCCTTTCTTCTTCTTGAGTTTGGGGATTAACAATCTCCATTACTCTTTGGGCACACCTGCAAGCAGGTGCTGCAGAATACAGCTCTCGTCCTTTCATCTCGCTTGCATGCGGACATTTCCATTTCCATAACGATTGTCTACAAAGAACTGGTGATGATTAAGTGTTTTCTACTATGAATCTACTTGTATCCAGATCTACTGAATAAATGTAAGCTATCTCTATTTTTTCTTCATCTAACTAATGTGTGTGAAGACTGAATTTATTTCTGAACGTAATTAAGCTTAATGTGCAAGTCCTTTTTGGTTCATGCTTCTACTTTGCAAGATTGTTGTTAGCTGCTTGGAGTTCTTTTATTAACCTTCAAAACTCCATCAATATACACAATTGTTCTCCTAAGGAAGGATTGTATAAAAGTTGTACAGTCATTTGGCTTGGATTCAGAGGTAAAACTGTTAATGTATGGCTTTCTCTACCATGATATTTTTTGAGAGACCTAGATTGTAAGTGTAATAGGGATTTAGCTTGGCCTAGTCAAATCATATTAGAACTTGTTGGAAAAACACAGAAGTTATTGTTTTTGCATGTTTATGTTAGACTAAATTCTAGATTACTGAAACATATTATATTTCAAAATGATTCCAATTAAGTAAATATTGAACAGTTCCAGCTAAGGATAGAGGGAAATTGGTCTGATTTCCTAGTATCTTTCCTGAGCCAAATAATCACCCATAATACAATTATCTTCAATAGATGCAGTCTTCCAAAAGTCGCACTGCATTTCTCTATTTTTTTAACTGCATATATATTACAGACGTGTGCATAGCAATTTGTACAGCAGTAAAAATCACGGGTTACAGAAAATTGCTTGCAAAAAGTCATATATCCAAAAAGAAGACAACCCTGAATTGAACATGATCTCCCCCTTGCCTCCCCAAAGAAAGAGTAAATTGTCAAGCTTCTTATAGTAGCCAACTCCTGTGGAGACAAATCCTGGAGATTTCTAACTACCACATGTTTGTCCATAACTTATTTGTACATGTATCTCCATATATTTACACTTTACAAAAAGCCACATTCCAAAAAAAGGGCAAAAACATGAAATATAAATTTACATTCATTTAATAGCTGTTTTAAGAGAAAGGCATAGCACCATTGGAAAGGGCAGGAGAAATAAAATGGGAAACAAAATGGGATGGAGATGAGGTAAAGGTAGGCTAACCATACGTCCCATTTTGAACGGGACAGTCCCGTTTTTTTAGCATTTTTCAACCGTCCCGTTATTTTGATAAAAATCTCAATTTTGTCCCGTTTTTTAAACCCGGCAGGAATGGCGCAGAAGGAGGATCCAAGCCAGAGCTGCCAATTGGAGGCAGCCCGGAAGAGGAAGCCCTCCCGCCTATCAGCATGCAGCAAAGGAGGGCGGAGAGGAGGGCAGACCTTGGGGTGGGGTTTGCGGGTGGGAGCCAATCGCGCAGACTGGGGGCGGGGTTTGCAGGCGTGAGCCAATTGCACAGACCGGGGGTGGGGTTTGCAGGTGGGAGCCAATTGTGCAGACCGGGGGCGGGGTTTGCAGGCGGGAGCCAATTGCATGGACCGGGGGTGGGGTTTGCAGGCGGGAGCCAATTGTGCGGACTGGGGGCGGGGACCCCTGTATTTTTCATGAGTATGGAATATTACATAAGACCCTGTCCCGTTTTGCCATCCCAATGTCCCATTTTTGTCTCAAGGAAATATGGTCAGCCTAGGTAAAGGGAAAAAGTAACTGGATTGGGAAGGAAGAGAAAGCTAGAGAGAAAGAGAAGATTAGAAAAAGGGGTAAAGCAGATGTTGTGGGAGGAAAGTCATGTTGGTCTACGGTAGCCAAAAATCAGAAGGATTCTGATAGCATCTTATCAGACTAATTTTATTAAAAGGCATAAGCTTTCACGAACTGCAGCTTGTGCCTTTTAATAAAACATGTCAACATTTGTGGGCTACTTGCTTTATACAGCAATCAGAAGGTTTAATTAAGAATGGATAAAAAATATGTTTTTCTCACTCCATTTTTTTCAAAAATGTTTTATTCCATTTCTTCAGTTTATCAGTTAAACACATGATTTCAAGATCATTAGCGGTACTATTGATGGGGTACTGTAAATTAACACTCTTCTTCACTCCTCCTATCCAGAAACTGTGTTGTGATGATGAAATGACTGAAACACCGGGGACAAAAAGGGAGTGGACATGGCTGGCATTGCTTCTCCAGCAAAACAAAACAAAACTGAAAAAAGGGAAGAAATCGTTATTTAGTTTGACCACAGACTTTTGGACATGTAATCCAAGGCCTTTCTTTTTTAATTGCTTAAACTTTTCTCCACTTTCAAAGATAATTAATCCCTCTGGTTTTTATTTTAATTCAAAAATGATGGAACCCAGATCCAACTTGTTAAGACTGGATCCAGAGTATTCTTAGAAATACATTTTTGGGGGGCTGTAAAATGAAGAAATCCTTTATTTGAGGGCAGGGATACTAAATGGAACAACAGTTATTTTATTTATTTATTTTTCCAATTTATATAGCCACCCATCTCACAAACAAGCAACTCTGGGTGGCGTACAAAAGAGCTAAAAACAATCAAGAAATACATTAAAAGATATAAAAAACTAAATTAAAACATAGAATAATAGAAGGGATGTTAAAAATAAGGGAGCCAACTCACTAGTTCACCTGTCCCCTGGGGTCCCCAGACCTGCTGGCATAACCAGGTCTTGTGTGACCTCCAGATCTTTAGCATGCTTGTCCAACGTACTGGTTGTTGTTGTTTATTCGTTCAGTCGCTTCCGACTCTTCGTGACTTCATGGACCAGCCCACGCCAGAGCTTCCTGTTGGCCGTCGCCATCCCCAGCTCCCCCACGGTCGAGTCCGTCACCTCCAGAATATCATCCATCCATCTTGCCCTTGGTCAGTCCCTCTTCCTTTTGCCTTCCACTTTCCCTAGCATCAGCATCTTCTCCAGGGTATCCTGTCTTCTCATTATGTGGCCAAAGTACTTCAGTTTTGCCTTTAATATCATTCCCTCAAGTGAGCAGTCTGGCTTTATTTCCTGGAGTATGGACTGGTTTGATCTTCTTGCAGTCCAAGGCACTCTCAGAATTTTCCTCCAACACCACAGTTCAAAAGCATCTATCTTCCTTCGCTCAGCCTTCCTTATGGTCCAGCTCTTGCAGCCATAGGTTACTACCAACGTACTGGACTGAAAGATAATTACTGACATTTCCTCAATGCTCTTCATGCTTACCTCCTAAGAAATTACTCACATACTCAACTATATAATGCCTAGTATGAAAGCTAAATTATCCAGGTCTCTTGTCTACTTTAGTAGAGAGAGAGAGAGATTAAACCATGAGAGACAGAAATGATTGAAGCCTCCCATACAAAAGCATAGTAATATATAAAGTTTAAAATCTTTAAACCAATTACTTGGTTTTACTTCTAGTAAAATTTATAGGCAATTTCCCTAAACCAGATTGCTAATCAAAGATTTCAAAGACTGGGTTGCAGACAAAGGGATTTCAGGTTATTTTACTAAGCATCTTTGAATAAAGATGCAATATTACTTTTATTATTGCTTCTTAAAGAAATGGATTCCAGCTCTCAAAATTGATCATTGCTTGACAAAATTTGAACTCATATTTTACTTTCTAGATATTGTACAGGGACAGACTGTAATTTAAATCAACATACGGAGATGAGCACCGGGCCCTAGAGTCGGACATGACTGCACAAATGTGCGGGGGGAACATTTACCATTTAGAACCTCCAACCAAGTATTTTTACACTAAAATAAAACCAGGTAGCAGCTTTCCAGAGCCTGGCATAATGAGTAAAATGCATTGATGATTCTCAGTGGGAAACCACACCAAATCTCAGCAGCGCAGGTGGTGTAAGAGGGTTCCCTTCAAAAGACTCTATGTGCCACTTTGATTACATCCCTGACAGAAATATGTCCCATTACCAGGAAAATGCCTATCTTGCTAATTGTTTCCTGCATATTTGCACATTGGAGCATATATCACAATCACACAGCCTGTTAGTCCTGCATTGCTTCCATGCAATTGGGATCATTTATGATTTACATCCTGCATTTTGCACAGGAGATCATGGTTAACTTACAACCCTGTGAGGCAGTGTTTTTCAACCTTGGTGAGTTTAAGGTGGGTGGACTTCAACTCCAGCAGAGTGGACTTCAACTCCCAGCAGAGCTAGCTGGGGTATTCTGGGAGTAGAAGTCCACCCATCTTAAACTAAGGTTGAGAAACACTGCTGTGAGGAATGCAAAACCAAAGAAAGAACACACTATATCTAGCAGTGGTTACCCTAAAGAAATCTTGTGTGGAAAATTAAAGGAGTAAGAGCTGTCTGTGAGGAGAAAGGCGGCTGTGCTTTATACTAAGACACTTTTATTTTTTGCTTCTCTGTGGTTTTGCTGAAGAACCCTAATTGATCCTGTCGCTTCAGGACATACATTGTGGGCCATGACATTAACAGGTGTCAGCAGTATAGGACACCATGAAGTAGTTTTTACTGCCCTGTTTGATGCATTTCAAGGAGTTGAATCTGGCTAGTCATACTTATGGCCTAGGAACAAAAGAGACAGCTGTAAAAATTCCCCTACTACTGTTTGTTGAATGCTTATTGTTAACTATTTGAAATTCTTGCAGCTGGAAACTGCTCTGTATACCACTGCTAGATATAAGATTTCAATGCTCCCCAAAATTTGGCATTCCAGCAAAACCAAAGAAGCAGGCCTCATATCTGTTGGGCTTGTCTAATGATTGGGGAGGGGGATGCTGGATATTAGAGAATATTTGTAATGTGGAAATATTTGTAATGTAGAAATGTTTGTATTTCATTGCTAATTCATTTGCTATTTACCAATGTTAAATTAAAAAATAACTGTTTCCTAAATGATGGAGTTGTACTAAAAGGGGAAAAGGGATTGCTACCCAAACAGCTAAATTGTAGACTATGGACTCAGTGATAACAGGCAGGTTTGGCTGAGAATGACTGGCCCAAAGTGATTAAGCATAAACTAGAACCCAGGTTTACTGGTGCTGGTCTAACACGTGAGCCACTGCACCACACTGACCTCAAAATGCACCTGATTGTAGTTAGGCTTCCATACAGTTCTTCATGTGTTATTTTTCAGGGCAACTGTCCATGGGACTAGGATTAATGGCATGCCTGACTTCAGTCTCTTATAAATGCATATAACCTATTGCTGATTGTGTACTACTAGATATATACGACTTCAAGTGTGTATGCATGTGGTTTTCTTAATTTGCTAATAAGTCCCCACAACAGGATACATCTGTCAGTGCTGGGTTGCAAAAAACTGGGCAACCATGAGATGGTAACAAAGAGATAAGAAACATTCAACTCAAGCAGCCAGCTAGATTTCTGCAGCCCAGATCTGATAGTCCTAGTCTGGGGGAAAAAATACAGTTCTATTGAAGAACTATTAAAGCTTACTATTGATCCACTGACCTTGATCTTGTCAGGATTGTGTACATTTACTTATTTATTCAATTTGATGCCGCCCAACTCCAAACGACTCTAGGTGGTTCACAATGCATCAAACAACATAAAAACAATACAACAGAAACAAGCAACAAACAAAGAAAAGAACAGCAAGATGGCAAACCCAGCAAATCCAAAACATCCCACCAGCAACTAATCTCCAGCAAAGGGGGAACTAACCATCCTAGCCCAAGACCTGAGGTCTTTATGGCCCTTTGGAACATCATACGTTTCTTGATTGTTCAGAAGAATCTTAGCTTAGTTTCCTTCACAGTATATGTGGGCGTGCACATGTGCATACAAACATGTGCTCTACATGAGTTGTCTCAGCTCTTCTTAGAATTAAAATGCATAAAATGTAAGTGCATATACATATATAGCAGTAACAAAAAGGTATGTACAGGTAGTCCTTGCTTAGCAACCACTTGTTCAGCTACTGTTCGAAGTTACAACGGTGCTGAACAAGGAAACTTACAACTGGTCCTTGAAGTTGCAGCCGTCACAGCGTCCCTGAAGTCACGTGATTGCTATTTGGGCCCTTGGCAACTGGCACGCAATTACGTCACAGTGTCCCGCAGCCATGTGATCTCCATTTGCAACCTTCACTGTCAGCTTCCAACAAGCAATCAATGGGGAAGCCAGCAGGAAGTTTGCAAGTCATGGTCACATGACATTGCACTTAACGACTGGGGCGATTCGCTTAACAACCACAGCTGGAACTGACGGAACTGCCGTTGTTAAGTCAGCACGGTCACATATTTTGTTTTATAACCGCATTGCTTAGCGACAGAGTTGCGAGTCCCAATCACATCATTAACTGAGGACTACCTGTATCTGCCCTATGAACTAAAGAGTTATGCCTACACATTTATTTTGTAGTCTCTTCCAATCCTATCAACCTTTGCTTGAAATGTAGGTGCTTAGAAGTGTAGAATAAAAGCAACCGATGAAACAGCCTGTTCCCTAGAACAAGTCTCTCTATTCTGAATTATTTTTTCTATCCCGCCTTTATTTATTTTTTTATAAATAACTCAAGGCACGGAACATACCCAATATTTTAATGTATTACAAGAGTCATCAGTGAACTTATTAGAGCTTGCACCTCACATATAAAATATGTATGTTACCAGAAGCTATGGAAAAAGTAATAAACTGAGAAACATTGGGATTTAGAAGTCCGTTTAATCAAGGTTTTACTATTATTTTAAAAATAAAGACATGTATATAATATGCTCAGGAAATTAATTTCTATCCAATTTCTATTTTTTAGATAAACCAAGGAAAGCACAGCACAGAGATTTTGGAGAAAGTTGGTTTTAGAAAAATACAGTTCTTGCCTCCATAATATAATAGATGAGAGTTTCTAATGTAGAATTTATGCCCTTTGGTATGTTTATTTTGTTTCCATTTGATCTGTAGCTAATTACATGCTTTCTGGATCGTATTTTATTTTAGTTAAGCTGCCATGGGAAAAATATTTTTAAGCAGACATGTGTTTTCATAGTAAAATAAAATTATTTTATAGAATATCTCATTTTAAAGACTTGTCTGTGAAGTCTTTCCAGAACACATCTACATTATAAAAATAATACATATTGTCCCTTATTTAAGAATATCTTTGCACACCTCAGATTTCTAAATTCATTTGCATCCAGTAGTTTTAAGATCAGAGGGTCCAGATCAATACTATTCTCCTTTGGACTGGCATGAGGAGACACCTACTTCCAGTAACTTTTAAAAACTTTTGTTGTTATTTGTTCAGTTGCTTCCGACTCTTCATGACTTCATGGACCAGCCCACGCCAGAGCTTCCTGTCGGCTGTCGCCATCCCCAGCTCCCCCACAGTCGAGTCTGTCACCTCCAGAATATCATCCATCCATCTTGCCCTTGGTCGGTCCCTCTTCCTTTTGCCTTCCACTTTCCCTAGCATCAGCATCTTCTCCAGGGTATCCTGTCTTCTCATTATGTGGCCAAAGTACTTCAGTTTTGCCTTTAATATCATTCCCTCAAGTGAGCAGTCTGGCTTTATTTCCTGGAGTATGGACTGGTTTGATCTTCTTGCAGTCCAAGGCACTCTCAGAATTTTCCTCCAACACCACAGTTCAAAAGCATCTATCTTCCTTCGCTCAGCCTTCCTTATGGTCCAGCTCTCACAGCCATAGGTTACTACAGGGAATACCATTGCTTTAACTATGCGGACCTTTGTTGTCAGTGTGATGTCTCTGCTCTTAACTATTTTATCAAGATTTACCATTGCTCTCCTCCCAAGAAGTAGACGTCTTCTGATTTCCCGGCTGCAGTCAGCGTCTTAAAAACTAGAGTTATTTAAATGTAGAAATTTAACAGGTGTGAATCTTTTATGCCAACCATTTTCAACCTGGGAATTTTTGATTGCGCTGATTGGGGCTTGCAGTCCAATTTATGGGGAGGGCACCAGGTTGGAGAAGCTTGCTACCCACATGGTTTTTCTCCACTTGAACTTAATCGTGGCACAAACATGCCCTGGCACAATCTTTCTCCTCCTTCTTTGTGGCTATGTTTTCTTATCCCTAGCAGAAGAATGAGACTTTAAGATGTTTTAGTTGTATCGGCGTTAAAATAGTATTTTATTTTTTAAAAAAACCATTCAAGGACAGCGTCTAGATTTATAAAATCTGCATGGCTTTGTCACCCGTTATCTCCGAGGGAGTTCAGATGATCGGCACTTCCAGCATAAGTTATGGAGGCCCCAGACGAAGTAGAGGCAGATTTCAGTGGGGACAGCCCATGTTATGCTGATATAGTGTTCTACCCTCACGGGGGGGATGGGGGGTGGACGGCTTTCTTTCGGGCAAAGATTCCCTCTGTTAACTATTTCCGTCGCGCCTATATTTCTTGCGCTTGATTTACAAAGAAGCAAATCCGCCTTCCTAAGGCCCCCAAAGGCTACCCCGAAGGTAGACAGCCGTGTGCGAAAGAGATCAGGGTATCCTCCTGCGGCTCCGAGGGAGAACTCCGCTACCCGCTTTTGTTTTTCGCCGTCGCTTCAGCCTGCTGCTTCGCTGCTTGCTTTCTCCGCCTGGCTTCCGATCATGGCGGGGGCCCGGCTCCCTTCCGCTGCCCGAGCGGCACTGGGGCCTCCTCGGTGGGCTGTGGGCCGGGCCCCGGGGAGAGCAAAGGGCCGGCCGCCCGGCTGGGTCGCTGCCTGACTTGGAGCCCGCGGCGGCGAGCTGTTGCAGCTCACGGAGGAAGCCAGAGATTGGCGGTGGGAGGAGAAAACACGAAACGTAACCAGGCCCGCTGGCTCCTCGAAGGACGCTGCTGCTGACGACAGCGGCGAGGCGAGGTTTGCGGAGGGGAAGGGAGGTTTCGCTTCCAGCCGTGGCAGCCGCCTCGGCCACTTTGCTCCTGACGAGAAGGGGAGGGGAGGGGAGGGTCAGTCGGCCGGTCGGCAGCCGCCTCCGCACCTGTTTCGGAGACCCCGCCCTGCGGCTACCCAGAGGTACCCACCCGCTGGGAGGAGGAGGGCGACCGCGACAACAACAACGAGGAGTGGGTGCTGCCGGCGCCGAGCACCTGGCTCTGACCCCCGGCTTTCTGCTCGCCTCGCCTTCCTTAGTCGGCCGCCTCTCAGGGGACTCCGTGTCGCGGGAGGAGAGGGGGGTCTGCGCGGCGAGAAGGAACCACACGCAGGGCCGGGCCAGCAACGGGTGGAGCCGCGGCTCGTTTAGCCGAAAAAGCCCCCTCGAAGCCGTCGCTGTCTGGCGCAGTTGTCCAAAGCTCGCTCTCTCTTGCCTTCTTGTTTGCCGCCGGGAGTGAAAACTCAAACTCTCTGCAGGAAGCCCTGGTGGCCGAAGAGGAGCTGTGGCGTGGGCGGCACGATGAACCCCAATGTCACCTACGCCAGCCGCAAGCGGCGGAAACCCGTGCAGAAGATGTAAGGGTAATGTTTTGCCTGGGCGCTCTTGGGGCAGGGGGTGGCCGGGCGCAGCGCTTGGTATTTCTTCGCCGTGCCTCTGGGCTCTCGCCGTTCACTTTGAAGCTCTGGCCTCGCCCCTCCTTTTCGAAGTGACACTTCTGCCCCCCTTCGCGTCCATTGAAATGCCTCGGGTCGCTCTCCTTCCCTCTTTAAGAGTTCCTCCCTTACTCCCAGCTTTGTATTTTACTTTATTTCTCCTTCCCTTTGAAGCGCTTTGTTTTTTTGTTTTGTTAAGGGGACAAGGAGAATTCAGGGTTGCAGGCCTCATTCCGCTGTGCGCTCCTACTCCCATCTTTAAAACCAACAGCAACCCGGGCCGTGCTTTTTAAAAGCAAGCGGTCCTAGGCGCGAAGGGTTTTCGATGGCCTGAATAAGAGATTTGCGCAATCTCTGCTCATCTTTCCCCTCCTTCCTCCTCGCAGTCGCTTCTAGTAACTCTTGGGATGTTAGTGAGAGAGACTGTTTTCGGGCTGTAAAAGTTTGCTTTTAAGTCATGGAACACTGATTAATATTTTTTAAAGAAAGGAGTGCTGAGGATCGGGCATTGCTGTTTAGATCCGTAGGTGAAGGGAAGCACTTGAAACATGCACAGAGGCTCCTTAAAAGTATATGGACCTAAACTTAGTCCTGGTATGGGATACAGGTTGCCGGACTGAGAATAAGTACAATTCAGGCCTTGATTTGGAGCCCTGATTTTATATGGCTCTGTTAAAACCAGGGGGCTGATTAAGGTCAGAAGAAGCCTGAGGGGTGGGAAAGGATGAAGACAGTCTTTAAATTCATGTGGCTGCATTTTCTAATCAGGAATTTGAGGTATTGCAATTTGAGGTATTTTAACGAGTACTGTACTGAAAGTCTGTGGCTGTTAATGTAGCTTTTTGCTAAGGTTGGCTGTGGGCCCTGACTTGTTATCTAACAGATTGCAGTAGTGCAGAGAGTACACTAGGACTACAGTTTAGTATACATGTGCAGAGAGCCAGTTTGTGCAGGCTGTAATCTGTAACTATACTGCAGTGGGTTTCTCTCTAGTCTGAAGATTAATATTCTCTCTGCATCAGAATATTTGAAGGTTTGGTTTTTAAGGTGTATGCAGTTTTGATACTTTTCTGTCTGCCTTTCAAAGTATTGTGGGGCAAAATACAAATGTACTGGGGGACTTTTTATATTTGTAGAATGTGTAAGTATTGAAATCAGAATGAAAGAAAGGCATAATGAAGCAAATCTATAAATACTTTTTTGGCTGTTTTAACATCTGCAGTAATTTCTTTCTTTCTATACCCTTGAGTCAGTGTCGACTTCTGGCAACTGCCTGGACAAGTCCGTGCAGTTTTCTTGGCAGGATTTCAGAAGTGGTTTGCCATTGCCTGCTTCCTAGGGCTGAGAGAGTGACTGGCCCAAGGTCACCCAACTGGCTTTGTGCCTAAGCCAGGACTAGAACTCACAGACTCCCTGTTGCTAGCCTGGTGCCTTAACCACTACACCAAACTGCCTTTCTCTGCAATACTTGCATCAGGTTTTTTATGAAATCGTAGATGTTCTAGGTGTTACATGTCACAGCACATTGAAAAATCACTTAAGGCAAAATTAATTATATAGAAAGATGATGGCACTGGGAATTTTTAAAAAAATGTTAATGAAAGTGTAAATTCTAAAAAAATAGAATACTTCACTGAAATGAGTAAAATTAACTTCATGTGTTACTTGATTTGTGTTTTAGGTTTGAGTGCTAAGATTATTTTAAGTTAAATAATGTCAGATATTACTACTTTTTTTGGTGTGATCTTAAGTTACTAAAGTGTTTACTGTCTAAGTAAGATTGCGGATGAAATATTAATTCAGTAGCAAAAAACTGCATTGAGTTCAGTGATATTTCCCAAAGAGTATCAAGAAAATTGAGTGGAATGGTTTGAGGTGCATGCCAAATTGCTGGTTTCACAGTGGATTGTACCTATAATTGTTAGAGGACTCTGATTTATATGTTTTAATTGTAAGTTTTCCTGTCAGAGTTGGTTCCTATTATAATTGTGCTGATTATCCCATTGGACAAATGCATTGGAATAATTGGCAAAAATGCCATTGTATACTTTCTGGTAGAATGAGAGTATTCTTAAAGTGGTGGTGTGAATACACTGAGACAAAATGTTTATAATAGTTTAATTTTCCTTCCCAGTGAGAAAATCCATATGCTATGTATTGTTAATGCTCAAAATAGGTTGATCAGAATACTGCAAATCTGACTTTGTAGTATGAGTATCTATGCTTATTAAGCTGTCTTAGGGGAGGTGTATTATATATTGGTTTCTGGGCTCTATATAAAAGTAGCACACACCCATAAAATGAATAACTATGTTCTCAAAGTTTACTTTATTGGTGACAGTTGTTGGTTATGCAATATTTACTATTAAGTAATATGGTTTGTTCTGTAAACAATAGTGGACTCACTGGTACTCAACTAGATTTTAAAATGTTAACTTGTTCAATTATTTCCTAGCATAACATAGTTATCTTAAGATAGTAACTAGAAAGTTGCCTTTTTTGCTAGTTCTTCAGTTTTTCTTATGAATAATGTGAAAGTTTTGAAAACTTCCAGAGTTTTATATCAAACAGGATGCATTTCCAATAGATTCCTGAAATGAATAAGTATGTTTGCAGCCAAGCCAAGCAAGTAGGCTTTTAAATACTGTAACAATGAACTGACTTTGACATAAGAAGGCAGTTCAACAAACTCCTTTTTGCAGGATTAAAATTGACAGGGAATCTCTACTTCTGACTTTATTATTGCATATAGACCACTATATGCCACCCATGCTATATAGACATATAAACAATTCAAAAGAAAAGATAAATGATTGTCCCTCCCCTTCCTGCCAACAACAACCTTTTTGCATTCTTAAGCTATTAAAAATTGATGTTGTGATTGTTTTTGAAGTATCTGGAAGTTTTATGCAAACCAGCCCCTCCCCCAAACTCTGTAGAAAAGTATATTACAAAGTGACTAAAGAACAGTAGAGATTCCTAGCTTAATTTTTGTATTTACTTCCTTGAACTGAAATTCAGCTGTATATTTAAAAATCTTTAGTATTCTAAAGTAGATTGCTTTGTAAACTGTAATCTTATGAAAATTTACCTGGGAATAAGTCCCACTGAATACTGTTTGAGTTTTGTGTGTGTGTGTGTGTGTAAATAAAATTTTGGATGTGGATTGCTACCCCCTTTTTAAAGTAATCTGGTATATATTAATCTTACAAGAAAATGTTTTGATTTATGATGCCTAAGTAAGTATTATTTGGCCTCTTTCCTCCCTCTGTTACTGGAATAGTAAAGTATGCTTGACTAGGGACAGCTGATGCAGTCTTGTCTGGTTCTTTTTCTATTTTTTAATCTTAAGTAGTATAGTAGGTAAGAAACAAAGCAGCCCATATAGAAATCAGAGTTAAGTAGTATGTAATAGCTTTCTATACACATTTGAACTGCAATTTGTGTATATGCTGCTTTGTTTCTTCATTAGCATATTGATCCAGGGAATCATTGAGAAAGATCATAAAACCTCTAGTTTGTGTTTTTGCTTCTGTTAGGGATGTGAAGTACAGTTTGAGTTTACAGTGAATTCCTTTTGTATCTTTTCTTTGAATATGACATTTTCAGACCTATAATCTGGATAGTATGGGCCAAATTTGTGCTGTACAGGAATATAAAATACTTTTAGGGTGTAAGGCATCACTTTACCTCTCTGACTGTATATGGTATGCAAGAGAAGAGAAGCTGTTTGGTACCTTTTAGCTTTGCCTAAGAAAGGTGCCAGCTTCTACAGTTCTGATAAACCACATATCATTTAGAAGGCAGTGATACTTGCTGATATGCTGCGATCAAGGAACTATAATTGGCTTATTAGATTTGTTGTCTGCAGTAACCTAGTATCCAAGATGACAAAGGCTTCAGAAGGCGATATGATTGGATGATGCATGAGAATCTGTGATGGTCAGGAAGCTTATTTTTAATTTTCTCCTTTTCTAATTTGATCAACCCTAATTGAAGCAGGCTAGATCTGGAAATGCTGCTCCTAACAGGTCCTTTATTTTCCGCCCAAGCTGTCATTTTTGGCACATTTCCTTGATGAAGATTTGGAAATGTTATGTGTTTCCTTCTTCAATCCCATATTGATGTTCATAAACATATTTAACATGGTTATTTTAAGACAACAATCTACAACAATAGAGTATTTAAATGTTTACTTTGTGAAACAATATTTTAAAGGGAAAGAATTGATCTTAATGTGTCTCTATATCAGTGCTTTCCAAAGTGTCGTTGTTGGCGACACACCAACAGCGGCGGCGTGGGCGTGCACGGCAGTGGTGCAGGGGGGCGTGCGGGGGCGGCGGCGTGCACGGCAGCAGCCTCGCTAAAACGCAGAAGCGCTGATGGTGCGCCGTTGTTGCTGCCGCCGCCTCACACACCGCCACCACTTCCTGCGCCGCCACTTCGCGACACACTAAACTGTGTGTTGCGACACACTAAAGTGTCACGACACACAGTTTGGAAAGCTATGCTCTATATGTTGTTTCATAGTTAGCTTTTGTTGTTTAATTTGACTTCAGTTTCTTTAAGTTTCTTTTTTTTTCCCTTTAAGGGACATCTTTATTTATGTTTAGTATTCATTCATTCATTCATTCATTCGATTTATATCCTACCTTTCATTCAGGGTCTCAAGGCAGCATAAGCTTAAGAATGTCATCAGCATACTGATGATCCTAATTCCCTGCACAGGTGTTAGCCCTGTGAGGTAGTCCAAATAAACAAATAAATAAATAAATAAACCAGGAGTACTAGCTCTGTCTTTCTTGTAAGGGTACATTAACAGAATCTTGCAAGCCTGAAAGTACCCCTCCCGTCCCTCACTTTTACTTTCCTGAAAACTAGGGAGGGTCCCTTTTAAAATGTTTCCCACACCCTCCCTCCTTACATGGGCTGAGATATATTTTACATGCCAGTTGTCCAGTCTGTGGCTCTCCCTCCTGTCTCCCAAGGTCATTCCCACATTCCATTACAACAGGATAACCCCATCCAGCAGCTGCATATAGTTGTTAAATAGGACTGGAGAGAGAGTATTCCTCAAAGAGTGGGCTCAGGATTTGACCTCTCCTCTCCACCAACATCAACTAGAACTGACTTCAGAGGAAGGAGGAGAACTACTACCACACTGTGGTCTTTGGTCTCAAATCCCTAGGCCAGAGCTTTCCAAACTGTGTGTCGCGACACAAAAGTGTGTCGCCACACACAGTCTGGTGTGTAGCCACACAACCCGGAAGCGCTGATCATCATCAGCGCTTCCGGGTTTTACCGCGGCGGCACACCAACCGCGGCGTGCAAAAACCTGAAAGCGGCAGCAGCGCTTCCGGGTTTTTGCGCGCTGCCGCAACAGCGGCACTTCCGAGTTTTACCGCGGCGACACACCAACCGCGGGAAAAATTTGGAAAGCCCTGCCCTAGGCCAATCCAGAAGGATTTCATGATCTATGGTATCGAAAGCCACTGAGAGATCAAGGAGATCCAGAAGGTATGCATTACCACCATCCTGATGCTGCCAGAGATCATCCCCAAGTGTAATTATTGCCATCTCAGCACTATACCCAGGTCTCGAACCCAACTGAAAGGGGTTCATATATGCTTAAGAATATTATCTTGTGCAAAATGGCTACCTAAGTGAGGTAGTCCTCACTTAATGACAGTAATTGCGACCAGAAACTCCATCGCTAAGCAGCGCAGTCATAAATCGAAAAATCACATGACTGTGCCAACTTACGATGGCAGTTCTGGCACTTCTGTTTGCTGTCGTTAAATGAATCACCATCGGCTGTTAAGTGAGGTTCTCACATGACTGTGACTTGTGACTTCCTGCTGGCTTCCCCATTGACTTTGCTTGTGGGAAGGTGGCAGGGAAGGTCACGTGATCATGTGACCACCAAGGCACTGCGATGGCTGTAAATTAGAAGACTGGTTGTAAGTCCCCCTTGTTCACAGCTGTAATGACAAACGGTCACTGAATGAGTGGTCGTTAAGTGAGGACTACCTGTAAGTTTTATGCCATGTCTAATGGCTAAGTGAAATGGAAGTTCTCTCTTTCCTATCGCAAGGCACATAGGTAACAGATATCTTAAAACTTTGAAATTTAATTTTGTAATATCTACATAAATAATTTGGTAATTCACCCTAAAACTTAAACTAGACGAATATTGCTTACTATAATACTCAGAAAGAACAAATAGCAATAACATGTTCATCATTTGTACAGAATTAATAGTCCCAAAGTACTTGGAAGGTGCCAAGACTATTTGAAAGCAATGACTGGTTTGGTTTTGGTTTTGTTATCATGACTACACTCTTCAATTTACAGAGAACATTCAAGGGGCCCTGCTCCATTATATGATTCACTCTTTTAAAAGCCCAATATCTAGATGTTTGCTTGAGTTTTACAATTAAGTTTTTGTAAGCATAAGAACATATAGCTGTTGTAGAAGTCATTTCTGATGAAATACTTAAATTTTATCTGGAACAGAGTATACCTGATCTAGAACTCAGTAGCTAGAGGAATTAAAAGTTTCTGCAGTGGACACAATACACATTTGTTTAAATTTATTTGTGCCAACAAAGTATGTTTTCAATAGATCAGGAGGAATTGCAACTACTGGTTCCATGACCCAATTCACACACTAACCTTGTTGTGTGGGTGGATGTTTGAAAAGAAACTATGTGCATATTGCCTGTTTCACAAGCTATTTATGCAACTGTGTAATTCTGTGGACTCAACTGTGCAGCTGCAAATGAAAAATATGTTTCAATTACACAGAGACATGCATAAAATGTATTTAATTTCTTTTTGTACTGTTTTAATTGTTTAACTGTTTTTATGATTGTTAGCCGCCCAGAGTCACTGGTTTGAGATGGGCGGCTATAATTAATTAATTAATTAATTAATTCATTAATTAATTCATTAATTCATGCATGCATGCATGCATGCATGCATGCATGCAACTAAGCCTGCTGTTTTAAGGTTCCAATAGTTTCTGCATGACAGTGCTATCTGAGGTGGGTGGCAACTGAGCCTTCTTGATTATACCATATTATATAAATGTATTTATTCTCTAGTCTAGGGCTTTAAATGTTATAGCTCTGATTGGATATAACAGTTATATGACTCTTTATTTTTTGTAATGTGTATTTATAATTGTATGAACTATCCTGAAGATTTCTGGAAGTGTAGCATATCAATTTTATAATTATATGTGTAGCATTTGAGATCCAGTATGGTATGGAGCAGAGCTTTCCAAACTGTGTGTCACAACACGTTAGTGTGTCGGCTGCAGTGTCTGGGTGTGTCATGGCTGCTGCCTCCGAGCCCTGCCAGGATTCCACGCAGGTCCTAGTGCCTGCCTTGTGCCTTGCTTCCTCCAAACCTGCTGTGATTCCGCGCAGGTCCTAGTGCTTGCCTTGTGCCTTGCTGCCTCCAGACCTGCTGTGATTCCGCGCAGGTCCTAGTGCCTGCCTTGTGCCCTTCTGTAAGAGTGTGTCGCGAAATGATGCATGTCTGAAAAGTGTGTCACCAACATGAAAAGTTTGGAAAGCTCTGTATGGAGGGTAAGGTGCTGGATTAGGAGCAGGGAACCCCAGGTTGAAGTCCTCCCTTCGGCACAGAAGCCAGCTAGGACCAAGAGTGGACCAATCACTCTTTCTCAGTCTAGACTGGGCAATTGAAAAACATCCATCTACCGAGCTGCCCTGGACCAGCATAGTTGATTATAGTCCATCACCATCAGTAATAATAATGTGTACCATTTTTTTAAAAATGGTATGAAGTCTTAAATATAAAGTTTCTTTGTTAGTTATAGACAGTATATACTTATAAGATAATTGCAGGATATTATCATTTTAAACCCAGAAGTGTGATCAGAATACCTTCCAACTCTTCCTCTCCCCTCCCCCTGCTTCATCTCTTCTTACAGCTTTCATTTTAATAGAAGACCTATCTTTGAAAGAAAAATCTTTGTGGGAGATACATATTTCAGTGGAACTCACAGGACCACTAAGGAAATGTATACATTATTTTGGGATACTTGTGATATGATACTCGTTATCAGTGAAAATACAAATGTGTTTTAAAATGTGATCTCACTATATCCTATTGTTATGGCAGAGTAAAGCCTTCCCCTACTGAAGGAGCGAAGTCAAATCCATCAAAAAGGCATAGAGATCGATTGAATGCAGAGTTGGATCGTCTGGCTGGTCTTCTGCCATTCCCTCAGGATGTTATTGCCAAACTGGATAAACTATCTGTGCTTAGACTCAGTGTGAGTTACCTGAGAGCCAAAAGTTTCTTTGATGGTAAGGAATTTGAACTTATTTTTCTGACTGACCATAATATTAGTATTCTGTTAACTTAAGTCCTCTTTTTTCTCTCATCTTTTTTAAAGCTGAGAACTGAAAGGAAGTATGGTTGTGAATTTTTAAAAAATTAAAGTTGTGCTCCTTTTGAAAGTTGCAGTTCTTTTAAGCAATAATTAATAGATGTTTGGCAATTTATTGACGCGCTTCTAGCATCCTAGTATCCAGTATCATTTATTTTCCCTGTATATTTATTAATTAAGGCCACTTACATAATTTTAAACAATCCTTTCTTTCCGAGAGTTAGAGAGTAGAGTGAAAGCTTGACTGAGGAGTTACGTGTGCAACGTTTCTAATTGTACTGTTGCTAAAAATGGCCTTTGAAATCACGCAAGAGACTAGAAAGGATGTATATTGTCTCTCACTGTTGGTGAATTAAATATCTAGTAGTGATAGGCCAATAGAATGGCTATCATAGAACACATACATAATCTCCCCTGTGAAAACAGTATTTCAGGAAAATCTGAAATAATAATTCATTACTTGATTATATTTGAGAATCCTTTTCAGGAGCCACTGCAGGTTTGGGCTGGAAAAGATGTTTCTGGCCGTCCTCCACCCCACTCCCCCCAGTTTCCAGGAGAACAGACTCAGTGCATATTTTTAAGAAATATATAGGAAAATAAGTATGGATACCTTTCCAAAAGTATAGGCAGAGAAATGAATCTATGGCTTTGTTCAATTTTGATCTTGTGAGTTGCATTAACAGTGGAACTTGCTTGAATAGGCTCTTGCTAATAAAAACAAGAGTCTAAGGCAGAACGTGCATGCTAAATTAATTTGGTATCTTCAGACTTTGGCTTTTGGTAATTCTTGGAGAATTGGGTTGAGTAGAATATGATTTACAGTAGAGGAGAGTTGGGTAGGTGTAAAATGCTGAGCTTTTCTCATCTTGTTAATTTCTTCTCACTACATAGGAAGTTTTCCTTCCAAGGACCTTTCTCCACTTGCACCTCATAGCAGCACATATATGCCTCAGCTGCATCTTTTCCTCTATGCATCCACATGATGCTTTCTCTCTGGTCCTCTTCCCATGTGTGAGATACCTTAAGTTACCCTTAGCGGTTCTTATGCTAAAGTGCTGTTTTTCTCCCTCCAGCAGACAGCAATGGATATCAGTTTCAAGATGTGTTAAAATCTGACACACTTTGCCAGCTATTCTGCCTGGAGAACCGTTGGGTGATTAGTAGATGGCAGGATCAGTTTAGTGTTTATTGGCCACTTCAGGTTGGTCCTGGAATGCCCCCATCTGGACCCCAGGCAAACTCCTCCACTCCTATTTTCCTTTTTGTCTCAAAAGACTGCTTGTAAACGTACCAACCAGCTCACAAGTAGGCTTGCAGTTTTGAAAGATGGCTAGACACCAGCAGAACAGTGAGGTGGTGCAGACAAAGCCTTAGTGCTATTTCAGTTTGGCTCTATTTTTGCCCATTTGCACTTTTTCTTTGCTCATGTAAGACTATTTATCAGGCTGTTCTGTGGGTCTATGAAGCAAAAGAAGAGCAGGTTTAGCTATCTGGATGTATTCATACATTGGGAACAAAGGTTAGGATCCATTCTACTGCACTTCAGCTATATTGGACAAGCCCTCCACCTCTGAGATGATGGCAGGGTTGCTGATAGGCAGGGCACCAAGTATGGATTTCAGATTTTTGTTTTCACAGTCCAGTTTGGAAGAAGAGAAAAATATAGAGAGGTGTAAGGATATATTTAAATAATGGATGGCTCCAGTCCTACTTGTGCCACTGATATCAGTGAGTCTATTCTAAGAATACTGTAGTCTAGATCCCAGCATGGCCTATACACCTCATACACCAACATACATTTTGCATTCTTGCTGTATAAAGTCTTCAGTGCTTGTAATGGACAAAGAGTTAGAAACATCTATGACAGGGCTTTCCAAAGTGCCGCCGCTGGCGACATGCCGCCGGTGGCAGCGGCTCAGGGGGGGGCATGCGGTGGCGCGCGCGTATGGTGGCGGCGCGGGGGGGCATGCGGCGGCGCGCGCACGGCGGCGCGGGGGGCGTGCGGCGGCGCGCGCATGGTGGCCGCCGTGCACGCACGCGCCGCTGCTTCCGGGTGGTGTGGCGACACACCACGCTGTGTGTGGCGACACACTTTTGTGTCGCAACACACAGTTTGGAAAGCTCTGATCTATGAGCTGATTTTGGGCATCAGAACAAAGCCACAACTGTATGATGTATTGCTGTCTGCTCACCTTTCTTCTGAGTACATCCCCACCCCATGCAGATATGACTTCATCTGTATGTAGCATGCCAGGCTTCTGTAGCCTGCAGTATAGTAATAGCTTTTTATGGAGGCAGTAATCAGTAAGGTTAAGACATTGTGGTCGGCTGGCAGCCATGTACATGCCTCTTTTGCTTGTTGGCATCCTTTGCTGTAGCTAATCATGGAGTTGCATGAAAGAGAGCACAATTAGTGAATAGAAAGAGAAATACAGTTTTGTAAATGAAGCAGGTTCTAACATATAAGTACTAGTGTTGAATCATAAAATATTTTGTAAATGTAGAAATGAATGTTCTCGTTTGCTTTGTGGATTTAGTCGATAGGCTTTTGTTAACTGTTGAAGTAAAAGGGAAATGCTAAATGAATAACAGGATACAAATGAGGGGTGTGTGAATTCCTGAGGAAAGTTAAAATATAAACCTGTAATCATATGATCACATTTAAAAGGAAACCCAAGCTTTATCTGAAACAATAGATTTTTCTTCCCCAAAGAAAACACTTGCCTTTTTCTAGATTTAAACAATCCAGTTAGGAAGTTGGTTAAACTAGCACAAGAACAGGCTTACTTGGGAGAGCTTATTATGAAACGAGCACACCTTAAGCAATCTGCTTTATAAAGTGGTCAGATGGCAATGTTAAAATATTTGCAATTCTTGAGATTCAAGTATTAATCATTCAATTGAAGGAAGCAAGTTTGCATGGAATATTCTCTGATACTTTGTAATATTGAATTTTCACTCCTTATATATCTCTACGTTTGTACAAACAAGTAAAATTTAAACTAGGTCAGGCAGGACATGCTGAGCATGGTTTCTGGAATTCTTCTTTCCACTCTTTTTACCAACAGTGACCATAGGAATCATCTGTATTTTGTTGTGTATAACAAAATAAAATACCTCTGGGTGAGGGGAGTGTGTTGCTGCTCTTAACCTCATGAAGCATCTGTGTGCGTTTGTGTGCACTTGGAAGTATGGAGTGGGCTGTGTATGCGCCACTCTGGATCATGTGACCAGCGGGGAGGAGAGAGTAAAGGACCTTTTGAAGGTGCCCTCAGCTACATTCTAAGCTATTGGCCAACTGCCTTTCCTGTAGGGATACATCAAGATTTTCTCTGTCACTCATCTGGCCCAATTTCAGACCTGATCTTACTTTCGCAGGCTTCTGTTCCTATTGGTCCTTTCATTTCAGTTTTCAGAAAGTTACCATGCTGATGGACGGAGGGCTAGATGGAAAATGATACCTTTTACATATTTTTTCAACATTTTGCTGGTTTGGAAGAATTAAAAATTAGTGTAGAGTGCCAATATACATTAAGATTCAGCTATTGTTCACAGGAAAAACAGATTTCTGATGGTACAATACTTGACACATATTTTTAAATACATTTGCAGAATATTGCTCTGTGTTCAAGGAACAATCCTTCTGGGACATGAAGGAGAATCTAGCAAAATGTGTGCTTCAGAAGCAGCTTCCTGGTGCAATCCTGGTTCTGTTCCATAAGTAGAAAATAACCAAACTAGCATGTTTCCTGGCAAAAATTTAGAAAGCCAACCAAATATAATTGGGAATGCTTAGTGTAGAAAAGGAAATGCCCTTAGAAGATACAAGAAGACAGAGATGAAGTTGAAGTATTTTCAGAACATGAATTTTATTGAAACAGATCTTACAAAATATCAGTTAAATCATCAACTTGGAACCTTCTTAGAAGATGAAAAAAAAGGAGTGGGTTAGGGTACTGAGTGGTATAGCTATGTGAAATAGCGTTTGTCTTTGGAGGAAAAATGAGAGGGAAGGAAGAGGAACAGCAGAGAGATACTGATTTTTTTCTTATTGTTGTGTCGGAACCTCCAGAGCAGTATTTCTCAACCTCAGCAACTAAGAGGTGTGGACTTCGACTCCCAGAATTCTCCCCCAGCATGGCTGGCTGGGGAATTCTGGGAGTTGAAGTCCACACCTCTTAAAGTTGCTGAGGTTGAGAAACACTGCTCCAGAGGATGTTGTGATAATTCTAGGATGTAGAACTGGCATCAACAGAGAAATTGAATTTAGGGAAGGTATGCTCAGCATAAAAGAGATCTCAGAAATTTACAAGCCTAGTGAAGGAGAAATTGATCAGGTGATTTCCTGTGCTGTTTTAATAAAACAAAAGTATCCTAGTAGTGCAGTTAAATTCAGTGTTGCTTAGTGGCCAATTTAATAGTAATATGGTAATTTTTCACTAAATTAGGACAGGAAAAAACTGGAGGTTTACAATCTTGAGAGGTTCCACTGTGCTTGAACAGTGGACACTATGCTTCCTTTGTCTATGTCAGGGCTTTCCAAAGTTTTTCCTGCGGCGACACACCAACCGGTGTTGGTGTGTCGCCGTGGGAAAACCCGGAAGTGCCGTCCTTGCGGCAGCACGCAAAAACCCGGAAGCGCTGCTGCCGCTTTCGGGTTTTGCGCACTGCAATTGGTGTGTCGCCGCAGGAAAACCGGAAGCGCTGATGATGATGATCAGCGCTTCCGGGTTGTGTGGCGACACACCAGACTCTGTGTGGCGACACACTTTTGTGTCGCGACACACAGTTTGGAAAGCTCTGGTCTATGTCAATACAGTATTGCAGCAGGTATGGAATGGAATTTTTCTCTGTGGCAACTTTGATTAGAAACTGATGTTTTTGGCATTACCTTAATTTGCTGTGCTGTTTTAGCCTCAGTAACACTGCTAAAAGCTGCCTCTATTATGACACTTTTAAATAATATAATGATCTTTTGAATTGGGCTCCTTGGTTGCATATTTTATTTTAAAAATCTGGCTCTGTATTTCAGATTTTTCTCTGCAGCAATCAAGACAAGAAATTTGCATGTAAAAGATAAGAATAGGGACAGAAGTGTATGTTTTGCAATAAATAATGATGTAAAAATACTAGTTTGCTGTAGATTTTTCATCAAGCTGTATGGAGCTTTTGAGAAATGAGCTGGATTTAAAATATTAAGTAAACAGATACGTACTTTTTTTGTGAACTGTGTGTTTGCCTTTTAATTTGATGCTTAATTATATCAGATTTCCTAAAGCTAAGGATAGGCATACAAATGTATTAAAAACAGAGGTTAAACTTGTCTTATCCTGTTAGTTCAGTTGCTATATTAAAACAAAAATGGGAGAAAAATACGGTTATTCAGGAATCTTTGTGTTGAACATTGCAGAATGAGTATCATGTCTCATTTCCCCCTATTTACTTTTTTAAAGTAGTTCCTTTTATAATAATAAGCAGCTAAGTAGCCCTTTCACATTATGTGATTATTAGTTAATGTACTTAATTAATTAACTATTAGTTATAGTTAATATTACTACTCAGCAACTACAAACTGCCATAGCCAGTTTTATTACAAATTTATAGTAAAACAAACAGAACCTGTTTATAGCTGCTTGGATTATAATCTGGTTATTGCCAGATATTGGTATGAGATTTGAATGGTTTAACTATTAACAGCTAGTTTGAAAAACTTTGGCAAATTACAGCAATGGAAACATTTCCAAACATCCGTTTACATAATACTACAAACTCAGATAATTTTCAGATGGAATGGTCTTGTTTCATTTTTTTAATATAAATTTTAATAAGCTTATTGACATTATGCCTCATGGTTATTGTGACTTATGGAATAGTTTATATAGGAAATAGCTGTAGATATGATGGTTAATATTGAATCCCTTTTTATTGGTTTAATGTAATATGGATAGTGGCTTAAAAATTAACTAAAATAATATCTACCAAGAGATAAAGCAGAAACTACTTTTGTTGAGGGTTTTTTTTTTTGTTAATTACATTGTCCATTTTTTGTAATCCTTTCTTAAGATTATTTAATTAAAAAGTTATTCCCAGCTAATTACTGAATCTGGCAAAAAAGCTCTATAAACTATAAAATGGCTCATATAGAATCGTATTCATCATATATATAGTAAATGCATATGTAGTTTTTGTATTGCCTATTAATAGCTTTTGAAAGTTTTGCTTCACTGAGTTTGTGGTTCTGAGAGTTATTTTCAAATGGATTTTCAAAGTGCTCCCCCGAGAGAGTATTTATTTACACTGCTTTTTCTCCTCAGCATAAGAGGTCAACATAGTTTAGTATATGATTTATCTTACCCATTCATAGAGGAAAGCATTAAAAAAAATGAATGATCTTAATAGCACAAATCTATATATGTATGTTTCGTGGAAATTATTACTTAATCCAGTGGGGTTTAATTTAGGTAAATGGAATTGCAATCACAATTTAAGTATATCAACAGAACCTCAGTGGATTTTAAACTTCATTTAGAAGCCAATGACTACAATTTAGTTTTCTTGAAATGCTGACATACCAGATCCTTAACTCCATATTCAGGAACTTGCTTACAATACAAGTTTCACAAACACAACTATATAAACTGTATGTATCTACCTACTTAACTACACCAGTATTTGAATTCTAGGCCTTTTTCTCCTATGTATTTGAATCAACACACTTCCCATTCTTTTTCTGGACTTGAGATTTAGAGACATCTGTTCGGTGGTCTACATAACAGTTATGTTTGCATGAATAGGGTCACACCTGAGTGCCCAGACACAAACATCAGTAACATTAATTACACTCAGCTAAAGCAGATTGTATAATGATTACAAGTCAACAGATAAAGGTGCCTTTGCACATCAGTGGATTTGTCAGGTTCTCCTTGGCAAAATGTTAAAAACCATGAAGGTAGGTCCCGGATAATTCTCATGAGTTGTACCCAAATATGGTTCAGAAGTTGTTAGTACAGAAATGACCAATACTGAAAATCTTGATACTCAAGCCAGCTTTATGGGAGAACTTTTTTCTTCTTCTTCTTTTTAAATAATCTTCATGTAGTAAATGTTGGAATTGTAGACATAAATAGAACAATAGCTAAGGGAGCTGTTGTAACATGGACATCCACGTTTCCTATCAATAGCTGAATTTTTCAAACATTGTTCGCAGGCAACCTGATATAGAATGTGTTTCAGTAGTCCAAACAAAAAGATACTAAAGCACGTAACAATAGCCAGATCTGATTTTTCAGTACAGTATTGAGTACATTAGACATTGCTGTACAAAAGCGCAACTGACTATTGCTAAAACCTGGATATTCAAGTTCAAAGCTGGATCTAAGAATGAGTATGTTTTTATGTGAAACAGTCTTGTACAGATGAAGTTCCTTTTCTTTTCCTTCTGTAGTTAGCAAGTTGAATTCTACTCTGAAGATGGTAACTGATGAAGATCCATATTATACCGTGGAATTCATGTGTGAAGGAAATAATGTTTCATAATTGTTTTCAAATATTAAAGATGAATTCAGATCTTTGGATATCATGCTTACTTTACATCTCAGCTTCATGCGGCCTCTTTTGGACTAACAACAGTTCTCCATTTTTTCAAATACAGGAATATTATTTTCTTGAAGCTATAATTTCAAAGTAAACCCAGATTTACAACTAAAGTTTGAATCCAATATTTTCTACTCTGCTATTTTTTTCATGATAAAGAAGGGGGGTAGAATAATGCTTCAGTTTTTTTTCCTAAAAGCAAGCAATCGGATCCCCCCTCCCCCAACATCTTCTAGATTCTTGGCATTCTGACACAAATGGTCCCAAATATTTTTATGTTTTTCATTGTGTGTGTGCCTGACAATTGATAGGACTATTTTAAAGATTAGTTTGATCTTCAAAAGAACACATTGTGTGTTGCACTGTTTAAATGTACATAGAGCACCTGTTATCTCTGAGCTAAATTGAGCCAAAAATAAATAATGGAATGTATTGTCGAAGGCTTTCGCAAAAATCCTATGATTTTTGGACACAAAATCCTATTTGAAAACACAGAAATATTGGACAACACCAAAAGCCACTACACCAGATTAGACAGGGAAGCCATTGAAATTCACAAACACCAGCACAGTTACAATAAAAAAGAAGAAAGTCTAAAAATTAGCAAAACCTGGCTACCGGTCTTGAAAAACACAGCCTGCAAAAGGTCAACAAACTCAGCTCAACCACCAGGACATGCGAATACTTCTCACAATGAACATGCTAATCACGCTCATCAGCCACTCGTTAACATTTCAACACAACAAAAAAACCCACCTAATCTCCTATAACTTAGCTCTATAAATAGAAAACAAACATTACCACTCTACCTGGGCACAGAGAGATCGCTTCTGTCTGTGTTCCTGCCCTCTGAAGATGCCGGCCATAGATGCTGGTGAAACGTTATGAACCACAACTTCCAGAACATGGCCACACAGCCTGGAAGACCCACAACAGCCATAAATAATGGAATCGTAATAATTCCAAGAAACATTATTTTACTGATATCTCAATGGTTATGTTGTGGCCCCTATGCTACACTGTTCTTATACAATAGACCACAGCTTTCCAAACTGTGTGTCGTGACACAATACTGTGTCGCCTGTGGGGCCCAGGTGTGTTGCGTCAAAATCCGGAAGTGCTGATGGCGCGCCGCCGCCGTGGGCCATCAGCGCTTCCGGGTTTTCGCACGGCACACAAGGACACCGCTGCCGCCACCGCTGCGCCGCACTAAAATCCAAAAGCACCGCAGTGGTGGCGCTTCCATGTTTTCTCACACGCCACCGTTGGTGTGTCACCACGGGAAAAGTTTGGAAAGCCCTGCAATAGACATTCTGTAATAATCATGAAAGATTGAAGAACTTGAGTTTAATTTTAAATACTGTTACAGTACTAGGATATCCTGTGAGAAGTTTCTATGAAAATTCAGAGTATATCTTTTCAAGATCAGTATCTCATTCATGACTCAGCATTTGTTGCTGTACTGTATTTTGTTTCTTTCAGAAATGTTTGGATGAGTGAGATGTGCTGTAATGTTCTCAAATTCAATTATTGCCAGTACAGTAAATAGCACATATTAATTAAATGATTAAACAGTAGTTTAATGGAACTATCTAGATGCTGAACTTCATATACTGACCTTATACTTTTAATGGGAAAGATGTTCATCTATAATAGTAAAACTCTGAAGGATTATTTTCATATGTGCATGTTTGAGCTAAGGATTCAGGTAGATGTGTTTAGATGTAACACAGGATTTGTTTTATACCCATTTAAAGCTGTTGTCCTAATATTCAGAGTATATAATTTGGCATAGGAAATTTAGCATTATTGGTCTTTCCTCTGTTTGTATGTCAGAAACCACACAAATTGAGCTATAGAGAAAACTAATATTATAGTTTATCATAAAAACATTGTATTTTATGAGTTCATAAAATACAATAATAAAAGAACACAAAAGTAGAAATTTAATATTTTGTAACAGTTTTGTAGCAATGAACACATATTTATAAGAAGTAGAAGTATGGCCTATATACTGTCCAGATATGAAAGCATTCCATTAGTTTGTTGTGTAATGCTGTGACGAGGAGAGAGTGCTTTGCCTGAGTTGCCCACTTGTGGGAATAACACCCCAGGCTATGGGCCCAACTTCAAAGCCTCACATAGTCCTTGAAACAGGCTCCATGTATTCTTACCCTGCCCTTCTATGGTGTAGCTATAAGGCCTGGCTTTTATATCAATACTGGATACTGAGCATATCCAGGGAGTTGATACTATTAATACCAGGCCATAATATCAAACTTCTCAAAGCACTGAAAAAATAGAACATGCTTTGTGGCATTTTCTCTATCAGTCAGCTCTTACAAAGAAGAAACAGTATTCTTCAGAGACACTGTATTGGTGCCAGTGCAGCTTCTGCTGATTATGCCATCACCACCACTTCTGCTTGATTCTCAGAACTGAGGATAGGGATTGTGCATGCCTTTGGGGCAGCAGTTTCAGCATCAAAACACTTCAGCTCTGGAATTTGCATCAGATGGGGAGATCAGGGCATACCCATCCTGTGAAACCAGAGACACGCCATTCTTAGTTATAGGGAGACCAAGACATTGGCTGCTTCAGATTTCCATCAGATCAAAACCAATCCCCCTTCTCTCTAGATTTTAATGGATTCCTTCTTCCTGTCTGCTCAATTCTGTTTGTGCAATAAGTTGACTGCTACTTGATAGTGCTACTTGAGGTGTTATCTATTCTTCTATCATTGTGTCATCTGTGAATTGCTAATCATTTCAAGTGGTTCAGCCAAGTCAATGAAGTATATTTCTCAGCCATTCAGGGAAAAAATGTTTGCTGCATAAACAAACCAAAATTGTCTTTTATCCATTGGTTTATATGGTTATCTATCCCTGTTCTGGCACAATAGATTTTTTTTTTCTTTTAGCAGCTATGGTCTTTCTAATTGTTGCTTAAACCTGAGAATTCCAGTAGTAACTTGAAAAGCCCATTCAAAAGGTATATTAGAAAAGATTTTTAAAGGGGGGGAGGGAGTATCATGAAAAAATAATAGCTATTAACATGAATATCCTGCATGTTCTGACATGTCCCCAGCAACAACACCATTTACCTTTTCATTTATTTGACATACTATTTGCATTTTGCATACTTTCCTATCTTACCAACAAGTATAGGAAGTTCATTACAATATTCCCCAATAAAGACCTCCTTTATAGCAGCTACTACAATTTGGTTTTACTCAGTAGATGGTACATTTATTCTTTACATCTTTAGGATTACAGGAATGTGTTCCTTTCACTATTATCCCCACTTTCTATTCCTCTCCTCTATTCCTTGTATTTGTATCCAGATTTCACCTCAAACAATTAACTCTACCACCTCAAATTATCTTCTGGTTGACTTACTCTGTCTTGATACTTTAAAAGAGAGTCTGTTATCTCCCATTTCCATTGGTATTAGCAAATATGGAGAGTATAGTAAATTTAGGATTATATATTTGAGTTATGTTCATGTTTTATGAAGTTAAAAACTTAAAATTTGATTTATATTTTAAAAATCCACTTTAAAATAAAAAATTGTTAGCTCCCTTTCCTTGTATTTGTACTTTAAATAGATTGAAGTTATTTATATCTAATTAAAAATTAAATTTAATACAATTTACTTCTTAAGGTAAGAGATATCTTCATTTTTCTTTAAACTTAGAATTCAGGGTGAATTTGAAAACTCATCTCCTTAAAAGAACAAAATGAAAAATGTATTTTATGCATATTAATAATTTATTGCTGTCAACTAAAGAACACCTGCTAAGTTGGAATATACCATATCATTACAGCTTTTAAAGGACATCTGTGCCAAAAATAAAGTAAAAATGTCTGTCCAACAAATGTTCAGTAAGATTTTTGGTAGATTTTCTATTCAAAAATAAGCTATTACAGAACTTAAAAATACAGAATAAACTTGGTAAACAGATTGCAGTAAAAAATAGCATTCATTTGTAAAATATATTGTCTTTTTTTTAATCGTAGCATGTAGTCCAGTTAGCTAATTCTATCATTATCCAAACAGGATATAAATGTAATAATTTTATGTGAACCTACTTTACTTGAAGGGAGCATATTTAACTGTTCTCTAGTTTGCCAAAAAAAACATATAATGTTTTAGATAGAATTCTGGTCATGTAGAACTCATTAATGAATTAATTTTCAAATACGTTAACTGTATATCAAGACTTCTAAGCAAGTCAATAACTTACCTAAAAACAAAAAAGCAACAAAAAAGCCAGAATTTAACCACAGTACAGATATCTATCCACAGTCAGGAAGAGACTAGAAGAGGACAGCACCCTTGAAAGGAGAAACCATCTCAACCCAAACCAGATCTGCCATCTTCTGGACCTGTGTCTCAACACCACTTATTTCTCATACAGAGGTGACTTTTACAGACAAAAACACGGCTGTGCCATGGGTTCTCCTGTGTCACCCATTGTGGCCAATTTATACATGGAAGAAGTTGAGAAGAAAGCACTCAACACATTCCAGGGAACAGCGCCCACCCACTGGTTCAGGTATGTGGATGACACCTGGGTTAAAATCAAGGCCCAGGAAGTACAGGCCTTCACGGACCATATAAACACCATAGATGCCAACATTAGGTTCACCAGAGAAGACACCAAGGACAACAGACTGGCATTCTTAGACTGTGAAGTCCTCATTGGGACCGGTGGCAAGCTAGAAATAGGGATCTACAGGAAACCCACACACACAGATCAATATCTGATGTTTGACTCCCACCATCCACTACAGCACAAACTAGGGGTCATCAGGACATTGTCACACAGAGCAGAAACCATCCCCACCTCCATGGATTCCAAAAAGAATGAAAATCAGCACCTGAGAACAGCTCTGAAGGCCTGTGGATATCCAAATTGGGCCTTCACTAAATCTAAGTCTACCAGACCTAAAACAGCGACAGACAGGGCTGAGACTCAGAGTAAATGGAAGAACCTGGTCATTCCTTACATGGCTGGCGTGTCTGAAAAGATAAAAAGGATATTTGGCAAACACCACATACCTGTATATTTCAAACCCACCAACACACTGAGACAGAGGCTTGTACACCCCAAAGATCAAACTCCAAAACACAAGAAAAGCAATGTAGTGTATGCAATCCAGTGCAGTGAGGAGTGCTCTGAGCTCTACATTGGAGAAACCAAACAACCTTTGTACAGGAGGATGGCCCAACACAGGAGGAACAACACCACAGGACCAGAGTCAGCAGTTTACCTTCATCTAAAGGAAAAAGGACACTTATTTGAGGACATTAATGTTCACATTTTAGACAGGGAAGATAAGTGGTTTGAAAGGGGGGTCAAGGAATCCATTTATGCCAACTTGGAAAATCCTTCTTTGAATAGAGGTGGGGGCCTCAGGCACAGTCTTTCCCCTATTTTCCTTCCTGCTTTGTCTTCTGTGCCTCGGAAGATTAAGACCATTTCGCAATCTCAACAACAGCAAGGTAATCTTAACAATCCTCCTTTGGATGATAAAGGGACTTAGAAATAAACATCTCAAAATAACCATGACCTAGCCACAGGTGCAAGGTCACACAGCCACCCTAGAAACATATTTAAGGATTCCCTTACAAACTTTGCTCAGACTGAAGAAGCTTCTTGGATAAGGAGCGAAACGTTTCCACTGAGAAAATAGAAATCCAGTTGACATGATTCAAGCTACAGACAATTCCACCTGGATGACTGAGAACCTTCATTGACACACAGTACAGATATTTATTTTAAAAAAATAGGCAAATTGAAACAACACATTAATACATTGAATGATTCTTTTTTTTTAAAAAAAAGCCAAATTTATAAAGGAGTAATTCCATTATGAATTCCAAAGTGCAGGGACAGCTACAAAAAAAATTTGTACTTTGTAAGCCAATTCAGGCATAGGACAGTCCCTCAGATATCCTTATAATAAGTGATTTTAACCTTAACGGTTCATTCTCATTTCATTAAACTGCACACAATCAAATCCTGTGAAGCAGTTTCAACATGGGAATCTCAAATCCTGTGAAGCAGTTTCAACATGGGAATCTCATTACTTGGGCAGCCTTTAAATCTAATAAATAAATACATCAAAAGAGGTTGGGACCTTGCTTTTGTGTCATTGACTTTATTTTGTGAATGCTTTATAATGAAAGATCCTTGATTGAATGGGTCTGGTAAACAATTTGTGATCAATGTAGATATTTCAATATAGGCATCATATAATCTCTGTATTTTGCAACATTTAGCAGGACAGCTACTTCATTTTGCACCACTTGCAACTTCTGGGTACTTTTCAAGTGTAGTCCCAATAGAATGTGTTGCAGTAGTCAAGGCAGGATGTAACCGACATTGTTCTCCTTCCCTTATGAAGAGCTCAACTCACATTCATTGAAGAGGTTCTCTGAGCTAAAAATCTTTTGCTAAAGGCTGAAAGGATTGCTGTAGGAAGGAAGAAGAAGTCATCCTGCCTGAATGATGTGGGTTACAATGCAATAATTCCTGTGATCTTTTAAGATCATATTTAACTAGTGTGCTTCTATGCTAATGGTTTTGTTTTATTAGGCATTCCAGAATTAGAAGTCTTCTGGACTAGTGGTCCATACACAGACTTTCACTAGCTTTCCCATTTTAGACAGAAATCTTTTTCAGCTTGTACATTTTGCATACAAAAAGAATGTTAAACTGTGTGTTATGGCCCTCCTTTTAGAAAGAACATATTTAAGATTCACTAAAGGAAAGTAGTCCTTATTTGAAATGCATTATGGAATTCTAGCCACTTCTCTTTTGTGTTAAAGTGAATGTATGCTGCTTATTCAGTTTCATATCATTTGGGGGGATTATTTGTATAGTCAGCTGTCTGTGATTATCTGCAAGTGTGTGTTTACAGCACATTTTTGATTAAGTAACCTTTGTTCTTAAATGCACACTAAAGGGAATTTTCCAGTTCTTCACTTAGTCCAGGCCAGGATTTTTATTTAGTTTATGATTCGGGAGGGAGGGGGGGATGATCATGATTTTCTCTTAAGATTAATAATTATTTGAGCTCCACTTGCAATTATTACAATGTTGTACTTTTCCCTATAGTACCAACTTTGATCTGTATCTTAGAAGACTAATATATTTTGATACACAATTACTCAGGAGCAAATCCAAAACTTGTTTGGTGATGCCAAGATTTCTACGTAATATTTATTTTGTTTCCGGAATGCTGTATTTCCTAGGGCTAAGCTGAATGTGAGGAACATTTTCAGGGAGAAAAGGGACTTGGGAGCCTAAAGTCTTTCCCAAGAAGTTTTTAAAAAGTTTACTTGCTTTATTTTAGAGAGTTACAATCTTTCAATCCAATTTTTCTGTGCTGACTTACAACTCATTAAACTAAAACCAGATAAATTTTGAGTAAAAGTGTCCCTCCATTATTTTTCTGAAAATGCTGTTTCTCTGATCTGTCTGCCAGCATCCTTAAATTTGTGACACAGCCAAGTCAGTCCCAGTTTAAAAGGTAAAGGTTCCCCCCGCACATTTGTGCAGTCATGTCCGACTCTAGGGGCTGGTGCTCATCTCTGTTTGTTAGCGGAAGAGCCAGCGTTGTCCAAAGACGCTTCCACGGTCATGTGGTCGGCATGACGCACGCGGAACACTGTTACCTACCCACCGAAGTGGTACCTATTCATCTACTTGCATTTGCATGTTTTTGAATTGCTAGGTTGGCAAGAGCTGGGGCGAGTGCGGGAGCTCACTCCGTCACGCGGGGCTAGGGATTCGAACCTCTTGCGATCTTCAGATCGACAAGCCTGGCGCCTTAACTGCTGAGTCATCGCGCCCCACTCAGTCCCAGTTAGGTGGTAGTTAAAATTAGATGCAGATTGGATGAGGTTTGGGAGAAATACAGCAGTTCTAAATAACGAGGACGTTTGGGAGCTGGTCCATTAGGGCTAGCCCAAGTTCATCTGCTCCCAGTCAGGCCTCACCTTACTTTCTATTTATTTATAATTAACCCACTTTGGTATTGGCTATCAACCTCCTCCATAGTCGGGTTCAATCTCATACTTTTGGGATTCTTTCTGCAAAGACACACATTGTTCCATCTTAAATGAGAATGAAGGGCAATGCTCACCTCTGGCCATGAAGAAGAAATTGGGCCAGAGGAGCAATAAGGACAGAGACTGACAGGCTTGATTAGTGATGCTTACTAAAAATCAGGCTTCTCAGCAGCCCTCCAGAGATTCATGTGGCTCCTGCGCTGCCTTCATTTAAAAAGTTGTTAAAAACATGGTTCTTGCCCTGTGCCTTGGGTTAGGGTGGTGACCCTGTAATAGGATTTTTTTCTGTTGTGTGTGCCCCATAAAAAGGATGTTAGCATAGCAAAACTTGCACTTCTCAGCTTTCCTTAAAAAAAAATTCTAACTAGGTTTACATTGAAATGACTCTTGCTATACTTCATGCATTTTTCTTTGGTTCGAAAGAGAGGAGGAGTTTCATTTTATTCATCCTGAAAAAGGAAATTAATTAGTTACATTGTAAACTAAATAAACAAAATTGTATCTCAATTCCCAACTTACATTACTCATGTTCTTGTAGAACAGGGTACAAAGAACTCTCTAACTATATCAGAAAAAGCAGCTAAACAATGCAATGTTTTTAACAGCCAACTACAGCTGAGAAAGTTATATTCTTTTTTTCTGCTGCTGCTGCTGCTGCGGCTACTTTTAAATTAGGATCTCTGTTGAATAGTGCTCAACTTTTTGTGACTTCATGGAAACATCCATGTGGTTTCTTGGCAATTATGGAAGTGGCTTGCCATTGTGTTCTTCCAGAGTGGTTTTCTGACTTCCAGTAAGCCCTTTAGCCCTGATATTCTTTGGAGATCTTTCATCTAAGTATTAACTAGATCTGACCATGCTTAATTTCCTGGCCCAGACAAGGCTACCCAGATGCTGCCATGTGCCAAGATGCTGTTAAATTTCCATGTCAAAAATAACAGGACTTGCAGCTCTTAGGACCTGTACCTTCTATTACTTACAGCTGTCAAAGAGAGAGTTTTCAGATTTTGTAGTTTTTTCTACAAACCCAGTTCAACATAATTTGTAGCTGCTGCTTAATAGGAAAAAACTGCATTAAGTGTTCTTTGGCTTTTCCAAAATAGGTATTTTGTACACACGGTCTTTCATTCTTACAGAAATTTATTTTTTTCACTACCATTGTAATTCCAACACTAGTGTGTTTAATAATTAAACAATGAACTGTATTGTAAAATTGTAAAATGTTGTAAATTTATCTTTCAAGAATTCATTTTCTAGTCAATTTTATCATCTGAGAATTTCATACCACTCTGGAAAAGTTGGAAACTTTGGGAAA